>OY728127.1:371454020-372079134 GCA_963277665.1 Viscum album | reverse complement strand
ATGTATGGATGTATGTATGCATGCATGTATGGATGTATGTATGGATGTATGTATGTATGTATGTATGTATGGATGTATGTATGGATGTATGGATGTATGGATGTATGGATGTATGGATGTATGGATGCATGTATGTATGCATGTATGTATGCATGTATGTATGTATGTATGTATGTATGTATGTATGTATGTATGGATGTATGTATGTATGGATGTATGTATGTATGGATGTATGTATGTATGGATGCATGTATGTATGTATGCATGTATGGATGTATGTATGTATGTATGTATGTATGTATGTATGTATGTATGTATGTATGTATGTATGTATGTATGTATGCATGCATGCATGGATGTATGTATGGATGTATGTATGTATGTATGTATGTATGTATGTATGTTTGTATGTATGTATGCATGTATGTATGCATGTATGTATGTATGGATGTATGTATGTCTGTATGTATGTATGTATGGTGTATGTATGCATGTATGTATGTATGTATGTATGTATGTATGTATGTATGTATGTATGTATGTATGTATGTATGTATGTATGTATGTATGTATGTATGTATGTATGTATGTATGTATGTATGTATGTATGTATGTATGTATGTAAGGTTTGTCATTCATATGTGTGTGTTTTTATATAGATTTGATATGTATATTTGTTTAAAAGGAGTCAAAATATATTTGATGTATTTATATTAATTAATAAATTGTGATATATATATTAATTATTAAAAATTTAATAATAATTTAAATAATTTATATAATTAGTCATAATCATCAAATTATTTAGAGTAATTAATAATTAATTACTGAATATTATTAATAAATAGTAAATATAAGTATTAATTACAAAATATTATTAATAATTTGAAAATTTGAAGAAATTATTATAATTTTTTGGTTCATCACATGTTTGATGTAATACATATTGAGAATATTTTTTTGATAACATATTTTATACCATGTTGGTCTCACCCAGTAAGACAAAATATAATGGAAAGGCATGGTTAGATCTTGCCCAAATTTTCAAACATCATGAACTTGAATGATTTGATGATGAATGTTCATAGAATTTAATGAATCCAAAAGTAGATTATGCACTTTCTATAGAAATTAATTTATTATTTTGTCAATGGATTCAATATTTGAGGTTACCAGATTGTTATACATCAAATTTTACTCGATGTGTCACAAATGGGCATATTACTAGTTTAAAAAGTCATGAATTTCATGTCATAATGTAAATATTACTGTATGTTGGTCTTATAGGGATTTTGAATTCCAAAATTAGAGACATGTTGGCTGAAATGTCATTTTTCTTCGTAGATGTTGGGGTTAAAGCATTGGATTGTGATTTATTTAATATCATATAAAAGGATGTTGTTATAATTTTACGTAAATTGGGGAGAATATTTCATCCAAGATTCTTGGACTCAATGGAACATTTAATATTTAAATTTTTTATTTGAAACTAAATATGGAGGGTCGATACAAGTTCGATTCATGTACCTGTCTCAGATATGTATGAAAATTTTAAAGAAACAAAGTATGTAACAAAACATGAGTTGAATGGTCAATTATAGAAGCATTCTTACAGAAATAAATAAAAAAAATTTATCCTATTGTTTTCAGTAGGAATATCATTCAAAACAGAACCAGATGGGTTGAAAAAAAACAAATGTTGATAATTTCATAGACCATTAGGTGTTAGTTTTTAATAAGTTTGAGCTTTTTTTTAGTGGGCATCGTGAATGATGGCTTTCAGAGGAAGAAATTCATAGATCTCATACATATGCTCTGCTGAATTATGAATAAATGATGGAATTTGAGCGGTGAGTAATAGTTTTTATTAGTTTGTTATATTGTTATAATAAATACATTTATTTGTATTAATTGGTTTATAGAATATATGATGAGCATTTCAAAAAGTATATATAAATTGCATCTACATATCTTGAAAAAAATCATAAAAAATCATATTGGTAAAAAAACCTGGTAAGTTGGGTTTCTTTTGATGGAACAGTAAATCTATTTTGTAATGATATCTATTATTAATAATTTTTATTGTTTGCAGGAAACACACCCCGAAAATAAAATTTATAGTCAATTATGTGTGCTAAAAAATCCTCCAACAAAATTAGTAAAATCTTATAATGGTTATGTGGTCAATGGATATCAATTTCATACATGCATATATGGTGACTCAAACAAATCAATGAAGAATGGTGTTTTTTAAATGATATCTTCAGAAATAAAGTAATGTTGGTTTTTAAGGTATGTTGGAAGAAATAATTGATTTATGTTATCCTAGACCAAATTATGTAAAAATGTTTAAATGCCATTGGTTTGATATTGATCTAGGGTTTTGAGTTCATCCACGACATGGAGTTATTGGAAATAAATATAATAGACCTCTTGCATCAAATAAAGCACTTATGTTGGAACATCAATCATGTCATGTTTATTATAAAAATATTATGATGTTCTAAGAGATTTGAATGACTGGTGGAGTGTAATAAAAATGAAATCATGTGAAAAACTATTTATTTAAAATGAAAATGTTTTTATATAATTGAAACATATTGAAATTTTTTCAAGAAAAAAATCCAAAATATATCTCTTACCCAACAAGATATAAATATCAGTGATGAAATTACCCAGTTAATGGTAGATGATATTGATAATGATGATGAAGTAATAAGGGGTGATTAAAAAGAAATCCATATAGCAGTTGACAATGCTAAAGATGAGGATGAAGAAAATATCCTCGATGATAATGATAAATTAGATGATGATTGATGAATTATATTCAATTAGTTATTATGGTTTTACCTTTTATATTTGTATTAAAAATTATTTACAGGTAACGTTGTTTGTTTCAAATGGTTGAGCTAGATAATCTATATTGCTCCTTCACGGATGCAAGTGATTGTTCATTTTTTATGTTTTATATTTGTATAAAACTTTATTTATGGTTAAGAATATTATACTTTTCATGGTATTTTTTTAATATTGGATATTTATATTAACAAATATTGGTAGGTTAAATTATTATTTTCTGGCATTTATTTAAACAAATTATTATAATTTGGTATTCATTAGTTTTTTATATTTTATATTAGTACTAAAAATTTCTTATAAGTAAGATTATTACATTATGGTATTTCTTAGTTTTTTATATTTTATATTTGTCTTACCAATTTTTTAAATGTTGGATTAGTATTTTTAGATGGATAGAGGTGCACCTGATGATCTACTTCATTCTCTCACTGGTCATGGAATTCCTACTGATAAGTCAGATTCATCTTATCTATAGGATGTTTCAGCTATTAGGAGGGGGTTCAGTATGGCTCAATTAATGATTCCATACCCTATTCCAGAGATACACCCATATATTTATTTTAATCCTTATTTATGGAGAACTTTTTAATTATATAAGATATTTATTTGATATTAAATTTTTGTATTAAATTTTTTAATAATATTTTGATAATTTATTTTTATTTTTACATTTTTTTACATTTAGTTTTTGGGGAGTCTGATGTGATTTTAAAATTTTAATTTTTTGATCTATGAGTGTCATGGGCTCAGGTTCCCATTTTCATTCGTCAGTTGATGTTCGACCGCATGTTTTTCATTATTAAATAATATATAATTTTAAAAATTTATTTAATTACAGACATATTATTTTTAATTTTAAAACAAAATTTAGGGTCTCTGATTGAAAATAGGCTAAGATATCCTATCCATGAGGCATGGTCAATTTGTATACATGAGTGTTTTCATCAGTATTTACACAAACTCAGAAACTAAGCTATGGATAATACCTCTTCTACTATTTTTGACCAAGCTTGATTCTCCCATCGACCTGACTATATCTCAGAATGGGAATTGTATGGATTGTGGTCCTAATAGATACAAGGGACCTTAAAGAGGATTTCATCATTTGGATGTTAAAACCGGGGGAGCCAAAAGGTCACACATAGGTCCATAATTCATAAATTTTAATTACATCAACAAAATATAGAAGGGATATTATTTATTAATATATATATATATATAATTTAAATATAAATTGTTCTTTATGTTATACAGGCTTCTACTGACCCCTCTATTATGAATTTTTATGCTTATAAGAAGGTTTATAGTAATCCTAGTTCATGATAACTTCTAGGAGACAAAAAAATTCATATTGTGTTAATAATTTTTTTTAAGTTTCACTAATATTAAATTAATTTTCATTCTAATTTATAAAAAAAATCGAAGGAAACATATGTGGTTGAGACTTCTTATTCATGATATACTCAAACCAAGAGTAAATAATATTCCCCTGGTGATTTTGTTTTCAATAACGGGCCTGGATATAACTGAATTTTCATGGTTTTGAGAAATTTCGGGTGATTGGTATTAGTTCCTGACTCACACCTATTAGTTATTATGGTACATATATGATGTCATAGGTGATATTGAAGGGAACTTATGTAGATTCATTGCCGACATCGTCATCTACTGAATAGAATTAGGAGAGTTTGAGAGATTATGATGAGATTATACAACATATGTAGTGATATAGTGATGAGGAGAATGAGAAAAATCTTCAGATAGATGATCATATATTGGAGTACATGAGATGTCTTTTTTGTGGCATTAGTATGGATTTCACTCCCCCTAATCCTTTGAGGGATCCCACTCCACCTAATACCATTTGATGTTTTTTTATTTTGTATGATTTCATATAAGGCCCCAGCCATAAACAAAACTTAATCTTCAGTTATTACAAGAATACACATTGAGGATCTTTTCAGATTTAGAGTCTTAGAGAATTCGATCATAAATCATGCATTACATTCCACATTTCAACAAGGTGGTTACATAAAAGACAATATTAATTTTTCCCATCAAAGGCGAGATATTTAAAATAAAACATATATTCTTTCTTGACACTTCCTCGACACTATCACCACATCATGTACTTTTCCCTTGACCGGTGAAAAACATTTCAAAAACTTGGGATGATCATAAAAATCTCAGTAAGGGATATAAAATTACGGAATGAAAACATTAGTCCATGTATACATAAGAATTAATGAAATCATACTTTACTCATAAAACATAATTACTTTATCATACCTCATGAAATCATAAGATTTATGAATAACTCATAGAAAACATAAGACATAAAGGTAACTTGAGTCATTCATAACATTCTTATGTAGGGAGTTACCCTCATGGTTATGTTTGGAATACCCCTCATAGTATATTCCGTAAATCTCTTTAGACAAACCTTAGTATTTAACTCCTTTGCATTACCCAATGCGTTGGAGAGCTATCATGGGCTCACCCTCCCTTAGTTTATCACGGAACCACCCGTCTTCGTAAACAATGCCCAAGAACCATACATAATCGTATCACATAAAATATGCATAAAGGAAACATAACATTTCCACATTTCAATCACAAGATATCAAAAACACATTGATATAATCAAAAAATTATCAAAACCATTTTCAATACCAAACTAAAATAAAGTAAAACATGGTATTTATTTTACATTTAAAAAAAGTTATGGCTTGTAGAGGAAGCCGAAACTCAATTAATGGTCACGGCGGCGGAGAAGTCGTTGTCGCCGCATAGGTACGACAAAAACATTCTCTTTTTTTGTTTAGTAGAATTATTCATATAAAAATATTACTTTTAAATAAAAGTACCAGTAAAAGGGGTTTATACACCATATAAAATAAAGTTGTGTATAAAACAAAATATGCCTCAATGAAATGAGATTGAGACAAAGTCCCACACCTCGTGTCCGACTTGACTCGATCGTTCTTTAATCTCCTGAATAATAAACTAGAGTAAATTTCAACTTGATTAAGAAACATTTTCAAGTTCATTATTCCTTTTATATCACTTATTATCATGTTATGAACATTATGTAATTATTGAAGTTAATAACGGTCGTTATGTCGATCTTTGGTACTTGAGCCAAAAATAAACATCTTATAATTACATGTTGTCCATGTGGTAAAATATCCATTATATCCAAAATTATATTCATGATTTAGATATCATATATATCATATATATCATACATATCTAGTATATAAATGAATTTATAATATTAGATAACATTTAGAGGTAAGAAATGAAATGCAGCGTTCATGGAGACGGTAAGTCGTGCGTACGCATGAACGCTACCTTCATTTCTATTTCATATTTAATGGAGTTAAATCATAATTATATAAAGGAATATTATAATTCCACTATAATATCATATAAAATATCATTAACTCCATCCTGTATACATCCCACATATTGTATTAACGAATCAAATCACTTTGAGAGGGCGGTGGTCCGCACTTCTTAAAATGAAGATATCGCGTTTAACCATAATGTAAACCATAAGGTATGACATAAATGAAAAATAAAAAATCATAAGGAAAACATATACATAAAGAGAGTTACATATTAATGGACACCATGAAAGGTGTTGAAAAAATATTGACCAATCATCGTTTTGTGAGGCAGAAATTCACCATCCACAGAAACAGTATGTTCTTTTACCATTAGACGGAGGTGTGTGTAAGTTTAGCTCGAATCCTTATCATAACAACATCCTAGTATATTTAATATACTGGTTTTGTTACAAAAGAAATGAATAAAAAGAGTTTACGGGGTTGGAGAATCAAAATAAAACAAAAGAACATAAGTGAATACATTACCTTTAAATCGGGTAACTCCTCTTGGTTTGAACCAAAAGGGTTTCTTGAAGAGATTTATGCCTAAGGTAAGGCTTCTAGGATGAATATAAGGATGTGGAGAGATAAAATGAGCATAGCTTGGCCAAGACAATGGCTTGAGAGGTGAGGGTAAGGTGTTAGAGGTGGGGGCCTTTTATAAGAGGGAGGAGGGTCACTCTTGGAAAGTCAAGAATTGTTACTTTATTATATAATGAGTTTCAGATTTTAAAGGTCCCACAATTATATATTTCTAGGATAAGGTGATAAGGGTTCTAAATACACCCATCCAATATGTCTTTTACAAGTTCAAGTCTTAGAGTTTACATTATATTTTCATTTTATTTAAATCGTTCATTAATGAGGTAATCGCTGCATCATCATGGTGTCATAAATAAATTAATTTATTTAATGTCCAAAAATTATAAAAAAAATATATTATGAAATAGGAAATATTTTTAGCTTTCCAATGACTATTTATAGTATAAGAGATAATTTATGTAGACAAAATTAAAATTGTTTTACTTTGGTGCTACATACTTTGTTATATTTAACTTTCTTTAAAAATAAAAAGATAAAAAGTCACTATCACACAAAATTGATTCCATGTGGTCCCAAATTTTGGCACAAGGAATCCCATAGTCGGCCTTGACACAACCATAATCATTAGGACAAATGTTGGGGTCATTTTATATTATTATTTTATTATTTTATTACCGTTAACTACCCGATTACTAATTAATCACGATAATTAAAGACAATTACCGTCGTTACTATTCATAATGTCCAAAAACAAAAGAGTATTAATTACATAATTTGGAACTTCTGATTCCAAATATGGAATCCATTTTACCAAATTCCCAACACAGGAATTGTTGTAATTAATTTAAAAATAATTCCCCTTGTCAAAACAAATAGCGGGTTTTTTAGAAACAATATCTATCAAAGGTTTGACAATTGTTTATGTCCAATGACCACCATTGGATTAAATGTTAAAAATATATTCTATTTAAACTTTAAAAAAATTAAAAATATAATCTATCCATATAATTAAATTAGATGAAAAAGCAGTTTTTAAGTAAAATGCAGTATTTTTCACTATTCATTAAAAAATGAACATTGTCTGAAAAATACCAAAAATTTATACAAAGTAAATTTCAATGTACCAATTCTAAAGAATAAGTTTATTTTGACAAATAGAGCTTATAAAATTGTCAAAATATAGATTTAAAAATGGTTCCCCATCAAAAGGCGGTAAAACAATCTTTTAAAAATATTAGAGAATTCAATACTTAAGATTAGATTTATTCTCATTTTAAGCCTCTAAAACAACATCTAATTTATAAATAGACATATATAAGAAAATATATTATTTATTACTTACTTGGGATGTTACATCCTTCCCCCCTTTAGAAAATTGCATCCCCGTAATTTATTTACTTATCGAATAAGGGGGGTATTTATCCCTCATTCACTAGTGAAGAAAACATTTTTTACGTCGGTTATTTTTCATTATTTACGTCGGTTTTTAGGAGACGTTAATACCGACGACGTTATAAATAACGTTTTTTACGTCGGTTATTTAAAACCCGACGTAACATCCCTAACATCACGGTGTTTATCACGTCGGTTCATTAATAACCGACGTTATAAATATGTGCGGGGGGGGGGGGTTATCACGTCGGTTATTTCTAAACCGATGTGATAAAACGCCTGGGATATCGTTTATCACGTCGGTTATGACATAACCGACGTGATTAACCCTTCCCTGGGCCTATTATCACGTTGGTTTCTTAAATAACCTACGTGATAAAAAGGCCTGGGAAACGTTTTAGCACGTCGTTTATCCAATAACCGACGTGGTAAATCGATTCCCAGGCCTTTTAGCACGTCGGTTATATTAGGAACCGACGTGATAAAAGGCCCCGGGAACGGTTTATCACGTCGGTTCTCGAAAAAACCGATGTGATAAACCCCTACCGATTTATTTACCACGTTGGTTATAAAATAACCGACGTGAAAGCGATATTTTTTTTTAAAATAATTGCACTGCTCTCACCAAAAAGCAACTAGAAACCAAACAACAAAAATAACCATGCCAGCCCTCCCCCAAGCCCCAACTGAACCCTACCCTCATCTATACCCACCTAACAACCTGGCCAGCCCTCCCCCACCACATTGGAGCCCCACCACAACCCTTGGACACCCCCCCCCCACCCTCATTTACACCCCCACGACCCCTAGTACAGCCTCAAACACCCATTGGACACCCCTCCCATATCCCTTGGACACCCCCACCCCTTGGACACCCCCCCACCCCTTGGACAGCCCCCCACCCTCATTTACACCCCCAAGACCCCTAGTACAGCCTCAAACACCCATTGGACACCCCCCCCCCACACCTTGACAGCCCTCCCAGACCCCTTGGACACCCCCCCCCCCCCCCCCGACCCCTGGACACCCCCCCGAGCCCTTGGACAGCCCCAAACACCCCTTGGACACCCCTCCCATATCCCTTGGACACCCCCCACCCCTTGGACACCCCCCACCCCTTGGACACCCCCCACCCCTTCGACAGCCCCCCCACCCTCATTTACACCCAACCGGCCCCTTGGACAGAACTCCCAGACACCTTGGACACCACTCCCATATCCCTTGGACACCCCCCACCCCTTGGACACCCCCCCACCCCTTCGACAGCCCCCCCACCCTCATTTACACCCCCCGAACACTAGGACAGCCCCAAACACCCCTTGGACACCCCTCCCATATCCCTTGGACACCCCCCCCCCCACCCCTTGGACACCCCCCCACCCCTTGGACAGCCCCCCCACCCCTTGGACACCCCCCCGACCCCTTGGAAACCCCCACTTCCCCTTGGACAGCCCCAAACACACCTTGTACACCCCCCACCCCTTGGACACCCCCCCACCCTCATTTACACCCCCCCCCCCCCGACCCCTAGGACAGCCCCAAACACACCTTGGACACCCCTCCCATATCCCTTGGACACCCCCCCCAAACACTCACCCACCCCCTTGGAACCTCTCCCCCCATACCAAAATCCAGACCAGAAAAACCATCAACAGTAGACCAAAACAAGAAGTAGAGAAAAATTAAACATTCACTTATATAACATTCAAAACTTACACTGTCAACTTCAAAAAAAACTAAATCCAACCTAAACAGCTACGAAATACACAATTACATTGACAATATTCAAAATTACATTTTACATTACAAACAACTAAAAGTCAATCAAACCTGTAAAATAATTTGACCACTCCACTTGTAAGTGTTTGATATCTTCAGCAGTAAAGGGTTGAGGGTCATCAAAAATCTATAAAGGAAAAGGATAGTAGTCAACGTGTATAATGAATAAATCAAATTGAAATATTATGAGAAAGAGGAAATCTTACCAGGTCAAAACTCAGAACTGTCCCAGTTGTTATTATTTCATACATAAATCTTAACATGTAATATCTGCATTCGATGATGCCTTGTTGCTCATGACATTTCTCTTTGAATGAGTGTAAATTCAATATATTATTTTTATGTAATAAATCAAAATGTACAAATTATAAATGGATATTTACCTTCGCATGTACATATTTGATCTTGAAATTCCTTTTCTTTGCGCTTTTTCGAAAGTGGACCCATGCCCTGTTAGAAAATAATACGAATGGGGTAAATTTAAAATTCATTATAATATATAAAACTATTGTGAAATTGAAACTTACGTTTCCAATATATTCTTAAAACTTTCTCGCACATCATCATGGAGAGAGCATATCCAATAAAGTGCTTTCTCCCTAGGGAAAAAAACCCCTAACATCCAATGATCCCTGATAAAAGGAAATTTAACGTTAGTGGTTTTTTATGTTAAAAGATAATTAACTCTTTGAGAGGGATGTGTTTCATACCTCTCACAAAAAGGCATCATCCAACACTGTGTGATTACATTCTTTTCAAATCTATCAGCAATATAAATCATTCTTTGTTCCTCATCCAATGCACATGCTTCAGGGGAAATCAATTGTGGGTCCACGAATCCATATACATCTGTCAGCTCATTCCTCTCACAAATTTTATACAGATACCTAATACAAAGCAGACATAAGTATACATTTTTAATAAATATAAGGCAAGGAAAAGGTGTTAAGACTTACATGATAAAAATTTGCACCACGTTGATGCCCAACTTATCTCCAGTGACAAACTCCATGATATCAGTTTTCATAATCCCCACACTTAGTTCACGTCCACAGACATGAGCTTCCATTGTAAAGTCATAATGATCCGCCAAAAAATTTGAATATCTTGACAATTTGTCAAGACTGCTAGTATCTACATCTAATGTCATAGCTATCTGTCTTTGTTGTTGTCTATACAGTATTTTTTTACCTTTGAAGTATTCCTGTAAAAATAAATTGAAAAATATATTAGTTTTCAAATGATAAAACATTAATAAAAATATAAAATAAAAGATATAACATCCATACCTCTATGGTAATGAGTCGAAGAAGTCTGGATGGCCAAAGTAAAAAATGGCCGATACTATGTCCAACTGTCGTCACCTCATCTGTAGGTAATGGTATCTGAGCTTATCTATCTATAATATCCTGTACAGTGACCCTCTGATTCTCTACCTCTAACTGTTGATGATGAACTGTATCTCCTATACAATATACCATCCCATATGCAACTATATGATGTTGAGGATCATCAACATACAACTCACAATAAGTAGGTATCTGCGGCGGAGGAGGAGGATCAAAAATGGGGTCCGCAGGCTGAGGTGGGGGAGTGGGAGCTACTAGGAGAGGTGGAGTGGGAGCTGCACCCTGAAATTGTCTTTGCAAGTCTGCAAACATAAACTGCACCGATGCTCTAATCTTGTCCTCCATTGTCGCATTAATATTATGGACTTCAGCCTCCAAGGATTCTATTTTTTTTTTATAAACTCCCTCAACGTTAGAAGTTGAGGAACGTGGCAACACTTTTCTTACTGATACACCTGCCGGATATCCTCTTACACGGCCAAGATGTTCGGGCTTTCCCAATGCCACAGATAAAATATCTTCCCTCCCAGATGGTGTAAATGTCCCCTGTGAACTCTGCTCCTCAAGAGAGTCCTATAATAATTAATTGAACATTTCTATAATGATTGGAAATATATGACGAAAATAGTAAACTTAAATAAATAAAATAGATATCTTACAATCCTCTCAACTACGAGTCTCGATTCTTCCAAAAGATATTGTCCTTTTTTTCCCTACTGAGCTCTTTTCCATTTATCATGTCTAGATGGAGGGGATGGAGGGGCCACCTCTCCAGAGCTTGAAGACTCAGCTCTTAGTTGTTGAAATTTTTCTGCCATCATTTTCTCTTCCAAT
Source organism: Viscum album (assembly GCA_963277665.1). Taxonomy (NCBI): domain Eukaryota; kingdom Viridiplantae; phylum Streptophyta; class Magnoliopsida; order Santalales; family Viscaceae; genus Viscum; species Viscum album. The sequence goes on along the minus strand of OY728127.1, from coordinate 372,066,986 downwards.
AATGCATACCCTCCCTGAGATAAACTATGAGGGTATACATTTTTAGATTGGATCTCTTGATGAGCTTTCCTTGTTTGCTGTAAATTAAGAATAAGTAATCATTAACAAAACAATAATAAGATCATTTATATAAGAAAGCTTATAAAAGTTTACATTGCCCTTACCAAAAATGATTCTTTTCTTCTACTTTCAAAAAATTGTCTCCATGTGTCTTCATCTATAAAAGGATATATACGACATGGATTCTCACGACTCCTATGACCATAAATGAAATCAGATGAGAGGGTTGATTTGAAATCCCTCCATCTCCTAGCAGCCAACGATAAGCATTTCTTCCTGACTCCTCCAGTGTCAGGAATATCAAATGTCATCTGATAAAAAAGAGGTTAAAAATATTATATATACTAGAAACATTTAAAGAACAGTCAAACAATAGAAAAAGATCTTACCAAAATGGTCTCCCACAGCTGAGAAATTATCGCCTTATCCACACTTCTCCAATCATCATAGAGAATGCTTACTTTGATCTTAGCCTAAGTTGCTACAAAACCCTTAAAATCTTTAGCATTTGGACCTCTAGGAAGATCATCATCATCAAAATCCACGACTATCCTCTCCTCCTTCGTATGGGAAAGTGATAATTTTGGTAAACGTGTGCACCCACGCTTACCAACCTTTGAACTCTTTTTCGTAATAGGAGCATGTGAATGTTCCTCCCCAGATGTATGACCAATATGCTCATCTCCAGAATCATGTGGCTGATCAACTGATTGATCTGTCATTTTCCTTCAAATCAAAAAAACAAACATTAGTTCACAAATACACAAATTCAAATATTGTAATACTACTTAATCAGAAAATAGAAAAGTGTACTAAATTACATAATAGTAAACATTGGTAATATGGTAAGCATGTTAAACAATGATAAACATGGTAAACACAGTCTGTTGTACCCCTCTCTCTTGGATTTTAATGATCACAATCACTCTTATTATGTTCTAACTTGTTTTCAAGTGTTTTTGTTGATAGGAAAAAGGTTGCCAAGGAGTTGGCCCAAGAAAGCTGAAAAGTGGACTCACTGAGCCCACCGGTCAGCCGGTGTGAGCTCACCGGCCAGCCGGAGGACCAAGGCAGTAGACTTCCCACTGCCTGGTGTCACCGGCCGGCCGGTGGACCAGACAGAGCCTTCCTGTCTGGACCACCGGCCGGCCGGTGGACCAGACAGAGAGCCTTCCTCTCTGTCTGGTCCACCAACCGGCCGGTGGTGAGCCAGCGGCCGGTCGGTGGTCCAGACAGAGAGGAAGGCTCTCTGTATGGACCACCGGCCGGCCGCTGGATCACCACCGGTCGGCCGCTGGATCACCACCGGCCGGCCGCTGGCTCATCACCGTCCGGCCGGTGGACCAGAGAGCTTTGCTGTCTGGACCACCGGCCAACCGGTGATCCACCACCGGCCAGCCGGTGTGCCCAGGACTTCTCCTCTTTATGGTTTTTATTGTTTTATCATTTTGGTTTGATACATGTTTTAATAAGTAAAACATTTACAATATCTAACATTATATGAAAAAACTAAATGTAAACAAGAAATAAACATGTGTTACCTGTAATTTTAGGAATATACAGTTGGATTGTTTTCCCAAATTCCTTCGTCGTGATCGTTCCTTATGGCACAAACCATGTCTTCAACATACTCATCATTATGTTCTGTTAATCTTTCCATGGAAGTAGGGATCTCACATAAATCAGCATCTTCATCAAATTCATCCTCACCAACCTATTGTTTTTTCCCTTGTAAAACAACATCCCACTGCATATCTGATTGATCTACTACATAGAAAATTTGTTTGGCATGTGTTTCCATTATAAAAGAATCAGCTGTGTCTTCCAATCTATTCAGATTAACAAGTGTCATTCCAAATTCATCGTGTCTGACACTGTTGTTACCGATAAACCATTTACAGTTAAAAATAGGGACTTTAATTTTAAAGTAATCAGCCTCCCATATGTCTTCAATCACTCCATAATATGCACTTGATGCCGAAATTGGGTTTCTGTCCTTAGCACTCGAAAAATGCATTGCTTATGCAAACACCAATACACCACTATTCTAAACTGCACTTCTGTTGTCCTGAGCTTTCTTATGAAATGTATATCCATTAATGTCATAAGCGGACCATGTTATCACATTTAAAGATGGACCACCCACTATCCATTTTAATGTCTCTGATACATCTCATCTACCAAGCAAGGTCTTTTTAAACCATCGCAAAAAAGTTTTGTTGTGCTCATTCAAAATCCACATTTCTTTCTTCTTTGGATGAAATTGTTTCAACTCATTAATATGCAATGTGATATACGGTTGAACATCAGCTATGTTATTCAAGATGTATGATTCTAACTTCTTCATCTGTTCAGCTGACAGTGATTTGACTTTCAAACCATGAATCCCCTTTCCCTCATTATTAACCCGTTCATGGCGAGATGGAGGCAAACCTATGTGTTGCACCGTAGCCAAGTAGCTCGTACAAAACTCTGCTACCTCCTCATAAATATACTTTTCAATAATGGAGGCTTCAGGTTGATATGGATTTTTAACATATCCCTTTAATATTTTCATATACCTTTCAAAAGGATACATCCAACGAAGATATACAGGTCCACAAAGCTTTATTTCTCGAACTAGATGAATCATTAAATGCACCATCATATCAAAAAAAGTTGGAGGAAAATACATTTCCAAATGACAAAGTATAAAAATTGCATCCTTTTCCAAAATGTTCAAAGCATTCACATCAATCGCATTGTTACAAATTGAATTGAAAAAATAACACAACCTCATTATAGTCTTTCTGACACGGATGGGCAATATTCCACGCAGTGCAACTGGTAGAATTTGCTGCATCATGACGTGACAATAATGTGATTTCATACCTATCAACTTCAAGTCTTTCAATGAGACAAAATTTTTTACATTTGAAGAATAACCTTGAGGCACTTTGATATCATGAAGACACTGACAGAAGCTACTTTTCTCCCTCTTCGATAATGTATGACAAGCTGGGGGAAGAAATGTTCGTCTTCCTTTAGGAGTGGGAGCTAACTCCAAACGTATTCCCATTGATAGTAGGTCTAACCTTGCATTCAACCCATCTTTTGTCTTTCCTTTAATATCTAGCAATGTTCTGATCAAAGAATCACAGATATTCTTCTCCACGTGCATGACATCAATATTATGTTTGACTTCATGATACCTCCAATATGGTAGCTCAAAAAATATTGACCTTTTCTTCCAAATATATCTATCATTACCAGATTTCTATGTCTTTCCCAATGTCACATGAAGGTTTTTCACCCTCTCAAAATACAAATCTGGGGATAAAGGTTTTGGAGCAGTATCAAATTCTTGTGAGCCATTGAATGCCTTTTTTAGTCTTCTATAAGGGTGATCCATAGGCAAAAACTTTCGATGACCCATGTACACTGTTTTCCTCCCATGATGAAATTGACAATATGACGTCTGTTGTTCGCAAATTGGACATGCTTTATGCCCTTTAACACTATATCCAGACAAATTTCCATATGCTGGGAAGTCATTTATAGTGAATAGAAGCACTGCATGCAGTTGAAAATATTCCATTTTATAAGAATCATACACCCTAATACCATCAGCCCATAACAGTTTCAAATCATCAATCAGCGGTGACAAGTATACATCAATATCATTGCCGGGTTGCTTTGGACCAGAGATCATGATACTCAACATGACATATTTTCTCTTCATACAAACTTTAGGAGAGAGGTTGTAAATTACCAATAAAACAGGCCATGAACTATGTGTGCTACTGAGGGTTCGGTATGGATTCATTCCATTTGTGCACAAGCCTAGTCTCAGATTTCTAATTTCATTTCCAAATGTAGGGTACTGGGCATCAATTTTCTTCCATTGTGGACAATCAGCTGGATGACGTATTTTTCCATCACATACCCGCTCATCAGCATGCCATCTTAACCTTTTTGCATCATGTGAATTAGCAAATAAACGTTTGAAATGAGGAATTATAGAAAGATACCAAAATACCTTTGAAGGGAGCTTTGTAATCTCTACATTAGCTTGTGATTTTTCTTTCACCTTATACCGTGATGTCCCACATTTAGGACACTCTTTCAAAAATTCATATTCCTTCCTATATATAATGCAGTCATTCGGACAGGCATGTATTTTCCTGTATCCCAATCCCATCGGGCATAATATTTTTTTGGCCTTATAATGTGAATCTGGAAGATCGTTATCTTTTGGAAGAATGTCTTTCATCAATTGTAGCAGCTCTGTAAAACTTCTGTCACTCCATCCATGTTTCGCCTTCAGGTTAATCAATCTTAACACCGCCGACAAAACCGTAAAATGTGTACAACTAGGATATAATGGTTTTTCGGCATCACCATATAGATGTGCAACTGTCGGTTCTATCTCAATTTGTTCTGCTACAATATCGCGAATCATTTCTTCAATTCCATCGGAGTTACCATCTTGCGATTCATTATCATCAGTGACATTCTGTCCAGTTTCGCCATGCCAAATCCAAGGGTTGTAACTCGGATTGAAACCATGACAAATCAGATGATCTTTTATCTCTCTACTTTTCAACTTCTTCATATTCAGACATTTCAGGCATGGACAGAAAAAAATGTCACTACTTGGAACATTTCGTTTACCAAATTCCAAAAAGGCATCAACACCTTCCTCATATTCATTGCTCATTCGATGTGCCGTAATCCAACTTCGACTCATTATTACCTATAACAAATAGAAAAAATATATATTTTTTTTAGATAAGACAAATATATGTTTATATGAAAAAAATCATAATTTGAATGTAAACAATTTTGAAATATAAAACAAATCGATGTGTATTTAAAAAAATATGCTTGAATATTATTTTTTAAACAAAATATAGTAAGATATAACACCCCCCCTGGACACCCCCCGACCCCTCTGGACAGCCCCCCACCCCTCCTGGACACCACCCCCCCCACCCCCTACCCCCTTGGACACCCCCTGGACATCCCCCAACCCTCTGGACAGCCCCCCCACCCACCCGGACAACCCCAAATACCCTCTAGAGAGGCCTCCACCCACTTGGACAGCCCCCAACACCCATCCACCCCCCTGGACACCCCCCTGGACACCCCACCGACCCCTCTGGACAGGCCGCCACCCCCTTGGACAGCCCCCACACCCACCCATCCCCTTGGACACCACCCTGGACACCCACCGACCCCTCTGGACAGCCCCCGACCCCTCTAGAAAGCACCCCCACCCCTCCTGGACACAACCCCCCACCCCCGACCTGCTTGGACACCCCCCTGGACACCCCCCAACCCTCTGGACATCCCTCCCACCCCTCCTAAACACCACCCCCCCACCCCCTACCCCCTTGGACACCCCCCTGGACACCCCCCAACACCCACCCACACCCTTGGACAGCCCCCCACACCCACCCACCCCCTTGTAAACCCCCCTGGACACCCCCCGACCCCTCTGGACAGCCCCCCACCCCTCCTGGACACCACCCCCCACACCCTACCCCCTTGGACACCCCCCTGTACACCCCCCTGGACACCCCCCAACCCTCTTGATAGCCCTCCCACCCCCCTGGAATCACTGAAAATTTACCATAACAAGAAGTTGGGCCATTCAAAGAATGTTTTTAGGTGTGGAGGAAGAACTGAGTTTCAATAGATAGAGAAGGAACTCGACATTAGGTTGTCTATTCCAGGTGTGGATTTGAAGGAGATAATGTTTGTTCAGTGACCCAAGATATTGAATCAGAAATTCAGATGTTGTGCCATTTTCTCATGATGAGGATGAATAATTGGTGGGGTTTGACTTTTAAATGCAGAGCTTAGCAGACCATCATATTTTCTATAGATCAGTAAAGGATGTTATCATCGAACATAAGGCTTAAGGGATGCTTTCAGATCCAAATATGTATGTTGATGGATGCAATGGATCTAGTAGAGGTTCTAGAAAGAATGGTGGTTTTATTTGTTTAGGATAAGTAGTGAAGAAAAAACTAGTTAATTTTTTACTTGCTGAAAAGAGGGTATCTAAAATTTTTAACATGCCGAGGGGAAATCTGGCGAGTCCTCCTCGTGAAACTTTGTTTGCAGGGGGTGAAAATGGTGATGTGATCCCAAATCCATGCACCTATGCCATGGTTGTGTGTGAATAAAGTAGTAACAACTGTAAAAGGGCAACCCATCCAAATGGACACGCCCCAACCCTCTCGGGGATTTATAGAAAACGATGAAAAATTAGTGAAATCATAAAATTAGTCAATATTGCAAGTCGAACTAATATATCTAGGGATGATAAATAAGATTATGGTTCCAAAACGAGTTAAAAGGGTTCGTAATCGAAGAATCTTATCTAGTTTCAATAAAAAAATCACAACACATATATATATACTATCCGCGAAAAAAAAACGAACGAGTGGGAGGATTACCTGACTGCTGCGAGTTTAGATGATTGATCCGAGGAGATTAAATATGATAAACGATGATCGCAAAACGAATCTAAACCAACGAAATGGACGAGCCAATTCGGTTTTACGCGCGAGAGAGACGAGTCGCGACTGTCGAAGGTAAACTCGTGAATGACAATCCATGGGTCTGGGTAAATTTTTAAATGAGTTATCACGTCGGTTATGCAATAACCGACGTTATAATTGTTTTAAAAACATTTATAACGTCGGTTATTCAATAACCGACGTAAAAACCTTCCTCCGATTCTTTTTTGACGTCGGTTATTTTATAACCGACGTTATAAAGGGCTCAAAATCCGCGTTTTTTTACGTCGGTTATTCCATAACCGACGTCAAAAACATCTGCGGATTCTTTTTTTACGTCGGTTATTTTATAACCGACGTAAAAAGGCCTTCAAAAACCGCGTTTTTTACGTCGGTTATTGAATAAACGACGTAATAACTCGTACATATGTCGATTTTTTACGTCGGTTATTTAATAACCGACGTAACAAACAGCCCCCGCTTCTGTTTTTTACGGCGGTTAATGTATAACCGACGTAAAAAACGAAGCCGCGCGATTAATAACGTCGGTTATAAAAATAACCGACGTTAAAGGTGTACTAAAAACAGGTTTTTACGTCGGTTATTTAATAACCGACGTAAAAAACCTCGTTTTACATATTATGACGTCGGTTTTATATAACCGACGTAAAAAATGGTGACGTAAAAAACGTTTTCTGCACTAGTGATTGCATTTTCAGATTCCCATGTTGCCTATTCAATCATGTGGTTTTCCACAAAACCATTACTTGATGAATCTCCTTATTCCACAATACTTTCTCCCTGTGGTCAAGAATCTGACCGGTTATTCCTCATAAGATAAGTTCTCTTCTAGCTGAACTACCTCTGGACTCAAAACACGAGATGGATCTGGCATGTACTTCCTTAACTTTGAAACATGAAAAACATTGTGTACCTGAGATAAAATCATAGGTAAAGCCACTCGGTATGCAACTGGTTCAACACTCTGCATAACTTTTTCTACCTGTTCTGAGTTGTTCTCATGTGTTTCTGTATCAGCTGAACTTTTTCTGCCAACCCTTCTACCAATTCTGGTCCCATCAACTTCCTTTCACCCACTTCATCCCAAAAAGCTGGTGTTCGACATCGCTTCCCATATAATGCCTCAAATGGTGCCATCTGTATACTAGAATAAAAACTGTTATTATAAGAAAACTCAACCAAAGAAATATGATGGTCCCAAATTCCCTGATAATCCATCGAACAAACACGTAGCATATCCTCCAATGTCTGAATTGTTCGTTCTAACTACCCATCTGATTGAGGATGAAAAGTTGTACTAAAATTTAATTCAGTACCCAACGACTTCTGAAGTCCCTTACAAAAGTTAGAAGTAAACTTGGGATCACGATCAGATACAATGGAGAGGGGAACTCCATGTAACCTGACTATCTCTTTAAGATACAAATGATAAAGTTGATATAGAGAAAAATTATATCATATAGCATGGAAATGAGCAAATTAAGTCTATCGATCAACAATAACCTAGATTGCATTATTACCTCGATGTGTCTTTGGAAATCCCACAAAAAATTCCATGGATATATTCTCTCATTTCCACTCTGGTACTGCTAAAGGTGGAAGAATCCCTTTTGGTAACTGCCGCTCTGCTTTAACCTGTTGACAAGTCAAACACATCACAGTAAAATTAGAAATATCTCTTTTCATTCCATCCCACCAGTAATACTCCTGAAGATCACTATACATCATAGTACTGCCAGGATGAACTGAAAATAGAGAACTATGAGCTTCACATGACAACTCTCTCTTCAACTGTGAATTACACGGCACACACAATCTCTTCCCAAATCTCAAAACACAATAATTATCAATGTTGAATTCAGGAAACTTTCCCTTCTGAACCAGATCTACCTTTTTCTACAACTCACTGTCTTGCTACTATGCTTTCTTAATTTTGTAAGATAGAGAATATTTCACTGATACCTGAAACAAAACAGAAGAGCATACTGCACCAACAAATTTTATGCCAAATTTCATCAAATCCTTAACTAAAGGATCACATTCCAAATGTAACATGTTTATTGAAGCATTAAGTTTTCGAATCAAAGCATCATCCACTTTATTTTCTTTTCCCGGATGGTAATGAATTGTACAATCATAATCCTTGATTAATTCGAGCCATCTCCTCTATCTCATGTTCAATTCTTTTTGAGTGAATATATACTTTAAACTTTTGTGATTAATAAATATTTCACACTTTACTCCATACAAATGATGCCTCCAAATTTTTAAAGTGAAAACAACAGCAGCTAATTAAAAATCATGTGTAGGGTAATTTACCTCATGTGTTTTCAACTGACGTGAAGCATAAGCAATTACCTGATCATTCTGCATTAGGACGCAACCAAGTCCTTTCAATGAAGCATCACTGTAGATAAAAAACTCACCATTCCTGGAAGGTAGTTCCAAAACTGGAGCATTCACCAATCTTCTTTTCAATTCCAAAAAACAATCATCACATTCTTTTGTCCAGATAAACTTAACACCCTTCTGAGTTAGCTTAGTCATTGGACTAGATAACCGTGAAAAGTTTTTAACAAACCTTCAGTAATAGCCTGCCAAACCAATAAAAGTATGAATCTCAGTTACATTTGTGGGTCTTGTCCATTCTTCAACATACTTTTTTTGTAGGATCAACAGTTATTCCATCTTTAGAGACAATGTGACCAAGGAAAGAAATTTTGTTGCAACCAAAACTCAAACTTTCTGAATTTCCCATACAATTTCTTTTCTTTTAAGGTTTTAAAAATAACCCTTAAATGACTTTCATGCTCCTATTTACTTTTAAAAAACACCAAAATATCATCAATAAAAACAGCCACAAACTTATCCAAGAACTCATGGAAAATTCTATTCATAAAGTCCATGAATACAGCAGGTGCATTGGTTAGCCCAAAAGGCATTACTGCCAATTCATAATGGTCGTATCTTGTATGAAACGCGGTCTTCGGAACATCTGCTTCCTTCACCTTCAGTTGATGGTACCCCGATCTCAAGTCAATATTTAAAAAATACTGAGCTCCCTGGAGCTGATCAAACAAATCATCGATATGAGGCAAAGGAAATTTTTTCATAACAGTGATATTATTCAAGGCTATATAATCAATGAAAAGTCTCATAGAACCACCTTTATTTTTAACAAATAAGATAGGATCACCCCATGGTGATGTTCCAGGTCGAATGAAACCTTTATCTAATAAATCTTTCAATTTCTCCTTCAACTCTAAAAGTTCAATTTGAGTCATTCGATAAGGGGGTTTTGAAATTGGATTAGAATCAGGAACTAAGTCAACAGTAAATTCAACTTCCCGATCTGGGATTATTCTAGGCAACTCATCAGGAAAAACACCAGGATACTCATTTACAACTGGCACATCATTAATCTGAACGGCTCCTTTGTTTTCAACAATATGTGCAAGGTAACATTCATTTCCATCTTTTATAAGTTTCTCAGTCTCTTTATATGTTATCAATAGTAAGGATTCATAATTTTACAAAAACTGAAATTCTTTCTGAAAAAAAACTTCTTTAGCTCTACAATCAATCTTAACATGGTAAATAGAGAGTCAATCCATACCCAGGATAACATCAAACTCTACTATAGGTAAAACAATAAGGTTTGCAAGTAGGTTCTTTCCACGGATAAGGATTGGAAGATTCTTATTAATTATTTTTGCCTCAACATTTCCCCCAGGTGTTTTTACCACAAGTTCAGGAGTCAATTATTGAGATGGAATTCCCAATTTACTAGAAAATTTTTCAGATATGAAATAATGTGAAGACCCCGAATCAAACAACACATTGGCATACTCTGAAAAAAACAAAGTACCTGATACCACTTCATTTGATGGCCCAACATCTTCTGAAGTAGTTGCAAAGGATTTTACCACACCTTTCTGCTTGTAGTCTGACTTCTTCCCATCATTTGAGCTCTTTGTCAAACACTCGTTTTCATAATGACCCATCTCATTGCACTTGAAACATTTCACTAACTGTAAATAAAATTCGGTCTTACCATCACCCTGATCTTTTTCAGTGCAATCACGAGCCTTATTTCCCATTTTACCACATCGGTAGAACTTTCCAAAATTCAGAAGACATTCCCCAGCATGCCTTTTACCACATTTATCACAAATTGAAAACTTATTTTTCTTACCATCAGACCTCATTCAAGGATTCTTCCCTTTCTCCTACCACCTCAATCTCTTCTTTTGTTGGTTGTTATAAAACACTTGATCATCAAAAAACTCCATTTCCACCTTCTCAGCACATTGAAAAAACTCTTCATAACTCTTAAACTCACGAGAAGCTAAAGCCCTTTGACATTTTGGATTTAATCCTGAGTAAAAACGGTTGATTTTAATATCAAGGTCTCGGATAAAATTTGGATCATACCTTGCCAATCGAGTGAACCTTTATTCATAAGCGGCCATTGAGTAATCCTCTTGCCTCAATTCCAAGAATTATTTTTCCATCCTAAGTCAAACAGCTTTAGGAAAATATTTCTCAAGAAACATACCTTTGAATTCATCCCTGTCAAGAGCATCAATCTCATCAGCATCCCTGATATTTTTAACCATCGACCACTACTGATCTGCTTCACCCTCCAAATGGTAAATAGAAAGACTAACCTTTTGATTGTCTGAACAACCCATGACATCAAAAATCTTCTCCTATGATTTAATCCAACCTTCAGCTAGAACAGGGTCAGATGATCCTCTGAATGATGGGGGATGTTACCTCATGAAATGTTCCACCACTGACATGTTCCTCTACGGTTGATCTGGACGATCTCGTGCATGGATACCACCACCATTTATCGCTTGAGTCAACTACGCCATTACTACAACAAACTGTTCAGTTCCAATTCCAACCATCTCAGGATGCTGATTTGGAGGGTAATTTCCTTATGAATGCCTTCCTAGCACTACTTCCCTGTTTCCTCTGCAGAAAACCATTCTGAACAAACACTTCTTAGATGAAGCAACATAGTAATCTTCAAATGCTATATCATTTCAATTTGACCATAAAAAATATTTTTGGATAATAATTTAATAGAATTCTAACTCCTAAAGTTATCTAAACTAACCTCTAATACCAACTATAAGGCCCTTGCCTTAAACATTACATAATCTTGAGTTATTAAAAGAATAAAAATTGAGTATCTTTTAAGGTTTAGAGTTTTAGAGAATTAGATCATAAATCATGCATTACATTCCACATTTCAACAAGGTGGTTACATAAAAGACAGTATTCATTTTTCCCATAAAAGGAGATATATTTAAAATAAAACATAGATTATTTCTTGAAACTTCCTCGACACTATCATCACATCATGTACTTTTCCCTTGACCTGTGAAAAACATTTCAAAAACTTGGGATGAGCATAGAAATATCAGTAAGGGATATAAAAGTACGGAATGAAAACAATAGTCCATGTATACATAAGAATTAATGAAATTATACTTTACTCATAAAACATAAGCACTTTATCATACCTCATGAAATCATAAGATTTATGAATAACTCATATAAAACATAATACATAAACTTAACTTGAGGCATTCATAACATTCTTATGTAGGGAGTTACCCTCATGGTTACTTTTGGAATACCCATCACAGTAATTCCCTAAATATCTTCGGAGAAACATTAGCGTTTAACTCCTTCACATTACCCAATGCATTGGAGATCAATCACGGGATCACCCTCCCTTAGTTTATCAAGGAACCACCCTTATTCATAAACAATGCCCAAGAACCATACATAATCGTATCACATAAAATATGCATAAAGGAAACATAACATTTCCACATTTCAATCACAAGATATCAAAAACAAATTGATATAATAAAAACATTATCAAAACCATTTTCAATACCAAAATAAAAGAAAAGTAAAACATGGTATTTATTTTTCATTTAAAAAAAGTTATGGATTGTAGAGGAAGTTGAAACTCAAATAATTGTCACAGCAGCGGAGAAGTCGTTTTTGCCGCATACGTTCGACAAAAACATTACGTTTTTTCATTTAGTAAAATACTTCGTATAAAAATATTCCTTTTGAATAAAAGTAAAAGTCAAAGGGTTTTATACATCATATAAAAGAAAGTTGTATATAAAACAAAATATGCCTCAATGAAAGGAGATTGAGACGAAGTCCCATACCTCGCGTCTGACTTGACTCGATCGTTCTTTAATCTCCTGAATAATAAACTAGAGTTAATTTCTACTTGCCTAAGAACCTTTTTCAAGTTCATTATTCCTTTTATATCACTTATTACCATGTTATGAACATTATTTAATTATTTAAGTTAATAACGGTCGTTCTATCGATCTTTGGTACTTGAGCCAAAAATGAACATCTTATAAATACAAGTTGTTCATGTGGTAAAATATCCATTATATCCAGATTTATATTCATGAGGTAGATAACATATATATCATATATATCATATATATCTAGTATATACATGGATTTGTAATATTACATAACATTTAGTGGTAAGAAATGAAATGCACCTCTCATGGAGACGGTAAGCCGTACGTACGCATGAACGCTACTTTCATTTCTATTTCGTATTTAATGGAGTGAAATAATAATGATATAAAGGTATATTATAATTACAGTATAATATCATATAAAATATCATTAACTCCATCCTTTATACATCCCACATATGGCATTAACGGATCAAATCACTTTGAGGGGCGGTAGTCCGCACTTCCTAAAATTAAGATATTGTGTTTACCCATAATGGAAACCATAAGGTATGCCATAAATGAAAAATATAGAATCATAAGGAAAACATAGACATAATATATATCATATATAAATAGAGTGACATCTTAATGGCCACCATGAAATGTGTTAAAATAATATTGAACAATCATCATTTCGTGAGGCAGAAATTTGGCATCCACAGAAATAGTATGTTCTTTAACCATTAGACGAAGGTGTGTGTAAGTTAAGCTTGAATACTTCTCATAATAACATCCTAGTATATTGAATATACTGGTTTGTTACAAAATAATGGAATAAAAATAGTTTAGGGGGTTGGAGAAGAAAAATAAAACAAAAGAACACAAGTGAAGACATTGCCTATAAATCGGGTAACTCCTCTAGGTTTGAACCAAAAGGGTTTCTTGAAGAGCTTTCTGCCTAAGGTAAGGCTTCTAGGATGAAAAGAGGGATGTGAAGAGATAAAATGATCAGATCTTGTCCAAGACAATGGCTTTAGAGGTGAGGGTAAGGTGGTAGAGTTGGGGGCCTTTTATAAGAGGGAGGAGGGGCACTCTTGGAAAGTCAAGAAATGTTACTTTATTATATAATGAGTTTCGGATTTTAAAGGTCCCAAAATTATATATTTCGAGGATAAAGTGATAAGGCTTTGAAATACACCCATCCAATATGTCTTTGAAAAGTTTAAGTCTTAGATTTTTCATTATATTTTCAATTTATTTAAATCGTTCATTAATGAGGAAATCACTGCATCATCATGGTGTCATAAATAAATTAATTTATTTAATGTCTAAAAATTATAAAAAAAATAATATAAAGTAGGAAATATTTTTAGATTTCCAATGACTATTTATAGTATAAGATATAATTTATTTAGACAAAATTATAATTTTTTTACTTAGGTGTTACGTAATTTGTTATATTTAACTTGCTTTAAAAATAAAAAGATAAAAAGTCACTATCACACAAAAGTGATTCCATGGGTTCCAAAGGTTTTGTCACAAGGCATCCTATGGTCTTCCATGACATAACCATTAGAATTAGGACACATGTTGTGGTCATTTTATATTATTATGTTATTATTTTATTACCCTTAACTACCCGATTACTAATTAATCACAATAATTAAAGATAATAACCGTCGTTAATATTCATAATGTCCAAAAACAAAAGAGTCTTAATTACATAATTTAAACCTTATTATTAGAAATATGGAATTCATTTTACCAAATTCCCAACACAGAAATTGTAGTAATTAATTTAAAAATAATTCTCGTTGTCAAAAAAATAGCGGGTTTTTTAGAAACAATATCTATCAAAACTTTGACAATTGTTTATGTCCAATTTCAAAGTGACATTAATTCCAATGACCACTATTGGATTAAATGGTAAAACTATATTCTATTTACACTTTAAAACCAATTAAAACGAAAATATATCCATATAATTAAATTATATGAAAAAGCAGTTTTGAAGTAAAATGCAGTATTTTTCACTATTCATTAAAAAATGAACAATGTCATAAAAATACCAAAAATTTATCCAAAGTAAATATCAATGTCCCAATTCTAAAGAATAATTTTATTTTGAAAAATAGAGTTTATAAAATTGTCAAAAGATAGATTTAAAAATTGTTTGCCATCAAAAGGCGGTGAAATAATCTTTTAAAAATATTAGAGAATTCAATGTTTAAGATTGGATTTATTCTCTTTTTAAGCCTCTAAAACACTATATAATTTATAAATAGAAATAGATAAGAAAATATTTTATTCATTACTTACTTTTTATGTTACTTTTAATAATATTTTTTGTGATAAACATGTTATGTATGATATAATCTATTGATTTTATGTTTATTTTTAGTTTTTTTAATTACTTTTAATATATTTAAATTTTGCTATTTTAATTCTTTTGGATATGTTTTTTATTTTGTTAATTAGTTTGTGATGGATCACTTTATCTTTCATAATTATTTATTTATGATATACCCATCATAAATTCTTATTTAATATATTGCATGAATTATTTGTGACGAATGTATTAGAAGTCACAAAAAACAAGTATTTGTGACCAATTTTTTCAAAAAAAATAAATTGTTATGCCATTTTTTTAAGTCTCCTAAGAAATGAACTCCTATATTAAAAGAATTTTCACGATAGGAATCCCTCACTAATCAGCGGTCCCAAAAAATGAAAACTCCACCAATGTAACTGTTTTATACTTTTCCATATGATATTGAGGATCAAATCTCATTTGTGGTAATATCTTGAGACATGTCAAAACATTCACCACATTTAACTCTTCCTATAGGTAAATGATAATTAAATTTAGAGGACACAATTTATTAAAGAGGGAATAATTTAAAAAACCAAGATTTGAGATCCTTTAAAATATATTATATGTTCTATAATATTTGTCACATGCTACACCAAAATTAAAAAAACCACAATATATTATGTCACGACCCGCCCTCGGGGTCCGTGCCGTGACTACCCCAAGCCCGCCTTCCATAGGCCAGGGGCTGGCGACTAGCACCAAGGCGTAAATCCCGGTAAAAAGGGAAGCCATTGCCTTTGTAAAGTAAACAAACACCACAGAGTAAGCAAGCGGAAAGTAAATACTAAGCAAAAGCAGAGTACAACTGTAAGTGCAGAAAAGTAAATAGGCCAGTATACAAACCCAAACTGAAAGTAAAGTACAACTCGAAAGGGAAAATAGAAACTGAAAAGTAAAAGCCGCTACACCGAGCTGTCCACTGGAAATCCCACCTGAAGGGTGGGTACAGATAGCTCCACTGCTCCACAGGTCTCGTCGTCCGCTCCGTGCACGTCCCGCCCAGTGGTCCACCTCCGGGTACCGTCCCGCTCTGCAAGCCTCAGCTAAGGTCAACGTTGTCCGTCGTCTGCAACCAACACAACGTAGTGCGGGCAAAGCCCCTGCAGGGGTGAGTATAAGCTACTCAGTAGGGACCCCGAGACCCCTGAAGGTCTCTCAAATCCACAAAGGATAAACCACGAAGAAAGGTACAATCACGAAGTAACAACTGACACTGCTTAGGTATATGCCCATACATATACCTAAGTCATCTATTTCAAATACGCTCCAACCTCCGAGCCCAAGTACAACTCAGTCCACACATGAAAGTAAACGTATTCCACACAGGAAAGCAAAACGTAATCCACACAGGATTGCACAACACAATCCACACAGGAAAGCAACAGGATTCAGCTCACACAGGTATACTTCTTCAAAAGACGATAAAGATGATCTCTGATCCATCTAAGTCGTCGGACCCACGAAGGATCGATAGGTAACTAACCCCCGCAAAAGACCCACACAGGATCGGGCCCACGTAGGACCTGTAGGCGCTGGTTCACACAGGACCGCTGAGCGCAAAGACCCACACAGGATCGGACCCACACAGGATCGGGCCCACACAGGACTTGTAGCACTGATCCACGTAGGATCGCTGAGTGCTGAAGTCGTCGTCGTCGAATCCACACAGGATTTCTGTACTGTCGTCGTCGCAGTCACAGTAGCAGTAGCAGAAGTAGTAGTAGTCACAGTAACAGTCGCAGCCAGCACTAGGGTTCCCGCACACAGCAAGCTCGTTCGGAGGGTCCGCTCCACGAGCCGAGAGGCTGATACATCAACTGTCACAAAGTCCAGAGTTGATGTATCCAAAAGTTCCGTATCGACAACAGGAACTCAACGCAACTGACGGTGCGTCGATCGGACGCCTGGTCTGAGAGATATTGGCATTTTCGTCCCCGGGGCCCGGTTGGTTTTTAAGACAAAACCAACCCAACCGTACTCCACCTGCGTCCAAACCTCGGGCGGAGTATGCCAAAAGATCTGTCTCACTAAGAGGAACACAACACGGCTGACGGCACGTCAATCGGACGTCTGTAGCTCAAGATATGAGCGTTTCCGCTCCGAAGGCCCGGTTGGTTTCGTGAACGAACCAACCCGGCCGAACTCAAAGTAATCTGAAACCTTGAGTGCGATATACCGAAATGACCGTCTCGATCCAAGTATCGCGTTGCCGTAGATGGTTCGTCGATTGGAGGTCCGTGGCTCAAGTTATGGCCAAAAGACCGAAACCGATTCGAAACGGGGGGGTCCGGGTCCGGGCCGACCCGGCCCGACCCCCCCCTGGGTCGGCCCGAACCGGGTCGACCCGACCCGGCGCCGCACGGAGGCAGCGAGCGGGGGGATCAAGCCCCCGCTTGATTGATGGGGCGGCGCGGCTATATGCCGCGCCCTTTGTAAAAAAAACGACCCCCACGTGGGGGCCGGCTTGGAGAAAAACCGGGGGGCCTCCTGCCCCCCCCCCAAGGTAACCGCCCCCCTCTTAAATGAGGGGGGGTTTTAGAGCTGGCCGGGGGAATTTATTCCCCCGGCCTTTGACCTTCCGGCCGGCCAACTGCCGGCCGGTTTTCTCCAACGGGACCGGAAAATCCGGTCCCCTCTTCGGCTTCCGACGCCGGCGGCCCGGCCGCCGGTCTTCTCGTTCCACCGTGGCCCGGAACCGGCCGCGGTGTTCGTTGTCCGGCGCGGTGCGACGGCACCGCGCCCCTCCGCCGCACCATTGATTTCCTTCAACGCGGCGCGACGGCGTCGCGTTCTTGATGATTCTTCCATGGAGCGCGCGCGACGGCGTCGCGTAAAATAACCTCACGATTAACCGCGTGGTGCGACGGCACCACGCCACCTTGTTTCCACCCGCAAGGTAAATCAAAAAGAACGATGGAGGGGGTTCGGCCGTGTTCATGCGGTCCGGCCCCCCTCACGTTAAATGATAACATAACTTTAAATCCTTATGTTAATCATGCATGAACCACGAACAAGGATAAATAAATAAACAAAATACAACAACCCCTACCTTGGGTATAGGTTCGAAGATTTGTCAACGTCCCGCGGAAGACAACGTCGCGGAGGTCGGGCGTCGCGGTAGTCGTTCGTCAAATCCGATGACGAAGAGGTGTGTCCGATGAGATACGTCGTTGGCGAATCTTCGTATGCCGACGAAGGGAGTCCGAGGTGGAAGCGGTGTTCCCTCTCGTTGACACGGAAGACGAAGAAAAGAGAAGCAGCGTTCTTCGTCTGAACTTGAGCGTTCTTCGTCAAGTTGAGCGTTCTTCGTCAAGTTGAACGTTCTTCATCAAGTTGAAGAAGAAGGAGGAGGAGCTCTCAAAAATCCTCACAAGTTGGCTAAACAAAACTAACAAAATAAAATAAGGTTACTCCTTATTTTATTTACCAAGCCAAGGAATTCAAAACTTCAAATTCAAAAACATAACACTTAATTAATTAAACATGTCATGTGTAATTAATTAGATGTTAAGTTTACAAACATTTAAGAGGGAGAGAGGGGAGTTTAAGGGGGAAGATGAGAGGTTTAGGTTCATGTGGGTCCCACCACACTTAATCCTCTCAAGGGAGGTTAAGTGGGTGTGGGTCCCACCCCTAACTCCCTTTGAGAGGAGTTAACCTTCAAAAGTGAAATAAAAAGAATCCACATTTTTTTATTCAACTTTTTATAATTCTCCCAAAAACTAACTTTCGTCCCGCAACAAACGTAACTTCCGAAAAGGTCTCTTTAAGCGAATATCGGCGCTGCGAGTTCATCGGTGCCCTCGGATTTGAATTACGAGCACCGAATCAAAAGTTAGGAATTCCCGCTCGTTCGTTCACTGAACGTACCCGAGCCAAACTTCAGAAATTGATTCCGGGAACTCCGGGCCTCGGAATCAGGTGTCGTCAGAAACCGCGCTCTTGTAAAATTCTAAAGAAAATTAAGAAAAAATTTCCCTTGAATTTTACGGATCTTTACATTACTCCCACCTCAGGGCTTTACTTCCCCTTAAAGATACATAAAAAACTAGGGAAACAAATGAGGGTACTGAGCACGCATCTGAGCCTCCCGCTCCCATGTGCTCTCCTGGAGATTCTCGTGCTGCCATCTGATGCACACAAGAGGAATCGATTGCCCACGCAGGACCCGCTCCTGTCGATCCTCTATCTCCACCGGGACCTCCGTGAAAGTCGCCCCATCATCAACGTCAAGCTCCCCATGATCAATGATGTGCGTCGGGTTGTGCACGTATCTCCTCAGCTGAGACACGTGGAAGACGTCGTGCACCCGGTGCAACTGAGGTGGTAGAGTCAGGTGATAAGCCACCTCGCCAACCCTGCTGAGGACCTGGAAGGGTCCGATGAAGCGCGGAGATAACTTGCCGCCTCGGCCAAATCTCCGAATACCACGTCGAGGTGAGACCCGCAAGAAGACGTGGTCGCCATCCTCGAACTCTAGTGGCCTCCGCCTCCTGTCAGCATATGACTTCTGCCGGCTCTGAGCTGTCCTCATCTGCTCCTGGATGACCTGGACCTTCTCTGTCGTGGCCTGGACCATCTCTGGTCCCACAAGTGCTGACTCCCCAGGGTCTGTCCAGCACAAAGAAGATCTACATGGTCGGTCGTACAACGCCTCGTACGGTGCCATCCCGATAGTGGAGTGGTAGCTGTTGTTGTACGCGAACTCCACTAAGGGTAGGTGGTCCTCCCAGCTACGACCAAAGTCGAGGACACATGCGCGGAGCATGTCCTCGAGAGTCTGAATGGTCCTCTCCGTCTGACCATCCGTCTGAGGGTGAAAGGATGTGCTCAGACGTAGTTGCATCCCGAACGCCTCCTGTAACCCCTTCCAAAGCCGGGAAGTAAAGCGAGAATCTCGATCGGAGATGATAGATGATGGCACGCCATGGAGCCGCACAATCTCCTGCACGTAGAGACGTCCCAAGCTCTCTACTGAGCCCTGCACTCTGATGGGTAAGAAGTGTGCCGACTTGGTGAATCGGTCAACAATCACCCAGATAGAGTCGTGACCTCTGGAAGTGCGTGTAAGTCCAGTCACGAAGTCCATAGATATGTCGTCCCACTTCCACTCAGGAACCTCCAAGGGTTGTACCAAGCCCGCTGGTACCTGATGCTCTGCCTTCACCTGCTGGCAGGTGAGGCATCGAGAAACGAACTCTGCTACTGCCTTCTTCATGCCCGGCCACCAGTGCTGTCGTCTGAGGTCCTGGTACATCTTCGCCACTCCAGGATGTACCACCAAAGGAGAAGTGTGAAACTCTCTCAGCACTTACTCTCTCAAAGCGACTGGTACCATGGTACGTCCT
Source organism: Viscum album (assembly GCA_963277665.1). Lineage (NCBI taxonomy): Eukaryota > Viridiplantae > Streptophyta > Magnoliopsida > Santalales > Viscaceae > Viscum > Viscum album. The sequence goes on along the minus strand of OY728127.1, from coordinate 372,046,432 downwards.
CTGAAAAGGATGTCGTACTCTGCCCCAAGGGAGAAACCATCAGGTGCCTGTCCCGAGGATATCTGTGCACGCCGTGTCTCACAGTCAGCGTCCTCACGCTGTGCCTCTCTGACCCGCTGCAGTAGTGGAGGAGTGACTGTGAGAGACTGAAGGAAGGTTGCTCCATCTCTATCCACGAAGGATATCTGCAAAGAGGCTAGCTGCTCCGTCGCCTCCTCAAGTAGCTGAATGCCCGTCCTCCTGCTGAGGGCATCGGCTACTACGTTCCCCTTCCCAGGAGTATAGACTATCTCAAAGTCATAGTCCTGGAGGAACTCGATCCATCGCCGCTGTCTCAGGTTCAGGTCCTTCTGCGAGAAGATATACCTGAGACTCTGATGATCGGAAAACACTGTAAAACGCTCGCCCATCAGATAGTGTTGCCAAGTCTTCAGAGCGAAGACCACTGCTGCTAACTCCAGGTCATGGGTAGCGTAGTTCTGCTCATGCGGCCTCAACTGACGTGATCCATAGGTGATCACTGCCCGCTCCTGCATCAAAACACATCCGAGTCCGGTCCCTGATGCATCGCAGTAGACTATGTACCCTACTCCCTCCTCGGGCAACCTCAAGATAGGTGCGCTAGTCAATCTCTGTCTCAGCTCCTGGAAGCTCTGCTGACATCTGTCAGACCACGCGAAGGGTTTCCCCTTCTTCGTCAAAGCTGTGAGTGATGCCGCAACTCTAGAGAATTCTGGCACGAATCTCCGATAGTATCCAGCTAGTCCCAAGAAACTCTGAACCTCAGTCACGCTCCTGGGTGGCTCCCAAGCTAACACAGCCTCAATCTTCGCGGGATCCACTGCAACTCCCGCCTCAGAGATAACGTGTCCCAAGAAGTGGACCTCACGTATCCAGAACTCTCACTTCGAGAGCTTACCATAAATATGGTGCTCTCAGAGTGTGTCTAGTACAACTCGCAAGTGATAGGCGTGCTCCTCCTCTATCGTAGAGTAAATCAGAATGTCGTCGATGAAGACCACGACAAACCGATCGAGGTATGGCTGAAAGATCCTGTTCATGAGAGCCATGAACACTGTTGGAGCATTGGTTACACCGAATGGCATAACCAAGAACTCATAGTGGCCATACCGACATCTGAAGGCTGTCTTCTGCACATCCTCGTCTCTGACTCTGAGCTGATGATAGCCTGACCTGAGGTCTATCTTCGAGAACCACCGTGCTCCCTTGAGCTGATCGAAGAGATCATCAATCCTCGGTAGCAGATACTTGTTCCTCACTGTCACCTGGTTCAGGCGACGATAGTCAACACAAAGTTGCAAGCTCCCGTCCGCCTTCTTGGAGAATAAAATCGGGGAAGCCCAGGGTGAAACACTGGGTCGGATGAATCCCTTGCCCTGCAAGTCCTCCAACTGTACCCGTAGCTATCGAAGCTCGGCGGGGGCCATCCGATATGCTGGAGTGGATATCGGGGCTGTCCCGGGGTACAATTCAATATAAAAGTCTACGTCTCTGCGAGGAGGTAGCCCTGGAACGTCGTCGGGAAAAACGTCCGCAAACTGATCCACCACTGCAGGAAAACCAGGACTCCGCACGTCAACTGCTCCAAGGATAAGGCTAGCCAACTGATGAGTAATGGGCTGTCCTCTCCTCCGCGGAAGTCCATCCCGTGCTGCTAAGGCTCCCTTCTCGCCGGTGAAGGTGAACCTGCTCCCGTCGGTGCGTACACATCGCACCTTGCGCCTAAAACAGTCAATCTGTGCATGGACCGTAGAGAGCCAATCCATTCCCAAGATGACGTCGTAAGGCCTCGACGCTGCAACAAGAAGATCCCAGCCGAAGCCCTCGCCTCCTAGAGTAAGCTCACACTGCCGGCACCAGTGCGTAATCGTCGAGTCTGCTCCCGTAGGAGTCTCTAGCCATAAGGATCGAGCCAACGGCTCTGTCGGAATCTCCGAGCTCCGAACAAGGGCAGCGGCTATGAAAGAGTGACTCGCTCCTGTGTCTATAAGAACTGCAGCAAGGGTGGAATAGACACAGATAGTACCTCGAATCATCTCGGGTGCACCGTGGTCGTAGGCCTCTGCTGCCTGGAGCTATGCCTGTCTCTGCCCGCCAGCTCCCTGTGGTCGGGGTGGACCTCCTGGTGGTGGTGGTGGCAGAGCCTCAAAGCGTCGCCCACCACCGGCTGCTCGCCCAGCTCCTCTTCCTCGTCCGCCTCCTCCCTGCGGACCGCCACGGTCGACCCTTTGCCTCTGCCTCGGTGGTCCCTCAACCGTCTGCTGCTCCTCGGCACGGCGGGTCGGGCAGTCACGAGCCATGTGGCCCTTCCCGCCGCACGAGTAGCACTGTCTGCCTCTCGAAAGACTGGCTCCGAGCTGTGTGCCCCGCACTGCTGAACCAGTGTCCTGAGGTCGTCTTCCCGAAGGTCTGGTCTGTCTGGACCCCTGAGTCATCCGTCGACTGCCTGCTGCAGATGACTCTGCCACGTGCCGCCCTGCGGTGGGTCGCTGTGCTGGTGTAGACTCAGCAAGGAAGCTCTCGATCAGAAGGGCCCGCTCCAGTACTCCTGTCTGAGTCGGTATGCTAAGGGAGATCAGCGATGCCCTGATCTCGTGTCTCAAACCCTGCTCGAAGGTCCGGGCCCGAAAGAATGGGTCTCGTACCATGTCGGTCGAGTAGCGCGAGAGATCGGTAAATCTCGCCGAGTACTGAGCGACTGTCATGCTGCCCTGCCGCAGTTGTAGAAGCTCCTGGATACGCACCGCACGAAGGGTGGCTGGGACAAACTCCGAGCGGAAGAGGCTCTCAAAGTCCGTCCAAAGTAGAGATGCCTCATCGTGCACCTGGAGCATCAAGCTCCACCATCGTCCTGCTGCTGCGTGTAGTAGGCTCGCAGCGAGGATCACCATGAGGTCTGCTGGTGTCCTCACTAGCCTAAACACTCATACCACTGCCTCCAGCCAGTCCTCTGCTGCCTGGGGATCCGTCTCCCCGTGAAACCTGGGCGGTCGCTGGCGCTGAAACTCATGCAGTGCGCTGAGGTGACGTGCATCGTCAGCGGCTGCTGCTGGAAGCATCGGGGGCTCGGCAGGTAGAGCTACTACCGGTGCCACTGCTGACAAAGGGCCCTGCACCGAGGCCTCGTCGCTCGGTGGGCTGTCGTCACGCTCGACTCTCGGAACCCTAGCTGGCTGCCGTCATGGGGCCATTCTGAAAAGGAGACAGGTGCGGCACGGTCAGAACAGTATACCTGGTGAGCTGATATAAGTAATCACAAAGAAAACTTTGAAACACACACGCAATCAATGATTTCGTGCATTAAGTCAGAAATCAGAAGTCAGGGTCCTGGTGTACGGATACGTCGGCCGTCGCACCAACACTGGACTCCCTGGACTGATAACCACACTCAATACGCTAAACATTTTTGCTTCACATAGAAAAGATCAGAGTTCGTGGTAGAACCGATCTCCTCTGATACAAATTTGTCACGGCCCGCCCTCGGGGTCCATGTCGTGACTACCCCAAGCCCGCCTTCCATAGGCCAGGGGCTGGCGACTAGCACCAAGGCGTAAATCCCGGTAAAAAGGGAAGGCATTGACTTTGTAAAGTAAACAAACACCACAGAGTAAGCAAGCGGAAAGTAAATACTAAGCAAAAGCAGAGTACAACTGTAAGTGCAGAAAAGTAAATGGGCCAGTATACAAACCCAAACTGAAAGTAAAGTACAACTCGAAAGGGAAAACAGCAACTGAAAAGTAAAAGCCGCTACACCGAGCTGTCCACTGGAAATCCCACCTAAAGGGTGGGTACAGATAGCTCCACTGCTCTACGGGTCCCGCCGTCCGCTCCGTGCACGTCCCGCCCAGTGGTCCACCTCCGGGTACCGTCCCGCTCTGCAAGCCTCAGCTAAGGTCAATGCTGTCCGTCGTCTGCAACCAACACAACGTAGTGCGGGCAAAGCCCGTGCAGGGGTGAGTATAAGCTACTCAGTAGGGACCCCGAGACCCCTGAAGGTCTCTCAAATCCACAAAGGATAAACCACGAAGAAAGGTACAATCACGAAGTAACAACCGACACTGCTTAGGTATACGCCCATACATATACCTAAGTCATCTATTTCAAATACGCTCCAACCTCCGAGCCCAAGTACAACTCAGTCCACACAGGAAAGTAAACGTATTCCACACAGGAAAGCAAAACGTAATCCACACAGGATTGCACAACACAATCCACACAGGAAAGCAACAGGATTCAGCTCACACAGGTATACTTCTTCAAAAGACGATAAAGATGATCTCTGATCCATCTAAGTCGTCGGACCCACGAAGGATCGATAGATAACTAACCCCCGCAAAAGTCCCACACAGGATCGGGCCCACGTAGGACCTGTAGGCGCTGGTTCACACAGGACCGCTGAGCGTAAAGACCCACACAGGATCGGACCCACACAGGATCGGGCCCACACAGGACCTGTAGCACTGATCCACGTACGATCGCTGAGTGCTGAAGTCGTCGTCGTCGAATCCACACAGGATCTCTGTACTGTCGTCGTCGCACTCACAGTAGCAGTAGCAGCAGTAGTAGTGGTCACAGTAACAGTCGCAGCCAGCACTAGGGTTCCCGCACACAGCAAGCTCGTTCGGAGGGTCCGCTCCAAGAGCCGAGAGACTGATACATCAACTGTCACAAAGTCCAGAGTTGATGTATCCAAAAGTTCCGTATCGACAACAGGAACTCAATGCAACTGACGGTGCGTCGATCGGACGCCTGGTCTGAGAGATATTGGCATTTTCGTCCCCGGGGCCCGGTTGGTTTTTAAGGCAAAACCAACCCGACTGTACTCCACCTGCGTCCAAACCTCAGGCGGAGTATGCCAAAAGATCCGTCTCACTAAGAGGAACACAACACGGCTGACGGCACGTCAATCGGACGTCCGTAGCTCAAGATATGAGTGTTTCCGCTCCGAAGGCCCGGTTGGTTTCGTGAACGAACCAACCCGGCCGAACTCAAAGTAATCCGAAACCTTGAGTGCGATATACCGAAACGACCGTCTCGATCCAAGGATCGCGTTTCCGCAGACGGTTCGTCGATCGGAGGTCCGTGGCTCAAGTTATGGCCAAAAGACCGAAACCGATTCGAAACGGGGGGTCCGGGTCCGGGCCGACCCGGCCCGACCCCCCCCCCCCCCTGGGTCGGCCCGAACCGGGTCGACCCGACCCGGGTCCGACCCGGCCCGGCCGGCCGGCCGGCCGGCGCCGCACGGAGGCAGCGAGCGGGGGGATCAAGCCCCCGCTTGATTGATGGGGCGGCGCGGCTATATGCCGCGCCCTTTGTAAAAAAACGGCCCCCATGTGGGGGCCGACTTGGAGAAAAACCGGGGGGCCTCCTGCCCCCCCCCAAGGTAACCGCCCCCGTCTTAAATGAGGGGGGGGGGGTTTTAGAGCTGGCCGGGGGAATTTATTCCCCCGGCCTTTGACCTTCCAGTCGGCCAACTGCCGGCCGGTTTTCTCCAACGGGACCGGAAAATCCGGTCCCCTCTTCGGCATCCGACGCCGGCGGCCCGGCCGCCGGTCTTCTCGTTCCGCCGCGGCCCGGAACCGGCCGCGGTGTTCGTCGTCCGGCGCAGTGCGACGGCACCGCGTCCCTCCGCCGCACCATTGATTTCCTTCAACGCGGCGCGACGGCGTCGCGTTCTTGATGATTCTTTCATGGCGCGCACGCGACAGCGTCGCGTAAAATAACCTCACGATTAACCGCGTGGTGCGACGGCACCACGCCACCTTGTTTCCACCCGCAAGGTAAATCAACAAGAACGATGGAGGGGGTTCGGCCGTGTTCATGCGGTCCGGCCGCCCTCACGTTAAATGATAACATAACTTTAAATCCTTACGTTAATCATGCATGAACCACGAACAAGGATAAATAAATAAACAAAATACAACTACCCCTACCTTAGGTATAGGTTCGAAGATTTGTCAACGTCCCGCGGAAGACAACGTCACGGAGGTCGGGCGTCGCGGTAGTCGTTCGTCAAATCCGATGACGAAGAGGTGCGTCCGATGAGATACGTCATTGGCGAATCTTCGTATGCCGACGAAGGGAGTCCGAGGAGGAAGCGGCGTTCCCTCTCGTTGACACGGAAGACGAAGAAAAGAGGAGCGGCGTTCTTCGTCGGAACATGAGCGTTCTTCGTCAAGTTGAGCGTTCTTCGTCAAGTTGAACGTTCTTCGTCAAGTTGAAGAAGAAGGAGGAGGAGCTCTCAAAAATCCTCACAAGTTGGCTAAACAGAACTAACAAAATAAAATAAGGTTCCTCCTTATTTTATTTACCAAGCCAAGGAATTCAAAACTTCAAATTCAAAAACATAACACTTAATTAATTAAACATGTCATGTGTAATTAATTAGATGTTAAGTTTACAAACATTTAAGAGGGAGAGAGGGGAGTTTAAGGGGGAAGATGAGAGGTTTAGGTTCGTGTGGGTCCCACCACACTTAATCCTCTCAAGGGAGGTTAAGTGGGTGTGGGTCCCACCCCTAACTCCCTTTGAGAGGAGTTAACCTACAAAAGTGAAATAAAAAGAATCCACATTTTTTTATTCAACTTTTTATAATTCTCCCAAAAACTAACTTTCGTCCCGCAACAAACGCAACTTCCGAAAAGGTCTCTTTAAGCGAATATCGGCGCTGCAAGTTCATCGGTGCCCTCAGATTTCAATTCCGATCACCAGATCAAAAGTTAGGAATTCTCGCCCGTTCGTTCACTGAACGTACCCAAGCCAAACTTCGTAAATTGATTCCGGTCACTCCGGGCCTCGGAATCAGGTGCCGTCAGAAACCGCGCTCTTGTAAAATTCTAAAGAAAATTAAGAAAAAATTTGCCTTGAATTTTACGGGTCTTTACATATTAAGAAAAATATATTAATAGAGATATAATAAACACTAGACAAAAATATTGGGGGAAAACCACTTTATTAAAAAAGAGAAAAACCACAAGCCCATTTTGAACAGGGTAGGGGAAAACGCACTATAAGATCAAAGGCCCAAAGGCACATAGCCTTAAACTTCAAATTCCCAAGTGCCCAGTGGAAAACAACCATTACAAAACCCATGTAACCAACCCAAAAATGACAAGAGGCCCGAAGACCCAAGCCCAAAATCTATAATAAACCCTAATATAGTAAACCATTAAAAGTTATTACACTCCTTTATTCTTAATCATATGATCCAATAACCTTTGAAGAGCATCATACCATTATGAAAATATAATGGTAGTTGTTAAGAGTTTATTTTACCTCTAGGTTCACTTAAACTCTTTCATATATACATCTATCATTTATAAATTTACTTAGAAATATTCCCAAATATCTTATCCTATAAGTTCCCCACAATTTTAAAATCCCATGGTCAATATAATTAAGCCTAATAACTTCAATTCCAAGGATTATTCTAAGGAAATATCATACCTTCAATGTAAGTATTATTTCTTTGATAAGTTATTTTTCTTAATATCACTCTTAAAAATATATTATCACCATAAAAGTTTTTTTACTTCAGTATCATTATTATACTGATATGTTTTTATATTAATGGTAAAATCCTTATTTTTTAATTTACATCCACATAGAAAAACAAAGTAACTTCAATCGTGTATGTGTGCGGACTAATGCCTCTATGGAGAATTGTTTTTTCTTCTTATATTTTTTCCTTATTTATAAAAATATCATGAAATACGTTTCGAAATAATAAAAAATAAGAATAATATCATTATTCTACTATGATAATTATTTTATTCCGAAATAAATAGCTCATTTTCAAAACTAACTAATCATGTTAAAGTGTTTTCATGTTTGAGTCAATTTAACCACCTACATGAATAATGCTATAAAAACCAAATATGTATGACTATGGGAACCTGAAAAATGATATTATTATTATCTAATAAAAAATAATGAATGGTATATGGTTATATAAATTTTATATTTTGTATTTAACTTATTATTAAAGTATCTTGTTCATTCTCTAAAAATCACTGAAATAAGAAAAAATTGATTCCATTTTCACATAGCCTAAATAGAACAATTATTGAATGAAATTATAGATGTATAAATAAATTTAAGATATATATTATATTTTATTAAATGATATATTAACAACTAAATCGGTTTCAAAGGATTGTCAATGAAATAAGTATTATATAACACATGAAAATAGTTAATGTTATTAACACTTAACAGGTGAGAATAAGTTATAACTAACAAATAAACCCATAATAAAAAATTATAAATGATGGATATAACAATTAAATTTTTTTAATATGGTTATTAAATATATGATTAAGGTCTCTATGTTTTTTATAGGATTCTAGAGTGTCATCAACTAAACAAGGTAAGGGTTTTCATCTCAAAATTACTCTCTTTACTACATGTTTGTTATTTTTCACCTAATTTACTTTATGAAGTGTATATATAACATATTAGACATATAATATCATGAATTATATCTTAATCATGGTATATTAGTTTTAATTATAAGCCCTCTTTTTCATGGGGTTTTGATTTGAAATTTTCTAATGTTGTAAGAGTTTCTTTTTCTCAAATTGGAATCCCTTGAGACATATTTAGATATACACCATGTTTCCTTTTCAAGGGTGTAAAAACATTATTATTTTAGTTTTTTATCCTGATACACATATATTTATTGGTATTAAATGTTCAATTTAAATTTATACCTCTCATGCAGTTTTGATTCAAAAATTATAAAGGTTGTATGGGGTTTTCAGGACTCTAATTCTATTCCTTAGGTCATAATCAATATTCATTATCTATTGTCTTTCACGAGTGATATAATATAATCTATGATGATTTAGGATTTATCTACACCTTATTTTCAAGGGAAATAATGTTTTACACAAAATTATTCTTTCTTAATGATTCTAATACTTCGTTAAAATGAATTTTTATTAATAATAATTCTCATTTATTTTAATGGATCTTCCCTCCATATCTATGTTTTTTATTCACACCAATGTTCTCCTTTATAAAGTGGAAACTAAAAAACTTTCATATAGAATGATACTTTTTATCCCCCTTATAAATTTTAAAACAAATATTTCATCATCCTTTTAATGATAAGGATATTCAATATGGAAATTTCAAAATGATCAAAAGTTTTTTCCATCCTTTCCAAAAAAAATTCATACACTCCACATTTTCTTTTGATAAATTTTATGTATTTGTTAATGTTCCATTATTAAAAAAATTAAAAAGATAAAAGTCTGAGATAATTTTCACTTCCTTATTTAGAAACCATTATTTATTTTCAATTAATTTTTAAAGGAACTCTGTATTATAATGCTTTCAAAATTATTCTCTTTACTTCCAAAAAAAATGTTTTTAAATTAATTTACACTTCATTTTTTATAACAATATTTAAAAGGTTTTTTTAAAATATTTTCACTTTTACTTTTCCTCAAAGATTTATAACTCTTGAAGTGTTGTTTTGATCATTATTTATATATTATTTAGTTATTATTCATTTTAGAAAATGATATTATGATATCCATAATTACTAAATTTCATGTTATGTGAAAACCCATTTTTTCAATGGGTTCATTAAGATATGCTTATGATTGAATTTAAGAGGAAAACATATGTATGTAAGATGATAATTGGAGTCAAATCTTTCCCTCCATTGAATTTGTTTAATCTATTAATATAAAAACACATAGTCCATATAAAAATAGTTGTATGAAAAACATCATTTTCACCTTCAAAATAATTTATCTTCATTTCCAACAAATTTATAATCAACACATGAATAATTATTCCTTTTATTAAATAAAATATTCAATTTGTATGTAATTGTAGCATTATCTTTATTCATATCAGCCAAAACACGGATAAGGATATAACAATCATAATAAAATAATAACATTTATGTAGTATATCATGGTTTTATTGAGATTGTTATTACATATACCACATGTTAATGCATATTTTAATTAAAAAAATAAATTATAAAATCATAGGACTTACAAATATTTCATAAAATGCTACACTATATATATTCCTCTATGGATAATTTGGTTTCTCTATTTCAAGTGCACCACCATTTTTATCCTTATGTAATTCAGTTAACACAACCACAAGCTACTGAGTTCCAACTCTAGCCACTTCAGGTTTCTAAATCAGAACTATATCGTTCTATTTTTTCCTTCCCATTTCATTCACACTCTTTCCATATCCTAACTGCTAAAGTTATCTAAAACATTTCTCTGATACGAAATGTAACACCCTGCAACATAATCAACCCATAATTACATAATTTATAATAAGGGTTTCACTTTCTTAAATTTCAAATATATTTTTGGTTTATAATTTTAGGGAATTTAGAAAACCATGAAATATCAAAGTTTATATTTCCATATAGTGTATATGGTTTTCAAAAAAAAGGTGTTTTTATGTTAACACTCATATTTCATTCATGAATCCTTTGATTCATTCAATACATATCACCACTGACCATATTATAATCCTCACTCATACTTACACTCTATGAAAAACATTTAAAAAAATTGGAGTAGAAAAACAAAATCTTGGTAAATAATATAAAAATAAATTAAACCTAATAATCCATTTGATATTCAGGAAACCTTGTAAGTAAGTTTTTATTTTAGATAATATACATTGAGCTTAAGTTATCATTTAATTACTCATGAAATCAACTTCAAATACCAAATTGTTTATAAAATTTTGATAAGAAATCAAAAAGTAAATATCATAATCATGACATATTTTTTATAAAATATGAGAACTCGTGAAAAATTTTCCGTGAAAACCAATTATTTTCCTTTAAAATATCATAAAATTTCAATTTACCATTATCTAATTTTATTACCATATGAAATTAAAATATTTATTTTAAAACACATATAAATAATTGAAAAATTATGTAGGTATATTGGAACATTATTCCTAAAAATCACCTTATAATAACCCTTACAATGTAATAAAAGACACAATTAATTCCAATATATCTATTGGCAATCACCTATATCAAGTTAACTCTGTAACCTTACCCAATAAATTGGAGAGAAATATCAAGATCACCCATAATCTGAGACATATTGGGCATCTATTTTAGTATAAAAAATTTCTATGAACCTTATATTTATAAACAAATATAAAATATTTCATTTATATCATAAAAATCTTAAAAATTGGCAAGTTATAAAATATTAAAAATTACTTTCATTTATCTTAAAAATGATAATAAATAACCTTTAATTTTGAAAACATTTAAAAATAAATATTCCTAGAATAATGGGATTATGATATTATTTGAAAACTCATATAAACATGTTTACTAACCTTGATGATTAATAATTCCTATAATTATGGGAGAGGGTTTCCTAGTGGTAAATGTTAAAAAATTTCTTTTTCACCTTTGTAAAGATAATCAAAATAATGCACATATGATGTTTTTAAAATATTACTTTAAATAGTTTGTAAATGATGTAAAAGGAAATATAAAAATACCTTTAATATTGATTGAAAATTATATAATAACTTATATAAATAAATTTAATAACATGGATACGGAATAAAATGAGTATAAAACATTTAAAATAATTTTTTAAAGAAAAATCCATTGCCAAGTGTCCTAAATCTCCACAAAAAATGTTAAAAAATTAAATATTATATTTATATTAATTATAAAAATTCTGTATAACCATTTTCATGTTTATTCATTTACTATTATACCTTTTATTTCCTTTTTTTCTAGGTTTTAGTTTGTTACTAAGTCATTTAATTTTAGGTCAGATGTTATGAGGTTGTTTGGTTCACAATATACAAAATTAAATTTGGTGAATTGATGGTGTTAAAAGGTATCATGCTTCAATGAAATGAATAATCTTAAACATGTTATCATTATAATTTTTATAAGACCAATATGCTTTTGAACACCCATGTAAGAAGTACTTGAAAAATGAAGCACATTGTTTCATGGATATGGAAGTATGTACATATGCATGAATAATATTTTCATATTTCTAATGGAAGAAAATGAAATAAATTAAAAAATATCTTACCTTTAAAAATTAATAATATAATTATAAAAAACATATTTACCCATTAATTACATCCTTTTGACCAACCATGTAAAGATTAAATGGAAACTGAATCACATCACTTCCAGTATGTGGTAGTTCACACGTACACATAAGTGACATTATAATTCTCAAAAGGATGGAAGGGTAAGAAGGTGTATAATATGTAATCCTCCCAGAATCATAAAAAGTCATAAATATCATAAAAAGGTTAGTTATTTACATATTTATAACCATCCATGTGATGTAATGATGTAAAATGAAACACATCACCGTGTGGAGGCGGCCGCCAATACCAACACATGACAGAAGTTATAATTTCCCATAGGATAGAAAGGATGTGAAAAAACGTTGTTTCATAATAATAATAAATTTTTTTTATAAGTAATATAATTATTTAATTATTTTACAATGGTTAAAATATATTTGAAGAAGGTAGAATAAGAAACAAACTTCAAGGAATCTGGTTCCGATTTATACAACCTCCTTGGATATCTTCTCTTAGTTTACACATTACGCCTTCTAGGATCTCAAACATGGGTAGGGTATTTAGGAAGTAAATTGGGAGATATAGGTATATATATATATATGGATAAAATTTTGTGGATAAGTGAGGATATGAGGTTCCCTTTCATAAGTGAGGGCAGTGGCACTCTTGTAAATATTAAGAATATTACAATAATATAAAGTCATTCTCATGGGAATGTGGAACCAATGAAATAAAATTTCAAATATAAGATATTTTATGGTCTAAATACACTCAACCAATTACATTTACACAATTTTTAGATATATTTTAAGACTTATATCTTAGTTTAACCCCCAAATTAACCCTTGTTACCCTTATCGTAGTGACAATCAATTACTAAGATAATTGTAATTTATATCCAAAAATGAAACTGAAATCATTAAAATTTTGAAAATGTAGACACAAAAAATTTAATATATTTTATAACATTAAATTTCTATAATTGGTGTAAATTATTTCTAATATAAGCAGACAAAACACTTAACACCATTTTTAGAAAAAAGGAATATTTATTTATAAAAATGACGTTATAATTAATTTGGTCGAAGACTCTTGAGTAGTGGTGCTTCCCATGAATTTGTTTTAATATTATGAAAAATAATAATTTTATTTGAAATTATAAACATTCCAAGACCAAATTGATACTTTCATCCACACAACAAAATGAAAAGAACCGAATTTTTTTTTATTACATTAAAATAAAACTTGTCTTCTAAAAAACCATGCAATTATTTCCAAATAAAAAAAATAGTTTTAAAGGATTAATTTTACTCCTTAAACAAATAATTTTTTGTAAAAGGTTATGTATATTTTTAAATAGTGATTATAACATAATTATTCCATCAATGTGACGGTCATTGTAAAATTTATATTTTTTACTATTTTACAGAAAAACAATTTATCATAAATTTCCAAAAAACTCTCCAAAACATAATTTTAATTAGATGAAACAAAAAAAAATAAGTTAATTTTATCATATTAAAATTATAAAATTTTGAAATTCTACTTTCAAATAAAACCATATATACTTGAAAAACAAATTTAGTTAGAATAAAACAATTTCATTTTTGATTGAAAATTTTCTTAAATATATTATAGTGAATATGAATCCATAAAATATAACCATTAATGTTAATTAGAAATTAAATTGAAATATTAGTAACAATTACCATTTTTTTATAATGATAACTCACTTTTGAAACCCAAAAAGGATATATATTTAAAAAACATAATAAAACTGGGGAATCACAACCTAACACACAAATCAAACCACCTAATAAATACTTCAACAAAAAATAGACCTTTCCATTAAACACGAGGCTTTACCCCATATGAATATCTTAGTAGTACCATTAAAAAGGGATAAATATTTAAAAATTTATTAAAATTGGATTCAATAGATTAATTTTACACTACGAAATGAGTCTCAGAAAGAAAACAATTTTCACTATTAATGTTTTAATGAACTAAAACTATTATTTTCAATCAAAAAACACTTCCCAAAAATATTCCTCAAAAAAATAAACTAATATATGGTTTTAGTTATGTAGAGTTCCTCCCCTAAATTATTTAGTAAAATAATACTTTTTTTATTACTGGTCATCTAAATAATTGAAATTAAATTATATAAAGTCTTTATAGAAAATATTTTTAAAAATTTTACTAACAAATTATACATAAAGTATTTACTAGTGACATAAAATATTACTATTGTAACCTAACATAATCTATTATATATATGAGTGTGTTCAGAATATGAAATGATATTCAGTATTGTAACAAGTTAAGTAGACTAGAAAAGAGAAATAATAATTCAATTATAATTCATTGTTAGACTAAAATAATAAGTGTAATAATTAAATGTTGGTTTTGAACATACTTTTTGTATTCACCAACTATAACATCATTAAAACATGATTAGAATCTATAATAGGAGTACCTATCCACCATGGTAAACATGTTCACCTATGGAAACCAGTATGTGAATAGAAACATATCCTTCAAACAAACCTATCAATTTGTGGAAACCTATATAATCTCATCCTCTATTAATGGATTCAGATATACATATCTATATTCATACTCACTTATATGTCCCCTCTTTTTAAAGGAATTAATATATTTGTACGAGTATATATCCATCTTCTCTATAGAGGTCTCTCAGTTCTAAAAGAGGAACACAATCATACATCCCTATATATATCATATATACTTATATATATCATACATACCTATGGATTGAAGGATGAATGGATGGATAGATATATAGATTTGTATATGTATGGATGTATGGATGTATGGATGCATTGATGTGTGGACATTTGAATGTATGGATGTATGGATGTATGCATATATGGATGTATCGATGTATGGATGTATAGATGTATGAATTTATGTATGTAAGTGTTTGTTTATTTGTTTGTTTGTTTGTTTGTTTGTTTGTTTGTTTACTTGTTTGTTTGTTCATTTACATATGTATGTACATATGTATGTATGAATGTATGTATGTATGTTTGTATGTATGTATGCATTCATAAATTTATGTATGTATGTATGTATGCATTAATACATTTATGTATGTATGTAGGTAGATATAAACTCTCTTAAGTCCTGTTTTTAAGAAATAAAATTGCAATTATTCAAAATAATATAAACCCGTTTTCTTATTTTTCATAAAAAATTATCCTATACATTAAAATAATATCATTAATCAACAATAATAACCATATAATCCTATAGGAAATATATTTAAAGTTATATAGTACTTCTAGAAACAATCTATAACAAATGAATATTCTATAACCCACATTTTAACATATAAAAACCATATTTATAAAAACAAGAACAATATTTATATGAATTGTAGGAAATGTTAAATAGAATGATCAACTCAAGAAACCACATCATAGAAGCTGGAAGACAAAACACGAATAATAAACTATATAATCAACTTGAAATAATAAATCCATTAACTTATTTTAAATGAAAAATGATTTAAATAATTATGTTTGAAAAATAAATTAATTTCCATTTACATATAAACATATATTATTCCATAATATATAAAAACATTGTAAATAAAAGAAAAGTTAATTTATCACCCTCTTTACCAAGGTCATCACTCACTAACACAAAAGACTATAGTATCCAAACTCTATAATAGTTCAGTTTTCTAAAGACACTTTATTAAAGGTGATACATTCTTCATTGCATACGTATACCCTTAACATAATCATACTCCTTATATAACTCACTTAATAATAACCAATAACTCATTATACCCCTAATAGGGTCACACTAAAGAGTTAACAAGACCTCATGACACTATCCAATAGTGATATCACTCAAAGATATGACTTTCATCACCCTTCAACTCACTTTAATCAAGAATCACCAATATGACCCTACCCATTATCTAATGATAACTTATAATTTTATTTGAAATAGTTAAATACTCTACCATATGATTTTAAAATAAAATAGAAGACCAATTAAAGAGATAAAAAACCTGTATAGGTTTCAATTCCATTCCTATACAACCCCTTATACTTGACATACTATAAAAATAGTGTTAATAAAAGACACACCACAACTGATACATCTAACATGATTTTAAGTGGCCTTTCAAAAACTCAAAAAAAATACCCCAATAAATGTTACCAATTTTCTACTCCACACAAACCATCTCACACAATAGCATTATTATAATACATATTAAAATTTATATAAACTAAGAGAAAATGTTGAGGAACTCCTACCCTATCCTTTTAAAGGAAATACCAACCATAAACACAATTTGAATCTCCATAATTCACTTGAAACCAATAATACATATTAATTCACATAATTATAAAAGATTTAGGGAATAGAAATGGAAGTGTGGTGAAAAAAATAATAGACATGTATTCTTACCCTTCTGGGTAGGCGGTCATTATTGCACAAAAATCATTGATCGGATAAAAAAGTGATGACATGATAAAGAAAGAAGAAGTGGGCAAGATAAGAGAAATGAGAACTATGGTTCTCTTAGTCCAGTTTAATGATATTTTTTTAGGGAATGGTAAATTTTTTTAACAAAAAATAATTTTTCAATTCAATTAAAATTTAAAAAAAATACTGGTGTTCCAAGTACCTCATACCCTACCATCATATACTGTATGGTCTACCAAGGACCACCATATCCAATATCTTTTAATCATGTACCCAGTGTCATCTATAATATTTATATTCATATAACACTTTCTCACAAACTTCAGTATAATATCTAAATTTCAACTGAATCAGAGAAAAATCTAAATAAAACTTCCACAAATCAATTCTATTTCCTCGAATTTTTAGTCCTTGTTTCAAAATAAAAAATACCCTTGTCTCTAAATACTTTTAAGATCATATTTACTCTAATCCCACCAGCATACCAGAATTTGGTTCATTAAATGACATATAAACTACAAAAAATTATAAACATATTAATAATAAGATTTGAGTTTTGATAATGGTCTAATAAATTTAATATTTTCACGATAATGTTACCTTTATTTTATTAGATTTATTTTATTTTACCTATTTCCAGGTGGTATTAGAATGAATTTAGTGGGCTTCTCACACCATATTCAAGAAATAAGAGGCATCAAATGCATATGTAAGTATGTATATTATTTTATTATAATTCATAATAAATTTTGAGATGAACCAAGAAGGTGATAAATGGACATGTTTAAACAAAATTTAACCATAAATATTTAATGATTTAATAAATATTTATTAGTTATATATTAATTATAAGTAACAAATAGAGATTTTTTATTGATATGTTTCTTGATTTTGATTAAAACTGTAAGGGTGATTAACAATTTGATTGATTGATAAGCATGTCGTTGTGATTTTACAATTATGAAATATTTTAAGATCATATATACTTAATAAGGGCATATTGAATTATCAATTACATAAATAAGATACATGTTGTTTAATTTGATGTGATTTCATGGGTATGATAAAATCAAATGAAAAAAATAGAGATCAAAATTATTATTTGTGTAATTTTTTATAATTTTTATAGATTTTGTTTGGTACTAAAAGTGTTTTTTATTTAGAAGAATTATAAAATACAATATGGTTTTATTAAAGGAAATTCATTTTTAATAGTGATCACAATTTAGGAAAAAATAAATTTTGGTAAAAGTTTTTTAAGGAAGATTGAATTTTACGAGATGATAGGTAAATTAATTTGGTTTAATATAAAAGTTATAATTAGAATATTTGTTTAAATTCAATATTAATTAGTGATTTTAAGGATTTTAAATGTGATATTATTTATAAAAGTAATAAATTCACTTCATTCATAAGTTGGCATTATGATGTTTTTATTTTGAATTTCTTATTGATTTTTAAATTAATTTGTGAAATTAGTAAATAATCTAAAATCATGTTGGGTGAATACTTAGGGAATTTATAATTATTTTTACATATATACCACAATACTCAAATTTTTATTATGTGATGATTAATTATTTGATATTTCGTAGTTGATTATGTGGATTATCTTCAATGTTAAAATTGACTTTGAATGGACTTGTTATAATTATTTAAAAAATTTCTATTATAATTTAATGATTAATTCAAAGTTTAATTAATTGTGGGTTTATTTTTAGAACATGGTCTAAATTTATTAATGTAAAATGTATGATCCATCTAAATTGATAATAAAAAATGGAAAAATTGACTGATATCTCAAGATTATGAATGTGTGGTTTTGGGATAGTGATGTAAATAGGGTAAAATTTTAAATATGATATAAAAAATCTCAAAATTAGTAAATTAATATACGTTTTTCAAGAGTGAGGATGAGGATTTTTTTTCAAATTATATTGTGTGAAATGAGAACATAGGGTAAACCTCAAGATTACTGTTTTGGTTTTGAAATTAAAATGTGATCCATGACTCCAATAGGGGTGATTCAGAAGTGATTTTTTTATTTTACTCAAGGTAATATGATTTAGAGTTTTCATAACAACTAATGGCATGATATCTGTAACTTTTTCATTGTAAGAGGGAACTAATTTTTATATAGAGATAAATTGAATGACCTATCATCCAGGGAAATTTATAATTATTTCAATCAATATGAAGCCTTTAATGGGTATGCATGGGTGTACTATAAAACAATTATAATAAAATACACTACGACTAGTGGGATTTGATAATTCCTACATTATATATTCTATTGTGAGATATATGAACAATAAAAATAAATTCAAACGGTATATTAAACTATTATATCCATGTGAAAATGTATAGGTAAAATTATCTATATTTAGATAAAAAATACTAGATGGTAGTAATGTGGAATCGTCTAGGATGGGCTAAATAAAAGCCACTCATGGAATAGCTTCTATATGATATGTGTTTTAATTCAATTAAAACCTTTCTCATGGTATATTTTATGAGTTATTATAAATATAATGGTATTATGTTGATAGACATAGATATGGTATACTTGATATCCAAGCTACTGAAAATGAGTAAATAGAGATTCAATGGTGTGGAATATGATCGATGTTAAAGGGATTTTGGGTTTGGAGTTATACTTAAAGTTTAAAATGTTAAAAAATTATGTTTTGTACATACCTTCCTCAAGATAAGATGAACGGAAGGATAATTTATGTATTATGTTTAATGAAACTCATGAACACATTCAGTTAGTGCTCACACTTTAGTGTGGTGTAGAAGAAAAATCTTATTTATTTATATTATTTTAAATTTGAAAAAGACGTCTTAAAATAAGATCTGTGACTATTTGAGTGGCCCAAATATTTGTATATAATTTTATATAATATAGTGGATAGTTTTTTTATGTGTTAAATAAATTTTCCTTGGTTAAAGGGGTTTTTTTCTCAAACTAGGAGCACCCCAAACATTTTCTGGTATATTTCTCTTAAATACATTTGAGTAATAGCCTATATTTCATAAATCACTGAGTTTAATTGAAACAACACTGAGTTATTTAGGAGCTAGTCAAAGCCTAGCCATTGAACTTAAATTTTTCACTTATGTGTTTTGAATTTTGAAAATCTGACATACACTGTTGTGTTTAGGAAGATATTTAGAGTCTGATAGAATTTACTTAATTTTTGGTGTATAGTAACATACCCTTATGAATAGTAACCTACCATTATGAATGGTAACTCTCCCTTATGAATATTAATATGACTCTTATGAATAGTATCCACACCCATGAATGTATAAATAAATTTAGGCACCTTAAAAATGAAGATGAGTAATTTAAGAGTTTATATTTTTCGATTAAAAATGATTTTAATTAAATATTTAATTAATCCTATTTATAAAATAAAATTTGAAAAATGGAAATCCTTTTTGGATTCTAGACGCCGATAAATGGTTAAGGTTAATTTTTTGTATTTTTCTGAAATACATGATTTTTTATAAATAGTGAAATACCATAATTTACAAAATAAGCTAAATACACTAATTATAGAGTAATATATGATGTTCTACTGATATAAGACCAATTTATTCGGATTTACATGATAAAATTACTATTCTAGTTCATGTAAGACTCATTATCCCTTCTCTTGTGGAGAAATCATAAATTAATGAATATAATTTTGAGAAATCCCCTCCCCCTCTACTATATAAAGCACCTATCACCCCCTCTTCCTCCCACACCACTAAAGCTTCAATCCTTGCCTAAATTCAATTAAAATTTCTCCCTAACCTCCTACCCCACGTCCAATTCCAACTTTCCTCACCAAAATCCCAAAATCAAAGGTCTTAAGGAGTTTCTCAAAGAGGATTACTCAAGAGGTGAACCTCTCTTCCTTTTTTATTTCAATTCCTTTTACAAGTTCCATTATTTTGTTCTCTCTTCTCACCTCACCTCATCCAAATGCCATGATAATTCCGGTACCATAAATTTACTATATTTTCATTGTGAAAATGGAATATTTCATTATGATCTCTCATTTTCTCCTCCTTTTATACTATAAATGCAAACACCGTCCGAGATGTATTAATTTATCACACTCAAGGAAGATGGCTTTTCAATTTGCATTACTATCTTCAAGACTACTCATGAAACCTTTTAAATGGTTGAAATAGATCATAATATATGTATTTTATCATGTTTAATGTTATCTAATCCTAACACACTCATAAAATGCAATAATAATACCAAACAAGTTCTTTGTGAACAAAACCGCCAAGCCAAATCCAAGGGTTTATCATCAACTCAACGAATGAGCCATCCTCATGGTATATAAACAGAATCATTATAAGATAATTTATATCTATATAATTTCATTAATAAGATATATTAATGATTCTGTATGTTTAACCACTTTCAAATCAACTTCCATTCATGAATACAAGTAAACGAATCATGAAAACCAACTAAGAAAATGCTTCAAAAACAATAAAATTGAATCTATTAAACCCATCAAAAAGGCCATTAATGAACATAATAAGGTTATACCATATCAATTAAATGTTTATGAGGTTTGGAAATTATTAATTAATGAAGCTAAATTTGATTATTCTGGAGGTTAAGAACAATCAAGAACACCTTTGAGCTTAAGGTAAGGGATCCTCTCTCTCACTTTTGTTGAAGAATTTCCCCTATGTTGTGCCCTTTTATTTTTAATTCATAATGATGGGGTATGTTTACACACCTCCCTAATACTACCCTTATGATATATAAATAATGGGATACCCCTTTACCTCTCATTAATCCCTCGTGAGAACACTCGTTACCATGCCGAAATGTTTGTAAGGGGTTTCCTCATCTCACTTTCAATTCTATGGGATTTCCATTATTCACCTCTTATTTCTTATATGTGGTATAGGTGTAATATAATTTGATATATGTTATCTTTATTATATTTATATTCATTGTATTATGTGATTCATTTGTTGGTTATTAACTTTTGGTCATATGACTCAATTGATTACAACGTGGTAACGAGCTTTGTCTCTATTTTCACTTCATTGTGACTTGCTTAGTATTGTGCACCTACTATTTCTAATGTGGTGTACCTACTGCCAATTTGAGATCAATTTTCAATTGAAATTATATTCCATTTAAATTTTCATCTTCTCATATCATGTATATGATTATTTTTTAATCCATATACCATTTTACATGCGGTATTTATTTTGAATGTTGTTTTGACTGTGGAAATATTGATAAATTTGTATCCTCTATTATATATGGATAAAGTAAAGTCATTTTTCTCTTGTGTTGAATATATGTATAAATAATTATTTGGACATGAAGTGGTGTGTGGGGACCACTACAACCCCTCAATGTATTGGTAGGTCTCATGAGACAAATCAGTTGGCGACAAACCCTTCGAGTTTGTTTCCAAAAATCAGACCGGTTTCTACCCACAAAACTAAACCATTTTTACAATACTATGGTATCATGTGCCAGATACATGACCTCAAATTAATAATCAATCTCTTTATTAATTATCAGTTGTTACTATCCATGATTATTTCACTATGACAAAATCTATGGATGTAGTTTCATTCTGAGTTTATTAATGGCGTGAGTTTTTAATTTATTCACCATGCCATATTGATTATGTTAAATTTTTTATGATTCAATAATTATTGATTCATGATTCCGTAATTTTTAACATTTACTGAGCATTTTATATCACCCCATTCATTGTTTACTTTCAATATGTGATGAAGAGGAGATCATTTATTGAGTTCTTATGGATGCAGTTTTTAGTTTTTGTTATGTATTGTATTTTGTAACCTTTTCAAATGTAATTTGAGTTACATCTATGTATCTAGTTTCTTCAAGACTACTAAACTGATCATCAATTTGGTAATTTCATTCCTTCTAACCATTCAAATATAACAAGTAATGCACCGGCTGCAGTCTAGAGGGGTCGGGGTGTTAGAAAACTTATATGCGATTTCATAATGTTTTTCTTGGAGAAGTAAAAGGATTATGACACATAGTTCCTATAACCATATCATTGGAGGATAATATGGTTCTTTAAATAATCAGTGAAATTAGAATATAATTAGGTGTTAAATTATACTATGAGGCATTATGTGGAATTGGGTTTTTTGGTATGTTGTAGTTTAGTGATTTGTTGAAAATATATGTAAATGCATTGATGGTGCATAGAACCATAAGGGTTGTATCCATATAATTTTTTATATCTACTAATAATTTTGAGTATTAAAGGATTAAAATATTGGTTAGGGAATCAGCTCACATGAATCCCAGTAAAAAATGGGGAAATGGTTCAAAATTTGGGGATTCTAATTAGAATTGCATAGAACGTTTTGATGTGATTTATTATGGTCAAGTTGAGAATTAGAGATATCATGGATATGGTATGATTTAAATATATAGTTGAGAAAAATAGAATAAATTAGTGTTTTGAATGGGGTTTTTTATATTCAAATATGATTACCATATACAATAGTAAGATGTTATGCTTAGTCTAAGGATCCAAAAGAATTCAATATATTTGATGTGTGAGGTATTAGTACTATAATAGTTATTTGAAAGCCAATATGCTAGTAAATTTGGGATTTTTTAAACCTAATGAATATATTGTTAAAAAAATGGGTCAACATATAAAGGTGTGTGTCCTTATAATAAATTTTATTTTAAAAAAATATATTGTTTTATTGGGTTGAGAATATATTCAATGAAAAAACAATTATTAAGGTATATTATGATATTAAATGTTTTTATAATATTCATAATGTAATTTTTTAAATTATTTCTTGAGGATCAATCTAAGGAAAGGAAATAAAGGACTTCCAAAGTAAATTTTGTGAAAATTTTGATTTAAAAAGAGTATGGTGTTATTGGAATTATCCAATCAAGATGTGGATGGGGACTTGCCAAAATCTTAGAGATCCAACGGTAGTCATAGAGCCTCTCCCTACCACTACCAAAACATTAGTGGTATACCCCCAAGACTCTTGTGGTAGTCCACTAAACTATAGTGACCAAAGAGATTCCAATATTATGATATTACAATCTTAATGGGTTCCCCCGAATTACTATTTAAAATAATATATGTGGTTAATTTCAGGGGGTGGTTTTATAAACCCAATTGGTAGTTGCATCCATGGGGTCACACATATAGGGTTGAAACACTTCATCTTTTCTATTTTATTCTACCTGTATTTTCCCTTTGATATCATATTCCTTCATTAGGAAATTTAAAATTCATATATAATGGTATAATTTTTAGGAATTGGAAAATGTAAGAACTAATTTTTTTTATTTTCTCTCTTTTTTCATGGACAATGATTTTAAAAAATTATTTTCTATTTTTTATCTACATAATAATCTTTGATATTGAGATGTTTTTTAATGATCATCATCAAAATTATTTTATGATCATTTAAGATAAGTGGCCTCAACCCTATCTAATGATTTTTTTCTAGGATCCCTTGGGTTAGTGAATGATTTGATTGGGAATCAAGTGTAGGAAAACCTATGGAAAATATAATAAACTTGGATATGGTAATTGTGGTGATGATATTCCAAACATGGTGAAATTTAGTTACAAGATACATTAAACATATATTAATGAATGTTAAATAATAATAAATTGTAATTTTGTAATTTTTTCACACTTTATTATGTATTTTATATTTGTTTTTGTGAACAAAGTAAAATGAATTTTCATGATGGATATGATAGATTTATTGAGATTTTATATTATAATTAAAATTTTAGTGTTATGTTATGTATGTCATATGAATTTTTATGTGTTGATGTCAGTTACTTAGGTGTTTAACACTGGTAGCATGACTATGATTTTCATGCCTAATATGTTTTGTTTTTATGTATAAAGAAATATAATGAGGTGTGGGAATAGAAATGGGGTGGATTGATACCCTATTACAAATGAGACATTCAATAGTGATGTAATTTATTTTTTGGGATTGTTATCAATAATTATCATTCTCATTGAAAATTTTGTTAAGGTTATAAAATTAGTTAATATGTGTTTATGTCAAGTTGGGAAAGACTTATTTTACCACTATTTAAATGCACATATGAGATATGTAAAAATGGATTGTCTTCCATGTCATTTTCTAAATGGGTGGTATGGTCCAAGATATTATACAATGTAAAAACTAACATCAATGAACCATTACCTCATTGAAAAAGTATTAAGGAGGTTATTTAGCATATTAGGAACAATTTCCATCAGCAAATAATAGTTAAGGATGGCATGTACAATCTTTTACATTATAGTATAGCCCATGAAGAACTTATACTGACACTTTAAACACCTAATATCATTAGTTAATGACTATCGAGGATTGAATATGTGATCTTTTTTAACTTTGTATGACTTATAAGGAGCTTAATTTAATTTCCAATAAACATTTTCGTTTTAGTTGTGATAAAATAGGATGTCCTATTGACATAATATTCTTTTCGCATTTCTTGTGATAAGTATGGGACCTCTTTGTGATACGGGAGAGGCGTGGGTTATCTTGTATTGGTTATTAGTAACTTATTAGTGTTAGGGGATTTATTGGCTATCTCATAGGTTATTTACCTCTAAATTTATATTATATTTATTTAGTCATATATTCATATTTTTTGGACATAATGGGATATTCATTTATAGGTCACTCATAAGAAACACTTGTGCACATGGTTGAATTGTGATAAAGTTTAAAGGCCATTCTGTGACTCCCTATTGATTCATTTATAGTTACATTATAAATTCACCTATAAACACACATTATGATGATATTTTCCTCCATGTTTGGAGGTACATTGTTAAAAAAAATTGGTGAGCTGGTTCACATGTAATGAAGATAGGTGATCAGGGTAAGAACCTTTCATTTTACTTTATTTTTTTATTACACGTTATTATTGTATAAATTGTATAAACTATGTATCATTTCGTTTATTTAAGCCTTGTTTAAGGTTATAAAATCTATTATCGGATATATAATAAATTTTGGGATGTTTTTTGGTGAAATTAACATGTAGTGGAGGGTTTTGGGGGGATGAATAGGATAGTGCATGGTTGGGAGACAATGCATCATGCTCATAGGACCATCAAATCCAATTGGGGGATCTAAGGGAAATTAATAGTTGAACACAAGGATGGGATATAAAATGATTACATATAGTTCATATTGAAAAATTCACAAGAAAGAAAAACAAATAAATATAAAAAACTCCAAGACCATACATTTGGGTCGAGAATCCACATAAATTGGCCCTCAAAACAAGTATTTTTATGTGATTTTATTGATTTTTGGAACACCATTACCATATTAAACATGTTCTCTTAAACTATAGTGATTTTGAAGTGATATTTTCTAATTTATTCACCATGATCTTTTTTCTCCAAGATTTTTGAGTGTTGGGTTGCTAGATCAAAGGTATATTGGCCCAAATCTCACATTTTTAGTTTATTTTAATTTCCTTATTGGGAGAACCCAAATTGATGGGATTTGGAAATATTTTTGGTTTAGGGTAAAAATAATTTAAGGTTTTTTTTATTTTTTGGACAATATTAATGATAATATTCATATTTATTATAGTGTTATGATTTTTCTACAACGATAGGTTGAGGTTGGGGTCTTCTTCTCCATGCTTGCTTTAAAAAATAGAAAGATCTTGAATTTTATGTTTTAATTAAATTTTTTTATTGATTTTAAATTTTTATTTATATTTTTGAAATGTTTTGGGTAAATTATATTTTTTTGTGGTTTTTTTATTGAGGAATTGTATTTTCCCATAGTGTGTGTACGAAATCTGGAAAATTAGAGAAATTAATAAAGTGTGATTTTTATGATGTAGTAATTATGTTATTTAAAAAATATGTTGATATTGTATTTGGTTATTGTTTAATGAGTTTAAGAGATGGAATGAACAAGATATTTAGAATTCCTTCTTACAACTGGGTTTTTTATTGGGTTTGATATGGATGTTAGAAAAGCATGTTATAGTGTGGGGACATTATCAGAAAGACATATAGGGTTGGGGTTGTTAACACAGTCATTACAAGAAGGTTATCATTGGTTGTGAATCAATTCTTAATGGATTAGACAATATTTTAAATATATAATATGTGTGTGAGTAATAGATTTATAAATGATGTAAACCTAAATATGTTTGGCTATGGATTATTTTGAAACTTTATTTTGATGGAAATATAAAATAATTTTATTATTTTATAAATATTCATAATAATGGGATATGTATTATTAAAAAAATTAATATAAATATAGTTTCAAATTCATGGGGAATATGGTAAGTCTTTTGGATATCCTATTGGTTCTGGTACCCCCTATATAAAAACATTTTTGGTTGTATAAATTATATACAACATGAAATAAGTAAATGCAATATAACTTTACTTACTATAAACAAACAATATCTATATATTATGAAGTATTTCTACATATTAAAATGCTCTTTAAAGTTTAGGTTTGACTAAAGGATCTCTTTGGAGGATCTAAATTTTGGGTGTGATGTATTTTTTGGCCTTATTGGCCTATGTTTTTTATTGTATGTCATTATGGAAAAAAATTTATCTTTCTAATACCTAGAAGGTTTAAAATTGTATTTCATAAATCTTATTATAATATTTCCACTACTTTTTGTACATAATACTGTAAGCTTTTTGGTATTTTCAATATATATATACCTGATGTCAAAATTTTAGTTTGATCTAGACATATGTTGTTTGAGTTGTCTGAGGGAAAACCGTCCCCTAATAGTTTTTATATTATAAAAGGAAATTATTGTTTGCCTATAATGGTTAGTGATAAACCAAACCCAAAGTAAAATTTCATCTTATCTCAATTGAGGTTCAGGAGTGACAGGTCAAGTTAATATGGAACAAATGGTGTTAGTTTGGTTCGAAGGGGTGGTGTTCAGGGAGATAATTTGATTTGAGAATCAAAATATTGTAATAAAAAGTGTAGTTTTCTTATTTATTGTGAACCATAAGTAACTGGGATGTGTGGGAACATGAAGAGACTTATTAACCCCTTGTATATGATCTTTGAAACCATTTTTCTATTTATCCAATGATAAAGACAAAATATAATCTGCATACATACAGTTACAATTCATTGATAGGACACACATCATGAATTCATGAATTCTAAAAAATGTTTGGTTTTATCCATGAAATTAATTCAAGAATATAAATTTTTAAAATTATTTATTTTCATATTAGGTTTTAAAATATTTTTTCAAGAAATTATTTAAATTTATTGAATATGATTTTTAATGATAAGAGTGGCTTGTGGTGGTAATAGGCCCTTTATGGGCGTCTAGGTAAATTGTTTTAATGAGTATTCAATAAATATTTCTTAGAAAAAAAATTGGGGTGATGTATGTGAGTTTTTTATAGATATAAATATTTATTTTATGAATTTATTTAAGATCCATTCCTAGAGAATTGTAGAATTATACTACCAAAATGACCTCCTAGGAATTATTGTGAGGAATATAATAATATAAAATACCAAATGATCTAACTTTTAATTAATGGTTCTTAAGTAACATTATAAAACCTTTACAAACATTCCATGTATTTATGACACATCAAAAGGTTTGGGTGGATTGGTCTTTTAATTTTTTAAGTCACAACCCTCTAAATTTTTAAAGGGATTCGGGACTTGAAGAATGGAAAAAATGGTTGAAAATGATCAATAGGTTTTTTGAGATTTTGGAAACTCCTTAGGAAGTATAAAGGAATTTATCTAAAATGTATATTATGGTATTATGAGAAAGTGGTGGGATTTAGTCCTATAGGCTAAGATACAAGAACATGTTACATGGGAAAGGGTTGATAAGATGTTCAACAAACACTTCTAAAATAATATGTTTCAAGTATCAGAAAAACAAGTTTTTTAATCTAAAATATTAAGATATAATATCAATAGACTATACATATTATTTTATTACTTTTTCCCCATTTTCACTGAAGTTCAATATGAGTTACTCACTAGAGGAACAAATGTTCGATTTAGGTAGTGACTAAATATATTATCATAAGTGGTATGGTTTTTCATTGAATCATGTATCAAGATGGTAGATAAGGGAGTGGTGGATAAAAAAGACATCATCGGAATCATATTTGGTGGAAACACCTTCACTCAACTAGGTGGAGTTAGTGTTCTTATTAATGGGTATAATAGGAGTAAAAATAATTATTCTAATGGAAGTGGGTCATTATATGGTTGGGATACATTGTTTCAATCTTATAAAATTTGAATTTATTTAATATTAAAATGTTATTAGTCTGGAATATTTTACTACTTAAATTGGAAATTTTCATAACAACCTTGGAATTATTATCACACTGGAATGGTTGGTTACCTAAATTAATATTATAATAAGTCATTAAGTTAATATATTGTGGATGTTTTGAATTAGAATTGGGTTTTTAGAAACCCAAGTAGCTTGGCCTTGATAGGTTATTTATCATTAATGTTATTTTTTTATGAGTATAGATTCAATAAATACACTGGGATCTTAGTAGGAACTATCTCAATATAAGGATGATCACAATATAATAAGAATCATGATCACTTGTTTTTGAAGAATCAAAACCGAACAAAGACTGAAGTTATACCTTCAATTATTAGGCGTTCCTTTTTTCTTTATTCTACTATGGTTTCCATTTTATTTATAACAAGTGTGACTAATTCATCTTTTATGTCATGAGTAAAAGATCATATGGGCTTATTGGTACAAATAATGTTAAATGTTATTAATATCCAAATAGATCTAGGAGAGTTGGATAATCATGGATTCTAGTTTGTATCATTAACAATTATGATAGGTAGTGTAAATGATCATAGAACCTCACCATCCTCAACATTGAAAAGTTTGATATCATCATTGGTATGGACTCATTAATTACATATGAAACTTGCATTAACTATTTTGGTTGTAATGTGGTTTTCTTTACTCAAGATGGTTTCATGAACAATTTAAAATAAGAGTGACATGTGAATGTTATTAGATATAGACTTATAGTGATAACTGTCATGTATATATGATCCTAGCTAGTGGTGAAGGTGTTGGGGGGAATCAGTTGGGTAGGTTTTTTTGGAGATAGTCAATAATTATTCGGATATTTTTCATATGGTTTCTCTAGATGAGTTTCAAAGCAAGATATGGAGTTTTTAATTTATTTTCCTCTAAGGGTGAGTAAGAAATTTTTCTATTTATATTAAATAGAACTATAATAACATATAATTTTAAAAAATAGATATTACATCTTATTTTATAAATATCAAATATGTTTTACAAACACATGCCTATGGACAGTAAAAGTTTAGTGTCTTTTGAGACTGAGTACACAATCTATTAATTTCTTAAATGGTATATAACAGCTCCAAAAAAGATCTTACCATATAGAACTTTTCTTGTAGATACCCCAATTAAAAACTTTCTTCATAACTTGGGGAAAGGAAACAAAATAAATTTTGATCTTGAATGCTCAGTGCGGGTAAATAAGGGAGATATCAATGATCAATTAAGTATAACATTATCATAAGGGTATGAAAATATGATATTAACATCTGAAAATAATACCATATATATCATAAATCATAATAATGGGTGATTTAATAAATCTTGGAAGTTCAAAAGAAGTGAATCATAAAGAAATTGATGAACATGAGAAATTAAAACACAACATTAGTATTGGAATGTGGTGAAAATGAAATCTTATAAAATTATGAGAATAATTAAATAGAAATAGGTTCACTCATTAAATTAAGGACATGAAATTAGGCCCTAGAATAAACTAATGGACAAGAAACCAAGTCCATGAATAAAATTATGGACATGAAAATAGGCACATGAGTAAACTTATGGAAATAAAAGCTAGGTCCACACATAATCCTATAGATATTAAATCCAGATCTGTACATAATCTTATGGATATAAAAACTAGGTCCATGAATAAAATTGTGAACACGAAATTGCGTTAACGTATAACATATTTATCTCATGAGTTAACTATATTTATCCAATGCACTAGATTATTTTATTTAAAATTAAATGTAGAAACTTTTAAATTAATAATCAGATATTTTATTAGTCATGATGACTACAAATTATATTCATACCAATTATCTTAAAACAATGATTCCTTTCACATTTTTAGTAAAAAATAAAAAGTATCTCATTCATAAAAAGAAAAAAGGATTCACATTAAAAAAAATTATAGAAAGTAAAACATAGGTAAAAAATTACTTTTAACAATCATTGGATAATAATAAGTAAAAAATTCTTGAAAATGTTTTAAGGAAAACATAGACATGGAAGAAAAATATTTATAACCGAATTAGAAAACATAGTTGATTTTACTTTAAAAATATCATTTTCATCTATAGAGTAATTAAAGTAAGTACAATTAAATAAAAACATAAATTACTTGAAATAATAGGAGGATAATAAAAATTAATTAAATTTATCATATAAGGATCATATAATTTCTGCAATGTAAATTTTGTCATAAACAATCCCAAATAAAATGTGATTGAGACGTAAAATCATTTACCACTTTAGTAACATTAAAATAAAAAACCACATGAAAGAGATTACCTTAAATGTATTTGTATATTCCTATAATTTTCATGAGAATCATCATATAGGTAGTATATACACCACATAAAATCAATTGGGGAAAAAGTCATGTGTCTCACCGAAGTAAAAGTGAGATGAAAATATCCTACATCGAGTTTGACTTTCTTCGAAATCATCTTAAACACCTGAATAATAAATTTATATTGATTATAATTCCATACTAGAGTCATGTATATACTTATAATATTATATATTATCAACTTATCACATTTTAACACCCATTTATTAATAAATTCTTATTAAATTCATTATTTCTAGGAATTCACTATTTCATGTTTCGTGAGAATTTTGGTTTGATGGTTTAAGTCATTTTACTTGGATTGTGGTTCCATCATCTCCAGAGTGTTAAAAATCACATAAATATCATATAAATTAATTATATATAGATATATCCATACATAAAATTTATATCTAGAAAAATTAATTAAATTGTTCATGGAGATAGTAGGTCGTACGTAAACATGAATGTTGTTTTCACATTTTGAAGGATAGAATGAAGTAAAGGTAAATAATAATCCACCATTAATGGATCATTTTTATATCAAATATATATAATATATAAATTAAATATATCCTTATTACCATCTAGGTAAAATTAAAATGATAAAAGAATCACATCACTTCATGGGGGTGGTAGTCCACACTTACTCATGGGTGACGACATCGATTTTCAACATATTAGAAGGTAAGTAACTAGATATGATATTATAATTATAGAATTATAATTATGAAATAAATATCATATATAAAAAATAAACCCATCACAATAACTATCCATGAAATATGATGATTGGAAATGGATTGTATTGCTATGTGGAGACAGTAAGTCGTATGTAAGCCTGAGCGATACTATCACTAAACATTTCATGAAAAATTGGGAAAATAAAGGTGGTTTCATAATAAATATAAAAATTTATTTATATATAGGATTATTTATTTATTATTTTATGAAAAATATCACACATTTATAGGAGTTATAAGAAGAAACAAATTGAAATAGGTTAGGTAATATGATTACCTCTTCTTTAGTATGCCTCATATGGATTCCTTATTGAGGATTATTAAAATGTTATTTTAAGAAAAAAAGAACCTAAAATTATTTTATATAGAAGTTTAAAAGATAATTTGGTTGTTTTTGGTAGATCTATATGCCTCAAAGTGGTGTAAATAAGAGAAATGTGGGGTTCCCTTTTATAAGTAAGGAGTTGGTCACTCTTAAAATTTCTTAAAATATTAAAATATAATATCATTATCAATAAAAATGCTTCAAACTGACTATATATTCTATTACAAGGTAATATAATATTTAAATACCATCATAAATATAATTTGGATAGGTTTAAGTGTTGTTTTAAACCTTAACTCTCTGTTTAACCCCATAGTTGACAAGTTTGAACCTTAACTAAGGTAACATCTTTTTCACTCTTAAAGGGTATTAATTTTTATTATAAGGTAAAAATGGGATAATAAATATAAAAGAGATGAATATTTAGACCATTCATCATCATACATTTATAATTTCGATATTTTTATTATTTTAAAATAATTTAATAAAATATTATTTCTCTTAAAATATTATCAATGTCATTTTTAACACAATTCACATAATTTGACTTTGAACACAACATGGTAGAAATGTAATTATGATAAAATAAATTCACACATCTATAAATGTTATATTATCTAAAAAAATTATATAACAGAAAAATTATTCAAATTTGTATTAATTTTAATATTTTTTAAATCATTTTTTATTCATGGAATAAATATTGTGTCGGCATTGTGTAAGCATTTAGTGTAATTTTTAAATCACTAAAAAGTAAAAAAAATATGATAAATAAAATTATTTTATCTCTAAAATAAACATTTATAACTAGTCATACCCACTTTTTACCCTTACGATAAAATATTAATGATATCAAAGTCAAGAGTGTAACATTTTTGTCTTTATCTTTTACTTAAATTAATATAAAATTCATAATTAGAGAAATATGGGACCAAGTGTCCATATGATCGATTCTTCAGAGGATATGGAAGAATTAAACCCATAAAATATGATATAGTTTACTTTTAGTGATATTTTAAAGCCTTATCCAAATGTTTTAACCTTATTTTACCCATTTTACCCTTACTGATGTGACAAAAATTTACTACGGTTGCTACTCATTTTGACCCAAAATAAAAGGTTCCTTTTTCCAAATTTAGACTTACTTAACAATAATATGGATTTAATTATTCATTATTTTATTTCTATAAGTGAAAAAAACAAATTTAAGACAAAAACAAAGAACACAACGAAAAATATATTTCTAGAAAAATATCTTTTAAGTATAAAAATATTATACCAAATTCAAACATAATATTGATTCCAACGAACATAATTAGATTATTCATAACATAAGAGAATAAATTTTAATTTAATTCAATTTTAAAAAATTAAATTTGAATATTCTTCAAAATAAAAATTAGTATTCTTTACAACTCATCAAAAAATAGTCATTTCAAAAAAATTATTAAAAATTCACTATAAGATAGTTTTGATATGTTGATTTAAAAAATAGATTTCATTTTATAAAATTAAATTTCTATGTTTCAAAAATTAAATATAATGTTTCATCCTAAAAATCATTAAAAATCATGTTATAAGAAAACTTATTTTTGAATCATAATATGACATTACTAAAAATACTCGATTCTTATTTCCTAAGAATTAATCAACACATTTGAATTGATTAACACCTTTCTATATATTTCATAATGTGGTTATTCCTATTCAACAATTCAATTTCCACTTCATAATGGACATGTTTAAATAATAATATTTTGTTGTTGGTTTAAGATCAATGTTTTGTAATGAATATGTTATTGAATAAAATTTTATTAAATTAAAATAGAAGTGTGTTATAAGAATTATCTATACAATGAGATTTGAAATTCAATTCAGAGTACATGGAGGATAAAGGATTCATCAGTCTAAGAACCTTATCTAAGGCATCTCTAGTACTCTTTGTTAAGAATATTCATGGTACATCATGTTTATGTATCGGTTAGAGGAAATTGAAAAATGTTACTATGAAGAAAAAATATTTTCTTCCAAGAATTCATAATTTGATTGATCAATTAAATAGTTAGAAATGGTTTTAAAAGTTTTAATTTGGGTTATAGTAGGTACAGCCAATATGAATATTTTATTGTGCCACTTGGTGATTCTAAAACTCTAGTCATTTTCATATCCTTGATCAATCATATATTTAATTAATATATCTACTTATTTTTAATGTATTTATTGATTATATATCAATTTATTCTCAATAATATTCTAAGTACAAGTAATATATACAGATTATGTTGAGTATTTTTAAGGATAATCACATCTATGTAAAATTATATAAATTTATATTTTGGATAAAAGAAGTTAAATTCCTTATATTTGTTATTTTTAATGTGGAATATTGATTGATCCTGTGAAGATTAAAGAAAATTTTTCATGGAAAAAACTAAATAATTATTTTGAGGTAAGAATTATTTTAGCATGATCTAGGTGTTATTGATACTTTATTTAGGATTTATCATTGTTTTCATTACCAATGATAACTTTGATTGAAACATATATATCGTTATTATATTTCCAAAGCTAATTGATTTATATATAATCTATTTTGATGAATCAACAGTGAAACTTATATGAATTCCAATGAAATACGAATATGTGTCTCGCATCAGTTGAGCGAGGATGAAATTAATTATTTGATACAAGACCTTGATTTTATAGTAATCATGTATGCATTGAAAACATGGAATCATAAATTTTTTCGAAAAAAAGTTCATAATGAAAACAAAACATGGGATCCTGGAGTATATCTTCTTACAATGTGATCTAAATTTTGGATAGTGTCAATGGATAGAGTTTTGATAAAATTTCAATCTCAATATAGAATATATTCATAGGAAAGGATATGGATGTTCATTAGTTTAAATGTAAATTACAGATTGATCTGGAATGTGAAGATAAGGATGAGTGGAAACTCATGAGTATTTTTACTGGGATGTATCTAGATTTCACAAAACATGATGATCAGGTTGATATAGAAAGCATCATGGAAACACACACCATAATTTATCTAGTGTGATAAGATTAGTTTTTTAATATTAAATGTATTTCCTAGAGGGATTACCTAAATGGTGGGGAGACCTTAAATGGATGTTCAAAATAATTATATATGATATTTATATTTCAAATCCATTCAATTATTCCTTACCATATAATAGTGAAAGAGTCATAAGAATTTCATTATAGTATGTGGGAAGATTAAACGAGGAATAAAAATATATACGATATCTAGAAATTCAAAAAAAATCAAAGGGAACTTTTAATGGTAAATAGGGGACCCTTAAAAAAATAACAACACAAAAACCTCAACTAATTTAATAAATCACAATACCATTTTATAAGAATGTAATAGTTTTTTATCATTCACCCTATATATGTTTTACTAAATTTAGGATACTTTCATGTCTAGATAATCCTTAATGAGACCCTAAAAGTGATAGGCTATATTGTCCCATGTCTAAATATAATCATCCAGATTTTTTTCCATTTTTTGAATCCAAATGTCAAAATTCAATCTGGTTTTTTTATCCAATATTCTTTCTATTAATTAAGGTCAAATTGTAGTATTCTCTCAAAGATTATATGGGCTTCCTCTTATTAATCATCAATTCGGAAAACCTCCTCCAACACCACTAACTTAGAGTTCAGAATTAGCTCTGGGAAATTTGGTTTACCATATTCTTCCTTCCCTGCCTCCTTTAAAATACCCTCTATTGGCTATGATTCCTAAAACACTAAGTCATGTTCCTATTTGACCTAAGGAAGATATTATTTAGAATGGTTTTAATTTTTACCCATTACTAAGGATCCTTTATGCACCTAATATGGATCTTATTTGTAATAAATTTCAGCTTTCGCTTATATGAAAACCTCATCATAAGGGGATGTTCCAACGATCTCAGATTTGAGACATTTCATTCCCAATCTATGTTGGGTCAAAAATGAATAATCCTTTTGAGGTTTATATTTTTTCCTTGGTGATACTATAAAATCCCCTTATGTTCAGATTCCTTTCTTTCCATCTCCCAAACTCCATCTATAAAATCCATCATATACATTTACATCCTCATAATATATAGTGTACAAGTTATTTTATTCCCAATCATAGATATAATGGATTATCAAGCCCTCATTTCTGAGTTAACAAAATATGCTCTTAAATGAGGGGATTTTGCCCCCTTGTTCTTCTTCCTTGACTCCCTTTTTCACCCTCTTCCTTGTTCACTATTCCTAAAACTATTACTCAAACAATTAAAGAGATTATGGATTGGTAAGATAACCATT
This sequence comes from Viscum album, assembly GCA_963277665.1. Lineage (NCBI taxonomy): Eukaryota > Viridiplantae > Streptophyta > Magnoliopsida > Santalales > Viscaceae > Viscum > Viscum album. The sequence continues at coordinate 372,009,740 of OY728127.1, read as the reverse complement.
TCTCCCAAGCTAGAGAAACCTGTTATAGAATCTTCCTAAACCAATTAAGATCCAGTCTTAGCTAGGATTGGATCATTTTGTTCTCCTGATAATACTGTATAGGACATCCTCAAGGTCTTCACTTCTGGACCAAACAACTTCCTATATATATATATAAGAGACATATTCCAGGTTTTGATGAGGAACACTCGCAAAGGACATCAATCCAGCTTCACCTTATTGGTCCAAGGTAACAGGAGGGTTAGGGTAAGGTTCTATTATAGAAAATATAGTTCGAGTTTCACCAATCCCAGTGTGAGTAAATCCTTGTCCATCCACTTCCTATATTTCATTTTTTTAGACCTTGATGAAAAATAAATTAAAGATGACCTAGATGATTACACGGAAAGAAACAGTCACACTAATATTCGAAATGAACCATCTAAAAATAGGGTTATTCCCCTTTTATTTAAATATAAAATTATTCAAACAGGGGTTTATAGATATCCACTTCTACACAAATATGAGGAGAAATGTGATTACATAGAACATTAAATATACTATATATTCATAAAAAATGGCCCAAAATTACAAAGAATCTTAAAGAAATAGAGATTTTTAAAAAGGTAGAGGAAAACCTGAAAAGATTACCCAAGTCCCCAAGGAGGAAGGGTCTTGATTCATATAAAAACTAATGGAATATTAGAATTGAAATAAATTAATGAAATCAATATGATGAGGTGCCTTGGACCAATCATTGATAAGGTAATATTCAACCAAAAAATGAATAACAAGATGTCAAGGTCTCGATAAACCAATATTTGTGTTCTTCTTCAAGCCCCTTGACTAATTAAAGAATATATCAAATACATCAATAAATGACTGTTTCTAACCAAATATAGAAACTATGTTAAGATTATTAAGCATTGAGTCCTTGGTGAACTCATAGAGTGAAAGTGGAAGTATTAGAGCCCCAAATTGGATCGAATACCTTTCATTAATATGGAAATTCTATAAAAAATGGTTGAGAATATGGGTTCATGAAACCAGAGATGGATAACTTGGGAGTGACATTAAAACCTACCCTCCCCTATAGATAAGAAGGATTGGTTGGGGTATCCATCACCCCCCCCCCCAAGGGTTATAACATCGAATCTTGGAATAAACAGAAACTTGAAAATGTTAGATCCCAAATATTTGTCTAATATATATATATATATATAATGATATTAAATGGTAGTTTTTTGTATTCAAGTATAAATAGACACGTGGATAGTTAGGTTATGAGAAGCATTACCTATTATTAAGATAATATGGAATATAAATTCCCCTCAGGAATGTTACAACAATTAATAATCCCATTTTCAAAGTGGGAATAAATTTCCACACACATAATTATTTCCTAGAAAAATAACTATTTGAGGTATAGTTATATTTTTATGGTATTATCTAGGATGGACTAACAATCTCATTTCATGAAAATTTTTTAGACAAAATTAGTATAAAGTTTGGAAAAGTTGTATGTTAGGAATATCATTGTACTCTATGGCATGAAAATGATGATTATCTCATAAATGAATCCTATATTCCCTTATAGATTTTAGGAGGATTTTTTGTAGGTGATGGGTGTTCATTTTTAACTTATAATTACTTACCATTCTCAAAATGATTGGAAGTTTGAGCAAACAGTAAACATATTTGAAGATATGATCATAGAATATGTGATGTACATTAGGTAGTTGGGGTTTGGATTAGTGGTAAGCACCATGTAATCCTACAGGAGAAATGGGGGTTCAAAACCCATGGTGCGTAGGTACTGTAGCAGTACTATAGTGGTACTGTAGTAGTAGTGGTACTGTTGTTCGGTAGGTACTGTAGTGGCTGCAGAATACTGTAGCGGCGGCAGGGAACTGTAGCAGCGGCGGGCACTTTAGCAGCCATGTTACTATTCACAGAATGGGTCTTAGGCCAAATATTTGGGCCTATGGGATAGGTAATGGGATACAAGCCCACTGGGCCTTCGGGCTATGTAATGGGTCTCCCTCTACCCTGTTAAAAGAGGTCTTTGGTTTGCTTTAATAATAAAATGAGGCTTCAGTCCCAACCATTAAAAAAATATGTGATGGACATTAGTAGATTATGGAGTGAACAACTTCCATTTGTATACTTATCACCTAATAAATGTCAAAAAATCACAATTAGTATGTATGAATTTTAATTACTTTATAGAAGAACATTCCATTCTTCTATTTATAGTGAAAAACAGGTGAAGCTTCTTTAATTGGACTGAGTATGATCTCAGAGACAATGTAAAATATTCATTCGATTAATTAATAAAACTATATAGTTAAAAGTAGAGAAATATATATATTGATATGTATCAATAATATATAGAGTTTTTAATAAGTGATCATGTATTCCTTAGGTTCCTCTAATGTTAATACACCAACAGCTAGGGAAGTATGGAAATTTATCACTCAAATATATGGGACTCTTAAAAGTTGTTGATCATATCAACTGGTTGGAGTTAAATCCTTGTTATAGAGTTATGAATGAAATATTCTACTTTTACTAGTTGCAAAAATATGTATTGAACCCTTTACACATTATTAGTTTAGATCAAATTAATTTAGAACTATATGTGATCTTTATAAGGGATGTTTTTCATATTTTTAATAAATGATAAAAAATATATTTCATGGTCAAGTTATTCTATTCATAATTAGGATTTTGCAGCACAATACCTTGTAAGAGGATACATGGTATAGGGAATTTTGATGTTTAATAATCCTCTGATATTTTCATTAACATTGCTAAACTCTAACATCTAAAGTAAGGTAAATGAAAAGGTGGAGAGTATTATAGATCTTTTTTAGGAATATAAAGTTATTATTTGATGTTTATTTAAATTGAGGAGATTTGGATATGAAATTGGGGTGTTCTTGAGGATTTTTTGGGTATATATAGGTAAGTTCATAGTCAACAGACTACACATCATGTCCAGGGGACCATGCAGGTCAATATACTGGATCCAAGAAATATATATGATAGGTATCATGGTTGGTTCAAATCATTCACATTGACGATGCATGCTATAAAATCATAGAATAAGAAATGTATATTCAGGTGTACAGTCTCCATGACTATGAATTCGGGCCATGTGTTAACCAAAATTGGTCCACAAAATTTTTATTTTCACCCAAATTTAGGTATTTGTTATCTATTTATCTCCTTTAACAAATCGTATCTGGACCTAGGGTAATTTTCAAGAAATATTAGTGTTTTTTTCTAGTATCTTGGTTTTATTTAACCATAGGGGGTTTTATTTTAAGTTTAAATGTTTGTTAGCCTGAAAACCTATATCCTATGTCAATTTTAATTTCTTTTTTTGTAGAACCATAATAGAGTGGGTTTGTAAATATAAGGGTTTATAGAAAAAATTATAAGATGATTTTTTTATAATTATTTTATAAGATTAAATAGAAAATGGATCATGATTTTAGTGGTGTGATTTTTCTTCATCATCAGGATATGGTAATGGAATTCTCCCATATTCTTCCCAGTTCCAAATCTCATGATCTTGAATTTTTTATTTTAATTAAATTATTTTATATAATTTAAATGATTTAATTATGTATTTTCAATATTTATAGAAAATAATATTTTAGTAAGGGTGATTTTTGTGAAAGGATAATTGATATTTTATTGTGTATGTATGTGAATTTTACAAAATTAAGGAAATCGGTGATCTATGGTTTTTAGGAATTCATGGTTTTGGAATTTAAAAGTTATATTGACATTTTTATTTAATATTATTAAGAAATTTTTGTATAGGGATTGGAAATGATATTGATGATTCTCACTTAAGTGTGAGTGTATTTCTAGGTTTTGTGGGGATGGATGAAAACCCCCACTTCAGTGAGGGACCTTATCAATACGACAAATATGGTTAGGTTAGTTGTCCTACTCATGAGTAAGAGGTACCCATGTGTTTTTACTCAGTCTCTCCAAGGGATCCCTTGTGTTTTTTAATATAGAATAATTGTATGGGTATTGTATTTAGTAATGGTAAACACCTTCATGGGTATAGTTATAGTCTATTTTAAAACTTTTTTTTACTAAAATATGAAGTATATTAAATTAGTTTTATAAATTTTCATGGGAAAGGGGTATGATTTATAAAATTCATTTAAAACTTACTTGATTTTTAAATTCATGTGGTGTATAGAAATTATTGGGGCATCTTACTTGGTCTTTTACTAACCCCCTATATAGTAAACTTAGTATATTTGTTGACTTTTCCTGATGTGAAACATATGAAGGCAATATATTTTTTTACTATAAATATATTTTAACCATAGTGGTGGAGTTATGGTGGTGGAATATATTTTCAATGATTGGTTGGATCATGGAGTTTTTTGGTGATATAAAGGTGTTGTTTGGATACTCCACTTTTTTGTAGTGACACATTTCGTAGCCATATTAGCCTTTATTTGGTATTGTATACCCTTTTACATATATTTATATTCTATTTAATTAGAATTTTAGTTTTTAAATCCCATTCCATGAATCAAATTTTTATATTTCAAATACATTTTATTATTTTAATTTTATAGCCCGGTTTGGGTATGTTATATATATATATATATATATATATATATATATCATGTTAAAATTTTGAGAAGACCTTGTAATGAGGAGTGTGAGATTTTTTATGGGAAATTATCCCCCAACTATGTTACTTTTATCACTAAATATTGATTTCTAACCTTTTATGATCAAGAGGGAATACATACGACTAAGTAACATTCTATACTAACATGGTTGAAGTTGAGGGGTGAATTCTCAGGTTGAGATTTACAATATAGATGACCTGTTATATATCTTGTAATAACCCATAGACAGATTAATGTATTCTATGGTTTTCATGTATATTTATTGTCATTTATTTTTCATTTATTAATATATTTATTAATTTGATATTTTATTATTATTTGGATTTTGGATTCTTTCTTTGAGGGTAAAATGTCGTCCAACAACTTAACATATTACTTTGATTCTAGTTTTCAACCTTGGATGATTCGAGGACATGTTTGAGACCTTAAAGGAGCCTTTTAAGAAAAATTATTCATGTTCCCCTATGTGTATCATTATAGATATGTAATTTCAGACTTTGAAAGTTTAAATTTGTATTATTAGTTAAATTTTTGAAGTTACCGTTTCAAAACATTAAATTTTTTAAATTGTTTCATTTAAATGTTTAGTACAAGATTATAAAAAATGAAATCTCTATGCTTTTTACTTTAATTTGGTATTTTCAATACAATTTATATTTAATGTTATAAAATATTAAACAGTTATATATTTAATGTTTGATAATAATTTATAGTGTTTTGATAATTAGGTTTTGATGCTTTTGTGATTTTAAAAATATTAGTAAATAATAATATTTATTAGTGTTTTATGTCAAAAAAATGTCAATTTTATACATATTTCATTGTTAATTTTTAATTTAAACATTAAATAACTGATAATAGTGATTTAAAACTAAATAAAAAAATTTATTAGTATCATGTTAGTTATAACTCTAAAGGAACTAACAAATTTAAAAAAATACTGAAAATATTTTTTTATAGTAACAGACCTAAAAACATTCATCAATAATACAAATTCTACAGATTTAAGATCTTAAAATAGATATGAATGATTTTTAAATTTTAAAATTAAAATAATAATAGCATGAAAAAATAGGGAAATAACAATCAATGATCATAAATTGAGTCTAATATCAATGAATAACTCAAAAATTTGTAAACACATCCAAAAATAATAATTTATGGGGTCATTAATTTGAATTCACTCCAATTTTTTGTTATTAACTATCATCTTCCCAAAAAAATAATTTACACTTTAAAAAATATAAATTTTATATTTTATATGTTTCTTTATATGATCATAAGTAGTTATAAATGATATGTGATAGAGTTTAATGACATAAAATAGAATGAATTTCAATTTAAAATTATTTAAGAGTTTTATGATGGAATGGAATAATATTACACAATTATTATTTATTCCTAATTTTCAAAAGTATCTATATATTTTATATCCATTTTTTTATATTTTTTTTTTAATTGTATTTTAAATTTTTACCATTGTCCCTTTTCTTTATAAGTTAAGTTAAATGATATAAAAATATAACCAAATATGGAAAGATATTTTATTAATTGTATGGAAACAAAAAAATTTCAAAAATGTAATTATTCATCTAAATTTGTTTGATTCATATTTTTTAGGAAGAATATATTTTAAATTGTATATAATATAGAGGTATAGATATTCTTATTCTTTATTTGTGAAGAAAATAAAGTGTTTTGATCATTTATAATGATGCATTAAATATTAGGCAATTAATAACTTGAGGTTTTGGTAAATTTATATTATAAATAAAGTTCAGACACCTTTTTGCAGAAGCATTATTAAGGATCATGGTTCATAGAATGTCAAAGCTAACCCCACAGTGATTTTTTGAGGGAAATAAGGTTTAATGGTCAGGAACCTTATTTGTAGATCATGAATCCTAACCACCAATGGTTGATTTTTGAGAGAGGAAATAGTGCACTATTATGAACAAAATTAAAAGAATTTTGCGAGTTAACCATTATTTTTAAGATAAAACTGTTGGATGGGATTAAAAATTTATATATCATCACATATAAAAGAAATTTCATTATAAAGTTAAGTGGCTTGATGTATAAACCACCTAAAACCTCCATTCAATACTGATAACTCCTCTTTTACTTATTTAGAAAAATCTAGAGTAATTTTAGGGTGATTTGTATGTATTTTCATCATCTTAAAACATATTTATTACTGGATTGAGTGAGTAATACAAAATATCAATAGTATAAAAATACCAAGATCTATTTACTTTTGGTTACTTAATAATCTCTTCTATATCAATCTTTTTATTAGGTATTGGTAGTAGAAATTTTTTATATGGACAAAATCAAGATATTTATTTTTCATAAATAAGGATTTTTAGGATTGATATGTTTGATCTAAAACCATTGTGTCATGATATATATAGGGTCTTGATAAAGAAGTTGATTTTAACCTTTCTATTTTTGGGCCATTTGAATTTGTATAATTTTTTTATATGAAAGTAGATAAATTCATAATCACATATAATTAATAATATTAATTATATAAATAATAAAATATAAAAGTATTAATGATGGAAGAAATAAATTATGAAACATAAATTTATGAAGTTATTGTGTTCTTAATGGAATTACCCTTGAGGAGGTTATCCATGTTATTTACCCACAAAATCATGTAGGTCACAACTATCTTTGATTTCATCTGTGATATTTTCCCTCTAAGAATAACTCACAAGGAGGTTATTCTAGTGCTTAAGGAATTTTTTTTTCTGTGTATGTTTATATAGAATTTACAATTAATATAGTTTCTTCAAGAATTGATTGATATAAGTATTAAATATCCAATATATTTGAGACAGGTGTGAGTCATCTTATATTTTTGATTCATCACCTAGTGTTGTGAGAGGTGTTACTTGTTATCATGTTTATGATTTACATCCAAATTTATGTTGTGGTTATTTCTTCAGATCTTTTCATTTTTCTGGAGATATAAAGGGATAGGAGTTTACATGTCACTCACAAAAAATACTTGTATACATGGTTACATTATGGTAAAGGTTTATAGTTATGTGGTGATTCTTATCAAGTCTTTTATCCTTATACTTTACATATACACATTGACACACATGCATATGTTATTGACAGGAATATTTGGTGCTATATTAGCTAAAGTTTTAGCAGCGAGTTGGTTAATGCCTAATGGAGATGAGGAATAAGAATCATTCCTTCTATTTTATTAAACTTTTTTATTCCCATGTATTATTAAATAGTTTGTATAGCCTTTGACCATGTTTATTATTGGGTTTTATGGAATGTTATATGACTTGTAAGCTTTCAAGGAGAGGAAATTGGGTTCTCAATGTGTTATATATATTTTTATTATCTGTAAATTATTTATTCATTCATTTGTTTTTTTATTACCTTATTACAGATTTAATTCTAGATTCTCTATTTGAGGACAAATCATCCCACAATGACTTCTCATACACCCTTTAGGATAGTTCTCAGCCTTGGGTGATCAAGGGATGTCTTTAAGACCTTTTAATAGCCTCTATAGAGGAATTATATTTCTTCCCAAAGTAATTCATTATAGACTTGATGTTTCAAAATTTAATGGTTGAAATTTACTTTATCTCTCAATGTCACAGAGATTAAAATTTACAAATTGTTATTATTTTGATTCCTTTTATTTTTCATATTTATTGTACGCTTATAAAAAATGAAATAGTTTTTCTTATTTTTTAATTTTTTATTTTAAATACAATATATTATTTAATTTTATAAAAATTTAAAATTATTATATAATTAATTTATGATTTTAATTCATGGTGATTTCATATTTTTCTTATGGCGCATTTATAATTTTATAATGGGAAAATAAGTAAATTTTCAATTATTAAATGTTTATAATTAAAAATTTTATGCTTGCATTTGTATTATGAAAATTTTAATTCAAATTGAAATTTTTTATACAATTTATAATAAAATTTATCATACAACATCACTTACTATAAAAATATTCATAAATAAAAATAAATATTTGTGTTTTTTGTAAAAAGGTGTTTATTTTTATGTAATATTTTAAAAAAATATATATATTAATGACCATATTAGAGCTCCAAAACATGATAAAATACTTTTTTATCATCGTCTAAGTTAGCATTATAAAATCACTAATTATTATAAAAAATAAACACTAATAATTACTTTTTTCTAGTAGTAACTCTAAACTTTATTCAATAATACATTATAATGATCTGACATCATTTAGGATGGTATTAAACTAAATATGAATTATATAAATATAACCAAATTAAAATATTCATATTAATAAAAATATAGGGAAAATTACAATAAATGATCCAAACATGAAATTAATGTCAATGAATGACACAAATAGTTATAAAAACATCCAAAAGTGTAACTAACTAGATCATTCATCCATATTATATTTAATATTTTTCATTCTCTATCATTTTTTCAAAAAATATTATTTTATTTTTTAAAAATTAAAATTTATATTTTATAGGTTTTAGGAGATGAGATCAAATAGTCATTAATCTGATGTGATAGAGTGAAATGACATAAAATAGAATGAATTATAATGTCCAATCGTTTGAGAGTTTTATAATATAATTTGAAGAAATTACTTTATTTTTTTTATAAAATAAATGATGTAAACTATTTTTTATTCATTTCTTTCAAAAGTATTTTTATTTCTTATATTCATTTAATTTTCTATTTTTTTATTTTTTTATTTTTATAAAAATAATTCATTACTGAAATTTTTCCCCATTAACACTCTGTTTAGGGTCAGGATAATGCGTGCATTATATGACTATAAATGGAATTATAATTCATTAATTGTGTTGTGACATAAAAAAAATTTATTAATTATCCTTATTCTACTAAATTTATATGATTTTGATTTTTTAGGAAGAAAATATTTAATGGGGTATGTAATATATTGGTTTGAAGATTATTAATTTTTATTTTTGGAGTAAAAAAAAGTGAATTGATCAATTATAATGATGCTATCAATGTTATATGGTTTTTCCTTTAAGTATTTACTCAATTTGAACTAAAATTTAAGTTTGGATACTTTTGTAATAGAAGCATGGTTAGGGATATCGATTTGTAGAAAATATAATATAATCATACAGTGGTGTTTTAAAGGTTGAAAATGTTTTATAGATATCATCATGATATATAGATCATTCAATTTAACTGTGTTAGGTATATTCTTAGATAAAGAAGAGTGAATAGTTTTGTAAAATATCAAATATGTTGTCTGTGTTAAAAATGTTTTTCAAATTTAGATGCATGAATATGTTGCATGGTAATTAGAACATGATACCAAATATTGATTTCATTATAAAGTAACACATATTGACATTTAAGTCACCTAAAACCCTTATCTATGCCTAATAAATCATATTTGATTTCTTGGAAGAACCCTAAGCCTAATTCTGGTTTGATTTATAATTATTTTCATCATTTTATAGTGGATTTAAATTCCGATTGAGCGGATTAATACCTAAATCAAAAGTTAACAAATCCATATATAAATTACCATATTTTTACATGATGATCCTTTTTCTATCTCTGGTTTTCTCTGTAATTGCATATAGAAATAGATAAAATGTAAAAAACATATGGTTTAAGTTGTATTAATAGGGAATTTGAGTAATTAGTTGGGAGATCGATGAAGCTCATTTCACGAGAGATCTATGATCTTGATAAGGGAGGGAATTCAGACCTTTTAATTTTTGTTTTATATGAATTATTATAATTTTGTTAACAATCTAGAGGGTAATTTTCTAATCATAAGTAATGTGATGGGAAATAAACATTGATTTATAATATAAGAAATTGTTTATATTCCCTAAATGTGTGAAATTGTACTGTTCTAATATTTAAAACTCACTAGAATAGGATAATGAAAAAATTGGGAATATGGGAAAATGATTTATTTTATAAAAAAATTAATTTTGAGTCTATTTAATTTCAAAGTGATTTGGTTTATAAAGTTTTGATATATGAAATACACTTATTTTATTACTCTTATGATGTTATCAGGAGGGATAAATTTTGATTAATGATTTGATTAATTACATGAAATAATGTGTTTATGTTTTAAATGTTATTATGGGACATTAAAGATAGAAGTCATGAATATGAATTTGATTCATTAATATCAGTTTCTTAAGGATGATTGGATGTTACACGGGTAATGATGATAAATATAGATGAATTTCATAATTATAAAAAAGGTAAATTAGTATTTATTGAATAAATTCATCTAGATCAGTTGATTTGAAATGAAATTTTAATTTGTGATATTTTTTAAATAATGATGATTTCAATTAATGATATAAAATGTTTATATGATCTTGTGACTTGATAAATGATATTATGAAAATTATTTATATAAAGTTGGAGTAATAAAAAATTATTTTGTGATATTTGTAATTTTTGTTGGGATGTGTGAGTTGGTGGTGGTGGAATGGGGGTATGGTCATTATTTTCATCATCTCTATAACAATATATAGTTATTTTGATTATAGTAATATAGTTATCATATATGATTGTTATTCTTTCACATTAAAATATATTTTTTGTGTTCGTACCTTTTAAATCCTAGATATATGGAAAATGTTATGTTGTTTTTGTTATATTGATGATATAATTATGTTTCTATGAAATGGATGAAGGGTAATACCAGTAATTAATGGTTGAACATGGATAGTGTGGATGTAGAATGATATATGGTTGGTGCTTGTACTCATTTAACAATTTATCATTGATTTTTTTATTTTATATCTAACTAATAGATGAGTTATATCTATCATTCACTAAGAATTTATTATGCATCTTCACTTAATAGATGATATGCTAGAAGAGGAACCTAAAATGTATAGTTTAAAACTCATCTCATATAGTCACCCTATTATTATATGTTTATTTTAATACTTATAGGCCAAATCAAAGGAAATGTTGAGTAACCTTATCTCATGCGTGTAAGGATTTAACTAGGTTAGTAATATTATAGTATATTATTTTTAACTACTTTGATGTTATATATTGGATTTTGTGGCTTAAGATATGTAAATTATCATGAACCAACCAAATTTTATTGTAATGAACATACCTAAGTTTCCACTGACCTAGGAACCCAATCCAAACAAATATGTGGCTTAAATGGAATTACAAATTCTCATAGTCTAGAAACTAGTACGATGGAATTAATAACACTTCTTTGGGAATGATTTTTTACTAAGATTACAATAAAGTGCGTTTAAAAAAAGAACCCAACATAGCCTTGATATACCATGGCAGCACATGCTATCAAATAACAAAATGAATAGATTTGTCCCAACATACAATAAAAGTAAACTAAAACCATAAATAAAATAAATATACCACGATACATCATAACATAAAATAAAATAATCACCATGCCAATAGAATCTATAAACCTGAAAATAAGGAAACAGGATAGGAAGTCAAGTAATAGATATGCCCAAAGGTATACACAAATTATAACTGAACTAAAATGATAGAAATAAGAAAAATGGATAGCTACCAATCTCTAGGTGATAGGAGGAATCATCCACCACTATGTCACCATCATATTACCTAATAACTAAAATGAAAAAACACCACTTCTAAGAGGTGGATTTCCCTTTCTTGTATTAGATAAAATATGGTTTTCATAAACCATTTGATATATGTGTGGTGTGATCGTAACTATACCAGTAAGACCCTACCAAGTTTTCTATACAAATACTTTGTTATAATAGATAAAACACGCTATTTTAAAACAAATATACAAAACAACCATTAAACATTTTTTAATAAAACTAACAGTGAATCATAGGAGTAGTATAAAATAAAAAAAGTGTATATTGAACCATAAAAAAAATTTAAAAAATAAATAATTGAGAACACCATAGTGTCAAAAATCAAGGGTAAAATGGTATTTATACAAAAATAATTATGGATAACATCAATTAGTGTAATATAACTATAACTACTTCACTATACCAGGGGAATGCATATGAAATTACTTCACTTGATAGGGAAGAACCATAACCAGTAGGAAGGACATTGTTCTGGTCTAGGTTCACCTACCCAATCAATTTTGGTTTCCCTTGAGGTTTAATTGGGACCCATTAATCATCAAAACAAAAAAAATCTATCAAATAAGACATAAGTAGTTCTAACTTCCACTTAAAACATTCCATTTCCATTCCCAAGAACAATAAGGGAGTAATCAACAAGATGTTTCATATAAATCAATTTGTAAAATGTGATTAAGATATTTCTATGGAACTTTTAAATTTAATTTAGAAAACCAAGCTTCCATAAGTTGAAATAACAAAGGAATAAAATGAACCACCAACCCCAACCAAACTAAAACACATATTCATGGGGAAAATCCACAAATAATGGTGGGGTGAGCAATTAGAAACCAAAATAAGGCCCAAAAATAAAAAACTGCTTCATGAACAATTAGGTACAGGGAACCCTAGGAATCCATTGATTCAAGGAAATGAGAAAAATGATAAAAGGGAGGAAAAAACCAAATTATGGGAGAGGAGGATCTTACTTGATGTTTCCTTGGAAGATCATGAAGAAAACCAACCCAAAATTCAACCTAGATAGTGGATAGGTTCATTGGACACACATGAGGGTTAGAGGTTGAGGGAGGACAGAATGGAGGGTTTGGATATTTAAATCATGAAAATATAATGTGAAAAAATATAGTTTCTTAATTTATTAGAGGTCCTCAGGGTTTGACCACAGATTTTTACAAACCATAATCCAACCATGTAGGGAAAACTGTCTTCTCTTAGGAACTTACATGATTTAGTCACATGGTCTGTAGAACTATAAACCAACCATATAGAATGGATCTACAACCAAAATGTATACTTTTAACAATTATCCACAATATTAGTACTAATCAGGCATCAATAATGTGAATCCCACCATTTCCCAAATTTTGTAAATTTTCAAATGAAATGAAAAAGAAATGAAGGATAAAGTTAAAAATAATTAAATAATACATTTAGTACCTAAAAATGAAACTATGGAAGTGAAAAGTTTCCACATCACATCACATTTTATCTTTATAAATCCCCTTATAACTCACACTAAATTAAATAAATAAATATAACATATAGAAAATAATATTTCCTTAATAAAAACATGTGGTGAGAGCTCCCCCCTCTATATTAAGAACCTTCTTGTGTTAATAGGATCCTAAAATCCATGATATCCATTCCATTCAAGAATAATTGTAAACCACTAAAATCTATAAAAATAAAAAAAGTGAAAATTAAACATCAAAAATAAGTTATCTTCACAAAAAAAACAATGATTAAAAACTCACATGAAACACTTGGCCCTGAAGTTTTAAATTAATAATTTCAATCATCTAATATAAAAAAATATTTTTTCCTAAAAAATACATTCCAAAAATCTAAGAAACCCAAAATAAAAATGATTTCTTGATAAAGGAAAGGAATTCTATTATTACCTAAATGAGATGATACAATTCATAAGAAAACCTCCATAAAACAAAATAATTCAAAATATAATAAAAAATATTCCTACTAAATAATGAAAACTCATTTAGAAAAGTGGTAAACCAAGATAGCCATATTTATATTACATCATTATTTCCTAAATGAATTTTGAATCAAATAATCAAAAAATTAATCAACAATCAAAATCTTCAATAAAACATAGAAGACTAAATGAAATAAATTGAAACAAAATCACTTTAGAATCAAGGAAAAAAATAATAGTATGAAATCATTATTAATGTATCAATTTAAATCCTAATCAACCAAAAAATACCATTATCCCTATAAACCTTAACAGAAACATGATATAGTAGATTTCAAAATCATAAGATAGAATCTATATCCCTCAATCCCATTTTTTAACTTGTCGGAACTAATTATTCAATTATCCAATATATGTGGAGGTTCTCCCAACCATTTAGTACCTTTCTCGCTCTAATAACCAACTATCATCAGAATGTGTAATTAAAAATATGAATATTTAATAATAGGAGTCTAATCATTAAGGAATCAATTTACAATAGTCAAAATCTCCCAAAACATATGTAAAATAGTAGCATTCCCATAAAAATTTAAATCATTCATAAGGACGCGGCATATAGAATGCTCTAAAGGTCATAATACAACAAAACTTAAATAATTCCCCTTTATGGACCGTAAAATTCATTTTGAAATAAGAATTCATTTATTTTTTTTAAAACCCAATAAGTTATAAACTACAAGGGACCAACAGAGAACATTACCCCATACATTACCATCTCAAAATTCAAAAATAGATATTTATACTAAATGGGGTAAAGTAACAGAAGTGAAACTATTAAAATGTCCACAAAAAAATAAAACCAATGTTATCGGTTTTCATTATTTAGACCACTTGATAATTTCAAACAAAATAGACATTTAAAGACTACATTATACTATAATAAAGAAGGACTCTAATTCCCTATAAATTACATTATTCTACTAACTCATTAAAATCAACTAAAATTGGGTCATATCATAACACCACGTAAAAAATTAAAAAAAAATCCTTAGAAACCTACAAATGAGTGCACTTCCAAATTTAACATTCTGAAAAAATGAACATGATTTTTAAAGGAAAAAACCCAAGCCGCAACACTATAGAAATCATTTAATGAGTTCATTTCTAAAACATTTCAAAAAGACAAAGTTATGATAAAAAAATACTTACACCTGAACATAAAATAACTATTATAAGAAATTTCAACACACCTCTCAAAATCATACACCCCCACCAAAGTTCTTAAAATAAATGGAAAATTTTTTAAGACCAATGGATTTTAATTAATAAAATTCATCTAAAGAGGTAAAAAATTATGATTTAAAAGAGATTATTCATACCAAATATAGATTGAAGTACTTAGATTAACTATGATTAGATAAATTTTAAAATCATCCACAATTCAAAAATAAATAACATGGTCTCCCCAAACCACAACAACACCATTTAAAATCAAACACAGAAGATAACATATCACCCTTGAAGCTCTAAATAATTTTGGAATTCACTCCATCAATAAGGATAGTAGAAATACCATAGACATTAAAGGCATCGGTCTCAATAAAACTAGACTAAAAGAAAATACCTACTCAAATGGAACTAGTTTAAAAACTAATATTGTGAATTTTATAGAAACCAAAAAAAAAATAAAATCCACTTGAATCAAACACATATAAACCTAACATATTCAACATTTGAAATTAAAACACACCACTCCACCAAATGAATTAGTGGTCACTTTTACAATTACTTTTATAATGAAATAAGTCATTTATCCTAATATTTGAAACTTATTTGGAGGATAAAAATTTACAAACTTATGGATTAATTTTAGGGCCTCCTAAAACAAAAAAAAACTACTATGATAACCAGAAATCACAATTTATGTATCTATAACCTTGACATAAATAATAATATTTATGAGGAAATAAATCATTTTATAAAATAAGTATATCTACGAAAGAACCTTCCATGTTAGTTAATAATTATTTTTTTTATTTTAAATCTACACCCAAATAACCCCTTTTAAATATAAGGAATATTAAATCCACATTTCTAAATCACTATGAGTACATTGAAACACTTCTTAAAAACCCAAAAAAGGGAAAATCAAATTTTAAAATCCCATTTGATCCAATTTCATCATAAAAAATTTGAAAACCGTTCACTTAATAGTTTAAAATAATTCAAAACAATAATAATTAAACTTCTACATTAGAAAAAACTCATTGGTCTAACATTGAAAATAAAAGCACTTACTGTCACTTTAAATAACATTTTAATTCAAAAAATAGTCATACCAATTCAAATCAAATATAATTTTATTACATTTTTTATACACATAATACTAATTCAAATCAATTATAATTATATTTAGAAATAATTTAAACAAAAAGAGACTTCATATAAGTGTTTCAATAACGACCCAAACTTTTACAAATGAAAATTCTTCTTCATCTGATTAAATGTATTGATATGTAAAATTGTTATATAAAACATATTCACTTCTTCGGTTTTGTGCTTTTTTATTTTAAAATACCATTAAGAGTTTTTAACTTTTCTAATATAGATGTGGAAGAGTGAACACATGACTAGTATAAATATAGGGCTTTAAAAAATCCAATTTACTCAAAAAAAGGAAGAAATGGCCTCATCCGGTAGAATTTCTCTGTAAGAATCCCACTTTTTAGAGCTTGGAAAGAAGGTGGCATCACTATTCTTCACTCTTGACCAAGCCCAATATGAGTTTCAACATGTTAATATTTAACAGAACCGCCTATAGGAGAAGTGAAAGTTGATAGAGATTACCACCCAAGCGATATTATCCAATCCACCCCAAGAGTCAGTCACCATCACACATCTTACCCTAAGGTATTATGCAGGTGTTATAAGGGGTTTTGTGACAAGAGCCCATCACTTTATTATGTGCTTTATTTTTTGTATAAATAATATACACTCATTTTATTATTGTTACTTTGTAAATGGTTTTTAAAGCACAAATAGAATTTTTAATTAATATTCAATTGAGAAATATATTATGATTAATTGTTGGATTTTTTAATTAAATAATATTTTAATAAAATATTATTTATAGATTTATTTTTATTAAATATAAATGATCATATAATTTTTTGCAATACAATTGTAATTTTTATTAAGGTTTGAAAACTGTTTTTGTCAAAACCCAGGAATTTTTTATAAATGTTTGTTTTTACATTAAAAGTAAAAATTCACATATTTTTAAAATTATTTAGATAAATTTAATAAAAAAAATTTAATCATGATGTCGAAATTATTTAAAGGTGAATTTTTCATAATTATTTAAGATAATTAAATTTTTGGGTAAAAATTTAATACCATTTAAATATATAATGTGTTTTATGACATCATAATGACCCAACAGTGATATAATAAAATACTATAAATGGGATGTTCAGGCCAGTATATTTTTAACCTTTAAAATTATTTTATTTTAGGTTTATTTGATTTATTTTACAAATCCTTAGTGGACCCTCCAAGACGTTTAAAACAGTTTAACATTTTAAAATGGTTTCCCTGAGAGTGTGACTCACCTAAACATAAACAAGCCTAATATTTTAATAATTTTGGAAATTTTCCTTAAAAAATAATTTTTTCCACTGGAATTTGGAAAAAATCATGAGAAAAAATCGTGGGATGGTTTTTGGTTTTGATTAGTTTAATGTGAGGTGTCCAAAACCTAAATAATATATAATTATCTCTCATTTCCTATATAAACCCACTCAATCTCCCATTCCTCTTCACATAAACCATTTGGATCTAAACCAACCCCTACCCTAATCTCTATAGAATCCTCCCAAGGGTCCCCAATCTCCCAATAATCTCCTCTCAAGCCTCTCCCAATCCTTGGGGATCACACTTCCCAAAAAGGGATCCTCACTTACTTCCTTTCTCATTTTTGTCTCAATTTCATTATGTTGTAATGCCATTTTATTTTCAATTAAAAAGGTTGGGGTATAATTTATCCCCTCCCTCATATGGCCCTCATTATTTTTTTAATAATGATATATCCCTTTCTCTCTCATTAATAAATCCCATGTACACTCGTTACCATGCCGAAATTCCATAAGGGATTTCTTCCTTTATCATTTTTTTCTAAGTTTATTTATATTGTTATACCCTTTTATTTTCAATTATAAATGTTGGGGTATGATTTAAAACCTCCCCCATACTTTCCTCCTTTTTTAATGATGAGATACCTTATTATCTCTCATCAATTCCTCCCATGTATACATGTTACCATGCCTAAATTCCGTAATGAATTTCCCTCTTCTCATTTACATTCAAAAAATTATTTTATATTATACATATAAATTCCATTACATATGTTGGGATATTATGTTACATAACCCCCTTACTGTACATTTCATGTATAAATTACGATAGACCACTTTCTATCTCATCAACCCTTTTTACAATTTATTTTTGACGCTATAATGCTGCAAAAGTTACCCAAAAAAATTCATGCCAAAATCATCATGTAAGTGAATACTATACCCATTTAACTATCTAAGGTATTCACATTTATGAACAGGTACTTGTTTATTGAGAACTTACATTTATTTATACCACATATATTGTTTGCGGAATAAATTATGATGTTTAATGAATCCATGTTGTATTATCTATGTAGAACACTTATGCATGAAATGAAATGATTGAGAAGGGTGCGCCCAGAAAGCGCTCCAATGCATTGGGTAAAGAATAGTATCATGATACATCAACTGAAATGAGGTTTTACTCATGCTAATTCATGTTAAATGTGGGTTTACTCATTCCCCATCTTCAATGATCCTTGTCTCATGCTAATATCATGTTAAATGTTGTTGTCGCATTTCCATTTTATGATAATCATGCTATATCATGCCTTTATGTTCATATTTCTCTTATGATCCATTGATATGCCTATTTCCTAGCATGTATAATATTATTCATTTTATACCTTTTTTACTCCCTTACTAGGCTTTATAGCTCACCATTTTCTTATGCATGTCCTCAGGTTCTCCCATGCAATGCTAAGTGCGAAGGAATGTTGTGGTCATGTAAAATATGTTTTCAATAGGGATGTCATGTTTTATGTTCTAAGTTGGTATGTAATGTTTTTAATTTTCCAAAAACTAGACCTATTGATCCTTATAATTTTCTTAAGTTCAAGTTTATGTAAAAAATTTAGTTTATGTGTGCAATAAAGAGAAAGGTTTTTATAGTTGGTATCAGAAGATAGGTTTAGTTGTTTTTGGGATTTGGATTAGAAAACCATTGTGAAAGCCTTTTGGGATAAGGATAGGAATTATAAAAGCATCCCTAAATTTTGGTGAGTATAGAGTAAGTGGTTTATTAAGAAAATACATCCCTATCTGGATACGAACAAGTAGATGTGGATCTAGAATAGATGTATCTAGGGGTAAAACCAGAAAACACCGCATTGAGATAGACTTCAATGGGAACTAGTGAACGACAACGGCCCTTGATGCACACTTGTTTATGACACTCCTAGGGGATATGCTTTGATAAATTCATAATCTTAGTATGAACCATTATTAAGGGAATAAAAAAACACCTAAGAATATATGTTGGGAAGTAGATCATGGAAAACGTATATTGAAGCCTATATATTCATAAGGTAAGGAAATAAATGTAACTTATAAGTTATCTTTTTTTGTCTTTGGATTCCCCTTTATATGTTTAATTTTTTAAGATACTCATCCCTAAGTATATATTATATAGATTAGAACCAGAATCAGAAATGAAATTTAGGGTTATCTTCTATATTTCCACACATTCTTTTATATCTCGAATGTTTAGTAGAACAATCCTAATACCATCACAAATCATGGATGTATAGATTTCGGTGAGAATGGAAAATGGGGAAATCATTGCATCCTATGAATATAACTCCTCCCCTATCATAATTTTTGGATTGAACATCCTAGACAACCTCATCATACTCCCTCTAGTGGAATTTTATGCAATTCTTGGAAGGGATTGGATTTCCCTATATAGAGACAACATAAATTGTTGTGAGAGGGAAATCACTCTCCATATAGAGAATAGACCCCCAATTCTATACAAGTGCAAGGAGGAGTATGAATCTTCTTTAGAAACATAATATCAAGTGTGGATATTAATTCCCTATGAGTCCGCATATCTTGCTCAAATTATAGAGTCTATGAAATTAACCATCTTTGAAGACATCCCTATTGTGATGGAGTTCACTGAAGTGTTTCCTAAGGAATTTTCAGGTCTTCCTCCTAAAGGAGATGTTGAATTCTTGATTGATACTATACCTGGGGTATTTCCAATATCCAATACACTATATATAATGTCTATTATGGAGCTTGAGGAGCTAAAGAAAAAACTACATAAGAATCTGGTTAAAGGGTTTATACACCCAAGAGCATCACCATGGGGTGCACTAGTCCTCTTCGTCAAGAAGAAGGACTACTCAAAGCACATTTGCATTGATTATCGTGAGATCAAAAAAATCACAATAAAGAACTAGTTTTCTCTACCACGAATTAATGACTTGTTCGATCAACTGCATGGAGCACAATACTTATCCAACGTAGATTTTCAGTCCGGATAATACCAAGTATGGGTGAATAAGGAGGATATCCCCAATACTGCTTTTCTTACATGGTACGGGCACTATGAATTCATATTAATACCTTTAAAACTCACTAATTATATAGAAATCTTCATGGACTTGATTAATAGAGTCTTCAGATATTACCTTGACAAGTTTGTGGTAGTATTTGTAGATGATATTCTAATATACTCCAAAACCAGGGTTGATCATGAGGAGAATCTAATAATTGAACTAGAGACCTTCTGAAAGAAGAATATCTATACCAAGTATAGAAAGTGTGAGTTCTATTTGAAGGAAGTATCATTATAGGGTCATGCCATCACAAGAAATGGGATATCTGTGGATCCCCCCAAGACAAATGCAATTGAGTGATGGTCGAGGCCAATATCTATGACGGATATCCGTAGCTTCCTAGGGTTATCTAGATATTATCGCCGATTTGTCAGAAATTTCTCTTGATTTTAAAACCCTATTACCAAGCTAACTCGGACGGGATTCAAGTTTTCTTAGAGTGATGAATGCAAACTGAGCTTCATGGAGGTGAAAACGAGGATTATCACTATACTATTACTCACACTACCCACAAGTAGAGAACTTTTCGTGGTATTTAGTGATACATTGAAGAAGGGATTTGGATGTTCGTTAATGAAAAATGACAAATTCATTTCCTAATCTTCAAGTCAATTGAAATTTCATAAGAAAAACTATCCAACACATGATCTGGGGTTTCCTGCATTAATCTTCACTTTAATTTTTTTTTGAAATTACCTCTTTGGGGAGAAGTTTGAAATATATTCAGATCACAGAAGCCTCAAGTATATATTCACACAGAAAGAGTTTAACATGTACCAATGGAGATGGTTAGATCTGATCAAAGACTATGATGGATCAATCCATTACCACCTTGGAAAAGTGAACAAGGTGGTGGATGCACTAAGTAGAAAGGATCCAGTAACCCTTTCATTGATGAGAATTGAAAGTGATCCAATATTCTTAGTTTTGATGAAGATGGATATGGGAATCATAAAGAAGGTAACATCATCAATCCTTTCACAAATTATTGGTCAACCATCTCTTCTAAAAAGTTCAAGGGATGCTCAAAAGGATGATGTGGGGATTCAGAAGAAAGTGGAAACTATAAAAAACATAAATCCTTGGATTTCAATGTTAATTAAGAAGGAATTCTGATATTTGGGTCGAGATTATGTATTACATAAAATCCAGAGTCAAATAATGGACTTCAGGATGATGCAGATAGTTCAAATTTCTCTATTCACCCAGAAAACACAAAGATATATCGAGATCTCTGAGAGAATTTTTGGTGAGATAACAAGAAGAAGTATATTACTGAGTATACATGAAAGTGCTTGGTATGTCAGTAAGTGAAGTTTGAGAGGCAGAAGTCCAAGGACGTGATGCAACCATTACCCATACCAACATGGAAATAAGAGAACATAACCTTGGACTTTGTCGCCGTACTTCCAAATACATCCAAAGGAAACAATGCTATCTGGGTTGTTGTGGATCATCTTACAATGATTGAACACTTCATTGCAATTTGATAGGATTTCTCATTAGATCAACTCGCACGGATATACATCATAAAATTAGTAAAGCTTCATGAAGTATCACTATCAATTGTATATAACGACCCATACTTTACATACATTGTTAATACTTCATAATTGAAGCACACTTATTACAACATATGACAAAACCACAAAGGACCGTATAGGTATAGTGTCTTTAGAAACTGGGAAACATAAACAACTGGTTCATAAATCTTCTACAGTGTCTCAGATTTATTTCATATATCTAGGGTCCCTTTTAGCATATTCTACTTAATATCCATCTTCCTGACCTGGGTAAAAGAAAACATAAAAGGGTGAGCTCAAATGCTCATCAAGGGCAAATAAAGGAAATAAAAATCATATCATATCTTTTTGAAAATCATAACCTGCAAAAGAGATCATAATATCTTAACATGGAATAAATCATAGAAGTGAAAATAAGATCCCCATAATCATAACATAAAACTTGAAACCTTGTGGCATGTACACATAATCATGGAAAATCATTTCTTGTAAGTCATGACCCATTGCCAAGAGTATCTTAGCGGACAAAGTCCATTTCTGAACCGAGTTCACTCCTCGTTTCAGTCATGTATCACTGAACCGAAATAACCTTCCATTCCAGCCATGTCTATCTCATGAGATATAAATCTTTACCAAATGAATTGGAGGGAGATATAGGTCCCACCCATCTTATAATGAATCCTTTCTTATGTGTGCCACATAATAATAAACCATACATCATAGCGTAACCCATGTAATAAAAATGGAATTCTTAAACAACATGACATCATAAAACAATTCATATAAGATAAAGGAATTCATAAAAATATTTCCATCACAACATAATCAAATCCATGTAATAATAGGGATAAAAACATAACCCTTTTATTATCTTAGATGGAAAATAATTTTGATAAAATACTTGAACTCCATTCTTGAGGAAAATATCCTTTCTACTTCAAAAACATTTTTCCTTTCATAAAATGTCATACAACTTTAAAATAAAATAATTTGATTAAAAATAAACTTGAAAACTTGTAAAGGAAGCTTCTTGGAAATAATGTTTTAAAAATCCATTCATTCCTTATAAGTTAAAAAAACATTCTTCGTACTTTTTTCGGAAAAGTCAAAAAGTACCTCGTACGAAAAACGAAAAATGATTCCTTTCATATCCTTTACTAAAAATTCACCGAAGGGTAAAATTGGATTTAAACAATTGTATGTGGATGGAAATAATATTACATATTGAGGAAACATGTATGTGGATGATAAAATACACCCCAGTAAATGCCAAAGTATAAACAATCTCGGATAAAAATGAGATTGTGATATTTCCCTTACCTTAGGTCCGATTTGCTTTGTACGTGTCCGAAGCTCCTGTATAATGGTTTAAATAATGTTATTGACTTATTCCATAATCATACATATTTATATGATATCATATGTGGTCATATTCTTAGCTTCTTGTTAGTAATATTTCATTGTTACTTGTTACTCGGGTCTTTATTGCCTTTTGTTCTTATGCGTGTTTTGCCGAATAAATTCTTATTATTCTTTTAAGGTTATAGATACCTTATTTCCATAATGGTATTAGTGTAACATATATCATATTTATTCATTCAATTCATTTATATAATTACTATGTAATGATGATCATGTAGAACGAGTCGCATCACATCGTGGAGACGGTACTCCGTACGTACGCACGAGTGATGATATCGTTCCTATGATCGTGGAACTGTATTGGAGTATATATATATTATTCCAGTATGAATATTACTTTATAATAATCATAAATAGTTACTCATTACACCATTATACCCATCCTTGTAAGGTGATGGTGGAAAATAGATTACACCACGGCGTGGAGACGGTATTCCGTACATACGCAGGCGCAGTGATTTCATTTTTCCGTAGGATGGATGGAAGGTGAATTAGGGTTGTTTCATATTTATAATAATATATCAGTATGTAAGTAATACTGATGTTATTACGTTATCATGAAACAACTAATGAAGAAGAAGTTGAAGAAGAAAGAAATTGAAAAGATCGGTAATGGATATTACCTCTTCTTTGGAACGCCTCTTTGAATCCTCCACTTAGGGAACTAAGATTGGTCTTTGAAGAAGACCAGGACCTCTAGGATTATTCTAGGGAAGTGGATAGGAGAAAATGGCAGGGTTTTTCCGAGCTTGAGTGCTCAAATTGGTGTGAGGAGGAGGGGGAGGAGGTGCCCTTTTATAAGGGAGGAGAGGGGCACCTTAGGAATATCTCAAAATATTTTTTTATATTAAAGTCAAAATCTGTTTATAATGGTTCCAAAGGGTCTTATTTCGAATATAAAGTGGGGAAGGGTCGCAATCCTATCAACCAATAGGATATAGACAAGTTTAGGGTATTATTTTAACCTTATAAATTAGATTTAACTCTAAGTTAAATAATTTAACTTTTACCATGTCTTTTTGTTTTCTTTCACTATATTGTTAATACACTTAATATAACATGCCAAACGAACACCAAATTGTTTATTATTAATATATATATCCTTATCTAAGTCATTTTGCCAAACCATAGATTTTTAGGAATAAAATAACAATTAATAATATAATATTTTATTTAAAAACTATTTTGTGTCAATTTTGACACTATTTGATATATGATTTTTTTGAAAGTCATAACAGAATTATATGTTCGAACCAAGTTTCTTAAATCAACACTAATATATCATAATAACCTAGAAAATTTGTGGAATTCATAAAAAGTCTCAAATTACATTTATTTTGGTGTTTATAACATCAATTATGTCAATATTTCATTAATAAGATAATTACTGCATCATCATTGTGTCATAAATAAATTAAATTATTTAATGTCTAAAAATTACAAACAAAATACCATTATGTAGGAAATCTTTTTATCTTTCTAATGAATATTTATAGTCTAATTTATCTTATGTATAACCCCATATTAAAAATGATTTACTTATTAAACTTTGATTTTAACTATTTTAACCCTTCTTTAAATAAATTAATAATAAATGTCCTAATCTAACCCAAGTGGGCCTAAATGGTCATATTTTATTCCTAAGTTTGTTTTTGGTCGAATTAAACTTATCCAATAGAATTAGGACATGTGTTAGGGTAATAGTAAAATCATATTTACCCCTATTTACTATTAACCGCGGTAAAAAAAGTAAAAAGTTACTATTCACAAAAAAATTATTTTTATCTCATTGAACCACATTTTACTTACTGATATCAACCGTGTCTGTAGGATTTTTGAAATTACATTCACAGAAGTGGTAAAATTAAGTTTTATAAAAAATTCAGTTTTTAACCTACCACTTAGTGGTTTCACTATTCATCAAAAATTGAAAGTTTTCAGAAAAATACCAAAATTTCTCCCTAGGCTAATTTCGGTATTCCGAATCCAAAAATGAAGTCCATTTTGAAAAATAAAATTTATAAAATTTCAAAAAGTGGTTATTACTATTCATAACGGCTAGTTTTAATAATATTTTAATAGCATATCGTTGTTTAGTGAAACTCGGTATTGCGTATGACGCAAGCTATCGAGGAAGGTCGTGATTGCGTGTAAAGTAATCCAAGCTAGTATGGAGTGAAAGATTCCTTTGATGATATATAAAAACAAAATATTACTCATAAAAATCTCGGGTGTTACATTGTATCCTATCAAGATCCAATATTCACCTCTATGTTTGAGAAGAGTCTCCAACATGCTCTAAATACTGAGTTGAACTTCAGTATAGATTATCATCCTCAAATTGATATCCAATCTAATCAGAGTATCCAAACAGTTGAGGATATGTTTAGATCATGCTCAATAGACTTAAAAGGATGATGGTATCAACATCTTCCTCTGGTTTAGTTCTCTTACAATAATAGTTTCAACTCAAGAATACAAATGGTTTCTTATGAAGTCATTTATGGGAAGAGGTGCAGAATACTATCATGTTGGGATGAAGTTGGGAAGAGAAACTCCTAGGTCCAGAAATGGTCGAAGAAATAGTGGAGATGGTTAAGACCATCCAGTAGCACATTAAAGCTGTTCAGAGTCCACAAAATAATTATGCTAATAATCATCAATGAGACCTAGAGTTTAATGTTGAAGATATGGTATTCCTCTGCATATCACTCTGAGAGAGAGTTATGAGATTTGGAAATAAGGGAAATCTTAGTCCAAGGTACATCGTCATTTTTGATATCCTTGATCACATTGGAGCAGTGGCCTATCGACTAGCACTCCCATTGAACCTATCTCAAGTACATGATGTATTCCATGTATCACTATTGAGGTAGTACATACTTGAACCATCACATGTACTCAATCTATATGCGGTACCATTAGAGAATGACCTCTTCTATAAATATAAGTTGGTAAAGATCTTAGATCATAGATAAAAAGTTCTATGAAATAAGGCAATGCCCCTCATCAAGGTGTTGTGGAGGAACCAAAAGTTTGAAGAAGCAATGTTGGAATCAGAGGAAGTGATGAATTAGAGTTACCCTCATCTGTTTTAGTGTGGGAAATGGAAATTTCAAAGGTGAAATTTATTAAGGGCGGAAGATTGTAACGACCCAAAATTTTACTAATGAAAATTCCTCTTGATCTCTTTAAATTTATTATTATGTAAAATGGTTATATAAAACCTATTCACTTATTTAGTTTTATGTTTTTGGATTTTAAAATACTGTTAATAATTTCTACCTTTTCTAATATAGCCATTGAACAGTGATCACATGACTAGTATAAATATAGGGCTTTAACAAATACAATTTACTCAGAAAAAGGAAGAAATGGCCTCATTCAGTAGAATTTCCCTATACAAAGCCCATTTTTTAGACATCAGAAATGAGGTGGCATCACTTGGATTTACTATTTACCAAGTACAATCTGAGCTTCAACACGTTAATCTTGAACAGAACATCCTATGGTACAAGTGGAAGTTGATAGAGATTACCACCCAAGCGATGTTATTCGAGCCACCCCAAGACTCCATCACCATCGCACATATTACCCTTAGGTCTTATGTGGGTGTTATATGGGATTATGTAACAAGATCTTAGTAGTAAGATTATGTGATTTATTTTTTTATAAATAATATACATTCATTTTATTATGGTTACTTTTAAAATGGTTTTTAATGCACAAATGCAATTTTTAGTTAATATTCAATTATGTAATATATTTTAATGAATTAATGGATTTTTTAATTAAATAATATTTTAATAAAATATTATTACTAAATTAATTTTTTTTAAATATAAATGATCATGTAATTTTTATGAATACAATTTTAATTTTTATTAAGGTTTGAAAGTTGTTTTTGTGAAAACACATGAATTTTAGATAAATGTTTTTCATTATTTTAAAAGTAAAAAATTCAGATATTTATAAAATAATTTAGATAAAATTAATATCTTTTTTGGAATTAGGACTTCAAAATTATCCAATGGTGAATTTTCCAGAATTTTCTAAAACATTCAAATTTTTTGGTAAAAATTAAATACCGTTTAAATATATAAGGGGTTTTATGACATCATAATGACTTAATGTGATGAAATAAAATAATATGAATTGGATTTTCGGCCAATATATGTTTTTCATTTAAAAAAATGTCATTTTAGATTTGTTTTATTTATTTTACAAACCCTTAGTGGACCCTCCAAGACTTACAAAAAAATTTAACTTTTTAAAATGATTTCCTTGAGAGTGTGGCTCACCTCCACATAAGAAAGCCTAAAATTTTTATAATTTCCTCCATTTCCATTATAAAATAATTTTTTTCCACTCCACTTTGGCAAAAACCATGGGATTGTTTGAGGTTTTGATTAGTTTAATGTGTGGTGTCCAAAACCTAAATAATACATAATTTCACCTCCTTTCCTATATAAACCCACTCAATCTCCCATTACTCTTCACATACAGCATTTGGAGCTAGAAATAACCCTGAAATCCTCTCTCTATAACCCTACCAAGGGGACCCAATATCCCAAGAAGCTCGTATCAAGCCTCTCCCAAGCCTTTGGGATCACACTTCTAAGTAAGGGATCCTCACTTCCTTCCTTCCTTATTTATGTCCATGTTTCCATATATCGTTATTCCCTTTTATTTTCAGTTAAAAATGTTGAGATGTGATTTTTCACATCCCATATACTTCCCTCCTTATGGTTTAATTATTAGATACCCCTTTATCTCTCATTAATTTCTCCCATGTACACTTGTTACCATGCCGAAATTCCGAAAGGGATTTCTTCCTTTCTCATTTTTGTCCAAATTTCTTTAGGTTGTTATACCCTTTTATTTTCAATTAAAAATGTTGAGGTATGATTTAAAACATCCCCCATAATTACCTACTTATTTTTTAATGATTATATACCTATTTATCTCTCATTAATGCCTCCCATGTACGCCCATTACCATTCCGAAATTGGGTAAGAAATTTCTCTCTTCTCATTTACATTCAAGAAATTCTTTTATATTATGTATCTAAATTCCATTACATATGTTTGGATGTTATGTTCCATGACCCACTTTCTATCCATCTCATGTATAAATTATGAGAGACTCCTTTATCTCTCATCAACCCATTTTATGGGTTCAATTTGATGTCATTGTGCTACTGAAGTTACACCACAAATTTCCATGCCAAAATCTTTGTGTAAGTCAATATCATACACATTTATGTATCTTGGTTATTCACCTTTATGAACATATAATTTTGTATTGAGGAATTACATTTATATATTCCACATATCTTTTTCATAGAATAAATTATGATGTTTAATGAATCCATGTTGTATGATCTATGTGGCACGCTAATGCATGAAATGAAATGATTAAGAACGGTGTGCCCTGATAGCACTCCAATGCATTGGGTAGAGATTAGTATCATGATTAATCAAGTGAAATTAGGGTTTACTCATTCTAATTCAAGTGAAATGAGGGTATACTCAGACTCCATGTTCAATGAGCCTTGGATCATGTTAATATCATGTTAACTATTGTCTCCACATTTCCATGTTCTGATAATCATGCAATATCATGTCTTTATGTTCATGTTCCTCTTGCTCTCCATTGATATTCCTATTGCACAGAATATACTATATTATTCATGTCATTCGTTGTTTACTCCCTTACTAGGATTTATAGATTACACTTTTCTTATGAATTTCACCAGGTTATCCCATGCAATGCTAATTACGAAGGAATTTTGTGGTCATGTAAAATAAGTTTTCAATAAAGATGTTATGTTTGATGCACTAAGTTCTAGTGTAATGATATTAATTTACCAAGAGACTATACCTCTCGATCCTAAGATTTGTCTTAACTGAAATTTAATGTAATAAATCAAGTTTATATGTGTAATAAAGAGCAGGGTTGTTATAGTTTCTACCGAAAACATTCATATGTAAGAGTTTTGGGTTAAAACACAAGGTTCGTAACATGAGATATAAAATTAATCATAATAAAATATCAAAATTATGGTATGGAATAACCAAAATCCACATAGAATTTCAAATCAATGAAGATAAATAAATTTAAACCTCACAAAAATCATTAATTCCAATCATAATGAACCAATTAAATTAATATGAATCATTATAAAACAATTAGAAAGAAGAGAGAATCAAACCAACATCCTTCCAAAATGTTCGGTTTGGGTATTTGTTATATAGATCGTACTCCCACCCCATAAATCTTACTAGTCTCCCCAACTATATTCATGGTTGAGGTCACACCTATGAAATAAGGATGTCTAAACCCCTAGACCAAAAAGACACACATTGATATCCCCTTGAAACTCAAGGTTTGATATTAAGAGTTTTGTATAGACAATGTGTCATACCTATGTCCTGAGTTATGATGATACGGTCTATTTTACACCATGAATCAACAAATATCATAGTCAAAAATCAAGATCTATGGTACAATTTTCTAAAAAGACAACTTGGGTTTCCCTTGGCCTAGACACCCAAGACAAACTGTAACTTTTCCTAAAGGGAATTCCTGATCCATATGGGTTGCAAACTATTTCCTGGACTTTATGAACACTTATTTGGGAGTGGTTTCTCCAAATATAACAATAAAATGGTTTTAAACCAATAACAAAACATGGCCTCCCTAAACCATGGTCATCCATGAACTAAAATAACAAAATGAACAGATCTTTCTCAACATACAATAGAAAAAAACTAAAACCATAAATAAAAGAAATATACCATGAGAAATTATAATAAGACATAATAGAATCACCATGTAAACATAATAAATAAACCCAAAAATGAGGAAACTGGATAGGAATCTAAGTAATGAATACACCAATAGTTATAAATTAACTCCAACTAAACCAAAATGAAGAAAATAATCAAAATAGATTGTTTTACATCTCTATGTGACACATGGAATCATCAACCACCATATCACAACCCTTTTAATCGAAATATATAATAAGAATTAATTACTTCTAAGTTATTCCTTTCAATTTATTGCATTAGATAAAATAAGGTATGAAAACGCCATTTGGTGCATTCTTTATGTGAGCATAACAATCCTAGTACGAACATGCAAATTTTTCTATATAAATACTTTATTAGAAAATATGTAGCATGATATTTTAAAAATATATGTAAAAAATAACATTTAATCATTTTATAATAAATAAATAACTGAATAATAGGAAAATTATGAAATAAAAACAAGTATATATCAAATAATAAAAAGAGTATTTTAAAACAAAAAAACATGGGAGAACACCCTGGGGTTTCTAATTCTAGGAGAACCTACTAATTCTACATCACTAATTAGGGA
Source organism: Viscum album (assembly GCA_963277665.1). Lineage (NCBI taxonomy): Eukaryota > Viridiplantae > Streptophyta > Magnoliopsida > Santalales > Viscaceae > Viscum > Viscum album. Next base: position 371,978,448 of record OY728127.1, on the reverse strand, counting down.
GACCGTCAATTAGTATAATGAAACTATAATAACTTTACTAGAACATTGGGATATTTAGGATATTACTTCACTTGTTAGGGTAGTTCCATAACTAGTTATAAGGACCTCATCCAAATTTTGATCCACCAACCCAATCACCCGGGGTTTACCATGAGGTTATTTGGCACCCATTAATCATCAAAACATATCAATTCTATCAAAAAAGTTATAATCAGTTCTAACTTTCACTTAAAATAACTCATTTTCATTTCCAAGGATAAAAAACGTGTCATAAAAAAGGCATCACGCATGAATCAATTCTTAAAATATGATTAAAATATTTCTATACCACTTTTATAATTTAATTTTGAAAACATAACATCCAAAAATTCAACTAACAAAGGAAAAAATGGAGACATAGACCAAAACCAAGCCAAATAACTTGGAATTGGGGTAAATCTACAACTGAAGGAGGAGGAAAGCATTTAAAGACTAAAATAAATCCCTAAAATAGAAACCCACATCATGAACTTTTTGGTATGGGGAATCCTATGCCTCTATGACTTTGGAGAAATGTTAAAACCATGAAAAATGGAGAAGAATCCCGAAGAAATATATAGTATTGGATTAATTGATGTTTACTTGAAATATATTGAATAAAAACTACACAAAATCCAACCTAGAAAGAGGGGGAGAGGTAACTTGGACATGAGGTAAGGCTAGAGGTTGAGTGGGGAGAGAAAGTGGGATTTAGAGATTTATTTTGGATAACGGAAAAGTGGTAAAATCAAGTTTATTTATATTTATTTATAGATTGAATGGTTTAACTACATTTATTTCCATGTCGTTCACTAAAAATCCTAGTATAATTTTCTTATCAAGTGAACTTCTATGGTTTGGAGAAGCAGTTAGGTAAATCATATGCGGACTATGAAAAAAAACTCTTTAATAAAACTCTAGAATTTTCACAGTTATCTGAATGGTTATTATTAATCACGTGTGAATTGGGATAATCCTACCTTTTCCTAAATTTTCAAAAATTTCAGTCAAAAGGAAACAAAATTAAAGTTAAATTTAAATATAATTAAATTATACCTTCAGTACCAGAAAATTACATTATGAGTGTGATATTCCCCCAGACCTGAGCAGCTGATTCAGTATGTGTCAATGTGTGAATGGTGTTCCTGATCCCCATGGAATGGTAACTAAGGCATGTGCATCAAGGGTATCCTTTAGGGAATTTTTTATCCAAATAATGATTTAATATTAAAGGGTATTTACTGAGAACCATACATGACCACTCCAAACATTAGAGAGACGTGAACAAGAATAAAAAAACACTTTATTTTATAACAACGTGATATAAAATAAATAGAAACAATAAAAGAGTATAACAGTATCATTTCATCATCAAAATAAGATATTAATATATATCTTAAGATCTAAAAAATGAGATAGGTTGGGGTTTCATATTGGAGATAAAAATGAGTATAAACACACAACCGATTGGTCAAAATTTGAACCAAAATAAAATAAGATAGTTGCTACCCATATTCGTGTGGCATGAGGATTCATCCCATCATGTAACCTCTTAAGAACCCAAACAAGATAACATGAAGACTCTTCTCTACCATTCAATGTCTTACCTTTACCCACTTCAATCAAAAAAAGGTCTACATACACCCATGGGGTGTGTGTATAGTGTGACCCTAAGAATCCCAAGAGAATCCAACCATGTTTTCTTTGAACATCCTTTGTTAGAGATAAAATTCTAGTTTGAAAGTAATTACATAAAAATAATCCTTTAATACATTCTAAATAAATATTAGTACCATGGAATAGTTTTTTGTAGAGTAAACCAGGAAAATAAAATCTATAAAATTAAACACTTTCAAAATAATAAACATGGGAATTCACCCTAAGGTCACCAGGGTTAAGGTGACCAATGATCCTCACTAGTCCATATCCATAATCCAAAAAAACTTATGTACCATATATTATCCATATTCTCATCATAGAAAATAGTATTACCTAACTAGTTAGGGTGACACTCACCTAGCCAAAAGTGAATCTCAATAATATGGATTGCCTAGGATCCCTGCCAAGGCAGTTGGTGTTTAACATGAATTTTAACAAATTTAAACAAACGCCACTTCATTAAGGAATTTAATCAAAAAATTTCTAATTATTAATAAATTCTTAAGAAAATAATGCTTTGAAAACCACACTCATTACCCATGGAAAAATAAAATCTAAATATTATGTTGCATAAAAATAATCCTAAAAACAATAATTTTATATCTTTAAAACATTATAAAACATTAATTTTTAAGAATCAATAAAAAAATTGTAAACAAAAATGGAATAATATAGAACCACTTAACTTCATCCATTGAAAATGTTAATACTTGAGTTGGATCCACATGATATGAGAAGGAAGGATCACTTGGAGGAAAGGAAAATCCCTACCCAAGACTGATACCATCAAAATTGGATAATACCAACCCTATACCGCCATATTTGTATGGAAAAAAAAGAAAACCAGAGGTAATGGAATAATAAAGGTATGGAAGATATAATAAATCACTTAATTTATGATATCTGGGTGATTCTTGATTAAAATTATACAAAAATTAGTGGAGATATAAGGAAAATGATATTATCATGTGAGGTCACCTACAGCATTCAGAAATGGGGATAAAATTAGGATTAGTAGAAATCAATCAATAAAGGGTAGATATCACTTTTTATATTTTTATTTTTAAAAATAAAGATAAAGTATACCCTATCATAGCATGACCTTCCCCTATATCGGTGTGAAATACCTCCCATCGATGGTAGTACCACTATGTAGGGTCACATTGTGGCATGACCCTGGCCTACAAAGAATGACAGGTATATAGTCGAGAATTGAAGACTTGGGATATGGAATAGTCACAACATATCCATATTTTTTCATGGTATAACAAGTATAGAGTCCAAAACTACAAACCATTCAATCCCCATAAACACTTTAAAATTGAATATTTTTTAAAATTAGAAACATTTAGTGAAATAATAAATTTCAATACATACCTGTCACACAACAGGTGTCATAATTCTCTCCACAATGCCACTTTATACCCTTAGAAAGGCAACCTTAAAAATGGTATGAAAATAAATAAGGTCATTGCTCACTCATAACAGATTCCCCCTCCCATGACAATGGAATTTCACACCTATGGTTCCATAATACATGAACAATCCAAACAGAATTTCCACAAATAACCTTTTCCTAAAAGATGATGATTTGGACTGGCTTCTTGATCCCTGAGACATCTAGTTCAAACTCTTTCTTATCCCAGTTAAAATTTTTGGAAGGATTAGGGTGGTACCTTTTCAATTGAGAAATATTTAAATCATCATGAATCTTTGTTAGAAAAGGTGAAAATACATTTGTTAAGTAAATCCCTAAATCATCTCAGTAATCTCAAAAGGTCCCACAAATCTGAGGGAATGATTATCGTTCTTCCTCAACAATTAGTGACCAAATCATAGTGATACATTCAAAAAAAAGGGCCACCTATCGAGAATTACAATATAAAAAAATGGTGATCACCATAATAATTATAACATATTTGGGTTATCACCATATGTTGTCGGATAATCTGGATCTCCAAAGTCATCTCCTACAAAAGACTTGATCTCATTAGGGAGGATTAACCAACTTAAAAATATAGATATGGAAATAATATGTATGACCTTATAAATATTCAAATGAATCCAAAAATATATAACACTAGTAGCTATTATTATATTAAAACTCATACAATTTTTTGTGGGTATCCCATAAAGCACTAAAATCTAAAACACATGCATAGATTGTACCTTATAGAATTGAAATGGACCTATCTATTTTCCCATCTATTTGTAGATAGTAATTTATATTAAGATTCACCTAGTATCCTATAACCTATTGTATCAATCTCCAAAATCAACAAGTAAAATAAGGATCTTTTCCATAAATAATAGTAGAGGGAGTACCTTGCATCCTTGCAATCTCATGTATGTACAATTTCTCAAGATCCTCCACATTCATATATTATTTTATTGTAATTAAATGGGTTTATTTCATAAATCAATCAATGAAAAATAATATAGAATTATTACCTCTATAGATATAATGCAAAACAACAATAAAATACATAGATATCTCATCCCATTTCTAGATAGAGATGGCAACGGGACAGAGAAAACCAAATGGCCTTTGAACTTAATATTTAACCTAGTGATGGGTTTAGCTCCGAGATAAAAATTCAACTAGATCATGTATCATGACCAACCAACAATACTAATGTCTCATATCATAATACATTTTGGCGAAACCATGATGAACAGACCACAAATATTGATGGTAGTCCTCTCTAATTTCCTTCCTCACAAATGAGGGAACCATATGATAGTTCCTGGAATAAAGGATTTCCTTGGGGGATAGTGGCCACTTTTTGGTGCTCACCCTATCATATATAGTTCTATGGTTACACTAAAATTCATAATCTTCTATATTCTATCGATATATGAGTTTAATAAGACTAGGGGAAAATTTAATAGTATCAAGGAACAAGATCTCGTTATCCTCTATTACTTATAGAAGTAACTCTACTAAAAGGATCATGAGATTCCATTCCTTATTAGACTCCTTCAAATCCCCCTATAATATTTTCCTATTCAGAGAATAATTTATAACATTTCCCTTGTCCAACTTATAGGAGAGATACAAATCAAATTTCAAGAGGTAAAACACTCATTATATCTATCTATCGTTTAAATCCTTCTATGAGAAGATGTATGTAACAAACCAAACTAGGTCAACTTGACATGTTACCCGATCCATCCCAACACATATATCTGGTGATGTGTCATATTGACCTAGGTTTATTCATTATAAAAATGGTATTATAGGCTATGTTTCATAAAGGGGTGCTAGGTTTTTTAGATTCACTCTCTTATTATTCACGGTTCTATGGTAGAAGGGATCGAGGACCACCAGAGCTTGAGTGGTAGTCTAAGTGTAATTTCAGGGATATCTCTTTATTGTGTTTAATATCGACTTATAATGGGTATACATGTGTTTTTATTTCAGTCATGGATTTAATTTTTATTTTTTGAGATATTTTTATAGGGTTTGGTAATATTCTAAGTTATAGGAGGAACCTAAGAAAAATATTAGGAAATTACTAGTTTCATTGTGAAATTGGAGGAAATATAGGGGTACACAGTTAAGGCACATAGCCTTTCTAGCCACATGAAATCTATATGGGATATTTTTGAAAATTATTGTGGCACTCAAATGGCTAGTACATGGTATGAACAAAATTTTTATCCAAACCATATATAATGAAGGAATTTTGGAAGTTTTTTTGTTTTCACTCCGTTATTGATTTTTACTATTATCATGATTAATGGTGTTTATTTGTGAGTACCTTGGTGGAATATTATGGATTTTTTATTTTCATTGATTAATATTTAATGTGATGTTATATTCTTAACTGTTTGGGTTTTTTTCTGAAAAAACATTTTTTAGATTATTATTACTTGACTTTGGGAAGAGTTTTAAACTTGATCAAAAATGATTTAAGTGAAAGAAATCATTTTGGGTTTGTGTTAATTTCAAAATAATAAAAAAATTTAAGTAAGAGTAAATGAATTTGGTGTGAGTGATTTGAATGGTGAAATATATATAACAGGATTCTAGGATTTTTAGAATGAGTTTTTTAAAATGGATTCCCATCACTAAAATTCATTTGTGACGGGAGTCCATCACATAAAATAACATTCCAAATATGATCATTGGAGATGATTTGTCTCGAAAAAATATTCACAATGATAGTTATTTATGTCAAAAATATATTCATAAAATTTTTAAGAAAATAATAGGTGATGATTTTAATAAATTGAAAATAATTAAATATTTTAAAAAATAAAAAAAGAAAAATTAAAAGAAAAATATTTAATATAAAAAACATGAATATAATAATTATACCATATTACACATAATATATTTAACAAACAAAAATATATGATGGTCACTATAAGAAATGGGAATCAGTTAGTATCATGGTAGGATCACCCATAGGGTTTGGGGGAGGAAACTCTATGTTGATACCATGTGTAGTCCATTGCAAGAACACCAACATCATCTCATATCTTTAATATTACTCTTCATGCTTCTCCTCCAAATATCTATACATGCTCTATATAATTTTATCCTAGGACTGAAACCCCACCTCATACTACTCAGTAGACAATGATGACTCTGCATGAGATCCCTTGGATCTAACCAATAACATCATGTATGTGTGCTAATAACTAGTAGGTTTAAATTGTGAACCAAAATCGATCACTTGTCCTTTCTCAACACCATGCATAGTCTCCTGTATCCAAGACCACTCATCAAAAACTAACTCATATGTAGCATCTCCTTAAGACTTGGATTCACTTTCTTAGGAATGAGAAGTTGCGGTATTGTATATTTTATTCAAATATAATTTTAAATAAAAAAAATAAAAAAAAATAATATATTTAAAATTTAAAAATAAAAAAAATACTAACCATAATTTGGTATTGTCTATCACCAAAAAATTTATTAGTACTGGGATCAAATTACATCTTCTTGTAAACTTCAAAATCTATAATAGAGGGGTCAGTAGTGGAATTTATGATATAAGAAACAATATACATTTAAAGTATATGTATTAATAAATAATATTATTTACCATATGTCATCGATGTATAAAAAATATATGACCCTAGAACCTATGTGTGATCTCCTTCATCCCCCGGTTCTGTCAGTCGGATGATGACAAACTCTTAAAAATATCTCTTATCCAGTTAGATAATAACACATCCCAAACCTAACCTAAGATATATTCAAGTTCATGAGATAATAAATACCAGTTGAGAATGTTAACGAAAGATATGTTCATGCATCTTTTTCTTAGGTTGTGTAAAAACTAATGAAAACATTCACATATACAAATCTCTCATGGATCCTAAATAGAATCTCTCATGTTATCAGTTTTTAGATACCATAAATTATACAAAACAATTAAAAAAATGTGTTACTAATTAAATAAATTTAAAATTATATGTTTAATTTATTAAGGTACAATCTAGTGTTTGAGAATCGTATTTTGAACATCAATTTAAACCGGATCCCATGATACCCATGATGTAGAAAAATAATTTCATAGAATCAAATCAATAAATAAAATATCAAAATTAAAAAAAACTATGAAAAAAAATAAAAAAACATAATATTGTTAATAAATAAAAAAACTTAATATAAACTAAATAACAAAAAAATTGAACATAAATCTATAGATGTTGATAAAAATAAAGCGATAGACGTATCTCAGAAATAGGGTCTAGAAAAAATTATAAAGAAATATCATCCCCCTCCTAATATGATATTTTTTTGGTAGAATCATGTGGTTCAGATGAATAGTAATCGCGCTCATCATCCGGATTATTGTGATTACTAAGGCAGTGGAAAAGGTCACTGGGAATATCTCCATCCATCTGAAACAAGTAATAATAACTCTAAATAAATATTAATATAGATATAAAATATAAAAAAATAATAAGTTCTATAATATATTGCAACATTTTTCATCTTCATCTTTATGTTCATCAATGACAATGTATTCATCTTCATCTTCATCATCGTCAACTTACATATGACTTTTCATTTCATCATCCCTTATTACTTCATCAACATTATCAATACCATCATCTCTTAACTAGGGGGCTTTAACATCGATATTTACATCTAGCCAAGTAAGAGATATATTTATAAATGTTTCTAGAAAATGTTCAATATTCTGAACTTACACAGAAACATGATCATTTTCAAGAAACTAATTTTCATGAGATTTCATTTTTGTTACACTCCAAAAGTGATTTAAATATCTTAAAACAAAATAATAATTTTTATAATAAACTTTATGTTCTTGATGTTCCAACATAAATGGTTAGTTTGAGAAAATAATAATTTTATATTTAATATCATTGACTCTATGTCATGGATAAACTTTCAACCCTCGTTGAGTATAAAATCAATTAAATTTAAACATTGTTACATAATTTGGTTCCAGACAATATAACTCAATTATTTAATCAAGTATTACATAAAATTTAACTTCACTTTCTTTCTAATAAGAGGGTTCTAAAAAAACACCCTTATTCATTGATTTATTTAAATCACCATATGAATCTGTAAAATAAAAATCTATTAACCATATAACCATTGTTAGATTTTACCAATTTAAATGGAGGGTTTTTTATCACACATAATCGGTTATCAATTTTAATTTCATATTTTTCTCCCTACAAATAATAAAATAATAATAATAATAGGTAACATTAAAAAATTTATTTAATGTTCCATCGTAAACAAATTAACTTAGAAAATATTTAAAGTCAATAAGAAAAATTATGTTTTCAACATTATTCAAGGGTAGTAGGGGTGATATATAATATTTTTTTGATATTTTCATCAAATAGTCTATAAAACAAAATAAATTTAATAAATTTATCTCTTAAAAATTTTAAATATTAAAAAAATACTTACAGCACATATCTCTTAATTTCTACACAATTGAAAAAAATATATGTATGAGGCCTATGTAGTTATTCATTTGAAATTTATCATTTATGATATCCACAAAAACAAAAATTGAGTTGATTAAAATATGAAAATTTATGGTACATGACATCATCAACATTTTCCTTATTATGACCCAAGAAATTATAGTTTGAAGAATATTCTGATTGAAAATAATAATAGAATAAATTTGACCTGGTAATACATCCATTTCTAACAAAATGAGAAAAATTAGAAGAATAACACTTTTTAGACATAAAATATATAATCCATTGATATAATAATAAATGTATTTCATTAGAAATTACAAAATCTACTTTTGTTTCATTAAATTGTGTGATCTTTTATTTTTCAAATAACTCAATTATACGATGCCTAAAAATTTGTTCAAGATATAATAGCGCATTTACGTAATCTTTGGTCTTACAAAGTCTTTAAAATAAGATATAAAATATATTATCAAAAAAATATTCTCAATATTCATTATACCTAATATGTGATAAACCAAAATATAATATCAATATGCTAGGTCCCAAACAATACTTCTCTTTCTCCAATAATGTTCTCAAACAAAACTATATTTTTTTTAAATTTATAATCTGTAAAAAATCAATATGAGGTAATGAATAGATGATATATTTTACCTGAATACCTAGGAGAAGTGTTAGAGGATTGTCTCTTTTAATTCTACATTTTTACAAAAAATCTATTCCTTTGAAAAAGGGTGATCTACAAGAAAACATATTCGATGCATTTCAAAAAAAATATTGTTTATTAAATTGATAATAATAAATGTATTGTTTTCATTAATGAAGTATGTAAATGATTTTATAACTTGTGTACTCAATATAGATAACATACCATATGTCATAAATTCACTAATTGTCCATATTAATGCAACTTTTGGTGTAAAATTATAATCTTCAATTTTATCATATGTAGTTACACCATCCTTCCATAAAGAATTTGTAACACTTAAGCCTCAATTATGTTAAATGAAAACTCTATTTTAATAGAACTATTACAAAATGAACATTTTAATATTTCATGGCCTAAAAATTCTAAATCGATAGGATGAATATCGATTTTATTTAACGTACTTGGTGAAAATAAACCTGTAATGGGTTTTTGAAGTTTTCCATTTATATTAACATTTTATAAATAATTGAAAATATAGTATTTAGATATTTGACCTTTTATTTATAAAAATGTGTTATAATATTTATAATTGTCCATGTATTGACTATCAATTTAATAAAAATAAAGGTTAGATCATTTGGAGGTAAAAATGTATATTTTTCATAAAATTGTTTTTAAAAGCATAATGAATTTCCATTTTAGTTAAGTAAAGAAATATGTAATAACATATAATTTAAATAAAATTTATAGATTATATATGTAACACATCACCCCTCCTCATTTTCTTGAGTCGAGGCGGAAGTTCCACTTGGCCTTAAGCGACATCCCCAAGGTAAAAAAGGCTGGAAATAAATGTTAAGGGCTTCATGAATAATTGGGAGACGATTTCACCTATGAAATAAAATAACAAAAAAAATGAGATAATACCAAATAAAACTACATGATGCATTTAAAAAATGTACTACAATTCAACATCATACCCATGACAATAATACAAAACCATTCCAATATCCAATCAGAGTACCAAGCGGAAGACTAACACAAAAAAATAAAGACACAATGACATGACTCCATAGCTCTACACCAAGATCCATGATCCAACTCCACCATAGTTCAAACATCATGAGGAACCGCTAAAGAAATTAGATGTGTTACCTTTACCTGTGTCCCAAAATACAATATCTCTAAAAGCACCAAAGTGACAAGTCATAGGATGAGTAATAATACTCAACAGTCCTTCCAAAAATTACTTCCCTACTCATCCCACTATGATAGAGAAAGTAAGAACATTTACATAAAACCATTTATATAAAACCATTTTAACATTACAACAATTTAAAATAATCCAAACACATCCTTACCAATACATTTTACCCAAATCAACACATTTACAAGGAAATAAATCAAGACATTCAATTCCCATTTTCCCATTTGATGTTGGTGTAACTTATTTCATCTCGCGTGATTGCACACACATCTCAACCATACAGACAATTCAACCACATGATCTAGGTGTTACCATTGATGGTGTAATTTCACATCCATACCCTATCCCCATTTTATAGTTGTCCTTTATGCCACACTCCAATACTTTCATGGTGGTACTTCACACCCACTATCCAACTCATCAAATCATGTTTAACCACTTAATCTAACAACCATAAAATCAACTTTTACCAAAATCATATCAAGAAATATTTTTAAAAACCATGCTACCAAAAATTGCCAAAAAAATCAATCATTTATGCCCCACAACATTTCAACAAATATGCCAAAACTATTTCAACCAACTATGCCAAACCACATTCCACCCATTTATACCAAACATCATTTCAATAGAACAACATTTTTATTGAAAACCATTTTCACAAACCATTCACATAAATCAAACCATGAAACTGATTTTAAAATGATCATTTTAAAATCCAACAATGAAGTATATTGTTCAATTATATCACATTTCCTCCAAAACCCAAAAACCATAACTAAAGAGGATTCCCACAATCTTAGAACATCAATTTCCCAACCAATTTAAAGCTAAAATTTTAATTTAAAAATAATCCTTTTATATATAGTAAGAGAAGTTGAGAGTGAATCCACTTACATCAAGGATTTTGGAGAAAACAACCAACATATCAAATTTTCACCTAAACTAGGTGAAAACTCTACAAATATAACTTATAACCCTTCCCCTAAAATCAAAAAATAAAAGGCTAAACATTATTAGAAACATCAAACCTATATATATTTACAAAATAACTAGATCTAAGAATCCTGGAGGGAGACAAAAGAGTAGATATAAGTAAAATCAAGAAACTACCAAGAAAAGAGACTTACCAAGGAAAATCCAGCTTCAAACCCCCAATAAAACCCTTCACAATTCTTCCAAAATTAGTGGGAGAGGTTCCCTAATCTTAGAGAGGAATAAATACTGAGTGAGGGTTGAAATGGGGCTCAAATGTGGTGTTTATGGTTAAAATCATGAGCAATATGTTTCAAAAAACACACTTGTTAACCCTTGCATTGTTTAGTCGCATGGTTAGGCAAAATGTGTGCTAATCATGTGCCTACTACTGCCCCAAAGGGTACCTTGCACGGTTGGCCTGCACGGTTAGACAAACCTTCCACCAACCGTGTAAAATCCAACTATATCAAGTTTTACGATTTACCTAGGTGGTCACACAGTTTGTAAAACCATGCGCCTTAACCATGCTCCATCCTTGATCCCACTACCTCAACTTGCACAGTTTCCTGGATAAGCTGCACAGTTTTCACAAACCATGCCCAAACTGTGCACCCTTATAAAATCCCAAAAACCTATAAAACTCTCCCACACCTTACCCAACCACTTTATACACATAAAAAGAAATAAATAATCATTACATACCTCAAATAAAGGTTTCTAAATTCTCCCCACCATTGTCCTTTATGTCCTCAGCAAGCAGAAAACTATCACTATCCTTAAAAATCTTGGGCCATTGCTCGAACATTTCTTTCTCAAGTTCCCAAGTATCCTCCTAAATCAGACCATGTTTCCACAAAACCCTTACTAGCCCAATGTTTTTCCCATGCATGAATTCCTCTTACCTATCCACAATCTTCACTCGCACATACACCAATGAAGCATCTGAATATAGATCAACAAGATCTCATTGAATCCCATGGTCAGGATCAGGATGATACTTCTTCAACTAAGATACATGAAACATGTGTTCTACTACACTAAACTATATTTTCAAATCCAACTAATATTCCACCTCTCCAAACCACTCAAGTAACTCAAAATTCCCAATATATCTCATAGAAAACTTTTTCTTATTTCTTAAATGATGATGTTCCAACCTCAGAGAGATTCTCAAAAACACATGATCACCCACCTAGAACAACAACAGCCATCGACAATGGTCCACATATTATTTATAAGGACTATGAGCCATATCCATACACTTCTTGATCAACTTAATATTCTCTTTTGTCACTTCGACAATTCTTGGACCTACTATAAAAGTCTCACTTGTTTCTGCCCAACAAAGTGGAGAACAACATGGATTCTCATACAATGCTTCAAACGGAGCCATATGTATCAATACATGATAACTGTTATTATACAAGAACTCCGCCAATGGTAAGTATTCCTCCTATGATCCACCAAAATCCATCACACAATAAAACAACAAGTCTTCCAATGCTTGTATCATTATCTCATATTTCTCATTTGTCTGAGGATGATACAGCGTACTCATCATCAACTAAGTCCCATGGGCCTTTTGTATGGATTTCTAGAAAGGACACATGAACCTTGGATCTCTATCTGATATCATTAGAATAGGAATATCATTCCTCTTTACTACCTACCGGATAGATATTTTTGATAGATCCTCTACCATATAAGATTCCTAAATGTGGATGAAATAGGCCGACTATGTGAGATGATCCACAATCACCCATATGGAATCATGTTTTTGAACTGTTCTTGGGAGACCTATAAAACAATTCAGAGCTATCTGTGCCCATTTCCACATAGGGATAGGTAACTACTGCAACATATCAACTAGTAACTGATGCTCTACCTTGACTTACTAAGAAGTCAAGTATCTTAATACAAACTTCGACACCTTCCCTTTCATACTTGTCCACCAAAACTTCACATTCAACGTCTTATATATTTTATAAATTCCATGGTAGACATCCCATCTCTAATGATGGTATAAACTAATTTTTTTTTTTTTGAAAATCCACAAGTACAACCATCTGATTCTAAAACAAAAAAATGAATTCCCATATAGTTTCTATTGAAAACCTTTTTCACAAACCATTCCAATAAATCAAACCAAGAAAATGATTTTAAAATCATCATTTTAAAATCCAACAATGAAGTATATTGTTCAATTATATCACATTTCCACCAAAACCCACAAACCATCACTAAAAAGGTTTTCCACAATCTTAAAACATGAATTTCACAACCAATTTCAAGCTAAACTTTTAATTTAAAATTAATCCTCTTAGATATATTAAGAGGACTTGAGAGTAAATCCACCTACATCAATGGTTTTGGAGAAAACAACCAATAGATCAAATTATCACCTAAACTGGGTGAAAACTCTACAAATATACCTTAAAACCCTTCCCATAAAATCAAAAAATAAAAGGCTAACCATTATTAGAATCATCAACCCTATATATATTTACAAAATAACTAGATCTAAGAAATCAAGAGAGAGATAGAAGAGTAGATATAATGAAAATCAAGAAACTACCAAGAAAGGAGACTTAACAAGGAAAATCTATCTTTAATCCCCCAAAAAAATTGAAATTTTTCCAAAATTAGTGGGAGAGGTACCCTAACCTTAGAGAGGAAGAAATCCTGAGTGAGGGTCGAAATGGGGCTCAAATGGGGTTTTTATGGATAAAATCATGAGAAATCCATTTCTAAAAACCCACTTTTTAACCCTTGCAATGTTTAGTCGCATGGTTAGGAAAACTATGTCCAAATCATGTGCCTACTACTACCTCAAAGGGTACCCTGCATGGTTGGCCTGCATAGTTAGACAAATCATGTGTCAACCATGTAAAAGACAACTATATCAAGTTTCACAGTTTACCTAGGTGGTCACACAATTTGGAAAACCATGCGCCTTAACCGTGCTCCAACATTGATCCCACTGCCTTAACTTGCACAGTTTCCTGGATAAGCTGCACAGTTTTCACTAACCATTCCCAAACCATGAAAACTTATAAAATCCCCAAAACCTTCCCAAAAACCTAAGAAACTCTCATACACCTTACATGACCACTTTATACACATAAAAAGAAATAAATAATCATTACATACCTTATATAAAGGTTTCTAAATTCTCCCCACCATTGTCCTTTCTGTCCTCAACAAGTAGAAAACTATCACTATCCTAAAAAATCTTGGGCCATTGCTCGACCATTTCTTTCTCAAGTTCCCAAGTCTCCTCCTAAATATGACCATGTTTCCACAAAACCCTTACTAGGACAATGTTTTTCCCATTCATTACTTCCTCTTCCCTATCCACAATCTGCACTGGCACATACACAAATGAAGCATCTGATTATAGATCAATATGATCTCATTGAATCACATGGTTAGGATCAGGATGATACTACTTCAATTGAGATACACGAAACATGTTTGGTACTACACTAAACTATATTTTCAACTCCTACTAATATTCCACCTTTCCAAACCACTCAAATAACTCAAAAGTCCAAATATATCTCATAGAACACTTTTTCTTATTTTTTAAATGATGATGTTCCAAACTCAGGGAGATTCTCGAAAACATATGATCACCCACCTCGATCAACAATAGCCATCGACGATGGTATGCATTTTATTTATAAGGACTATGAGCCATATCCATACACTTCCTAATCAACTTAATCTTCTATGTTGTCTCTTGTACAAGTCTTGGGCCTACTATCAATGTCTCACTTGTTTATGCCCAACAAAGTGGAGAACAACATGGATTCTAATACAATGCTTCAAACAGATCCACATGTATCGAGCCATGATAACTGTTATTATACAAGAACTCCATCAATGGTAAGTATTCCTCCTATGATCCACCAAAATCCATCACACAATCCAACAACAAGTCTTCCAATTCTTGTATCATTCTCTCATATTTATGATTAGTCTGAGGATGATACAGCGTACTCATCATCAACTAAGTCCCAAGGGCCTGTTGTATGGATTTTGAGAAAGGAGACATGAACCTTGGATCTTTATCTGATATAATCAGAACAGGAATATCATTCCTCTTTACTACATCACGGATAGATATATTGGATAGATCCTCCACTATATAATATTCCTAAATGTGGATGAAATAGGATGACTATGTGAGCTGATCCACAATCACCCATATGGAATCATGTTTTCGAACTGTTCTTGGGAGACCTATAAAAAATTCATAGCAATTTGTGCCCATTTCCAAACAGGGATAGGTAACTACTATAATATACCGGCTAGTCACTGATTCTCTACCTTTACATACTAACAAGTCAATTATCTTAATACAAACTTCGAGACCTTCCCTTTCATACTCGTCCACCAAAAATGCACTTTCAAGGACTTATATATTTTATAAATTCCATGGTAGACATCCCATCTCTAATGATGGTATAAACTCAGAATTTTTTTCTTGAAAATCCACAAGTACAACCATATGATTCTAAAACCAAAAAACTGAATTCCCATCTAGTTTCTATCCCTCACTGGTCTCCCCATAATTGAGTTTTGACCTCATATCCACACATTCTAATCAAAAATCAGTTCCTCTTTAACTAATCCAACCAAATCAAGAACCAATGAAACCAGAAATAAAGTCACTATATCACACTATTATCTTCATTCCAAATGCATGTCATATATGACGTACATCAACTTCCACTGATATAAAACTTATTTTTCCACATGAACATATTCCATTCTTCTTAATGCATCCACCACCAATTTGCTTTTACCCAATGTGTACATCAAGTCAAAGTCAAAAATCTGGAAACATTCTATCAGTCTCACTTTTGTCAACTTCATATCTCTCTAAGATAAAATACACTTCAGACTCTTATGATAAATAAACACTCTAAATTTCTCCCTGAAGAGATAATAACACCACGTTTTCAAATCATGCACTACATCGTCGAATTCCAAATCATTTTTTAGGTAGTTATTCTTATGGAACATCAAATACCATGATCTATATGCAAAAACATGATCCCCTTGATTGATAATTCACTCCAACCCTGATCTAGATGTGTCATAATATACCACGTACCATTTCCCTAGTTTTGGAAAAACCAATACTGGTGATAATGTAAGGAGACACTTAATATCTTCAAAAGACTTTTGACATTTCTAATTCCATTGAAATCGAATATTTTTCCATATTAAAGTTATGATTGGTGAGTCTAGTAATGAAAAATAACAAACAAAACATTGGTAATACCTAGCTAGATTAAGGGAGTTCTATATCCCAAAGACATTCTTTTGCGTTTTCCAACAGATAATAGCCTATATCTTCTATATATCCACTGAAAACACTTTATGGGAAATAACATGTCCAAGTAAATGTACCTACAGTATCCAAAAATAACACTTTGATAATTTGGCATACAACAGATGGCCTCTTAAGATTCCCAAAACTGTTTCTAAGTGTTTCTGGTGCTCAGCCCTTGTCATTGAATACAGTAGTATATAATCCACAAAACCACTATGAAAGAATACATATATCTCTGAAATATCTAATTCATTAATGAAATGAAGATCATTGTTTCATTAGTCAAACCAAAGGGTATAACCACCTACTCAAGTTGGACATATCTTCTTTTGAAATCTGTTTTTGAAAACTCCTCCCTCCACACCCAAAAATGATGATATCCTGATCACACATCAAATTTAGAGAACCAATAATCTCCTCTCAAGTGATCAAAGATATCATCAATTCATGGTAGTGGATATTGTTTCTTTATCATACCATGGTTAAGTTTATGATAATCAACACATAGTTGAAGAGTTCTATCTGCCTTTTTGACAAACAACATTGGTGATGCCCACTGAGATATGTTAGGCCTGATGAACCCATTGTTTTCCAAATCTTCTAAATACACTTTCAATTACCTCAATTCTACTAGTTCCATATGGTGAGATGGAAGTTAAATAGGATTGTTCCCTATAAGAAGATAAATCATAAAATCCACTTTCCTTATAGGTGGAAACCTAGAGATACCTTCAGGAAAGACATCCAAAAGCTGATAAAAAATTTCTGGAAAATTGGTTATCCCCATCTCTTCCATCTCTACCAAAGATAGAGACACAAAATGATATGAAATAATCTCAAATACTAGGTGTATAGAGTTGAACACATTTTTTTGATGACTAACCTAGACCAACCACTATGTGAGGAATAATTATTTTTAATTCTAACATTATGAAAGTGTTGTTTTATATGGTTGCGTTTTATTCTTTAATTTATTCTCGTGTTGTTGATTTGTCAGGTTTAAACATGAAAATGATGCCATATGTTTTAGAACTTCAAACTCTTTTAAGTAAAAGAGAGTATCAAGCCTTTATATACACCTACTTACTTTCCACACTTTTCTCTTTATTACCCTTTTGAAACATCCATATTTCAGGAGCCATGGTATTCCTAGAATCACCATGACTAACTCTATTCTACATATGAGGGGTATGCTACTTCCCTCATCCCATCAAAGCATAAGATTCTTTTGACCTTGAGAAGAGTCTCGAACACCCAACCTTAGAGCACTATGACAATAGAACTGAATCTTCCCCATATGGTTTCAATTATGACATGATCTAGGTGGTGTTGGACACTCTCATGTCAGGTGGCTTAGAGAACCACATTGGAAACATCACAGCGTGCTCTAAAGCTTTGGAAGAAGATTCACAAATCCTGTCATCGGATTCTAAGCCATACTCCCTCCACGGAAGTAAGTTTCCTTCTTCCACTTTCTCCCCATGTTAGAGTTCCCCCCATTTCCCTTTGGTATCATGATACCTCCTCTACTTGTATCCCCTGATATGTCTCTTTAATTCAATTTTTCTCAATTTACCATTTCTATATAGTTTGTCATACAGAACACTGAAATATTTGAACAAATTTCATACCTCAACACAGATTCAAAAATGTGTGCCTTCAAGGACACACAAGCCGTAATATCGGGTGAAACCCGAACTAAATTTATGAATTTAGCTACATATTCCATCACTAAGAGGTTATATTACTTCATGCTAAAGAAATTTTTTGTTATCTAAATTATAAAAATGTGAGGATAGAATTGTTTGTTAAAAAATTCCTCGAAATCATCCCACACCATGCCTTGGTCCCCTTTATCCAGGACCACCAACTCACACCACTAACATAAAATATCTCAAAATATATATATTTCCAACATGACATTCAAGTTTTCTAGTGTGCCTAGGAAATTGAAGATTCAATTCACCCTATTCAGCCACACCTCTGCCTTTTTTGGTTCTGAATCACCTTGAAAAATGGGTGGATTCTGCATTTGAAACTAGGTCGAATGATCCACATTCCTCAGATCATCCCTCTTATTACCACTATCTACAGCCTTAAAGGATTGAACATTGCTCTGTACTAGCTACCGGTTCAGTTGGGGATCAGGTGAAACCAAATTTTCAACAGCTTCCTCTAGTTGGTCTTTATGACCACTACCTGATTCCATATATATGAACACAATAAACACTATAAGTATTACTCTCTAGAAACTAAGGTCTTACAATTTCAAATTCTACCACATTGAGACTATCACAACCATACTTTAAAGAATCTAACATTTCATATCATCAATAATTTTTGAAAAATACACCTTTTTTGAAAATCATCCTATTTTCAAAATACCAAAACCACTCTCTTTTCAAAGTCGCACATTTGAGAACAATTTCCATATTTTTCAAAAAGTAACACATTATTTCTAAAACACAAATCTTTCTCAAAATAAAATACGAAATACTCATGGATATTCATTTCTACCATGCATGGAATGATTGTATCATTAGCTAACCAATGATAATGATAATCAAATGCCTATAAGTGTCTCTAAAACAATTATCTACCCAATTCCCTGATAACTTGAAGTTCACCATAAAAAGTTTAGCTACTCCAAGAACAATGACTGATGACAAAGGACTGAACAACTGATACCACTTTTAACATCCTACCCCTCCTCATTGGCTTGAGTCGAGGAAAAAGTTCTAATTGGCTTTAAGAAACATTCCTAAGGTGCTAAAGGCTACAAATAAATGTCAAAGGATTCATGAATGATTTGGGGATAGTTTTTCCTTTGAAATAAAAAAACTAACCAAACGATCCAATAACAAAAACAACTAGATAATGCATGTCAACAATGTATTACAATTCAGCATCGTACCCATGAAAACAATACAAAATCATACCAATATCCAGTCAGAGTACTAAACATAAGACTACAACAAAAAATTCAAGACATAATGACATAACTCCACAGCTCTACACTAATATCCATACTCTAAATCCACCATATATCAAGCATTAAAAGTCACCAATAAAGAAATGATATGCCATGCATTTTCCTGTCTCGAAATAAAATATCTATAATAGAAAAAAAGTGCCAAAGAAGTTCATGAGTAATAACAGTTGGTAGGACTTCCTCAAATGAATTCCCTACCCATGACACTAGGATAGAAAAATTTGGCACATTTATATAAAATATTTATACAAAACCACTTAAAGAGATCAAAAATTTCTAATAATCCAAACACATCCTTACCAACATATTTTACCCAAATCAACACATTTACAAGGAAATAAATAAAGCAAGTCAATATAGATTTTCCCATTTCCTGTTGGCATAACTCATTTCATCGTGCTTGACTGTATGCACATCTCAACCATACACCCAATTCAACCCCAAGATCTCGGTGTTACCATTGACAGTGGAACTTCACATCTATGAACCATCCCCTTTTTATAGTGGTGCTTCATGACACATTCCAATCCTTTTATAGTGGTACTTAACACCAACTATAAATTCCATCCACTCATTCTTAAAAACTTAATCCAACAACCATCAATTCAATATTTAGTAAAATCATATCAAGAAATATTTTCCAAAACCATAATACCCAACAATCTCCAAACAATATCAATCATTTATGCCTCACAACATTTCAACAAAAATTCCAAATCCATTTCAACTAATTTTTTCAAAACCCATTCCACCCATTTATTCTAAACATAAATTCAAAAAAACAAAATTTTATTGGAAAACATTTTCACAAACCATTTCCATAAAATCAAACTAATCAATCAATTTTAAAATAACCATTTTAAAATACAACAATGAATTATATTTCACAATAATATCACATTTCCCCCAAAACCAACAAACCATCACTAAATAGGTTTCACAAAAGATTCGCACATAAATTTTACAACCAATTTCAAGAAAAAATATAATTTTAAATTAATCCTTCTAGTTTTAGTAAGAGGAGTTAGGAGTGAAGCCCCATACCTCAAGCGTGTTGGAGAAAATGACCAATGGATCAAATTATCACCAAAACCAGGTGAAAAAACCCACAAATCTTCCTTATATTCCTTCCCCTAACATCAAAAAATAGAAGACTAACCATTATTGGCAACAACAACCATGGATCTATCTGTAACAGAACTATATCTAATAATTCTAGAGCGAGAGAAGAGTATATCTAAGGAAAATCAAGAAAACACAAATAAAGGAGACTTAACAAGGAATATCTGTCTTCAAACAACCAATAAAACACTTAAAATTATTCCAAAATGAGTGGGGTAGATTACATAACCTGGGATAGGAATAAATATCAAGTTAAGGTCGAAATGGATCCCAAATTGGGTGTCTAGGGTTAAAATCAGGAAAGACCAATTTTTAAAAACCCACTTTTTAATCCCCAAAAGTTTTATCCATGTGGTTAGGAAAACTGTGCAATAAATGTGCACCTACTACAACCCAAAAGCATACCCCACATAGTTGGCCCACACTATTATACAAACCATGCACCAATAGTGTGAAGGACCACTTTCTCAAGTTGCACATTTTACCTGTGTGACCAAACAGTTTGAAAATTGTGCACTTTAATCATGAACCAAACCAAATCCCACTTCCTAAAATTGAACAGTTTCTTGGAGAATCTACATAGGTTTGACTGACCATGCTCAAACCATATACCCTTAGAAAATCTCCAAAACCTTCCAAACTCTCCCAAACCTTTCCCAAAAAATTTATACACATAAGATGATACAAATAAGGGTTACATACCTCAAACCTGGGTTTCTTAAATATATATAACTATATAAATTTAAATCTATATAATAATGATTAATAATCAAATAGTTAATTTAAGATCATCTTATTCTTGAAAAATGAATTTCATTAAAACTATTTTTCGACATATTTTTCGAGTAAATTTTTAAATTAAATTCTTTCACTTCTAAAAATTGAATTTTATAAAATTCATTACATATTTTTAATCATAATAATTAATATTTGGTAGTAATTTGAACATCATTCTTTCCATAATTAATATTAGAAATATTTAAAATCAATTACTATAGTTTGGGTCAAAACGAATTTATTGGGGGTTAATCTAAAAATAAAAGGGATAAACTAAATTAAAAACTTGTTTAAAAAATTGGACATAAATATTTCCACCTTAAACTTATAAAATTATAATATGATTCATTTTGGATCCATTTTCTCTAATAATGTGGATTAATATTATTTTAAAACATTGAAAAATTACAAGTGAGCCACTCACCTCAATTATAAAACGGTACCTCCTTCCCTCACTTCTTAACACCAATTGAGTAATTTATATCAATAAAAACATACTGAAATAAATCCCAAAAATACATATACATGTTCTATAGGTTTTTTACTTCCCAAAAGTCCAACCCTAGGGTCCTTAGTAGGATATATAAAGGAATTATTTATAATTCAAGGTAATATTCTTCACCAAAATCTTTCTTTTAACCTCTAATTTTACCACATTTAATTATGTTTCTTATAATTACAATATAATAAAACCAGTATATAAAATATATTTATGTGTTATTATGTTTATGAAATGATATTTATTCATCTTATTCTCCATCAATGGTAAACAAAACCATCACTCGTGTGTACGGTGGACTACCGCCTCATGAACTAATGTAATTTGTTTCCATCACCGACTCACATGGATAGTAATAATGATGGAAATGATGAATATATATGATAATTATGACATAATATTTTTTTTAAACATGTATCACCTACTTACTTACCCTTTCACCCATTAGGGTAATTATAACGTCACTCGTGTGTATGTATGGCCTATAGTCCCCACAGAGTGATGTGATTCATTTTCCATGTCCAAATTATAATAATGATTATAAATATGTATATAATTAATAAATATGATATTTATAACACAATTATCATTCTCTATATTATGTAATGATATACTATTCACATGAACTAAAACTTTTATGACAAAACATGCATGATAAAATGAAGTAGTTCCCACCCGAAACAATGGTAATAACAAAATACTATTAAAGAATGGGTGATAAGATGTTATAAGATGATCATATATGATATTATAAATATGAATATGATTATGTTATAAATTATTAAATTGTTTAAAACCATTATGGAATAGGATAAGTCACTATCAACTAAAGGGAATTTTGAGGTAGAAGATTTCATCTTAATTTTCACTCCATTGAGACATATTTGGTATTATTCATGCATATACTTTTTGTGGTGTATAAACTTCCCATTTTATTTATTTAATGTGAATATATATTTATTTACTCAAATAATTTATTGATGAAAATTCAATTTATCCTTTAATTTATAAAAGTTTTTAAAGTAATATTTCTAATGTTTTCCGAAATGTTGATTTTTATATTTCTTTACAAAAAATCAAAAGGAATTATTTTTAATGTATATGGTGTTAACGGGCTTTCCTATCGCAAAAAAAAATTATTATATTTATATTATTATAAAATTTTCCTATGGTTTTAAAAATAAAAATATATAATGGAAACTTATTTTAAAGTTTTAATTGAATTTTCTTTTATTCCCTAAAAGTCATAAATTTATTGAAAAACATATATTTATAAGGAATTCATGGTCATCTTTTATCTCTTATTAATTTTTGGTCATTAACATTCTCTTGAAATATTCACTTTCCTGTGGTAATTATACATTAAATTTATCTTAAATATTCATAGTATTTTTATCATGGATAATATTATTTAAAAAACCATATACAATTTCTATATACATTGTTTTAATTTGAATGTTATATGATTTAATTTGGAAATATTGATATTCCATATTCTTTACTCGATACAGACATTTATTGGTAAGTTATATTGGTTATAAATTAAATTGATCATTCAATATATGAGGAATACATTGGTAATACAATGAGAGGTGGGGCATAGAATTATATATCCCCTATATGCATCGATGGGTCTCATGAGAGAAAGCAGTTCACCAAATTAAATGGGTTTTTTTATATACTTACACATTAATTAAAATTTCATAGAACATGACATTGAAGAAAAAGAAATAATTATGTCTTGAATCATGAAATCCAATAATATTCATTCTCTTCACCGAGAATACAATTATTATTATCCATAATAATAAGACATTGGTATTATATATGGAAGAATTTCATGCTCAAGTTATTCATTAAATGGATTGTGTTTTTAATTATTTAACTTTCCATATTATTTATACTTTATTTACTCAAGATAGATTGTGTTTTACATATCCCTTATTGATAATTTGATATCACACTTATTTATTTCCATTACTCAGTATATGAGGAATAATTATTTCAATGATTTCATGGATGTTGAATGTTTTCTCTTTCTACGTATTATGTTTTATTTATAATTTAAAAATGGGAATCACATATGTGTCTTGTTATTTAATACATCTAAACTGATTTAACCTTTCTGATATGATCCCTTGAAATTTATTCCAATATAAAAAATTATACACTCACATTGGTTTTCTAGAGTTGGGGTCGTTACAAAATTAACTCAACAATTAGTGGATTCAAATAAACAATGATATTCTTATTCATATTTCTTATAATTAATAGTGTTAAATATATTTATGTGTGTGTGTGTTTTGTTTATTTATTATCAACCATAGAGGTAAGTTTTAAAAAGTTATAAAAATAGGCTGACAAAAAAATTGAATCTCGTAAGCACCAAATTGACAAAGCCCGTCAGTAGAAATAATCAACTCTATGTTATGATTTTCTAAAGTAAAATAATGATTCACATGATCAAAGAGTTTCCATGAATCACCATCACATGAATTATTTAATTTTTTACTAATTTAAATATTTTATTTAGGTCATTTCATCAATGTAGTTATGTTGTGATATATAAATAGATGTTTTAAATGGTCTATAATTAAAAAATACCTTAATAGTATCACAAAAAAATGGACTTACCTAATTTCACCTCTTTATAACTCAATTATACACATGTTACAAAATTAACTAATGATACATAATCATCATAATATAAGGTATAGTCATTTGAAAACACATGGATCATTTGATAACTAAGACCCAAATTATGGACCAACTTTCCTCTTTAATAGAAACTTTTATGTAATATATTTCCATCATTCAACAATCATTAATACAAAGAAAACATTTGATTTAAACAACAATTTTAAACACCAAAATGTGATTTAATAGCCATAGATTTTCTAACATCTTCATTTTTTCTTATCTTTCATCCCAAATATAATTACTCCTCAATATATTTAAAAAAAATTAAAAATTTAGATAGTTCTTATTCATGATTTTTAATATCATTCTAGGTTTTTTTCTAAATAGATGGGCCAAAAATCATGTACTAAATTCTAAGATGATGGCTCCAAGACCCAAAAAAATTATTTTCTACTAAATTTTTCTCATCATGTTAATACCGAAAAATATAATATTTCTAAAAAACAAAACATGGTAAAATAATTACAACATTATCAAAGGTTTTGAATGTCCTGAGATTACATTTCTTACATAAAAATTTAATTTTCCTTTCAAAAAATTATGAATTTAACTATGTAAATGATATAAATGTTTCAACACCCTCATTGTAGTTAGGATTTATACCAAAACCATTGGGATTTTTAAGATAATTTATACAATAATGTTCATGAAATAGAAATATATGTCTACTTACTATGTCCATATATTTCTTAAAAGACAACATAAACAAGAATAATAATTACTCATTGTGACTAATTATTATAAATTGTTAATAAATTTTAATTATTGATAATTTTGACTACTTATAAAGTTTTTTTACTAATTTTTTTAGTTTTTACTAAAATTTCTAAATTAATAAAAATTATTACAATATTTATTACATAATAATAATTTTATATTAATTATAAATAAATTTTTAACAAATATAACTATTTTTTATATTTCTAAATATTTTTTAAATTTTTTTATAGGTGAATAAAAATTATCATAATTATTACTAATATTTATAAATTAAAAATAATATTTACTAATTATTACTAACATTTACTTTTTTCAATAGGTTGGAAGAAATGCCCCCTTTTTTACTAAGGAAATATAACCCTCTTTTCAACAAGGTTTATAGGTAACATTTACAAGATCCAAAAACCCTATGGATCGAAGGCCCATTAAAAATTATGATGGCTTAAAGGCCCTATGTCCCAAAAGGCCCAATATGAGTATCCAATCTTCACATCATGGTCCCAGTCTTCTCGCTGCGACCCCCCCCCACTCACACACACATTTACTCATTATTACTAATATCAACGAATTATTTATTAATTTTTACAATATATTCAATAATTAAAATAGTTTTCTAAATTATTATAGAAGTTTAACTAATGATTTTGAATTTTTATAATTATTTTTTTATTTTTATTTTTATTTTTCACAATTTATTAAAAAATATAATAATTTACAAACATTTAAAAATTCTATCTAATATTTACTATGTATTACAAACATTTACAAATTATTACTAATATTAACTAATTATTTATTAATTATTATAGATTATTTAATAATTATTAATAATATTTTTAATTATTGGTATTTTTTACTAATTATTATGAATTTTTAATGATTTTTAGTATTTTTTATATTTTTTAAAATTAATTTAAAACATTTATTAATCATGACTAATATTTATTAATTTTTATAAATTTTCACAATTATTTATTAAGTAATACTGATTATTTAATTACTATAACTAAATTTTTAATAAATATTACTAATTTTTAACAATTATTACCATTTCATATATATTTTTACAATTTATTATAGATTATAATAATTTACTAATATTAAAAAAAATATTACTAATATTTAAAAGTTACTAACATTTACTAATTATTACTAATATTTACTATTTATTTATTAACAATTAAAATTTATTTAATAGTCATTACTAATTTTTTAAAATTATTATTACATTTTTACTAATTATTGTGATTTTTTAATAATTGTTAGTATTTTTTATATTTTTTAAAATTTTTGAATATATTTACTAATTATTAATATTATTTATTTATTCTAACTAATACATATTAATTATTTATTAATTGTAAATAAATTTGTCAAAAATATTACTAATTTTTAATAATTATTAGTATTTTATATATTTTATTAAAATTTATTACAAATTATTATAATTTACTAATATTTTCTAATTATTAAAAACATTGACTAGTTATTACTAATATTGAATAAATATTTGTCAATAATTACAAATAATTTAATATTTCATAATATTTAAAAAATATAGTTTTTTACTAATTATTGTGAATTTTTAATAATTGTTAGTATTTTTTATATTTTTTTACAAGTTATTACAAAAAATCAACTAATTATTAAAAATATTTATTAAGTAATACTAATTATTTATTAATTATAATTAAATTTTAATAAATATAATTATAATATGATAACTAATCTCAAAAATGGGAACAGAACAAATCCCATAAGAATGATAAACAAATGTCATTAACGAATGATATATAACACTAAAATAATTAATACAATCAACAAGAATTAACATGTAGAATGAATTAAATCATTACATATCATGCTTTGTGATAGTTCAAAGATAAAAAAGAATCATATAATTAAACATATCAATCAATCATTATAGTAAATTACACAAGGCTTCTAAGGTCTAAGTCCCCCTAGGTTTATCATACAATCTCAACACTTTATCTCACCTCCTCACACACTTTAAAAAATAACCAATTCCAAATTATATAATCACAAATCTATAATCATTCACACCACAAAATATACCTAATATTAAATACGTAATAATAATATGATGATCCAAAAACGTGTATATCTAATGCTACCAAATCATTTAAAAAAAATCTAAAAATGAGTAAAATTTTATTGAAATCATGAAAGACATGGAAACCACCCTTAAAACAACTTTGAAGCCATATTTTGATTGAAAATATCTATTAAACTAAACAGGATAAAATACATTGAATGAATATAACTATGTTCTTAAATATAAAGGTTAAACATTGGGAAACCAACCTCAAATCAAGTGGAATCAACACGTGGGGAGCGGGAATGTATTTTCTTTGATAAAGGGAACCCAAATAGGTAAGAATAAACCCATAGAAACCCTAAATACTAAATAAACCACAAAAATCAAGTAAATATTTTGACCTAATGTTCAATCAAACCAATTTCATTGAAAGGGAAAGTGGAATCACAAAAACAATGACGGATGAGGGAATAAATCAGGAAGGATGGAGGTGATCGGTGGAGGGAAGCTTTATGGGGAGGGCTTTTCCATGGGGACAAAAACATAAGGGGGTAAGGGAATGGCGTATATATTTTTTTAGTTTTTTATGATAGAGAAATCATGAAAGATATTCCATCATTAAAAATTTGTGATGGAACTTGTTGTGGAAGACCATTTTATCTATTATTAACAAACTTCTCCTACCATAGAATGGGTAATCATTCCATGAACAATAATGATGGAATTCATATCCATAACTATTAACCATAGCATCAAATGTATTTTATGAAAAATGGTATTATTTTTTGTGAAAAAGTAAATATTTTTAATTATTTTTGGTGGATGGAATCCCTTCACAAATGTTTAATTTTTTAGTAGTATGGTTTTCAAGAAGTGGATTTCTTTAACTATTGGGATCAAAATGTTTTAAAGGGGGTTTAGTGTTTTTTAATTTCTTGGATTTATTCCCTTTGAATGGGTAATTAAAATTATTTGAATATGTTGGGCTTGTATTTTTTCTATTTGTGTTACAATTTTAAGTTATTTGGTTGAATAATTTGTTTTGTGATATTTTAGAATGTGACCACCATAAAGGAATTGATCAGTCCATAAGGGGATATAGTAGGTATTCATATTTCAGATCTAGTAGATGTTTTTCTAGTCTTTTACTCTTCCCATACTATCTATGATGTCGTAGGGCCATGTTCTTCATGGGTTATGGGTCATGCTTTAGAGTTTCTAAATCAGTATCCTCCACTCTTTTGTTTTGATCAATGATCCTAAGAGGAGATGGAGTGTCTAACTAAGGTTAAAGATATCTTTTATTTACAAAAAACTCTTGAAACCTCTAGGTTGAGGTTCATTGTTCCTATATTCAAAGGATTGGGTCTATGTTTGGGGAATCTCACTACCCATGCCCAACTGTTTGAGGTCTTTTCTTGGGTATATTTCAAGTCTATCTTCATCCAACAGTTTAATCCTGAGGAAGTGAAATTTTCAAAGGAAATGGAATTATTGAGTTCTCGTTAGGGTGACTAGTCTATAAAATATTATGTTGATTGTTTCACTATCTTGGTTCCTTTATCTCAATAGTTGGTTTCAGATGAATCAATAAAGTCGTGGATCTTTATTAGAGGCCTTCATTCACCGATGTTTTTAGTTTTTCATGACTACCTATATTGAAGTGGTATCAAAGGCCATCACCATTAAGTAAATATTTGTAGGAAAACCCATAAAAAGTTATTCTTTGACCCCACCTTGTGTCAATGAGGGTGATCTAGCTAGAGGGAAGTGGGAGTAGAAAATTAGTGATGACAGAAATCTATCTTATCAACTTGTTCTTCATCCTTTCATAAATAAAAAGTTGTTGGTGTGTTTTTAGTGAGCTAATTTCGGGCACCCCAATCACTCTTGTTCAACAACTATGAGGACCTATCATCGGTGTCTCCATATTGGTTACCTTCAAAGGTTCTACAAGTTTCTTGTTCAATAGAGGAATAAATGTTACACCTAGTTTAAATTTTGGTGGTAAACAAGGGTGTTTCCTTTATTGAAGTTTCATAGTAGAATAATGTTTTTTGGAGTGTCCTATTTTTTAATTTTTTAATTTTATTAGGACTAATCTTAATTTTTTTATGTCTTGTTTCCTTTGTATATAATGAATAAAAATAGTGTTTGGCTTGTTTTTTTGTATTTTGGAGATACTTCTTATGCCTTACTTTATTTTGTTTGGGATATGTGTATCATCTTAGTGGAATGTTCCATGTCCTTATCTTTTAATTGGATATTTATAAATTGTAGGGGTTCCTATTCCAGGTCTCTATATGTTATCCTCATTCTTATGGTTTCCCTTATAGAGTGCTTTTGGTTGGTATGTGCTTTTTATTATTTTCCCTTGTGATCTCAAATGTTCTGAAGGTGGTGAACATCTTTTTTCCTTTAGTCTGGCTGGGGATTTGTGATTAAATTTGGATAGGTGATGTGTGATTCAACATTACCATGTTCAAAACTGATCAAATGTGTATCCATTATAATGACTTGTTTAGTTTTTACCCTTTTCTTTCATTTGGTAAGGGGTTTTCCTTCTAGATTTTTAGTGTTACCTCGGACGGCGAGTCAAAAAAAAATTTTGGTAGATCTCTTGAGGATTGGTCTATTTCTATTACATGTAGGTGTTATTAGGTTTGGGAAGTTTGGAAGACATTTTAATCCTTTCTAGAGGTAAGTTAACCTTATTAATCCCAGTATTCTATGTTTACAATGACTTTCTTGGGGGTATAAAGTCATATGATGGGGATAATTGTGACACCCCAAAATTACTTCTATGCCTATATATTTATTATATATCTCAGTCCTTTGATTTTGAGGTGTTTTAAACTGAATAATATGATAATTTTTAACTTTTTTCAGGCTAATCGGTTTTCTATTGGTCTTTCTAACCACATATAAAAAGTGTGAAGCCTATTATAGTTTTTAAAAGTGGGGAACTACATGGTTTCTTTATGTTTGTAAAAATTTGTAGGCAAACCATGAAACCCACTCTAAAGAGGGTGTTTTATAATTTTTCCATTTTAATAGGGGACTTCATCTCTTATTTACTCATTCAATCTTCTATTTATTAGGCCCAACAAAGGGCCTTTTACCTCCCTTAAATCTACTCCACAGTGGATTCTTAATGGTTTCTTAGTGGTATTTCATCCAGATTAAAGGGTAAGGGATCTTCCTTCATTATTCTTTGATCTCATTACTTTTCCCATTATTCCTTAACCCTAATCACCATGGTTAGAAAATTTTAATAGTAAGGGTTGTTCTAAATTAGGTATTTTGGTTTTTAAAGGTTATATTTCATCTATTAAGACCTATTCCAGTAGTTTTAAACAAATGTGGAATGATTTCATCTCTTGAGGTAGGTTTTTCAATTATATTACATTTTAATTGATATTTCATTGATTTATTGAGGTTTAAAAGGTTCTTTTGAAATAAAATATTGATGTATATGATATATAAAATCTATTATTTCAATGGACTTCCATGTTTTTCCCCTTTGAAATTTTTTTTGAATTTAAAACATAAAAGGCACATTGATTTAAAATGATGGTACATGAATTCTAATTATTTGATAAAATTAAAAGGACGTTTTTCTTAAGGAAAAATGATTGTTTATGAATTTTTGGAAAAAATCTATTTATAAGGTGGGATACCCTTTAGTTTTAAAGGTTTTTATATTTCCTAAAGGGTGTATTTAGATTATGGAATTGTATATTTATTTCCTTGATTTTAATTGATTTTTATTACGATTTTATGTTTTTTTTGAATTCTATTGGGTTTGTGTTTGGTTTTTAAATGGAACTTAAAAATATATTTCCACTATTCTTTTATAAGTGATAAGAAAAAGTCCTTTTTGTAACTCTATGAAAATATATTTTATTGGATGTTTGTTATGCCCTTCTTGATCACCGATGATATATATTATTATAATTCACATAGATTGATGGGTATTTGAATTTTGGTACATTTTTGTGCTCATGGGTCGGGGCACTTATTAATAGGGTATGCTAGTGGTAGAAAGGATATGATTATGGTGTTAAACATTAGTATTTTTTTATATGATTGAAATTTTTTTAATAGTGGTCCACCTTCTTTATTTGTTATGTAAGGAACCTTGGTCGACTAAATGGAAAATCAAGGGATGAATGATTTTTTTAAGTTGATATTACACTAGCTCTAGTACCCCTAGTTGTATTATTATGACCCTAGAAAGGGGTTGTGTATCTTATGAGGATAGTTGAGAGTGATTTAGGTTATGAGTATATGGTTGTATGCCCTATAGGATAGAGGTTATACCTATATACCTGTAGTATTGTCTCATTGGACCATATGGCCTTACCTCGTGATATGTATCATATGTTATTATTTCTTTATTTTTTATTTATAATTTGTGTGACCTACTTTTGATTTCATATTTCATCAATGAATTGGTTATTTTTTGTTGAGTCTTGATATAATATTATTTTCCTTTCATAGATTTGACATTTCTTTATAACCAACCTTTGTTTGTCATTTCACATTTTCTTTATTTTCACTTGGTGGGTGTGTGGATGTTTTTAAAGAAAATTGATGATTTTTCACAAGTTTTGTTTCCAAAGGTAATGAAGGTTTTAAATTTTTTTTTCAAAGGAATGTTTTGGAAAAAGGGTAGTACTTAAGTTATGTTTGGTTTCAAAGTATGAAAATTAAATGAAATCCAATCTTTAATTTATTTATTTTCAAACTAGCGGACTTGGTTTCTATTATAAAAATAATGGGATGGACTCATGGTGGCATCCAACTACCCTATGTCTCACACCTGACATACTCATTATGGTGGGTATGTAGTCTTCATTCCTTGTGTAGGTTTTTATGATCTCAGATTTTTAGTTTTTTTTTCACCACTCTCTCATGGGAAGTAGGTGTGGACATTGTTTCATGGTGGTGACTAAAGAGTCACATATATTTGGAGTTTCATATTGGGAATCCACCTCTCTGAATATTTGTTTTGTTATATTTTGGGTTTATAAATTTATAACCTAGTATAGAATGTTTTATTCTATTGGTAATGTCTTTTTATGCATTTATTATAGCTTTATGTGGTTATTCCTTGTTAGTTTGTATTTTTGTTGTTTTTTATGCTTATTTATTTGGTCATGTCGTAAAATGTCTAGATACCTCATGTTGGATTTTTAGTTGGAACCCATTATTTATCTTTGGATTCTTTATGGTGAAATCATTCACACAATGTCACTTGTTATACCCGGACGCTTGTTTTCGACATGGGGTGATAAGAAATTTACATCATGCTATATGGAAGGATAGGTTAGGTGATGTGTCTGGTCAACCCAGGTTGGTTCATTACAATGTATCTCGGGATTTTGTGATTAGTGTATAACATAAAATTCTCACAAAACAAATAGTGTCTCCATAACTTAATTGCTTATATAACATATAACTATAAAAGTTAATGGATGGGATAATTTCTCTTATATGTTAGAAGTTGATATGAGAAATATGTTACCACACGGTCACCCTAAAAGATTGAAAAACTAAGTCACATACCTGATGTGTCCAAAAATAACACATATCCTTGGATAACCTCAAGTAAAATTAAGATAGGGGAAGATATCAATGGCCTCTTTTATATCTTCATAGTAGACCTGAAATTTTGATCCCTAAAGAAACTTCACTACTTTCCAAGTGATTCCAGTAAATATAGATGTAATCTTGTATAAATATATGATATATCGTTGATATTTTCCTATTAATCCCAATAATCCCTATATCTTAAAGACATTATGTGGATTATCAAAAGAAAAAAAAATAGATTGTTTTTTCATAGGATCATCCAAAATTTCATTTTCTGATGCCACATTACCAAGGAAAATAACTTCCAGGATCTAAAAACACTTCACTATAAACAATGTTAAGAAGTGGTTATTTAGGTTTTATTTTCACTAAATAAAATTTAAATATTTTAGTAGGGGTTTTTAAATAACAGCCTTAAATATTTACTAAATGAAAATAAATGTTCTTTTTCTTCTGATTCATCTCCCAAATTTCCACCACCCCTACTCCATTCCCCTCACTATCACCACTCTCACCACAAATTTTTCCACTCTCATCCTCACCGATGATGTTCTCTCATTATAAACCTCACTATCGCCATTCTCACCATCACTGCCACCACTCTCACCCTCATCGCCAACCCTACAATCTCTCTCACTCCTATTTCCCCCTCTATATCCCCCATCCCCTATTGTTTCACCACAATTTTATCCCCCTTTACCCCTATCATCCACTGGTCATGCCTCTTTACCCCTACTGATGTGTCGCTCCCCCTCCCTTCCCCCTATGAAGCCCTCACCGTCTTGTAATCATGCTAATCATTCGCCCTCATTTCCCGTGCCATCCTGATCATATCACAACATCAATTTTAATAGGTTCTTCTATTTCCCATCTTAAGTCATCTATTAATTAAAATTATTCATTTAATCTTTTGAAAAAAATATTCTTGAGAATTGTTTTTGGTATTTTTAGGTGTGTTATGAAAATATACTCAATTAATTCATCAAATATGATAAGTGTTTTAAGTAGTTTACAATCATTTTTAGTGTTATGCTTATGATAAGAATCACTTATTAACTCAATTAAAATACATCATTTTTTTCATACCGAAACTTGAGTAATTTATTTTTTGTAGCTTAAGGTGTGGTGTGAAAAAATATAGTATTAACTTATCATATGTTATAAGTGCCATAATCAGTTTTTAATTAGTGTTTGAATATAATATTTACACAAAGATACACTTATTAAATCAATTAAAAATTCATTCCTATAATATATATTAATATAAAAATGTAACAAATTTGAATGAATTTTACTTTATTACTTTTTTACAAAGAAAACCTATATGAAATTTTGCACATTAATTAATATAGGTATCTTTATTAATGTTTATAAGTTTTTATAAGATGAGATGAAATGATTATTAAAAAAATTTGATGAAATAGAATGATATTGAATTCTAAATGAAGATAATTTAGGTTTTTGTAGATATTAATATATAGGATATGTTATATGTTATTCATTTCCAGTATTGTGGATTTGTTATTATATTTAAATAAATTTTTATGCATGAGTTATTTAATTTATTTAAAAATTAAATGTTTTATTTTTTTATGTGTTGTCAATCATTAACATACCTAAGTATAATATGATTTTTAGTAATGTGCATCCATTATAATTTCTAAATTTATTTTCCAATATGAATCTTTTGAAATATATATTCTAAAGTTTTTTACTTGTTTAAATCAAAGGAATTCTAAATAAGTGGTGATTCACTAATCAAAGTCGACTCATAGTTGACATTCCCCCAACCATATAGACTTCATCAGCATATCATGATGATCCCTTATGATCCCTCCCTATAGTACCTAGGACACCCTCTATCTCCCACTCACCAACCTTTGCCACACCCTCCATCTCCCTCCCATTAGTATTTGGCATAATGCCTCCCAATTTAGGAGGTTCAGCATGCGCTGTCTCTATAGTGAGGAAGGATATGGTCACTCTTATTTTGTCTTGAGGATATTGAAGTATGATGGTCATAGGTAAAATTTTTAATATGGATAAATTTATTACACTTCTTTATAGTAATAAATATTTTTTTATAAAATATGGAAATAATGTTACTACTAAGACAAATATTAAAAGTACAGTCATGTGGAACATAAATGTAATAAAGATAGTTGTCCCCTTTGATTGTTATGGGATCCCCATGGATGATTTCATGGTAATATTTGGCTAGATTCTATTCTAGTTGGAGGATTATCTGATTACCATTCTAATTACATATTCTGAAAAGAGGCATATGCATCGATGTGAAAATAATAAATTATTTTATTCCCATTTAAAGGTAATTTTAATATGATATGGATTAATTTAATAACATTATTTAATTATATTATAATATTTAAAAATTAATCTATTTGAATATAAGTTATTCCAATAGACCATCATAGATTTTATTGAACAAGAGTGGGCTTTAAAAAAATTTGGTTTAAAATGGTAAGATTTTAAATGGATATTGTGAAATAAATTCAATAATACATTGTTGAGCATTTAGTATAAGTACTATAATGTACCTAAAGAGTTACCTAGAGAGTAGTGTAAAGATTTTTTTGATAGCCATCTCCATGAGAAGCACATGATATTATAGAATATATTATTAAATTAATCTCATTTCACATATATACCTGAATATGAAAAAAAGATTTCATTTCATACATTAAAATTAAATTAAATGTTATTTATTTTAGGAATTTTCAATAAAAATGTATCAATTCGAGAAAAATAAATCATCCCCTATACTATAGGTTCAAATATTTTCTCAAGAAATAGACCCACAATGAAAATATTTTCATTAGGTTAAATATTTATATGATAATATTATCTATTTCATATATTAAATTATTGATTTATCTTTATTTAATGTATAAAAATAATTTAGGGCACCGAGTCTCCTGAATAGAACGTTGGTAGGATTTTCATACGAAATATGATGGGAGTTATATGAATGATCAATCCAAAGAAGTTGGGTTATGAATTTATTTTTATTTTAATTGTTCACACAATCAACTTCAATATAACAACTCATATTTTTCTTTGTAGGACTTGAAAATATTTTGAGAAATATTTTTAAATCTAGGCACTCAGTCGACATAGAATTTGGTGGCTCGGGGAGGCTCAGAATTGATATATCAAAAATATTAAATATATTATATCATGCATGATCATTATTTTTGGAAATAATGGAATAACTTTGGAATTGGGTCTCTAATTAGAAATTAGATACCATGGTTGATTCCAAAATGCAGGGTTTACCCTAATAATTACATAAGGTTGGTTGAAATTTCACGTTCTGTGGGAGGTAACTGGTGGAAGGATTATTTAGTAAAATAAATAATTTATTTTATTTATTTTTATTAAATTAACTTAAACCTATAAACCCTATTTAAATACCATGTTATGGAAAATATATATATTTATCCACAAAACCCTAGGATATTAGCGAGGAGGAGATAATTTTTCTTCATTGATGGATTAGAATCATAGAATAACGACGATAGGATCAATGTGAATTGATAGGCAGGAAGAAAACACATTGGATATTATTCATCATTGGTGAATTCATTATTCACTAAAAATTGATCCTAATTTGAGGCGGGACTTTTTATTTTATTTTTTCTTCCCTTAATGATTATTGAGCATAGATTGTTTATTATCTTCTGAATTTATCTTTGATCCTATGAATTTAAAGAACTAGATTACATCTTATTGAATATTGATTATAAATTTAATTAATTATTCCATGATTCACCCCTAATTTCCTTAAATTATGATCTTTTTCCATGATCACATCATCTAATGATGGATTTACCTTGTTCTTGAGCTTTTCCCCCACCATTAATCACATTATTTGTTGTTGTTCCATTGGGGTCATGGTTAAACCCTACGGGGGTGCGTTCATGCATGAAAAAACCCCGGATTCATGGATGTTGTTTGAGAAATGTATAGATCAACATTTTATGGATATATTGGGGTTTGATGTGGGATACGGGTGATGCTCTATGGGTTTCGGATCTAGAGCAGCAAAGGGAGGTGTTACAGGTTGACACGGGTGACGAAATTTATGATTTCTGAAAACCGAAGGCCAAATATCGATGTTTAGAAATGACCCCTTTGATTTTTATTGGTTAAATGTTGAGGTTTAAGTTGAAAATGGTAGATCATGAAACTACATGAATACCAGGATTTAATTCCTTGAAAAACCACAACTTCAGTGTATGTAGTATAAAATAACACACACCGTGTAGTCCCCTGGAAATAGTGGCTAGGGTTTCAGTTGTAGATAAAAGTCACATGCCATGTATAAACCACACATGTCATGTGACCCCATGCTGGAAACTTGGTGTGTACTCTTGGAGTACATGGTCATGGGAATGGCTAGGAACACAGTCTTGACCCAAAGTACATGGGCAAGGCCAAATGTACATAGACACAGTCTGAGGTGCACAAGGAGGCCTCGGGTAGACTGGACATGCCATGTACCACATGTAAAAAAAGTTTAGTACCACATGTCCATCCAATCTGTGTATAGTAATGGATACATCAAGTATTCTAGTTGAGGGTATAGGTCATGTGACCCTAGGTTCACATTGTGTACCTCCCTCGGACTCTTTTACCTTCTGGATCTCCTTCTTCAGAAGATGGATTTTGGTCATGGGTAGATGATACTTAGTTTGTTTTCTCATATAATGTGATTGTATCCTTCATTGTGATAGTGATGTGATGTGAGGTTCACTAAGCATTACGCTTCTCTTAGCGATGATTGAATAATGGTTATAACTGTAAAAGATCAACAGAGAGATGTCGGTGTTGGAAACCACCTTTTTCACTAGGGTGTGGTTCCCCGATACTTTATACTCAGGATGAGTGTCACCCTAAGTTGCACTAGGGAATATGTCTTATATCTATCGAGTAGAACCCCCCCCCCCCAATACACAAGGGAATGGGTCCCCTATCTGGTGCTGTTGACAGCCGCCCTATCGTACCAAGACATGGTCCCCCCACATTCTTTCATATCATCAAAGTGTTTCCAGGGTCGGTACTCACCTATATCACCAAGATTGGGTATCACATAATTTTTACACATATAGGTTCTATACTTATCAATACTACAATAGGGTGAAGATCCTCAATTTATGAAGTGGTACTCCACCATCTCTAAACTCCGATAGCGAGAGAGTCCTTCAGAGGAATGAGTTATTCCTTGGTTATGGAGAATAGTATCAAGGAGTGGGGCCCTACAATCAGATTTTAGAGAGGTTTCATGAGATTCATGGAAAAAGAGTGTGCCCCTTAGCTACAGAGTAGAGTGGAGTGGTGCGTACCCTCCACCCAGATTCTTATACGGATGTGTATGATGCTTGGAATTAGAGATAAACCTTTGGAGTTTGATTATAATTCATCATTATTAACTAGTAAATAGAGATATAGATCTTATCTCTCTCTCATTTTGGGTTTTTGTTGAGTATATCAAAGTTATGGATGTTATTCTTATGGTTGTTTTAAAATAATTTGATTTACATGCCTTTGTTAGTTTTAATTAATTGTTGTATATTTATATTGCTTCATTATAGTTTTCATGCCATCATTTTGGGTATGTATAAACTCACCCCTACCTCAGCTTTTCCCACATGTGTTGTTTCTTATGCAGATGATATGTAGATTAGCAGTGACTATGGGGGACCTAGTATCAGTGGATCATAACAATACATGGTGGCACTGATTGTGTTCGATGGTAGGACTCTATGATCTAGATGTGGGTTTTCCCCTACTATACTCTTTAAAGTTGATGTTAGTTTGGGATTTCCCCCATAATTTTTGGTTGGATGTGTATCTTTCCCCTTATTGTCATTTCTATTAATCTTATGTACTCTGATTTATTCCCTATATTTTATTTTATATATGATTATACATTATATATTATAGATATTTACTTTAGCTCTACACTATTTCGTGGAGATGGTTTTGTGTGTTCATATAGGTACATAAGGCTAAGGCCACCTATTTTAGGTTATGCCTTTTGGGTGCTTATTGACAGTCCATGACCTATTGGAGGTGGGCTTGGGGTGTCACACTCATCTTATCACCATTCAGTAGGGGCCCATTAGGTTGGGTCAGGGCATTCAGTACTTTAATAACTTAGGAAATTTAAGATATCAATGCAATTTTTCATTTTCAATCATCAAACTATATTTAATAAAAAATATGTGTTGTATTTTATTAGAAAAACTTTAGTTTTTAAAAAATTTCATATCAATGCTCAATGTAGACTTAGTTTTATAACAAGTGTTTTCAATAATATATTCCATCTCACTTAGTCTTACACTTTACAATTGGCTTTCACTTTGTTAATATGTACTACTTTAAATTTGACTGATATTTTATTGATATGTAAAAATAAAAGTACAAAGGGATACTAATCCTATGCAGTCCTTCTCAATCTCCTAGGATGATCCAATTGGTTAGGTCCTTGGAAAGGGGAATCTTAGTCATGTGCATCAAAATGGTTTGGAACCATTACCATCTGAGGTGTTTGGTAGGTCACCGAGCATTATAGAAGCATCTACTCCATGTTGAAGTTACTCTCTATCTCAAGATACTTTGTGGTAGTTTCTTACAATGAAAAACAAAATTCAGAAATAAGGTAGTATAGTCAAACAACAAGGGACTCATATATAGCTTCAATATGCAAAGTTCGTTGTTGTTTAGAAATAATTGACTGAATTATAACATAAGATGACTGGATGTGTCCCTAAGTGACATTACATCTAAATATGGTTTGAGTTAGCAGGTAAATCATATAATTTCATAATCATTTAGTGCATAAAAATTAATTATTTTTAAGTGGAAATTTATATATACATCACTATTTAATTTTCAAAAAAAATTCAAACAAATTTTGACAAAAGGGTGTGGAGATGTAGATAGTGATGAAGAAGAAGAAGACAATATTAGTTCATCAATTAGTGGCGGGGCTTGAATTTGGATTCAGTGTTGGTTTTTTATAAATAAACTCATAAAAGACTAACACAGTGATACGTTGATAGAGAAACCATGTAGTGGTTCTAGAAATTTGTTTGAGGTATGGTATATCATTATTTCTCTTCCATTGTTTGAAATTTATATGCCTAGTTGATTTTTTATGTTTTATTCCAAATTTTCCCTTATACACATCATTCTTAGTCTCTTTTATGTTAGTTTTTAAATTATTCCTTTTAAATTATTATATTATAGTTTGATGAATTTTTCTATTCTCCTTTACTGGAGTAAATGTAATTGAATAGTCTTGGGAAGTTAGGAGTTGGTGTGTAATTATTGTTGGATGGTAGATACCAATTCATATGGGTTTATGTTGGTAATTTTTTTCTTTCCATTATTCTATTAAGAATATTAAGAGTAAGTTATGTTGTTATATATTAATATATGGGAATAGTGTAGTAAAATAGATAAATATAGGGTGCTTGGTATCCTATTAAATAGATGTTATAAAGGTGTGGGGCCATGTTTGGTGTGGGGGAAGTATGATAAGGGGTAATCCTTGTATCATTTTCTTAAATGTTATATTAGAGTGGGGATGGGTAGAATCTTATTACTGTGATGAAATCAAGAATTTTAGTCGGCTAATTTTAAGTGGGAGAGTTAGGTTGGCCCAAATAACAAGAAGATTAAGAAGTAATTTATGTGTTTATAAGTGTTGGGTTTTATCAATTTTTACTGATTTTATCATTATTATAATTTTTGTCTTAGGGAGTGTTGTGTTGTTTCTATAATGGTATTGGGGTTACGGAGGAATTTTTATTATGTTATTGTGAGGTGAGAAAGATTTTAGGGATCGATGGAGGAAAGGTTGAAAATATTATGGGGGAATAGTTTATTACTGTTTTTTCTATGTGTAATCCTTATTATGAGAGAATTATTATAATAATTGATTTCATGTTTTTTTATTTTATTTTGTGTTGAAATTCATTTGATGATGATGTGTAAATGATTAATGAGGATGTTTGGCGGTAATATAAAAGTGGTGTGAAACAGATATGTAGGGGTACTGATGTTCTGAAATGTACAAGTGTGGGATTTAATATCTATGGTGTGTTATGTGACTATGTGGTTATTTGGTGTTATGCATTGATGTGGTAATATTGTGGAATGTTGTTATATGTAATAATTAATTAAGTAGAAAAATAATGAGGTTTTTTTGTGTCATATAATGGAAATATTGTGCTAAGAATTTGTAGTGGTGGTTTTGTTGATGATTTTTCTTGTGTTTTGAGTAAGAAATAAAGGGGGTGTTCTACCTTGGATTTCCAACCAATTTTGAGTAAGAGAAACATATTTAGTAACAGGTAAGTTTAGTTTTGATTTTATAGGAACTTTTATTTTTTATTTATTTTAGTGGTGGATTTTGGTGTTTTCAAAAGGCCTTCAATTCATCATTATTCTATCTTTATTTATGATATTTCTAATCTATTGTACTTAGATATTATTAATGTTTATTATTAACTGATTTGGTGTAATTTTCAGTTTGGGTGTTATGTTTTATTTTATACTCTTTCATTTATAGTTGATATAATTAAGGAATTGGAATTGGTTCCACTGATGGTGTTCTCGTTAAGGGTTAGTATTTTTATAGTTTTTCATTTGTGTGGTATTTTTGGGAGGCTTCAGCTTCTATAGGTTTTATGTTTTTAATAGCGACATATATTGTTTGTTTAATCTATAACTATATATGTTAAAAAAATAGCATTGATTTACACCTCCACGAAATAAGGCTTTATAACACTTCCTAAAAA
The DNA here is from genome assembly GCA_963277665.1 of Viscum album. Taxonomy (NCBI): domain Eukaryota; kingdom Viridiplantae; phylum Streptophyta; class Magnoliopsida; order Santalales; family Viscaceae; genus Viscum; species Viscum album. The sequence continues at coordinate 371,936,359 of OY728127.1, read as the reverse complement.
CCACCACTAAATGGGTGAAAACAATGGTAATTGATTATCAATACCAAATTTATTGGTGGTTAACAAAAACTATTTCATAAATATTTCATGGTGGGATAAATTTTCACTAACCCCCTAATTTTTGGTATACAAACTACATTTTCACTACATCACATAGAGATGATGCTCATGAAGAGTTACTAGAATGTTCCTCAAATTTCACTCATGTTCCTCTTTTGTATTAAAATGGAAAAAATATCATCCACCAACACCATAACGATGGAATATAGGTAATGATGAAATATTTGGTTCATAAAATCCATAAATGTTGTAGGATCATTAGTCAAGACAAAGGGAATCATAAGATATTCATAATGGTCATATATACTTTGAAAAAAAGTATTTGGAATATCCGATTCACTCACCCTATTCTCTTGAAAATATAAATGAAGGTAAATCATAGAAAACCTCATTTACTAAAGTTTATTTATGTGGGTAAAGGTATATTTATTCTTGATAATTAACTAATTCAACTTCATTTAATCAATGAACAACTTCAGTGTCTCATCAACCTTCTGAGAAAAAAGCACTAGGGCAGCACATGGTGATATGATAGGGTGAATGAATATCTTATCCTCTAATTCATCTAGTTTTTTCATCTATTTTAATTCATTTGGTTCCATGAGATATGACACAAATGAAATCATTAACATATCAAGCACAAAATCAATAGAAAACTTAACTTCAAGTAGAGAGAGTAGCTACAAGAAGTCATTGAAAAACACCTCAAGGAACTCCCTAACCATATGAGGTAGCTCAATCTGAGAACTACCTTAATCAATTTATAGTCAGAGAAAATTAACCTAACATATAATTCCACCAACTTTCTTAACAGTAGGTCTTGAATTACTAGACCACAGTTTTCATTCTTACTGAAATAGTGTTGTGTAGACACTCACTCATAACCCAACCCACAAGGCCTTGAAATCATATCTTCTATCAACCAAGAATTATAAAATATCATAAATAAAAACCTAGCTTTCATGCCATTTTTTCACAAACATACATGAATTTCCTATGATCTGAGGACCTGAACCCATCCATGACATGGCTTGAAAGGTATTCTCAATCCCCAAGAGATAGAAACTAGTGCCTAGTCGTCAAGGTTATTCATTTTGGGGGTGGGTTTTCCCAAAAGAATGATTTAGTATTAAAGTGTATTGACCAAGAACCTAGTTTTATCTCACCATATATTGATGATTTATGAAACTAAATAAAAAAGAAACAATTTATATCAGAACAACCTGGAATAACATAAATTGAATCTATAAAAGTATAAAATGGAATATTTTCAATATTAAACTAAGATATAAATGTAGAGCCATTGATATAAAAATAAAATGTAAAGAGTTGGGAAGAGGAATAGTAAATACAAAATGGGTATAAATATAATACATTCTAAACAAAAAATAAACCAAAATAAAATAATTTAGTTTTTTACCCATCTCCATCTAACATGAGGGATCATCCCATAATGTCAGCACCACAGAACTTGGACAATATGACATGAATACCTGGTCCTTCCAAGTGTCACCTTTCATTTACCTCTAGTAGTAAAAATAAGGTATAAATATATCCATTAGATATATGTATGGTGTGACCATAAAAATCCTAGTAGGATCCCAACAAGTGTTCCATGAACATCATATATTAGAAAATTTTGACCCTGATAATTTGAAAGTAAATATATGAAAATAATCCTTTGGTCATTTTTAAAGAAAAAAAAGTAACATTATAATACCCAAATATTTTAGTTTATATTTTCTTTTAAAACAACATTCTGTTCAATAGCATACACCACACGCAGAGCTAAGTTTAAATGAACCACATTTTAATATTATTCAAATATGATTGTTATAACCAAGTAATCGGGTTAGCGGGTATGAATATGAATAACCACATTAGGAAGTATATATAATAGAATTTTTCCTTAATAAAATTAATGAATTCAATCATGAAAGTTAAAATTTATCTCACTGTTGTTAATAGTAAAATAAGTAGAATAAATTTACTTTATGCATTAAAATTTATTGTCATATAAGAATAGTTTTTTGGAATTTTATAAATAGTTAATTAGAATTAATTTCTAATAATTTTATAAATTTTATTTAAAAAAATTAAAATAATTTATGAAATAATAATATCAAAATTATTTTATTTTGAATTTTTTTAATTTTTCTGAAAATATTGATTTTTGAGTGAATGGTAAAAAATAAAACATTTGGAAAACTGTCATTTATTTTATTTAAATAAAGTAATTTAAAAGACTCGTTATATTTTGGATTTTGTTTAAAAGTAACATAATATCCCTCTAATTAAATAGAATCTAGTTAATTCCATAGGAATTAGTATTACATTTGATTGTGGAATAAGTTTGTTTTTAAACTTAAAACACATTTCCCTAGAAAAATGTTTTCAATGTGTTATTCATGCTTGTATTAAAATAAATTTCTATAAATTATATAAATTGAATATTGAAAAAATTATTTAATATTTATAATTATTAGTTTAAATTTTTTTTTAAATAGGATAATTTCATTTTTATTCATAATTAATTATAACAATGATAAAATTTCATCGATACGGTAATCGGTAAAACAGTTTAATTAAGGTTAAAACTATGTGATAAGGCCTAAAATCAACTCAAGTCTTGAATTTATTTAATTTTATAATATTTATTCTACAATAACTATCTGAACTTCTAAAATATCGCATTTTTGTGCCACATAACTTGGATTATGACCATCATATTGTTTTAAGTTAAGAAAAATTACAAAATGTCACTCGCTGTCGGTAACACCCCAAGTTTTTCTAAAAATAAATAGAAATGCATGGAACTTTGTTTTAAGTAGATATTTATAACTAGCCTTTAAACATAATTTTCCCACTTCTATGTTTTGTATTTCAAGAAACTGTCATCTACAACTGTGGTCAGTAAGTTATTTGGAGTCTAATGAAACCAACTTGATTTTTGTGAATACTAACATACCCTTATGAATAGTAATATGACACTAATGAATAGTAAATTTTATTATTATTTTATTTTCTTAAGGCTTTAAGATAATAACATCACGGTTAATTTTTCATCGTGATATATAATTAGTTATAGAATTTTAATTGTTAATTTTTGAAATAAGTTTAATTTTATTTAAAAGTTAAATTAATAATATTTAGAAAAATTATTTACAAAAAATGGACTTCATTTTTGAATTCTAAACATCGAAAAATTGTTAGGGTAAATTTTTGGGATTTTTCTGAAATTCTCAAATTTTTGATAAATAGTGAAATACGATAATATAATGTATAATCAAATTATCAGTAAAATAAACTATTTATGACATCATAAGTGATGTAAGGACACTTGGTTTGAACTCACATGCCATTATTAAAATTTTATGTCACATGAACTAAGACTATTCATAATATTGGGAAAAATATTATAATAATGATTAAAATAATGAAAAATACACCGTCTCATCCACTATAAATACCACCCTCACTGACCTCTTCTTCCAACACCTATAAAGACTTGATTCATGCCTATGTTCTGCCCAATACTCCTCCCAAGGCTCTTTCCCACGTCCTAGAGCTACGGGTCTCACCAAAAGACCAAAACCAAATCACTTAAGAAGAATCTCAACAAGAAGAAATCAAGATGTAAGCATCCTCTTTTATTTTCTTTCGTTTCTTTCATTTTATGTTATTCTCTTCCTTTACCTTCGGAATATGTTATTATATTTTATTAATATTCCCACTTACTCTCCATATTATGTAAGAGGGGTGATATATCCCCTTTCTCTCATCAAACTATTTTTATGAAATTTTAAGAGACACCGTTAGGCTGTCAAATTTTCGTGAGAAATTTCTCAAGTTTTCTTTTATTTCAAGATTCCTTTATTTTATTATTATTTCCTCACATAATCTTATCCAAGAGGCATGAAATCTCCCATAATCATTTATATTCTAGATTTTCTCATCGTCATGGAAAATTCATCATCATTATTCTTCTCCTCTCCCACTTATTTAAGGAATTAAAAACATTGTTCATGTTGTGTCGAATTATCGACATCGTGGATGACGTGATTTAATTTTTTTAAATCCTTAAATTATGGTCATGAAACCATTTTTATTGTTGAACCAAGTCATAATATATGTATTATGTCTCATCCATGGTTCTAGAATTCTTTTGTACACGTGGTTTTAATTTATAAAAAAAATGAGGTCGTTATTATCAAAGAACCACTAAAATGATCTAAACAAATATCATTAATGTTTTAACTTAAGAATAATACTCCGGTAAGAATTAAAAATGTTAAATGGTATAATTTATGGTACTAGAAATATGTAAATACTACTCTATTCCAATTCTGGGGTTTCACGTCCAATTGATAAGAACATCCATCATGAACCAATCTTGGAAATCATGTAAAGAACTCACCCAAAAATAGTGCAAGGAGCAAAATACTTACAATTAAAGGGTGAAATAATGTTATTAAATGATCATATAAGATTTTATAAACATGAATATGTTTTTTTAAAATACTAATAAAACTCTTTTAACCATTATACAGGAAGTTTAAACAAGTTTGAAATTCTTAACCCAATTTCCATTCTTCTTGTTAACCATCTACTTCGTTATTTATGTGGTATTAAAATTGATTTGTGATGTGTTTTTATAATATTATGTTGAATTGTGTTTCATTATAGTGTATATACATATTACATCCACTCTATTAAGTCTCTCTTCAATTGTATGATATTTTTAAGGCGCTTTTCTTTTAAAATCCACTTTTAAAATTCTGTTTTACAAAATTCAAAAGAAATGTTTTTATGCTAATATTAATGTTGAATGATTATTTTATAGACCTTGGTAATTGTTTATGATGAAGGGTGGGACCTATATCTCCCTCCAATTCATTGGGTATGTGTAAGTTGGAGGTCTCCAGTATGGTTACTCCAAGTGTAACTGTTTTAGTTACACAAATAGTAAGGTAGTCGTGAGGGTTAAAAATTATAACGTAGCCGAAAGGGTTGCAAGATTACGTAATTAATTCCCCAAGATACATTAATGGTTCTACTTATGTTCTTATGTATTGTTTAAATGTCATGTTTCACAAATTACGTATATATATACAGGTGATAAGTATGTCTTTTGAAAATGATTTCATACGTTACAAGTATTCATGGAAAATTGTGTTCTTACCTTATTTTTATATCCCTTACTGAGTTTTTGTGCTCATCCCAAGTTTTAAATGATTTTTACATGTTATTGGATGTGTAAGATAAAGAATTAAGCCATGTTAAATGTTGAACAATTTTCAAGGAATCATGTTTTAAGTTTTAATGTTTTATATTTTGAAAAAAAAAATTAAACTATTTTTATGGTATCCACTCTATAACAATGTGTAATGTCATCAGTGTGTTATGTCTCAGTTCCCTAAATCAATAAACTTGAAAAGATACTAAATTTAAAAGGAAGCTTTTTCTTGACTAAATTCAACATTATGTATGTAGTAAGGTCAGGTCCTTATAATTGGTATGAGAGGATGGTTTAGATAACTTTAGGGGTTAGGATTATGTTAAAAGAATGCCATAAAAGATTTTTACTCTATAATTAATTTTAAATATTATAACACTTAAAGATTACCATGTTGCTTTATCTAAGATATGTTTTTTCATAATGGTTGTCTATTTAAGGAAGAGGGATGCTGAAGAGGATAAGAACTGACAGAATGACATCCTTCCGAATTTGCAGCTCGGAATGGTAGGAATTGGAACCGAGCAGTTTGTGACAGTAATGGCTCAGCTGACGTAGGCAATAAATGGTGGCGGAATCCTTGCAAGAGAAAAAATAGTGGTACCACAATGGAACATGACAATAGTGGAACATTTTATGAGACAAAACCCTCTTTCTTTCAATGGATCTTCTGACCCAATAGCGTTCGAAGGATGGATTAAATCCGTCGAAAAGATATTTGATGTTATGGGATGTTCAGAAAATCAAAAGGTATGTCTTGCCATTTATCTTTTTGAAGGTGAAGCTGATGAGTGGTGGTAAATGGTAAATAATATCAGGGATAGATAGGATTTTTATTCCTTAGAGTGGGTGAATTTAAAAGGATTTTCTTTGAAAAATATTTTCCTATGGTTGTGCGACTTAGGTTAGAGAAGCAATTCCTTGAATAGAAACAGATAGAGAAAGATTCAGTGGTCGGGTATGAAGTGAACTTCACTCGACTAGCGAGGTATGCTCCAAATATAATTCTGGATCTTGATAGAAAAATCAACCACTTTTAGTCGGGACTGAAGCCAAGGTATCAAAGGGTGTTGGCCTCCCGTTAATTCAAAGGTTATGAGAAACTTTTCCGATGTGTTGAGAGGGTAGAGATGGAGTTTGTGGATGATCACGTGCATTTTGGAAACAAGGAGAATAAGAGGACTTGATGGAAATCAATGGGTAAGAATCAACCAAAGAAATATGATAGTAAGAAAATACAGTTTCCAGTTTGTGAAAAGTGTGGCAAGAAGAACCCTCGGAAATGTCTTAGAAAAACTGGGAAGTGATTTAAATGTGGTAAGATTGGACATATGGCCTGAGATTGTAATGAAAATGATCCTAAGACTAATCCTAATAAGCAAATTGTAAAGTGTTTTAAATGTGGTGAGATAGTTCATTATGTAAATTCCTACCCAAAGAGATATCCAAATGAGGCAAAGAATCTATACTATGAGAAGAAAGGTGTAGTGAGATCCTTTGCGACTACGTCAGTAGATTTCAGGCCATCCAATGAAGTTGTATCAGGTACTTTGTTTATTTACTCAGATTTTTCTAAACTTTTGTTTGATATGGGGTCTACACATTCCTTCATCTTTGAGAAATTTTTGGGTAAATTGGAAATATCACCTGAATAAATAAAACTAGAACCTGTTGTCAAAACACCAGGGGGGAAATATTATAGAAAAAAGGAATTATAAGAATCTATCTATTTTGGTCAGTGGAAAGACTTTACCTACAAACCTTGTTGTTTTACCCTTATTCAAGTTTGATGTTATTCTGGGAATGGATTTTATTTCTGTTTATCAGGCTAAGATTGACTGTAGAACTAAAGAAGTTTTTCTTCAGAAAGGGTTTCAGTTTGTATACAAGAATGAACTCATACAATTGATAACATATCAAGAATCTACGAAACAATTGAAAGATGGAAATGAAAGTTATATTTCTCAAATTGTTGAAAACAAGGGAGTTATTCAGATTAATGATGTGCTAGTGGTAAATGAATACCTTGATGTTTTTCCCAATGAGTTACCAAGTGTCATACATGATCGAGAAGTTGAATTCACAATTGAATTAGTTGGTGATGCTAAGCCAATTTTAAAACCCCCATATCGTATGGCTCAAATAGAACTTCTTGAATGAAAAAAACCATTCCAGGATTTTCTTGATAAAGGCTTCATTCTTCCTATCACTTCACCATAGGGAGATCCTATTTTGTTTGTTAAAAAGAAATATGGTTCCATGAGACTTTTCATTCATTATAGAGCATTGAATAACATCACTATTAAAAACAAGTATCTTTTTCCTTATATCGACGACTTGTTTGATCAGCTCCATGGAGCTCAGTACTTTTGTGGGATTAAGTTGAGATCCATATACCATCAGCTGAAGGTGAAGGAGGATGACATCCTGAAAACAGCCTTTTGTACTAGATATGGGCATTATGAATTTGTTGTTATGTCATTTGGATTCACTAATGAACCTGATCTATTCATGAATATTGTGAGTAGGGTATTTCATGGGTTCTTGGATAAGTTTGTGGTTGTGTTTATTGATGACATTATGGTATTTTCTAAAAATAAATAGGAGCATGAAAAACATCTAAGGGTTGTTTTACAAACCTTAAAAGAAAATAAACTGTATGGAAAATTCTGCTAGTGTGATTTTTGGTTGCAAAAGATTCCTTTTCTTGGGAAAATTGTAAATAAGGATGGTATAATATTTGATCGTGGAAAAACAAAAGTCATTGATGAATGGCCAAGACATAAAAATGTTATAAAGATTCATAGTTTTCTTGGATTATCAGGTTATTACCGACGTTTTGTTAAGAACTTTGCTCGGTAATCTAGCCTGATAACTAGATTAACATGGAAAGGGTTAAATTTGACTAGATAGAATAATGTAATGTTTGTTTTCAGGAACTGATGAACAGATTAATGAATGCTCCGGTTTTGGCCTTACTTTCCTGAAATGGTGAGTATTTCATCTACAGTGATGCTTCTTTGAAGGGGAATGGTTGTGTTTTGATACATAATGATCAAGTAATTGTTTATGCTTCAAGAAAACTAAAACCTCGTGAGTTAAATTATCCCACCAATGATTTGGAATTGGCAGTTGTGGTTTATTCTTTGAAAATTTGGAGGCATCATTTATATGGAATAAAAAATCAAATATATACTTACCATAAATGTCTAAAGTATATATTCACTCAGAAGGAAGTAAACCTGTGGTAGAGAAGATGGCTTGAACTGATAAAGAATTATGATTGCACGATCAATTACCATCTTGGAAAAGTAAAAAACTGGTGTATGCCTTAAGTCAGAAACATCATGCATCATTAACCATGTTACGTTTGAACATGATCCCTTGATTAATGATTTGATGAATTTTGGCTTAGAAGTTGTTGGTGTAGGAAATACCTCTGTTTTGTTTCAGGTTTCAGTGTAGTCGTCATTGTCAGACAGAATTAAGCGAGCAAAGAAGGAAGATCGTGAGATATATAAAATGGTAGAATTGGTTAAAATGGGTAAGTTTCTGAAATTTAAACTTGATAAAGATTTTGTTTTAAGATTCAGAAAAAGGTTGTGCATGCCTAGTGATTCTCAGTTGAAGAAATACTTATTATGTAAAGCTCATAGTTCTCCATTTACTGTTCATATTGGTAGTACTAAGATGTATAGATACCTTCAGGAGTATTATTGGTGGGATGAAATGAAAAGATATATTGCTGATTTTATTATGAAATAATTTACATGTCAACAGGTTAAAGCAGAGAGGTAGTTACCTAAGGGGATGGTTCAGCCTTTTCCAGTGCCAGAGTGGAAATGAGAGAATGTATCAATGGACTTTGTGGTGGGACTACTAAAGACTTCTCGAGGTAACAATGCAATTTGGGTTATTGTTGATCGACTGACAAAATCTGCACATTTTCTTTGTATTCGAGATACAATGTATTTTTATAAACTTTTTGTATTGGACCTCAAGGAGATTGTTAGGTTACATGGAGTTCCTCTTTCCATTGTATTTGACCGAGATCCAAGGTTCACTTCTAACTTTTGGAAAGGACTTCAGAAGTCGTTGGGAATAGGATTAAATTTCAATACGACTTTTCATCCTCAATCAATTGGGAAATTAGAACGAACGATTCAGCTTTTGGAGGATATGCTTCGAGCTTGTTAAATGGACTATCAAGGAAGTTGGGATCAACATATTTCTTTAGTTGATCTTTCTTATAATAACATTTTTCATTCCAGTATATAGACAGAACCTTTTGAGGCATTGTATGGTATGTGGTGTCAGACTCCAGCGTTTTGGGATGAAGTTGGCGAAAAAAGTAGATAGTTCCAGATTTAGTAGAAGAAGTGTCTGAGAAAGTAAAGATGATCCAGTAGCACATGAGAACAGATCAGAGCGGGCAGAAAAATTATGCAGATAATAGAAGGAAAGACTTCTCTTTCGAGGAAGGTGACTATGTTTTCCTTAAACTCTTTCCTTGGAAAAGTGTGATGCGTTTTGTTAAGAGTGGAAAGCTAAGTCTATGATTCATCGGTCCTTTTGAAATCCTGGAGAAATTTGGACCAGTTGCATACCGAGTAGCTTTGCCTCCAAGTTTTTCTCAAGTACACAATGTTTTTCATGTTTTGATTTTGAGAAAGTATGTTCCAGATTCATCATATGTCTTGAGCCCATAAATAGTTTAGCTAGAAGAGAACCTTTCTTATGAAGAGAAACTAGTTAAGATTATTGATCGAAGGGAACAGGTATTGCGGAATAAGGTAATCCACCAGGTAAAGGTTTTGTGTAGAAACCACATGGTTGAAGAAACAACATGGGAGTCTGAAAATGCTATGAAGGAAAAGTGGCCTCAGTTGTTTAATAAATAAATAAAATTGTGAGGACGCAATGTCCAGAAGGTGGGGATAACGTAACACCTCAAGTTCTTATAAAAATAAATAGAAACTCATAGAACTTTGTTTTAAGTAGATATTTATAACTAGTCTTTAAATATATTTTCCCACTTTTATGTTTTGAATTTCAAGAAACTACCTTCTACAATTGTGTTCAGTATGTTATTTAGAGTCTGATGAAACCAAATTGTTTTTTTTTTTGTGAATAGAAACATACCCTTAGGAATAGTAATATGAATAGTAATATAACCCTAATGAATAGTAAATTTTATAATTATTTTATTTTATTAAGGCTTTAAGATAATAACATCTTGGTTAATTTTTCATCATGATATAGAAGTAGTTAAAGAAATAGAATTGTTAATTTTTGAATTAAGTATGATTTTATTTAAAAATTAAATTAATAATATTTAGAAAATTATTTTCAAAAAATGGACTTCATTTTTGAATTCTACACATCAAAAAATGGTTAGGGTAAATTTTTGTGATTTTTCTGAAATTCTTGAATTTTTTATGAATAGTGAAATACGATAAAATATCGTGTAATCAAATTATCAGTAAAATAGACTATTTATGACATCATAAGTGATTTAAGGCCACTTGGCTCGAACTCACATGACATTATTACTATTTTAGGTCACATGAACTAAGACTATTCATAATCTTGGGCAAAAATATTATAATAATGATTAAAATAATGAAAAATACCCCCTCTCCTCCACTATAAATACCACTCTCACTCCCATCTTCTCCACACAGCTCTAAAGCCTTGATTTATGCCTAAGTTCTTCCCAATACACCTACCAAGCATCTTCCCCACGTCCTAGATCTTTTGGTCTCACCAAAAGACCAAAACTAAAGCCCTTAAGAAGGATCTCAAGGAGAAGAGATCAAGAGGTAAGCATCATATTTTATGTTCTTTCTTTTCTCTAATTTTATGTTATTCTCTTCCTTTCCCTTTGGATTATGTTGGGATATTTCATTTAATATCCCCCATTACTTCCCATATTATGTAAGAGTGAATAGATATCCCCTTTCTCTCATCAAACTATTTTTATGAAATTTTAAGAGACGACGTTAGGCTGCCGAATTTTCGTGAGAAATTTCTCAAGTTTTCTTTTATTTCAAGATTCCGTTTTCTATTCTGATTTCCTCACCTCCTCTTAAACAAGAGGCATGAAAGCTCCAGTAATCAAGTATATTTTCAATTCTCTCGTGTTCATGGAAAATTCATCATCATTCTTCTTCTCCTCTCCCACTTATTCAACGAATTAAAAACATTGTCCATGATGTGTCGAATTACCGTCATCATGGACGATGTGGTTTCATTTTTCTTTAAATCCTTCAATTATGGTAATTAAACCATTATTATAGTCAAAACAGGTTATAATATATGTATTATGTCTCATCCATGGTTCTGTAATTCTTTGGTACACATGGTTTTAATTTATAAAACAAAATGAGGTCGTCATTATCAAAGAACCACTAAAATGATCTAAACAAACATCATTAATGTTTTAACTTATGAATCATCCTCATGTAAGAAATAAAAATGTTAAATGGTTTAATTTATGGTACTGTAAATATGTAAATAATACTCCATTCTAATTCTGGAGTTTCACTTCCATTCGACAAGAGCATCCATCATGAACCAATCTTGGAAATCATGTAAAGAACTCACCCCAAAATAGTGCAAGGAGAAAAATACAAACAATTAAAGGGTGAAATGAGGTTATTAAATGATCATATAAGATATTTTAAACATGAAAATGTTTCTTTAAAATACTAATAACACTCTTTTAACCAGTATACCAGAATTTTATACAATTTTGAAGTAAGACAAACCCGAGGTAAGGGAATTCTCAACCTGATTTCCATTCTTTGGGTTAACCTTCAACCAAGTTATTTATGTTGTATTAAAATTGATTGTGTGATGGGTTTTTCTTATATTATTTTGAATTATGTTTTATTACAGTGTATATACAAATTCCATCCACTCTATTAAGTCTCTATTCAATTGTATGATATTTTTAGAGGGGGTTTTTTAAATCCTCTTTTAAAATTCTATTTTACAAAATTCAAAAGCAATGTTTTTATGATAATATTAATGTTGTATGATTATGTTCTAGATCTTGGGAATTTTTTATGATGAAGGGTGGGACCTATATATCCCTCTAATGCATTGGGTATGTGTAAGTTGGAGTTCGGTCGTATGGTTACTCCAAGTGTAACTGTGATGGTTACACAAATAGTAAGTTAGTCATGAGGGTTACAAATTATAAGGTAGCCAAAAGGGTTAGTAGATTATGTAAGTAATGCCCCAAGATACCTTTATTGTTCAAATTATTTTCTTATGTATTGTGGAAATCTCATGTTTCACAAAGTAAGTATATATATACAGGTGATAAGTATGTATTTTGAAAATGATTTCACACATTACAAGTATTCATGGACTAATGTGTTCTTCCCTTATTTTTATATCCATTACTGAGTTTTTGTGCCCATCCCAAATTTTAAATGATTTTCATAGGTTAATGTATGTTTAATAAAAATAAGTAATCCATGTTAAATTTTGAATAATTGTTAAGGAATCATGTTTTAAGTTTTAATGTTTTATATTTTAAAAAAAATGGAAACTGTTTTTATGGAATCCACTCTGTAACAATGTGTAATGTCATGAATGTGCTATGTCCCATTTCTATAAATCTATAAGCCGGAAAATATCCTCAATGTAAAAGGAAGTGTTTTCTTGACTAAAATAAACATTATTTATGTAATAAGGTCAAGTCCTTATACTTTCTTTTAATGTCTCTAATATGTTTCCATAGTGAAAAAAACATATATTAATGGTTATAAATGGTTATTATTAAGATTAATAAATTAATTTTATGATATTAATTCATTTTTAGTTTTTAGATATATCATAATTACATTGAAATCTTACACAACACAGACACAGTACTATTTTTTAAGTAAAAAAATCAAATAAATGATTTTAAGAACATACAAGTAATATATTTTGGATGAATTTTTGTTACCTGATAATTTATTGTATAATTATAAAGTATAATTTATTTTGAAATAATTTATATTCAAATTTAATTGTTATCTTGATTCCATCAAATTCAATATATGTGAATAGTCTTGAAAATTACCTTAAATGCTATTTAATGTTCAAAGAATTATTTTTATATCATTAGAATATTATAAAAATACTCTATTAACTCAAGTGGATGGGAACTCATTAATCCCGTAGTTAATGGTTTATGTATGTACCACATGGAATATATAAAATTACTTTCATGATGCTTAAATATTGAAAAATGTGTTACAATGGTTAAGGTTAAATAAGGTTAATTAGGGGGTAAACCAAAAGATGAGGTTTAAAATTTTCACGACCCCCTCCCATAAAATTTTCCGCAATGAAGAGAGAGATATAATGACCCCTAATCCCTATTGGAACCATGGATGTTCTATGCATGAATATGAGGTTGGTTTGTGTTTGTTTTCAATCCTTAGTGGAACTTAACAATGTGTGCCAGCAAAGTGATCATACAGTTCAAGCAGACAACAGTATTGAAGGTGGCGTTGTTTCCCGGTGTTTACCAATTTTTTGGGCCCCAAAATCAAAAAATGAAGACATGGACTATGGGTAAAAGCAGGTGCACGAAAAGAGGAAGTGGTGCACGAAAAATAATAGCCTTGCGCAAAAAATTTGAGTTGGGCGTGAAAAAGAGCAGAATTCGCGAAATAGAGGATCGAGGTTTTTCGCGCAAACAGTGTTTCAGAATCAGAACGTCCAAAAATGGAAAAGGAATTGGTTGCACGAAATATCTGATGATGTGCGTGAAAAATGGTATCAGCATGAAAGATTACGCGCCAGATGAGAGGTTTTACATGCCACATAGTTTTTTGCACGTGGGGGTCTTAGAAGCCTATAAATATGAGGTGACCCCCTTCATTCCATACAGTTGAAGTCTTAGAAAAGATCTGAGGTCTGATGCGCGAAAAAGGATCACATAAATGGGCTTTCGCGAAATTCTCTGAATTGCGCGGAATATTTCGGGATGCGCGAAAAATGAAGAGTTGCGCGTAAAAATTGGGTTCGCACATAAAAGAAACAGTTGCAAGAAAAAAGGGGTTTCTGCGTGAAAAATTTTTCCGCGAGAAAAGTAAAGTTTGCGTGCAATAGGGAGGTTTTGCGCGCAAAGGTTTGGTGTTACACACAATTGTTAGTGAAGTTTGTCTACACGTTCTGGTTATCCGGTTCAGTGGTTCTGTGCATTCTAGTGCATCTATTTCGGACATCGATGCAAGCAGAGTCTCATGCTAAGCAGAGGAAAATATTTCAATGCAAATCTATTGAAGAGACCTTCACGTCTATAAACTAAGTGGGACTTCACCAAGGGCAGTGAGCTAGGGGGAGTCAACAGGAGTGACCCGAGGGAAGCAGTGATCTATCCCTGAACCTTTGTAATGGTAGTGTGCCTGGGACAGAGTGATTGTTCCCAAACCATTGTAATCCACAACTAGTGAAGATTAGTGGAATTTGGTACGACCGAAAACCTGTCAGCGTATGCTCCTTGGACGTAGCCCTTAGTGGTGAACCAAGTAAAAAGTGTTGTGTCTTCTCTCTGTATGTGAATGTCTGCTATCTAATCTTATCCATCATACAGGTTTTACAAGTTCCTACCAACATGGGAACAAGATCCTATAATTTAAAATAAAAATTTGTCACCCTGATTCACTCCTCCCCTCTCAGGGTGTCCCAGGGTCCTACAAGTGGTATCAGAGGGTAAAGGTTGCTGGTGTTAAATCTATCCTCTGTCATCATGGAGAATGCAGTCAATGTCAGGGGAGTCCCTCTCTTCGATGGAAGTAATTTCCAGATTTGGAAGAATAGAATGAGATCTCATCTAAGATCCCTTGGAATGGAAGTCCTATTTTCCACTGTCCAAGGTATACATGTTACTGATCCAACAGGGCTGGCTATGACAGATGCCAATAGAAAAATTCTTGATGCTGATGCTAAAGCGCAGAATGCTCTCACTGCAGCTCTTTCAGATCAGATCTATCTAAAGGTGATGAGTTGCACCTTAGAAAAGTCTATGTGGGATAAACTTTAAAACATATATAAAGGAGACAACAAAGTGAAGAAGGTGAATCTTCAAGTCTTAAACAATAAGTTTAACGATTTAAAGATGCATCCTAATAAGAATGCAGATTCATTCTTCAATCGAATTACTGAAGTAGTAGGAGCAATTAGAGGTCTTAGAGAAGAAATCAAAGACATTGATATCGTTAAGAAGATACTGAGAAGACTTCCTCCTATGTAAAATGCAAAGGTGTCAGCCCTTTAAGAAATAGAGTTATCCAAACTGTCTCTGGATGATATTTTAAGTAGTCTAGTGGAATATGAGATGAGAGTAAAACCCAAAGATGCCACAACTCTTGTAAGCAAGGAAATGGCATTCAAATCCATGGACAAACTGAAAATTTCATAAGACAGTGGTGGTGAAGATGAAGAGGAAAAGGAAATTATTTCTCTCATCACCAACAAGATGAAGAAGGGAAAAGGTAAATTTAAAGGCAAGCTACCTCTGGCATGTTTTCGTTGTGGAAGAGTCGGGCACATTGCCTCTCAGTGCCAAAGAAAGTTTGATGATGATGAAAGTGAAGCAGAAGAAATCAAGAAGCCTTAGAGAAGGTTTTTCAAAAAGGGAGACTTCAAATCTGGAAAGAAAATACAAAGGAAGAGTTTTTTCTGTGAAGAGAAAGATGATGATACTGAATTGTGTGAAGAAGAAGAACCAGAATTCAAAGAAGGAAACCATGCTTCCATGATGGATACCATTTAAAAGTCAGAACCCTTGATCAATAAATATAGAGATAATCAGATTATTTCTAATGGTGATTAAAATACTCAAATTAAGGATGCTTTTTTCAAGCTTCATAAAAAATTTAAGAGATGTAATAAGTGGAAGGAAATGGTGGAAGAATCATCAGAATATGTTGATGAGCTTGAAGCAAATATTGAAAGACTAGAAGAACTAGTGAGAGTTTAGTCTTCAATCCTTGAAAGCACAGATGATGTAGTGGAACTAAAGCTTAAAACTGAATAACAAGCAAAGTTCATAAATGACCTTTCATCCAGACTATAAGATAATTCCATGACTGTTGAGGGACTTGAGAAAGAAGTTGTTACTCTTAGAATTAAAATTGAATGTCAATCAACGACAAATGAGGGAAAGAAGAAAATTCATTTCGGAAGATTCTAATATGCAGAATTACTAGTAAGAGCCAAGTGTGGTTTAGATGGGGTTGGAAAAATCTTAAGTGATCAAAGACCCACTTACTTGGGAAAGAGTGGAATTGGCTGTGAAGCTGATACATCAACTACTGGAAGTAAAGAGAGCCAAAATAACAACAAGATGAAAGTTGGACATGCTGAAACTTTGCCTGAAATAATGAAAAAGAAACGCTCAACCCAAACTAAAAGAAGAACTGAAAATTATCCTCAAACTTTCAGAAATGACAGGCAGTTCAACTATTCTCCCAAGGAAGAAGGCATGAGGAGAAATTCAAGTGAAAAGACATTTCCCCTCATGAAGTGTCAGTTATGTGGTTATCTGGGCCATACCTTGTCGTACTATGAAGAGGCAAGGAGCTACTTGAATGGGGAAGATCTGGGAAGTCAAAAAAGGAGACTGATTTCATATCCTCCATCTTATAGAAGAAATAACTTCTATGGTTATTGTTTTAATTGTTCTAACTTTGGCCATAAATCTATGTATTGCAGGCAGTAGTACGACAGGAGAAATTCATACAACACTCAAAGATGGGCCAGTTTTCATCCTCCTAATGATGTTGTTCTCACAAATATTTTTTCACCTCTGGAAGAAGATTATGGGTATGAAGAATCAGATTATATGGAAGACAGTATTGAAAGGCCATCAGTATCCTATGCTCAATCCAATATCTCATGGAAAGAGAAGAAGAAGATTGAGAAATCCAATCTTGGAGAAGTATCCCTCAAAGCTACAAAGAGCAGTAGCACCTGGATCCTTGATAGTGGATGCTCTTCCCATATGACGGGAAATGCTTACCTTTTGAAGAACATTGAAAATAAGGTTGATGGAACAGTACGGTTTGGTAATGATGGTGCTTTGAAGATTAAAGGCAGTGGGAATACTGCTCTAACCAACAGGGAGTTGAAGAAGACTGAAGTTCTTTATGTGGACGGTCTAAGCCACAATATCCTCAGTGTAAGTCAACTCTGTGACTCAGGGATCATAGTAACCTTCAATCAAAAAGTCTACACTATAAAAGGAAAAACAGGGAATTCTCATATGAAAGGATTTAGAACAGATGGAAACTTATATCAGGTTGACAGCAAAGTGAACTCTTGATATTTGTCTATTGATGAAGAAAATAATTTGTGGCATCGAAGGTTGGGGAACATTAACCAACAAGACGTGGAAAAGATATCTAAGATAAATATAGTCATGGATATTCCCATTCTAAAACGTGAATGGGAAAAGTCTTGTGATTCTTGTATTCATGGGAAGCTGGTCTATAATTCATATCGGCTAAAGAAGAAAAGGGCATCACATCTTCTTGATCTCATTCATACTGACGTATGTGTCCCAATAAATGTTGCTGGAACCTATGGAGAAAGGTACTTCATACTTTTCATTGATGATTATAGAAGAATGGCTTGTGTAATGGTGATTCAAAGGAAGCGACAAGTACTTTATTGCATGAAAACTTATCACCGGATTGCCGAGAATGATACTGGATGGTCAATAAAAGTCCTACGATCTGATAATTGAGGGGAATACACGTCCCTCGAGTTTGAAAATTACCTAGAAAAACATGGAATATAGCATGAGGTAGCTTTTGTGAGAACTCCACAACAAAATGGATTTGTTGAGCGTCAGAATCGACAGGTCAACAATATGGCCTGGACTATGTTTATTGAGAGTGGTATCTCTCGCCATTACTGGAAGGAGGTTGTTGAAGCTCCAGTGCACATTCAGAATCGAACAGGGCTCTATATGGGAGAAACGAAGACACCATACGAATTGTGGCATGTAAGGAAGCCTTCTTTGAAATACTTTCGTGTTTTCGGAAGCAAATGTTTCATTCGAAATAAAGAATGAAACCAAGGAAAGTTTGGTGACAATGCTGATGAAGGAATTTTTCTTGGGTATCTAATGAACAGCAAATCTTACAAGTGTTTCAATAAATGCTTGGGGAGGATTGTGGAAAGCAACGATGTTAAAATCATTGAAGAAAAACCCCCAAATGCTTCAAATAGTTCCTATGCTGATGAGATAGAAGATGAGAATGAATATGAACATGGAATAAATACAAATGCAGAAATAGAGGAAGGTGTAAAAAACACTCAGGGGTCACATCAAGATGTTGACTCAGACGAAGAATCTGAAGAGGAAATCTTGGATGGTGAGAATGCAACTGAACGTCACAGGAGAAATCGAAGAGCAGATATTGATCCATCTAACATAATTGGAGACAGGAATGCACCCCCACAGACAAGGAGGATGAGGAATAACACACCTTCTATATTTCTGTCAGTTGTGGAGCCATCCACATTTGAAGAAGCTGCAAAGGATGAATCCTGGGTGAAAGCCATGAATGAAGTGTTAGATCAGATTGACAAGAATTAGACATTAGATCTTGTCTAGAGACCCAAAGGTCACAATGTGATTAGAACAAAATGGATATTCAAGAACAAGTTTGATGAGCATGGAAGTGTTATCAGAAACATTTCTTGACTGGTATGTAAAGGGTATTCTTAGATTGAAGGTGTTGATCTTGAAGAAACCTTTTCTCCAGTGGCTAGACTGGAGTCAATCAGGATGTTCCTTTCCATGGATCTCTAGAGAGGATATAAATTATATCAAATGGATGTCAAGATAGCATTTTTAAATGGTGTACTCGAAGAAGAATTATACATTGAACAACCAGTGGGTTTTCTTCTTGGTGCTGATTAATCAAAGGTCTGCAAGCTAAATAAATCACTTTCTGGCTTGAAACAGGCACCACAGTCGTGGTACTCCAGACTAGATTCTTATCTCAAGAAGATGGAATTCAAAAGAGAAGGAGTAGATAACAATCTCTATGTGAAGAATTCTTCGAAAGATCAGTTCATGGTTCTCGTTTACGTCAATGACATTATATTTGGTGGTAGCAGGCAGAAATCAGTGGATGTATTTGCCAATCATATGAAATTAGAATTTGAAATGTCAATGATTAGGGAGCTCACATATTTCTTGGGACTGCAGGTGACACAAAGGAAAGACTACACTTTTATCTCTCAGGAAAAGTATGCAAGAGAGCTGCTGAAGAAGTTTAATATGCAAGACTCCAAACCAGTGTCAACTCCGATTGCAGTTGGAACCAAACTTGGAAATCATGAGAATGAGAAATTTGTAGATACCACCATGTACAGGAGGATCATTGGGAGCCTACTATACCTGACAGTGACACAGCCATATATTGTCTTTGCCACATGCCTTGCAGCCCGCTTTCAGAGTAATCCAAAGGAGGAACATTTGGCAGCAGTAAAAAGAATCATGAGGTGTATTCAAGTTACTCACAATTATGGATTATACTTTGCTACAGGAAGGGACTGTGAATTATCAGCATTTTCAGATGCTGACTGGGCTGGCGATGTTGTGGATAGAAAATCCACCAGTGGTGGAGCATTCTTTATTGGTAATAACTGTGTCGGCTGGTTGAGCAAGAAACAAGAAAGTACTTCTCTTAGTAATACTGAAGCTGGTTATATATCTGCCACAAAGGAATGCACTCAACTGATATGGATGAAGCAACAATTAACAGATATTGGTGATGAGGTAAATAAACCAATGGTAAATTACTGTGATAACAAGGGTGCAATTGATCTCACGAAGAATCCTGTTCAGCATTCTCGTACAAAACATATTGAAATCAGGTATCACTTTATCAAAGAAAAAGTTGAGCAAGGGATGTTTAGAATGGATCGCATGGGAACTAATGATCAAGTAGCTGATATCCTGACTAAACCACTATAAGCAGTTGTGTTTGAAAAGCATCAGTTGAACCTTGGTGTTCAACCACCTCCTACTACATAAGGAGGTTCCGAAATCCCCTCTCCCCGGTTATGTTAACTGTTTTTAATCTGTTTTTGGAAGAGATGAAGGTTTATGGGGGAGATACTATCCAAGGGGAGTTCTTTTTGAGCTGAACAATGATCATTTACCGGTATTTGGGTTTATTGTCAATGGGGGAGAAAGGAAAGGAATAAATTCAGGAATTCAGGATTGTCTGTGAACATGTAATGCTTTTGTAACATAATGAAAATTCAGTGTAAGAAAATTTCTTGAGCGTCATTGAGCATTCCAAAACACGGGAACCCAATTCAAGCTTCCTCTCTTGTTTTCTACATCGAGCATTGCTCACGTAGACTTAGAGTGTTGGCTGAGTTGATCCTTTCATTTTTGGTATGCATGTGGATGGTGATATATTGAATTTAATTGGTGATTGCCAACAAACCCAAAGGGGGAGACTGTTGGAACCATGGTTGTTCAATGCAGGAATATGAGGTTGGTTTGTGTTTGTTGTCAATCCTTAGTGGAAGTTCACAATGTGTGCCAGCAAAGTGATCATATAGTTCAAGCAAACAATAGTATTGAAGGTGGCGTTGTTTCCCGGTGTTTGCCAATTTTTTGGGCCCCAAAATCAAAAAATGAAGACATGGACTGTTGGTAAAAGCAGGTGCACGCAAAGAGGAAGTGGTGCGTGAAAAATAAGAGCCTTGCGCAAAAAATTTGAGTTGGGCGTGAAAAAGAGAGGGATTTTCGAAATAGAGGATCGAGGTTTTTCGCGCAAACAGTGTTTCGGAATCATAACGTCAAAAACAGAAAAGGCATGGGTTGCGCGAAATATCTGATGATGTGCGCGAAAAACAGTATCGGTGTGAAAGATTATGCGCCAGATGACAGGTTTTACACGCCACAGAGATTTTTGCACACGGGGGTCTTAGACGCCTATAAATATGAGGTGACCCCCTTCATTCCATACAGTTGAAATCTTAGAAAAGATCCAAGGTCTGATGCGCGAAAAAGGATCGCGTAAATGGGCTTGCGTGAAATTCTCTAAATTGCGTGGAATATTTCAGGATGTGCGAAAATGAAGAGTTTCTCGTAAAAATTGGGTTCGCACATAAAAGATAAAGTTGCACGAAAAAGGGGGTTTCTGTGAGAAATATTTTTCCGCGCAAAAAGTAAAGTTTGCGCGCAATATGGAGGTTTTGCGCGCAAAGGTTTGGTGTTGCGCGCAATTGTCAGTGAAGTTTGTCTGCACATTCTGGTTATCCGGTTCAGTGGTTCTGTGCGTTCTAGTGCATCTATTCCAGACTTCGATGTAAGCAGAGTCTCATGCTAAGCATAGGAAAAGACTTCAATGCAAATCTATTGAAAAGACATTCACGTCTATAAACTGAGTGGGACTTCACCAAGGGTAGTGAGCCAGGGGGAGTCAATGGGAGTGACCCGAGGGAAGCATTGAGCTATCCCTGAACCTTTGTAAAGGCAGTGAGCCTGGGACATAGTGATTGTTCCTGAACCATTGTAATCCAAAACTAGTGAAGATTAGTGGAATTTGGTACGACCGACAACCTGTCAGCGTATGCTCCTTAGACGTAGCCCTTAGTGGTGAACCAGGAAAAAAGTGTTGTGTCTTCTCTCTGTATTTCAATGTCTGCTTTCTAATCTTATCCATCATACTGGTTATAAAAGTTCCTACCAACTTGGGAACAAGATCCTATACTTTAAAAGAAAAATTCGTCACCCTGATTCACCCCTCCCCTCTCAGGGTGTCCCGGGGTCCTACAATCCCCACCTCCAATAGGCCTTTGTTTGGTGACTAGCACTGAGGGTATAAAAATCTCACAATATGAGAGGAATTATCCTTTATAAGGAAACAATATCAGGATATATGATGAATCAATCACAAAAAAAATTAAATTAAATAATATAAAAAAATACATACCATCTAAAAATTCATTTATAAATCAAAATTGATACTTATAGAAGTCTCTAAAAGAAAGTGTAAAAGAAACAAAAGCTAAGGCAGTGACACAGCAACAGCTCCAAAGGCCTTAATTAAAAATGTCTTGTATGTTCCGAAAAACCCTCCTGGAATCCTGAAAAGTGTTTTTATAAATGTACACTAAGAATACATGTATACTCAATAGTAAAATTAAATTCTCCTGTGCAAATGTGAAAATAGCATACAAATGCACCCGTGTGAAATTAGTAGAACCAAACAACACCTAAATAGATATACTAACTAAAACCCCAACCTCACCAATGCTCACTCACCAAATAATGCATCCAAATATAATAATATATAATATAAAGTTCATTGATGATAGGGTACCCCACAACACTATCCCATTGATTAGATACTCTCACACCCCAATGGAAAATGTCTTGGTCCTCCCAACTCTTCTAAATATATCACATCACATCTCATCCGCACAAACCTGGGCCAGACATCACATCACATCACATCTCACTCGCACACACCTAGTCCATCACAACACATCACATCCCACCCTCACACACCTAGGCCATCACAAAACATCACATCTCACCCCCACACACCTAATCCATCACAACATATTGCATTGCATCTTGAAAACACTGAGGACAGCACACCACAACTCATCCCGAAGACACCTCAGACCTCACATCACAACTCATCCTAAAGACACCTAGGGCCGCACATCAAAACTCTCCCAAAGACACCTAGGCCACTATCACCTGGAAGAGGGAGTAGGGAAGAGTGGGTGTTCATCCATCCATCCTCCCATTGGTATGTTGGGAAAGACCCCCCCCCCCTCATGACAATGTGAGTACCGAGACATAGTGATCGATGAGGGTGGGGTGCACATTGAAATCACAATAACATAAAGTTGATATACATATAGAGTTACCACACAGAATCACATCCTAAGGGTTTATAACAAGAACTAAACATCTCACAAAATCTTCATAATATCATTTCCACATATAAATTCATAAAATCACACAAACAAAATAGAATACATAATTCATATTTTAGTATTTAATCCATTTTCTAGAGTCTCTAATTTAAAAATAAATTACACTTGAGTAGCTTCTATAATTTATGTACTCAAAATTTTTTATCATCCCATTTCATTTAGGAATAAAAGCTATATCATATTTCTAACCCATTAGACTGTATATAAAAATAAACCATTTAATCCGTACAACCTATCATAAATCCCCATATTAAACATGCCCATTTTAAATAATTATAATGCATTTAATTTAATTAATACTTTGGTAAATTAAATATAACCAACCATAGAGTTCAAGCACAACATCATATCCCATCTGCCACATCCACATCATTTTCAACCACATCCACTTTCACAACCCCACTAAACAACCATATCTTGTCCACTTACCACACACACACATAACAACATAGACGCCACACATCACATTAACACCACACACACAAACCACATCCATTCCACACATTATGGTATATATCACAACACAACACAATTTCAAATTTATAAAATAAAGGTCGCTTATTCCATTCACATCTTTATTTAAGGATTTTATCACATAATACATTTAATCCTAGGGCATCCACTCCATTAACCGAATATATGTGGTAAACTAGTTATTTATTTGTGATGATACCATTCAATCACAAAAAAAAAGGTCCATGAAAAGCCACTACATCATAACCAAGACACCAACATACACAATTTTCACCAATCCATTATGCCAATAAAATCACAATATCAAAACAAATCAATTCAGATCAAGTAAAATCTATAAGATCATACATCACATTCCCTTATAACTTTAAATTCAATTTAAATTGATTCATTATCTTTATTAATATAGATGAAACTATATTAAAAAGAAATGACAATAATAAATGCATATTGCAAGATACACATAAGGATAAATGATAGAAAACCTACATAGAAGGAATAAACCTTCCACCAAATTACTGCAGTAAAATAGGGGGTGTGTATACAGGAAAAA
This sequence comes from Viscum album, assembly GCA_963277665.1. Classification (NCBI taxonomy): domain Eukaryota; kingdom Viridiplantae; phylum Streptophyta; class Magnoliopsida; order Santalales; family Viscaceae; genus Viscum; species Viscum album. The sequence goes on along the minus strand of OY728127.1, from coordinate 371,912,036 downwards.
CTGCCTCTTTGATAGTAAGAACCCTAAATAACTACAGAAACATGTTATAAAACTCCAAGGAATAAGGACTTGGAACCTCCTGTATCAAGATAAATAATAATGAACGAAAGAAGGTAATATCTTTGCCTTAGAAATATTAGAACTGAAACTAATGGGATTAGAAACAGTTTAGTAGGCCATCAAAGGTGTATCTCATTAAAACCACATGTTTTAAGAATTTAAAATGTTGGTGGAATTTTTATAACTTAAGGATATGATTAAAATATTTAGAAACATATTTAAAACCATTATTTATGGCATTTAAACCTAGTTTTTATCATAAAAGACATCAAAATGAAAATTTTGTAATTTTTTGGAAAACTAGAAAATTGTTGGAAAATGGAAAACTATTGGAAATGATTCACCACTAAGATGAGTTACCACCATGATGAGTCCCAACCAAGAAGATTCACTACCATGATGAGTAACTTTCAGGATGATTCACCTCTATAATGAGTCACCTCCATGATGATTCACTGCCATGATAAGTCACTGCCATGATGAGTCACCATCAGGATGATTCACTACTAGGATGAGTCACCATCAGGATGAGTCACCTCTAGGATGAGTCACTGCTAGAATTATTCACCATTAGAAAAATGGAAATTTTGAAAACTGTTGGAATGTCTGACCTTTGGAATGACTTACATGTCCCAAAAACACCATGTACATCCCCCCGTACACCTCAAACATCTGATTTTTTACAAACAGGCTAAAAGATTCGTACTGTTAAAAAAATGGCATGTAAACTTGTATAAAATTAATTTTTTGATTATATTTTAAACTCATATTTATTATAATTGAATAAAATGTTGCTTGTATCCATTTTATAAGAGGATTACACATATTATATATTATTATTTTGTGTATTTAGAATATTTCAACCCACCTAACTTATAAAATAGAACCACTTATCCTCTCTTCCTCACACATCATGAGATATTTACTTCAGAAAATATCTTCCAAAAAACATTCCTAGATTCCTTAACTACATCCTATATCTTATGTTCTTTACCTAATACCATCTTAATAATTCTTAAGGCATAATCCAAAGGTCGATTTCAAAGAAGAGGTTTAACGCTTAACCGAGTTATTTAATTTTATTTGTTATTTTGGATACATAAATTCTATCTTAACCATACTGATATAATAACACCAGTATTTTAAATTTACAAAAAATTTACTATATTTTTGTAACAACCCTTATTAATATTCTTTTACATTCTTTGGAAGATGATAACATCACTTGTGAGTATATGTGGACTACCACCTCCATGAATATATGTGATTAATGTTTCATTTCTGATTTACATGGATGGTTATAAGGATAGATTTAATGAATATATGTGATATATATGGCATAATAATGATTCTAAAAAGTTGAATTTGTATTTACCTTTCTTTTATTCCATCTATCAAAAAGTGGAAACATCATTCATGTGTACATCCAAATTATCATCTCCGTGAAGTGATGTAATTGATTTTCCATCTCTGCATTATAAAGTATGTTATAAAAGTTTATATAATTAATAAATATGATAATTGAGAGAATATTAATGATTTTTAGATAATTAAACCATAAACAAGGTGTAAGGACTAAACTGTCAAACTAAAACATATTTCAGAAACTGGTCGGTTTTTACCTGAAAGATAATTTCAATAAAGAATTGTTAATTAACAGGTTATTGGATATTATAAGTGAATAATATATGGAATGAAAAATATTAATATAACTTTTTAATATATTTATAATAAATCTAAATTTATTATACAAAAAGATAATAATGCATTCTCATAATTTTGGAGTTGGGGTATGGGATTTTTGTTACAATCTAATTTTATTTTTGGACAGTTTATATTCAGATTTAATTTGGGAAAATTATATGATCCTAATCACTTAAAACCCATAAGTTTTCATATAAAATATTTATGTTTGGGTTCTACAAGTTCATATACTACTTATTCTCTTGTTATATCAATAATCAATAAGTAAGTTTTATGTAAGAAATTCCGACCGTGTTTTCTATTTTCAATTGAGAATTTTTATCTTCCATATCCATGTTCTTAAAATTGTTTTATAAAAGTTTTTAAATATACATTAAATGTTTTTAAAAGTTAATTTTCACTAAATTTTACTTTATTTACAAATTTTTAAAATTAATTTTTAAAAAAAAAATCGGAACAAGTCATTTTATTGACATTTACAAAAGTGTGAAAAGAATTTTCTCTTTTAACATATATGGCATGAGTGAATTTTCCAACCATCTTGATTGTTATTTTATTTGAATCAATAATTACAATTCTCAATTATTATTTTCAAATAAAATATTTTTTTTAGTATTCTGGGAATTTTTATTTATAACTTTATCAAAATAAAAGGGTATTATTTTCTTGAAGGAATGAAAAGTATTTTAAAAGTGATTTATAACATCATTCTTAAATAGAGTTACAATGAAGTTATTTTTTAATTTTTTTCTTCTATTTTATATTATATTTCTAAAAATCATTATTTTATATAAAAAAAATTAATTTATAATAAATTTCTAGCCTTTTTTCATCCTTTATGTATTTTGGTTTGGTGGTCATTAATTTTCTCATTATCACATTCTTTATCACTCTCCATCTTTTCATTAGACATTATTTTCTCCTCTATGACCATATATTAAGTATCATAGATTTATATGGCATAATTTCCCCCACTTTTATATTGTATAAATTTTATACCAAATCAATATATGGTATCAATTGAACGAAGTTTATTAAGAAAGATATTTCATAAACTAGTTAAATATTTTGTATTCTTGATTCAATAATGATAATTATTAATTTATAATGAATTTTGAAAATAAATTATATTGATTATTCAGTATATGAGGAATTAATTTTATATAAAAGTGATGGGTGGATTGTAGTTATAGATAGTCCCTTAGTACATTAATAAGTATCATAATAAAAAACAATTTGGAATGATGTATAGGCCGAGGCTGTAAGATCATGTTAAAAAAGTTTTGTATTTGGTATATTCCTTACCTATATATGTAAATTGTCTGGGTTGAGAGGCCTTGAAAATATGTAATAATGTATTGGATGATGTTTTTATGGTAATATTCATGATATCTTTGTCTATTCCTTGATGGTAACATCACAAATGTATAGATTTATGAACTTATATTATTTATAATTAAGTTTTAATTATCCATGTAATTTCTAGGTTGATATTATCCTTGGATATAATTTGAAATAAATTTATTGATTGAATGATATGTCTTTTTATTATTCACTCTACCACGGTAAATTATTATTTACTCATGATAAAATCCAGTGTTTATAAACCTTATGGAGTATCAAAGCTCACCCTTTATCTATTTTCCTTTCACACTGATATGAAGAAAGAATATTTGAGTGATTTTTAAGGATTTAAAAAAAAATCATGTAAAGTTTATAATTTAAAATGTAATATGTACGTCATGTATATATTTATTTTTCCATGAATACTAAACCAATTGATCAAATGCTTTGTGATCCCTTTTATCTTGTACCAATTAATAAGTAAGGATTGGATCTAGGTTACTGGAATCGAGTCTGATATAGTTGATAATAGTGAAATTTTATTATGAACCTTAGGAATGGGATTTTAGAAAAACATAGTTATCATAATTATAATAATCCCTCAAAATATTATTGAAATTTTACATTCAAAGGAAGGTTTATTCCATAGATCAGTATTCATGATGGTTTTGATCTAACAAAAGGTGTAATACTATTTAGAGATGGAACCTAGAGGAAGGAAGGGAATAATCACCAATGGTCAATGTATAGATTACCCTATTGAGTATACCAATACAGTTAGTGTAAGAGCTATGTAGATCATGGATATATTAGGGTGACTAAATCAAGTTATGATTAATGTCCTTTCTCCTATTGAGTAACCAAATAGAAGAGAATATAGAGTGAAGGATCTTATAATTATTCTTAACCAACTATCTTGAGTTATGAAAAACAATCTAAACCAAACTAAATATCCAAAAAATAAGATAAAAGTGGAGTTTGATGAATGTTCATATGATAAATAATTTTTAAGTAAAATGATTCAACATCACATGTGTCAAGAAAGTGGGAAGAACCGCTTGGGTAAATTCTTTAAGGGAATGGGAATTTGTTGCAAGTGGGGATAAAAAGCCTATCTAGAATATAATTTCTTAGGTAATAAAGAATCTATTAATTTCCAGTTATTTAACTGTAATAATATGGAGAATTATGAAATCTAATTCCTCTAGCTTCAAGGATTACCCGAATAATTATGTTTTCTTATTTATTAATGATATCTTGAGAAACTATAAGGGTTATGATGAGCATGAGAATCAATTGAAAATAATTCTTGAAATTTTTTGAGAAAATGAGTTATATGAGAAATTTAGTATGTGCGAATGTTGATTTTAGAATGTTTCTTTTCTTGGTAATATTATCTCCATGTATGGAATATCTATTGATCATTATATAAAAAGAGGTAATCCAATAATAACCCTCATTGATGAATGTGTCCTTTAAGGGTTCGAATTCAGGATAGTTATGGTTAAATTAGAAAATATATGATTTTGATGTGATGGTATTTTTCATTGGTAGTTTGGTATGATTATTAATATAAAACATACCAGGATAATTCAAATAATTTTTCAGTTGTATGGAAAAATTATAAAATTTTAATTTTGGAAACATATGTTGAATGGTATCAATAACCATGAAAAGTGATTTTTAGGAAAATGTGATTTTCTAAAAAATATTTATTGAATAACATATATATGAAATTTAAGGTTATTATGTTATATGAAAATGTAATACTTGGTGATGCACACTATATTTTTTTGTATTTTAATTGGAAAAAATTATATTTTAGAATATGAAATTAGTGTATATGCATATTTAAGTGATAAAGGTTGTTTGGGGGAAACTGAAATGATTTTTGAAGAATAAGTGATCAAACCTTTTTGAACTATGGGTTCAAATTTAAGGAGTTATAAATTGATCTTTGGTTACTATTAATATTTTGGAGGTTAATTTTTATGAAGGTTTATTCAAATTCATAATTATTTCATCTTGGGAAAACAATTTCAGTTTTAGGAAAGAGGAATAATATTTCATCATTTTGTGGATCTTATAGTCAATTAAAATTTTATTTAGTGATTCAAGAATGAAAAATTTATCATGAACATTATGATTCAAAATGAAGGATGAAATAATGATTATATAATAGGAAAAAATCAAGAAATTAAATTGAATCATATTTATATCTCAATAGTAAAGGAATTTATCAAACTCAAGAAATCTAAAGATAAATCTATCGAGTCTTAGGTGGAAATTAGCACACAAATACCAAAATACTTTTTTAGATAATTATTTTAATGTATGGGTTTTATAGAGGTACATGCATAACATGTTTACTAATTATAACCTATAAATTAAAGCTCATAATATATCAGATTTTACTACAATGTTATGACATTTTCAATTTAAGAAAGAATAATTATAATTATAATGTTGAAATTTCTATAAGTAGGTGAGATTGTAATACCCTAATATTTTAGTTTTTATTTTCTTATAAAACAACATATTTTTTTTCTAGAATAAACCACATGTAACGATAAGATTAAATGAATCGTGAGATAATATTATTTAAATACAACTGTTATAGCCTTATTGTTGGGTTAGTAAGTCTGAATAGGAAGAAGCGTAGAATAAATTTTATGTAATAGAACTTTTCTTTAATAAAAATAATCAATTAATTCAATTAATTTAACATTTAAATAATTTTTTTTAGTCAAATAATAAGATTATATTCATTTAATTCTCTAAAAGATATTTTCTCCTAAAATTGGTTTTTAGGCATTTCATATGCAGGATATTAGAATTAATTTATAGTAATTTTATAAATTTTATCCTAAAAAAGAACAAAATTTTTTATATCTACGTGTCAAAATTATCTTATGGTGAAATTTTGGATTTTTTTTCTGAAAATATTAATTTTTGAGTGAATAATGAAAAATAATGATTTTGGAAAAAAATATTATTTATTTTCATTAAATCAAATGATATAAAAGTACCATTATATTTTTTATTTGTTTTTAAATTTACATGACATTACTTTGATTAAAAATCAAATAATTAATTCCATAGGTTTCAAAATTATATTTTATTTTGATATAAGTTCATTTTTATGCTTAAAACTCATTTTTATAAAATTTGTTTTTGATGCGTTTTGCATACTTACATTAAAATAAATTTATTCCAATTATAGGAATTTAATCTTTAAAAGTTTATCTCATATTTATAATAAATATATTCAAATTTTCTATACGTTAAAATTTCATTTATAGTCAAAATAAATAGTAACCATGGTAGAAGTTTATCACCACGGTAATGGGTAAAATAGGTTAATTGTGTTTAAAAATATGGGATAAGGACAAAAAATTAAGCCTAAACTTTATTTTATTTAATTATATGATGTTAATTTGAACATAACAATTATATATTTAAAATTATGGTATTTTTCTTCCACATTCATTTGATAAGGACCTTTATATTCTATTAAGTTAAGAAAAATTAAAAAATGTCACCCTCTTTCTTTTAATATCTATAATATGTTTTAATTGGAATAAAAAAAAGATATTAATAGTTATAAATTTTTGTTTTTAAAATTAATAAATTTTTTTATTATAGTAATTCATCTTTCATTTTTAGAGATAGTATATTATCTTGAATATTTACGCAATGTCGATGTAGAGCATGTGTAAACAGTAGAAAAATAAAATAAATGATTTTAAAAATGTTAAAATTAATATATTTAAGATGAATTATTGTTAGCTATGAATTAATTGGATAATTATAATGTATAAATTATTGTTAAATATTTTATATTCTAATTCCATTGTTATATTGATTATTTTAAAGTCAAAATATGTGAGTAGTGCTGAAAATGACATTAAATGTTATTTAATGTTAAAAAATTATTTAAAATAATTATAAAATTATAAAAATCCAATATTAAATCAATTTAATGAGAAATATTTGATACTATCATGAATGGTTCATGTATTTTCCACTTTTAATTTTTAAAATTACTTTCATGACTCTTAAAGTGTGAAAACTTTGGTTCAAAGGTTAAGGATAAACATGGTTAAATAGGGAGTTAAAGAAAAAGATAAGGTTTAAAATGACACATAAACTTCTAAAAAATTATTTTTTTTATATTTTGACCTTATATTCCTTATTTTGTAATATAAGGTATATTGGATCCATTTTACATGAGTTAGTTACATATTATATTTTAATATTTCATGTATTTACAGTATTTCCACCCAACTTGCATATAAATGGGAACCACCAATCCACTCTTCCTGATACTTTGTGATCCATTTATTTCAAAAAAAATATCCAAATACCTTTTTATATTTATTCCCTATATCATATATCTTCTTTTATTTACCTAAGACCATCCTAATAATGCTTAAGGTGTAAACCAAAGGGGGATTCCAAAGAACAGGTATAAATCCTAACCAAGTTCTTTAATTTTATTTATTCTTAACCTCCTTAAATTATATCATAAACATGATGATATAATAACACCTTTATATTAAATATACATAAATTTTACTATTTTTATGTAAAAAACCTTATTTTTCTCCTTTTTCATACATAATTGGATGATAACATCTCCCATGCGTACGTATAGACTACCATCTCTGTCAAACGATGTAATTTATTTTTCATCTCTACTTTAAAATGTTGGTAATAATAATTTAATTAATGAAAATATATGATATGTATTTTATAATAATTATTCTTTAAATTTGAATTATTATTTATCTTTCTTTTTTTATCTATCAAAAAGTGGAAACATCATTCATGCATATGTACAGACTATTGTCTCCACAAAGTGATATAATTCAATATTCATTACCACAATATAGGTATGGTTATAAAATTTTATATAATTAATAAATATGATAATTATGAAATGATTAATATTCTTTATATAATTACACCATGACCAAGGTGTAAGTATTTTAATATTCATACTAAAATATGTTTGGCAAACTGACCAGTTTTCTCCTCAAAGATAATTTTAATAAATAATTTTTAATTATTGGGTTATGAGATGTTATAAGAGAATTTATATGGTATAATAAGTATGGATGTTGCTTTTTTATATATTTATAATATATAAAAATTTATTATACAGGAGGATAATAGTATATATGAAGCATGTTGGGATTGATGTAATGGAAATTTTTTACAATCTCATTTTATTTCAGAATTATTTAAGTTCAGATTTCCTATAGAATAATTACATGATCATAATTTATTAAACCCCATATATTTTCTTATACTATATTTATTTTTGGGTTTAAAATTTTTATATTCAATTTCTTCTCTTATTAGATCCATAATCAAAAAGTAAGTTTCATATAATGGATACCAACATTTTTTCTTATTTTTAATCGAGGATCTTTCTCTTCCATATCCATATTCTTAAAATAGTTTTAGGAAATTTTTTAAATGTAAATGAAATGATTTCAAAATTTATTTTTAACTACCATTAACTTTTTTTACAAAGTTTTAAAATGAATCATTTTAAAAGTTTTCTGAACAACTTTTTTTCTTTACAGTTTACAAAGGTGTGGCAATAATGTTCTCTTTTAACGTATACAACATGAATTAATTTTTACACTAACATGAAAATTAGTTTATTTGAAGCTTAATTTAAAAGTACGCATGGTTATTTTAAAATAAAATAATTTTCTCAATATTTTAGTAATTTTCACTTAAAATTATATCAAAAGAAAATGGTTTTATTTTCTATAAGGAATGAAAATAATTCTAAATATGATTTATAACTTTATTCTTACACAAAGTTTCAAGTAAGTTATTTTTTAATGTTTTACTTATATTTTATTTTATATTTTTATAAATACCGATTTATTTCAAAAACCATCATATCTAAGGAATTGATGGTATTCATTCATACTTTACAGATTTATGGTTTTGTGGTCATTAACTTTCCCTATCACTCATAGTCATTTTATTGGAAATTGTTTTCTCTTTTATGTATATATTTTAAGCATCATGGATTTATATGGAATATTTTCCAACACTTTGATGTTATCTCAATCATATACCATTTCTATACATAGTATCAATTGCATGAAATTTATTGAGAATGTTATTTCATTAACTATGAAATATTCCATATTCTAGATTCAATATAGATAATTATTGATTTATAAAGAATTTTTAGAATAAATTATTTTGATTATTAAATATATGATTAATTCATTGGATGTGAAAGTGCAAGATAGGAATCGTTCATATATATCCCCTTGATGCATCGAGAGGTCTCATGATACAAAATAAGTTGGCATGATGTATAGGTCAAGGTTGTAAGAACACATCATAATAGTTGAGTATTTGGTGTATGCATTACCTATATATGTAACATGTAAGGGTTATAGGCCTTTAAAATATATAAAAATTACTTGGTCATGGACTTAATGGAAATATTCATGATATCTTAGATGATTCCTTGATGGTAAGATTGTGAATATATGAATTTATGCATTTACAATATTGGTAATTTAGTTTTCATTATCCATGTGACTGTTAGGATTACATTTTCTATGGATGTAATTTTCACTCAAGTTGTTGATTGAGTGATTGTTTTTGATTAAGCACTATCTCATATTAATTATGCCTTGTTTACTCATAATATCATCCACTTTATGTAACCCTTATTGAGCATTTGAGTTCACCCTTTATCTATTTTACTTTCTCCATGATATGAACAAGTAAATTTGGATGATTTTTAAATATGAAAGAAAGTCTTTAATGCTATATTTTTAATATACAATGTAATATATAATTCATATATGTATTTAGTTTTCCAAGAGTACGAAACTAATAGAACATACATGGGATGATCTCTTGTATCTTGTACTAAAGTAATAAGTAAGAACCATCTTTGGGTTACTAGAATTGGAGAAGCTGTAAGAATTATATAGTTCTTTAATAGAGTAAATTATGTAAATAAAGGCTATAGAAAAAATACTTTTAAAACAAGAAATATGGGAATTCAAGCTAAGGACACTAGGTTCAAGGTTACCTTAGATCCTCACTAATCAATATCTATAATCATAAACAACCATCATATACCAGTTGTTAGCCAGAGTCTCATCATAGCTAACAGTATTGCTTTACTAGTTAGGGATACTCACTAAACTAGTGGAAATTGAATCTCAATAATAAATATTACCTTAGGAACCCTGCCCAAGAACTCGGGGATTCCCATTAAGTTTAACCAATTCAAAAAACCATTATTTCATTAATTAATTTTATCAAATATTTTGTATAAGTAAATAAATTCTTAATAAAAGAACTCTTTGAAAGCCATACCCATCACCCATGGAAGAATTAAATCAAAAAAAATAGGTTACATATAAAATAATCCTCAAATAAACCATTCTATACCTTTAAAACATTAAAAAAAATAATTATAAGGATTAAACACAAAAGGTTTAACCAAAAAAAGGGTATAGAACCACCTACCTTAATTTGTTTCAAACATTAATATGTGGGTTCAACCCACTAGATATCAAGATGGTTCTATTGTATTTAAGGAAAATACATAATCACCAAAACCCATACCATTAAAATATTATATTATAAATCATATGCCTCCATGGTCATGAGGAAAAATAAAAATATAGAGAATGGGGGAATAGAGCCATGGAAGATTCAAGAAATAACTTATATGATGATCTCCAAGTGATTTCTGGTAAAAATCCTCAAAACATGAGTGAATATGGAAAATGAAAAGGTTTCATCACACAAGGGGTCCAGGAGAATTTGAAAATGGGGAAAAAATTTGGTTTAGGGGTAATAAATTGAGAGTCGGTAGATTTGTATTTTCACATTTTCATTTTTTAAACTATGAAAACTCCATCATAGTGTTCCCTTACCCTCTCGTGCTAGGATTTCCCTATCCTTTGCGGGAGGGCCAATGTATAAGGATACATTATAGAACTACCCTATACTTTGTTGTGTGATAAATCTATAGTCGATAACTTCTGGCCTAAGGAATGACTTGGTCACGGTGTGACTATCTTTGATCAAAGTGTGATGGATCTCTAGTCTAGCACTACAAAATACTCAAACCACCCAAACACCTCCAAAAAAAATAATTTCTAAAATAAAAATAATCAAATGAAACAAACAATTTAAATATGTACCAATGACCATGTTTTTGTCAAAACTCACCCTACCATGCCACTTTCTTTCCCTAGAGATTCAACTCAAAGCCTGGTTTGAAATTAAATATGGTTATAGCTCCCTTATAAGGGATTCCCACTCTCACATGTCATCAAAGTCACCCTCATGATTCCATAAATACAAAGAAAAGTGGAATATATTTTTCACACAATGCATTTTTATATAATTAAATAATCCAGGACAAATTCTTGGGCATCGATACATACAGTTCCAACTTAATCTCCTCTCATTTTAAAATAAGGAGATGATCTGGGTGGAACTTCATTAATTGAGAAACATGGAAAGAATCATGAATCATTGTAAACTAAGGTATAAAATCCAATTTTATAAAACTTTCATGATCCTCTTAGTGATCTTTAAAGGCCTCAAATATCTTAAGGAAAGCCTCCGCTAACACTACTACAAAACAGGCTTTTAATAGCACTGGCCTTTATCAATGCTAGTAAAAAGTGATAATAAATGTTTCCTTTATCAGCACTTTATTTTTAGCACCGATAAAGAGTCACTCTATTAGTGCTATATTTTTAACACTACTAAAGGTTACCCATTATCAGTGCTTTATTTTTAGTTCTCAAAAATGGATCCTTTATCGGTGCTTTTTTAGCACTCATAAAGGTTCGAAATATAAAATAATTAAACAAATAAATATTAAAAATGATTTTTTCAAAATAATATTAAAATTTTATTAATTAAACAATTATAAATAAAAATAAATAAACTGGTCATACTATATATCAATTATAAATACTAATAAATACTATATATTAAATATATAGATATATGTAAAATTAAAATTAAAAAATTAAAAATTAAAAATAAGTAAATTGAAAAAAAAAATTCAACATTTTATTAATTAAATAATTATCGATAATGTTGATAAATAGTATATATTAAATATATAGATATATATGAATGTATATAAATATGATTTATTTAATACACAAAAAAAAATTATTCTACATTAAATAGTAATATATTTAGTGAATAATGGTTTATAATTAAAAATTAATCTGATTTAAAAATACTGATTAATTGCATCGAGTAATGGACATAATATAATTCCGTATGATTTTTTAATTTAATACAGATCAAACGTGTGTTATATTTATTCCTCATATATATATATATATATATAATTAATTCATTTTTAAATACAATGCACACTCACAAATATTTACACACTTTATGAAATCTTATACAGAAACACATATAATATTTTAGTAATTTATTCAAATTTTAGTATTCATTTTAGAATTTCATTATAAGATGGTACATTAAATATATTATGTTTTAAATTGGTAAATTTTATTTAATTATTTTTAATATTATTAAATTTAGGTATTATTAATTCATTTTTAATATGTTTTATTTTTTATTTTTTATATTTATTTTTTCAGAATTTAAACAATTTCCATTATTTATTTTAAATAAATTTATTTATTATGTTTTAACATTTTCAATATGTATTAATTTTTATTTTAATATATATGCATGTTTTTTTTACAATTTATATTTAATTAAAAAAACTTATCCATTTTTTCAACATTATTAAAGTGTACTCATTTTTAATTACTCAATTTCACTCATTTTTAACATGCATGAACTTAAGACTAAATATTCAATAATAGTGTTAAAAAAATATTTGTAAAAAATATTTTTAAATAAATATATTTATAAATGTATATTTATTATATTTATACATTTATAATTATAAATAAATAATTATTATTTTTCAAAACATTATTTATATGGTTATAAATAAAATATTACATATGTTTAAATAATTATAAAATTATAATAAATTTATTAAAATAATTAATATATTTACTATAATTATATTTATATATATTTATTATATATATATAATTATATAAATATATATAATGATATAAATATTATTTTTCAGAAAAGTATTTATATAATTATAAATAAATAATTATATATTTAAATAATTATAAAATTATAATAAATATATTTAAATAAATAATATATTTACTATATTTATATATATATATATATATTAAATATATAAATAATTATATAAATATATTTATAATAATATTTATAATTATAATTATAAATCCTTTATCAATGCTTAAGAAATAAGCACTCATGAAAGGAATCTTTATAAGTGCTTTTTTAGAATCACTGATAAAAGTGTCCCAGCCAACATTAAAAACCCTAACAAACGTTAACTAGCTCACGATATTTGAAGCTCTTTGTGGAATCCACCAGCTTTCGGTGCTCCTCGTTGTCGAATCTAAGCACAAATCCAAGCTAGAATTAAGGCTCTCACTATTACAAGGATCTAATGAAACCAATGTTCGAATGAAATCTAGGTTTTTTGATGTCTCTAATTTCCCTTGGTAATCCATTGAACCTTCCTAGCCCACATATGTATATCCCAACAACTCCAGTTGCACTATCCTATAATAAAACTGCCCAAAATTCACTGTTTTTCAGACATATTGATGTATCGTCTTCCATGATAGCATGCGGCTCTCCTGGGGACAAAATTGGTATTGTGAGGCTTGAAATATATCAAACCCAATGTTGATCTATGATTTTGTGAGGTATAATAGGCTCCTAATACCTATACTCAAAGACATATACCTATTTGAAAAAATTATCCATATAGCGGTCGGTGTTGTCATTGGTTTGTAATATTCCATTGCCAATCACTTACGAACCTCTTTTTTATATTTGGATTTAGAAATTATTGTTCCATTATTTCCTTGATTCACTTATAACCCAAGGAAAATGTTTAACTAAATAATCATAGACATCTTAATATTGTACCTCATATGATCCACAAAAATATGACATTATTATTTTTCCAACCCTAAAATATTATGTCGTCGACATATATGAGTACCAGCATCCTTTGATCATTCTCCTTATTGATATAGAGGTTTTGATCAACTCCACCTCACTGAAAAAAAAATATTTCTTATGTTTTAATCCAACATTAAATACCTGGTCCTCAGTTATTTTTTTATCTTATACAAAGAATTTTTTAACTTATACACATTTCTCAAATTTTCATCCATAATAAACCAATCATGTTTCTCAATGTATACTCCCCCTTAAGAACTCCATTTAGGAACATAAATTTGATATCCATTTGGTATAATTTTAATTATATTTTCACTAAAATATCCAAGAAAATTAAAATAGTTTTCAACTGGGATGTGTGAGTAAATTTATCATAAATATAAATGCCTTTGATCTAGGAATTCCCCTTTCACACTATCTGTTATTTATTTTGATCCACTTTTCCATAGTCAATGAGTTTATTACAGAACACCTACTTGGTTCTGATAACATTATTATTAACCATCCTAGGAACAATTTTCCATGTCACATTGTTCTTATTCATATCAAGCTCCTTGTGTATATATTTTATCCAATTATTATCCTTTTCATCCTCATCAACTGATTTAGGCTCAAATTGGTAAAAAAAATGAGGTTTTTTGTAGAGTCTTACTCCACTTAGTTTTCACCAAAACTGTCTGATCGCTAATTCCATTTTATTCATTGATTTCAACCTTGCTTGTATTTATTATAGTTGATAATCCTTCTTCATTTTCCTCATCATCAATGTCTTATTTTGAGTCTTCTGTATCCCCATGTTCTCCCACTATTATACTCAATTAAATATTAATTTCCTTCATAGGTTTCTTCATTATTTTAATTATTAAAAATCTCCCCATTCTAATTAGTAAAAAATAACAATCAATTTTATATTTTTGTTATAAAAACATCTAAACCCACCCATTTTATGTTTTTATTTAATTGTATCACTATATAATATGGTCAATTTTTTATTTCAACAAATCAATTTCCTCTTTCAAACAAAATTACCATAAATTTTTATAGACCCCAAATAAAAAAAATGGTTCAGCTATTTCTCTATTCCTTTGTAAAAATATATCTATCTTTGAAATGTAAACTCACTCATTAATACTTCTTAAAAATCACTTCATTTATTTCATTACATGTCTATTAAACATTATGTGTGTTTTACTTTAATCTATATAAAAACATATCATTCTTTAACGTTTCCTTTTGGTTCTGCCATTAGTAATATCTAATTACCATCCTTTTAATTCTAACATATGGGAGGCATAACCTCTTTCAAAGAACATTATGGAGTACAACTATCATCCTCATCAATTATATCTCCCAAAAATTTATTATTCCAATTTGTTCCTTGGTACTCATCCCCCATATCTATTATGTTTCTTGTACTACTCGGAGTAGTAGTTATCTTATTGATGACTACTACATTGATTATTTCAAGAAACATAGTTACATATCCACAAGAGATGGAGGATGAGTTCCAAACAACAAAATTCAATGATAATTGTTCAAAAGATAAGCTGATGAGGATGAAAGTTGTCTATAACTTTCACCTTTCAATTAATTTGGAGGATAACACATACCATAGTGAATTAATTATTTTATTAAATTCAATTACCCATTTTCTTCAAATCATAGTGAAATTCTTTGAAATAATCACATTTTGGGTTTCCTTTATTAGAATTATCTATAACTTTCACTTTAGGAAATGAATATATTATGTTTATTTATTAATTTATTACGAAAAATGAATATTTTAGGAACTTAATAGGATGGACATGAATTGAAAATGGATGTATGCTAATAATTTAACAAAAAATTATAAAGATGAAATTTAATATTTCATCAAGTTTTCATAGAGCATGCATACGAACCTTCTCAAATCCTTTTTTCATGTTTACATTGTTGTTATTCAAGAAAAATTATTCTGGAAGAGTTGGAATAACATTTTATTTTTCACATAATAGATCAGATCTATAAATATTGGACTAAATGAGGGGAAATTTTGAATGTGCACAATTATTGGAATAATACTGTATTTTATGAATCATTTCATATGAATACGAGTGTAAATGATGATGGGGATCGCATAAAAGAAATGAAAATGGAAACTGAATGTGGCCTTAATGGTTATCCAAAGTTGTTTGGGAAGTTAAATAGTTATGTTAAGATGTCATTGTATACTGGTTGTACTAAATACACAACATTTTTAGTTGTATTGAAGTCAAATAATTTGAAATCTAGCAGTGGATGGAGTGACACCAGCTTTAGAGTACTACTTGTCACCTAAATGATATTCTACAAGAAGAAAATGAAATACCATATCGAACATATGACACTAAACAAATGATACATTCAATGGTAATGATCTCTAGAAAAATACATTTTCTCCCAAATGATTGCATATTGTTTCGTAAGTACCATTAATCACTCATAAAATTTTATAAGTGTGGCACGGATCGACATAAGAAAAATCAATCAAGTATACTTTACTATTATTACATGGTTTAGAAGATTATGTGGATGTCTTGAAACTCTGAGACAATTTACATGGCATGCATGTAAAATAATTAAATATGGGAACCTACATAATCTTGAAGATTCTCCCCAATGGAATAAGATTGATTTTGGGTATCCTGAATTTGGAAATCAGCTGAGAAACATTCATCTTTCATTTTCAATAGATGGAATAAGTCATTTTGATGTACAGATTAGTACTCACAATATCTGGCCCATCATGTTGGTAAATTATAACGTGCTTCCATAGTTATGCATGAAGTGTGAATACATTATGTTGTCTCTAATTAAATTTGGACTAACGCAACCTAGTAATGATATTGATGTCTATTTAGATCCATTAATTGAAGATCTGAAATTGTTGTTGGATATATGTTTTACAATGCATAATGCTCATAGAAGTGAATAATTCACCTTGAGGGACATGTTGTATGGGATGATAAATGACTTCCTCTCTTATAGAAATTTATTAGCCTGTAGAATTAAAGGAATGTTGGGGTTTCCCATTTTTCAAAAATTCACTCAGTTAGTTCAGTTGAAACATTCCTCGAAAATTCTATTTTTTTACACTGTAAATTTTTACCTCAATGACATAAATACCAATCATGGATGATAGCATTCGATGGGAATATCAATCAAGGTACAACACCGTCTCCAATAACAGGTGATCAACTATTCGATAAATTAAAATATGTTGACACTGTTTTTAGTAAACCATTTTCAAAAAACCTTACGAAATCAGATCAGAAGACGAGACCAATTTTATTTGAATTACTGTATTGGAATTGTTTGTATTTCAGATATTTTCTAGATGTCATGCATATAGAAAAAATATACTTTATAGTGTTATTGGAACATTGTTGAATGTTCCAAGAAAAATGAAATATGGAATCAAGACTAGGTTGGACATGATTGACATAGGGATATGGGAAGAGTTGTAATTGGTGAAGTGTTAAGGGGGGACTTTTCTTCCTCCACTAACTTACACTCTATCCAAAAAAGAAAAATTGTAATTTTGTATTTTCCTTAATAGTATAAAATTTCCAGATGGGTATTCATCAAATATCAATAATATCATTTCAATGACTAATTAGAAGTTAAAAGGACTAAAATCACATGATTTTCATGTTTTGATGCAATATTTCATGCATTTTTATTTCTATTGCATTATGCCTCACAATATATGGAATATATTAACCTGACTATGATTTTTTTTAAAGCCTAGTGTGGAAAAATTATAGACCTGATGAAGTTAAAAATCCCGAATAAGGAAGTTGTAGTCATATATTTTGAATTATAGATGTTATTCCTATCATTATTCTTTGATATAATGATCCACATGATGTTTAACTTGGTTATAGAGGTTAAACTATGTGGTCTTGTCCATTATAGATGGATGAACCCCATAAAATAGTATATGAAAATTTTAAAAGTGTATGTCAAGAATCGAAGTCATCCATAAGGTTTTATTTTAGAATGATATATTTTTGAATAATCTGTTGAATTCTGTACCAATTACCTATAAGATGTTGACAGTATCGGTCTCCCAAAGTCTCATCATAGTGGACGCCCTATGGGTGAAGGTATTTCTAGAAGAGATGTTGTTACAGTTTTTTGGATAAATCAGTAATAAGAACACATTTGTATTTTACACAATAGTGAAGATGTTTATCCATACATTGAATACCAAAAATAAATTCTTAGAGATTTGAATCCCTCAAGGGTTGAAGGATGGATATCAAATACACATAATTAATAGTTTATAGAATGGTCTTGATACCAAATTTATAATGAGTTATCTAAAAATCCCAATTCAATTTTTGAATGACTTAAATGGATACCCAGAGGACCGAATGCAAATTTTATATCTTATACTGGTTTTGTAATCAATGCATATAAGTTCTATACAAAATAAAACTATGATTGAAGTATGATGCAAAATAGTGGTGTTATGTTTGTGTAAGAAGCAATGTATATATCTAGTTCCAAGGATAGAAATCCAATTTATGAAAATATGTCATATTTTTTCATTATCTAATAGACATATGAGTTGTATAATACAAAATTTCAAGTGTCGATTTTCCATTACAAATTGGTTGACAATGTGAGTATAGTGAATGTTGATGAAATGGGCTTCATAAAGGATAATTTTAGTGTGGTGGGGGGAATATGAGTCATTCATAATGGCATCACAAGAAGTTCTTGTATTTTATGTCCCAGATCTAGCAAAAAAAAATTGGTTGATTTTCCTACTGGTGGATAAAATAAATGTTGTGTCAGATGAAAATTCAATTAAGGATGACCCTTTCATTGGGAGATCACAATCAGTTCATGTCAATGCCAATGTAGAAAATGTCTTATAAATTATAGGGTACCATAAATAGGGGATCTAGATTCTTGATAGAGGAACTAAATCCCTAAAACCTTTAAAGTTTTAAGAGAGTTCAATTAGAAGGTGAAAGTGTTTTTCAATATATTATCGTTTTCATCATAACATTATATGTTCTCTACTCCATTAACATAATCTAAATTTAATTTTTGATCACTCATGCAAGAATTGTCTTCTATACATAATGATTTTACCAGTACCTTAGAACAACAAAATATAATGAAAAAATCCCTTTCGTAATATTTAAAGTTAATGTTATGGTATACTTTTTCTATTTTATTGAAAAATTAAGTAATGAAATATTGATTTAAAATGAATTATTCATTATAGATTTCATTTATTTTAGAATATTTATGTCCATCTTTCATTCATTTTGAAACCAAAACTTCCATATACTTCTTCTCCCTTAAAACATTTTCACTTCTTTAGTTTTTCATTTATCAATTTCTTTTATGTTCCCTCCATTTCCTTTTTTAAGAAGAGCAACCACGGTGCCTCTGCTAAATAATAGAGGTAATATTGATATTTTCATAGAGAAATCGGTGTCCACTGATTTAATTTATTGTTTAATATATATTTTTTATTTATTTATTTTTATTATTACTCTCATAAAAAATGTTTTCTTATACAAGTGGATTCTTTTGTTCGAGTTTGGGCGGTCTGTCCATATTTCATGCATTTCTACACCAAAACTTCCATAGAATTCTTCTCACTCAAAACCTTTTCACCCAAATAGTGTTGGAATTTATCACTTTCCTTCAACTTCCCTCCACTAATCAATTACACAGGTAATATTGATGTTTTTAAAGTAAAATCATTGTCTATAGAATTAATGTGTTGTTTAACATTTATGTTTAATTTATATCTTTTTAGTATCACTCACATAAGAAATGTTTTCTTGTACATGTGGATTCTTTTTTTCGATTTGGGGTGGTATGTTCATATTTAATTCCATTCTCCACTAATACCTTCACAAACTTATTCTCACTGAAAACCTTTTCACCACTACAATGTTAGAATTTATCACTTTCCTTCAAGTTCCCTCCACATATCAATCATAGAGGTAATATTGATTTTTTCATAGTAAAATCATTTTCCATATAATTAATGTATTGTTTCATATTTTTATTTAATTTATTTAATTTTAGTATTACTCGCATAAGAATTATTTTCTTATAAAGGTGGATTCTTTTGTTCGAGTTGGGTTGTTCTGTCCATATTTCATACCTTTCTACATCAAAACTTCCATATACTTATTCTCACTCAAAACCTTTTCACACATATAGTGTTTCCATTTATTACTTTCCTTCATGTTTTCTCCACTGCTCAGTCATATAGTTAAAATTGATGCTTACACAGTAAAATAATTTTCCATAGAATTAATTTATTTTTTCATATTTATTTATAATTTATTTCTTTTTAGTATTACTCACAAAATAGTTTTTTTCTTATATAGGGGGATTCTAAATTTTGAGTTGTGGTAGTCTTTCCATCTTTCCAGCCTTTCTATACCAAAACATCCAAAAACTTATTTTTCTCCCTAAAAACTAAGAAAAATCATTGATATTCTCTTGATACTTTGTTAAAATGATACATAAGTCATTTGGGGTGTATAGAAGTCATCCATACCTCAATCCGACACATGGTGTGACTGGTATGACTCCAAGTGGATCTTTTTGTTTAAAATTGACATCAATTTTAGTAAAATAGAAAACTGAACTACTCAAAACTAAGAAAAATCATTCATATTGTTTTGATACTTTAGTAAAATGTTTGATAAATTATTTGGGATATGTAGGAATCATTCTAACCACAATCTGATGAATAGTGTGACTGGTATAACTCAAAGTATTCGTTATGAGTTTAAAAACAATATTTTTTTAAAAAATTATCACTCAATAAAAACTAATAAAATTCACTCATATTTTCTTGATAATTTATAAAATTGATTCATAAATCATTTTTTATTTTTAGGAATTTATTTCATGTCAAACTGACACCTAATGTGATCAACATGATTCAAAGTGTGTGTTTTTGGTTTGAAATAACATTTTAGTAAAAAATACAAGTCACATACTCAAAACTAATAAAACACATTAATTTTTCTTTTATACCTTCATAAAACAATCCATTAAGTCATTATAGACATATAGGAATCATTCACACCTCAATCTGATGCACGGTGTGACCAGTATTACTCCAAGTGAATCTTTTTATTTAAAATTGAAATAAATTTTAGTAAAAAGGAAAACTGACCAACTCAAAACCAAGAAAAATAATTCAAATTATTTTTATACTTTATAAAAATGATTCATAAGTCATTTTGGATGTGTATGAATTATTTATAGATTAATCTAATGCATGGTGTGACCAGTATGACTCAATGTGTTCGTTATCAGTTTAAAATCGACATTTTATTTCAAAAAGTGTCACCCACTGAAAAAAACTCAGATTATCTTGATAATTTAGGAAATCAATAAATAGGTAATTTTTTATGTGTATTAATCCATCTCACATCAAACTGGAACACTATGTGATCAATATGATTCAAAGATCATGTTTCCAATTTAAAATGGCATTTTAGTTAAAAAGAAAATTCATATACTCAAAACTAAGAGAAAGAATTTATATTGGTTTTACACTTTAGTAAAATGATACATAAGTAATTTTAGATGTTTATGAATCATCTTCACCTCAATATGATGCACGGTGTAACCAGTATGACTCCAAGTGCATCTTTTTATTTAAAATTCACATCAATTTTTGTAAAAAAGAAAATTGACCTAATAAAAATTGAACAAAAGCATTTGTATTGTTTTTATAATTTTATAAAATGATCCATAATTTAATTGAGTTATTTATTAATTATATTCACCTCAATCTGACACATGGTGTGATCGATATGACTCAATGTGTTCGTTATCGGTTTAAATTGACATTTCAGTTAAAAAAGTGACACTCACTTAAAACTGATAAAACGCACTAATATTTTCTTGATAATTTATGAAATAGATTCATAAATAATTTTTGATATGTGGGAATAAGTATCACCTAAAACTAACATGCAATGTGATTTATATGTGTCAAAGTGTATGTTTTTAGTTTAAAATAACATTTTAGTAAAAAAGAGAAGTGACATACTCAAAACTGAGAAAATTCTTTCAGATTATTTTGATAGTTTAATGAAATTATTAATATTTAATTTTATACATGTTATAATAAACCACACCTCAATATGACACACGGTGTGACTGATATGACTCTAAATCTATCTTTTTATGTAAAATTAACATCAATTTTAGTAAAAAAGACAATTGACATGCTCATAACCAAGAAAACGCATTTGTAATGTGTTGATACTTTAGTAAAATGATAAATAAGTCATTTGGTATATATAGGATTAATTATCACCTCAATTATATACATGTTGTGACCGGTATGAATCAATATGTTCGTTATCAGCTTAAAATTGACATTTTAATTCAAAAAGTGTCACTCACTAAAAACTAATAAAAGTGCTCAAATTGTTTTTATGATTTAGTAAATTAATTAATATGTATTTTATAAGATGTATTAATTATTCTCACTTCAAAGTGACACACAATGGGATCTATATGATTCAAATTTCATGTTTCCAGTTTAAAATGAAAATTTAGTGAAAACGATAAGTAACATACTCAAAACCAAGAAAATAGATTCAGGTTATTTTGATAGATTATGAAAATTGTACATGAGTTATTTGAGAAGTTTAGGAATAATTATCACCTAAATATGATGCATGGTATGACTATAATGACTCCAAGTGTGCCTTTTTTATTTAAAATTAACATCAATTTCAGTAAAAAGGATAATTGACCGACTCAAAACTGAAAAAAAAGAATTCATATTGCATTGAAACTTTATGAAAAAAATAAATAAGTCATTTGTATTGTATATGAATCATCATCACCTAAATCTGATGCATGGTATGACCAGTATGACCCAATGTGTCAGTTATTAGTTTAAAATCAACATTTTAGTTCAAAATGTGTCACTTACTAAAAACCGAGCAAACGCGCTCAGATGGTATTGATAATTTAAGACACCAATTAATAAGTCATTTGTGAAATTTAAAAATTATTCTCACATAAAACCAACACAATATGTGATTAATATGAGTTAAAATGTTTATTTTCAGTTTAAAATGACATTTTAGTAAAAAAGACACGTGACATACACAAAACCATGTAAACACATTCAGATTATTTTGATACTTTAGAGAAAATATATATAAGTCATTTGAGATATATAGAAACCATCCATACCTAAATCCAACTCACGGTGTGACTTGTATGACTCCAAGTGCATCTTTTCAATATATAAGTGTCATTTTAGTTTAAAACATGCATCACAGATAAAGGAACCCTTTATCAGGGATTTTTTAGCACTGATAAAAGACTAGGGATTTTAATCTCACTCTAGTATTCAATGCATATCAAGCACTGATAAAGGTCATTTTTAGTGTTATTAAAGGCCTATTTTGTTATTGTGTAATTCCAAAATCATCAATGATCTAATCATGGTGATATTTTTTAAAAAACTTAATCAACTACCAATAATTCCAATAGATAAATAAAATTATCTACATCAGACATATAATGGTTTTGGGTTGTCACCATATACTATTGAATAATTTGGATCTTCTTAGTATTCTCTTATATGATGCTTAGTCCCATCGAGGAGGTTTCACCAACCTCATCCCAATATATAAGGGAAAAACATGACTAACTATATAAATCATAGAAAAAAGCCATCTATATAGAATTTTGATAGCTATAATTATATGAAAACTAAATCAACGTTGTTTAGGTATCCCATTAACCACCATAATCTAAAACATAGGCATATATGATATCTTCTGAAATACTAATGGTGATCTCTCCTTTCCCATTAATTTTGGTAAAGTAAGTCATACTCAACTTCACCTGGAATCACATCTCCTCTTGGAGGCCTCTAAAAAATAAAAAGGTAAAATGAGGATCTCTACCAAGTATAATGGAAAATGGAATCCCCTGAAGTTTCATGATCTCTTACACATAAAATATCCCAAGATCCTCCACCTTCATACTTTATTCGATCGGAATGCAATGAGATGATTTCATCATTTCATCAATGAAAATAAAGATAACATTCATCCCTCTTGGGGTCAAGGAAATCCAATAATAAAATCTTTAGATATCTCGTATCATTTTTTGGTAGAGATAGAAAAGATATATAGAAAAAAAGATAGCCTCCAATAATCAACTCTAACCAGCTAGTAGCTATAGCACCGAGATACAAATTCAACTACATATCATATCATACCAGGGTACCAATTCCAATATCACATATCATAATACATTTTTGTGTAATAAGGATGATTTGACCACTAATCTTGATGGCATTTCTTTATTAATTTCTTCCACAGATATGAGGTAACCACATACCAGCTTTGGAAACAGAGGATGTCCTCTAATGATAAAGATTACTTTTGGGTGGTCTCCCTATTGGGACCAAGATGGCAGAATAAGGTTTTCATAATCTATGGATGTTTGTAAATAAGTTTTGTCTTTGGTTTTCAAGGACTTATCAATGAAAATAAATCAATTGACTTTGTAAATTTTGACAATGAAAATAACCATTGTATTCAGGAAATTGAACTCACATCACTTAAGAAATTCCATCAAAATGGGAAGATGTTTTCTAGAAGAAAAGGATCATTGGACTCACCTTGGGTCTAGAATGGTAAAAAAAGTGAGGTGTTGCGTCAGAGTCTTCCTAGATATGATGAAAACAAGATTATACTTTTCTATTTTGTACTTCACAAAAGTCATAATTTGTCTGAAAACTTGTGAATCAATCCTTATGAAATAAATGGGGAGTGATTCCAATCATATTGAGTTTTGGTTGGTAAGAAATGTGTATATTGGAAATGATGGGAATTTATAACACTTTTTAATGAAAGTTATACAATGCTATTTTGATCTTCAATGTATTCAAAGAGGTGAGAAATTCTTGATACAAGAAGAAGCTGGTGGAAGAAAGTTGCTAAAGGAAAAGCTTTCTGGTCTTGGTCCAACAATGTGACAACATCTGGTAGAGATTTGTTTAAATTATAGTTAGGTTAATCAGAATGTGATTTTTGATGATGTTGGTTTTAAGTCAGACAAATAATCCATGAGAAACAAATCTTTAGAGAAATAAGTGGAGTCAATCATAATCAAAATAAGAAAGAAGTTACAAAATTCAAACCTGATATGAACTGGTCTATCAGACACATTATCTAACTAATCATTATATAAAGAATTAATTTGATCAGGAGATGATGGGGCCAATGAAAAATTAAGTGAAGTTTTTGGGACCAGTGTGAGTGAAGAAAATCAAAGACCCAATCAACAATTTAGTCAAAAAAAATCATCAAGATGAATGGTTGGTTGAATTATTTTATTTCTATTATACTTTTTATTTGGTTAAAAACCAAATGAAGAATAACTTTGATACATTCACATTTGGTTCATGCAATTTTGGACTGGATCTAATTTCGATCATCAAAATTGAAGCTGAGACTAATCCATCTGATGCAGTCTAACACCAATAACACAATCAGATGCAGGATCACTATTCTGAGAAAAATAAGAAAATAATTAGTTGTCAGAGTGTTATCAAGGGGATAATAGAATCGGTTGAAGAAGTTTTAATAATAGTTTTCAAATTTTTAATTTAGTATAGAGAAATGTAATAAAGAATCTATTGTCTTCATTATTCTAAAGACATCAGAATGAGCAGTTGGTCCTGAGGATAATAATGAGAAGAATATTTTTTCATATGTATACTTTTTTGTTTTCCAATTGGTATAGAGAAATATTTTCATGAATTTATTGTTTTTATCATAATGGGAAATTAAGAATGAGGAATCATAATTGGAAAGAATAATGTAAGAAAGTCAAAAGTGAGATAAATTTGTGAGAATATTCGATGGATTGAGAAGAGTTGAGAAGAATTTAAGAAGTCAAATATATATCTGGAATTCATGGGAATTTGAGATTTTAGGGAATTTGGTTGAGCGGGAAATATTTTCAGAATCCTGCCCAAACCACTTTTGGTTTGCCTATAAAAATAAACAGTATTTTTTATTTTCTTAACACAAGTACTGTGTAGAAGTGAAGAGGGAGAATCTATGAAGTTCTATGGAGAAGAAGCTTCTAGATTGTGTTTTATTAAAGTAGTTTTTTCATATAGAAGAATAAAGGAGAAGAGACAGTATCATATTCACAGTTTCCAGAATATTGAGAAATTAGACTGGGATTTCCAGACAAAAGAAGAAGTTTAGAATTATTTTAGTGGTATTATAACAATGGTATATTTACATATTGAGCAACAAGACTAGGGAATCATATTGAGATATCGGATTGAGTATCATTACAAAGTCCATAATAAGTTCTTTCCTACTACCGGGTAAGGAAGAAAAGAATTATTTTTCTGGACATATTTGCGAAGGTTGATCAAGCAGCACTGTGACATTTTTTTAAAAAAATTGTATTACATCATTTTGTGACACTTGAAGCACATAAAAGTTTGTATTAAACATAGTGCTACACGAGTGAAAGGTAATATCCTACTCATTGTATTTTATACAAAAGGGTTATTTTCAAGTGGATTGTGTGGTATTGGATTGTTTCCAAACCATACCAACGACTTAGCTACTCTTTTTGAGTAGTGAACCTTGTATATTCTTGTGTTTTTATGGTAGTGTGCTTGGTTTTGTTTTCAGAAAAGTAATAACTCTTTAATAGTAAGTGAAGGTTATTTCAAAAAGGGGAAACTTAAAAGAAAAATATACCACTAATTTACCCCCTACCCCTCCTAGTGGTGCATTGATCTTGGTGGGAAATCTCAATTTGTATCTGATCTAAGGGTTTCCTTCAATTTACCTTTGCTAAAGTTTTAAAGATAATTTAATTGAGAATCTAAATTCAGTTAATAGTAAAGTTATTCTAGTTTTTGATGGTAAGAACTATCATATTTTAAAACATGGAATGTTTCTTTATCTTATGCATCATGAATATTATGTTCTTGAAGCTGTAATAGATGGATTTCCTCCTATTGATGTTAAATTTCCACTTATATCTATTGATAAGGAGAATCTTGAGAATGATGGAATATATAAAATGATATACTCTCAACACTTTTTAAAAGTTAGTTCTGAAGAGTGAATGGTGTTTCCATCACCAAAGGAATCTTGGATATGTTAAAAATATATTTATGAAGGCAATACAAAAGTGAAGAAGGTGAAACTAAAAATTTGGATGTTGAAGTATGAAGATATGAAGATGGGTGAGTATGAATATTTTGGGGACTTCTTTACCTGGGTAAATTAAATTTTCAGAACTATTGAATGCCTTTATGAAAATTTATAATATTCTATAGTTTTTTAAAATATGTTAAGAATTATTCCCAACAAGTTTGATGACAAATTCTCTTCATTGTAAGATAGAGATCCAGAAAAATTATCTCAGGATGATTTCCATATCACTCTCATTATATAGGAAATGATAAGGGAGAAATATATAAAGGGAAAAATAAAAACTTATAGACAAATGTTTGTTAAATCCGTCAATAATGAAAAGATTAAGGAGGTTCTTAAGGAAATATATGTTGTTAACTTTATCTCCTAAAATGAGGTATATTCAAATCTTGATAAAATTTTATACTTTATTTATAAAAATTTGAGAATAGGTATAGGTAAATATAAAGGTAACCTTCCCATCAAGTCTTCTGAGTGTGGATTCATTGGAAACTTTATGGATAATTTTCCTCAAATAAATAAATAATAGTATATTGATGAACTAGATTAAAGTACAAGAAGTTCATGGAATAAATAGGGTGAAAAGGGAAAATATTATTCCAAAGGGAAGGGTAGAAAATTCTATAAATCCCAAAGAAGAAGTTTCTTTTCTAAAGATGATGAATAAGAAGATAGTGAATCTAAATGTGAAAATTAAATTCAGAATTTTGAGAATACTTTTATTTCAATAGTTAATAATGAAGATTTCAAAATCATTAGTTCTAAATAATAAGAAACTCAAATAGAATTTCATTTTCAAGAAGAATTGACATCATGTTTAAGAAAGATTGGGAGGCTTGAGAAAGAGATAAAGAAGTTTAAAAGTGAATAATACTCAACAAAAAAAATTAAGAATGTTTTCTTGATGAAAAATTCAATCCACTGGAAGATATTGATGATTTAAAAAATCTATTGAGGAAGAAAATAATCATAATGAACATCTGAAATTAAATCTAAAAAAATATAAGATGAGTTGGAACTTTTCAAACAAAAACTTTCTAAATATGAATAGATGGTCACAAGTTTTAATAATTCTATCTATGAATTTAGTGAAAGCTCTAGGAAGGATAACCCTAAGAAGGATCAAAAAAGTTACCTTCAAATGTTGAGAATAAATATAAAGTTGTTCCTGAGAACAATAAAGCAGGAAAATTTATCTACGTGGACAAGACCAACAAAGTCAAGAAGTCATAACTTTCAAAAAATTCTAAGTCTCAAAAAAGTTTATATTACTTCTAGTTCAGATAAGGCTAAGAATAAATCTGATCATAAGAATAATATTTTTCTTGATAATAGAAATGTTGATGGTCAAAAAAACTCTCATAATAAAGATAAAAAGGATATTAAGGAACATGCATACAATTACAGTCAATATGGAAGTTATAGAGCAAGATATTCTTTCTATGGATATTGTTGGTATTGTGGCGGGTTTAGATATATAGAAGATATATTTTGGTTCAACCAACAACATTATTACTATTCTATAAATTACAGAATCCAAAGTTTGTGGGGGAGTCAACACCCTCAAAGGAAGAAGTTTAAGAAGGATGTTATGAATAAACTTGAGAATGTTGGTGTGAAAATTTGAAATAGGTTCCAATCCCTAGAAACTATTTTTGAAAGTTTTTAGAAACTTGGAAACCTTGAAAAGGTATACCTTTTTATACCATCACAAAAAAAGTTTTTTAATAATTCTTAGAAGTAAGAAGTTAAAAAATATAAAAGGAAAGAAAAAGATCTTGTTGTTTAAATTTCTCTCAAAGTAATAAAATAATAATGACCTTGGATCTTGGATAGTGGGTTTTCTTCTCATATTACAATATATTTAAAGTTTTTGAAAAATGTGAATTACTTTAAAGAAGGAATAGTGACATTTGGTAATGATTAATATCTCAGAATTAAAGGTATTGGATCAGCTATCATTGGGAAAGAAAAGTTAAAGTCCAATAAATATTTGTATGTTTATGGGATGAAACACAACTTGATAAGTATTTTACAACATTGTGATGAAGGAAAAAAATTTATATTCAGAAAAGATGGATTTTTTGTCAAAATTGGGGAAGATAGAAAGTTAGTTAAAAGAGGTAAATGTACATAAGGAAACTTGTTCAAAGTTGATGAAATACAAAACTCTTGTTACATAGGAATGGTGGAAAAGAATTAGTCGTGGAATAAAAGTTTGAAACACATGTGTCAAAGAAACATGAGAAAGTTATCAAAGTGAGACAGTATTTTTAGAATTCATAATATTCCAAGCATAAGAGACTGGTGTTCCACTATTTTTTAGAAGGTAAAAATTACAAACTCAGTGCATAAAAAATTGATATTTGTTTAAAAAGACCTCTGGAGCTTATTCAATTTAATATATGTGGTTCAATGATCAAATAATAAAATAATGAAGATAAGTACTTAATCACATTCATTTATGAATTTACTCACATTACATGTGTTATGTATATGAAACATAAGTTAGATTATCTGAAAATGTTTAAAAGATTAAGGATGAAAG
Organism: Viscum album; assembly: GCA_963277665.1. Taxonomy (NCBI): domain Eukaryota; kingdom Viridiplantae; phylum Streptophyta; class Magnoliopsida; order Santalales; family Viscaceae; genus Viscum; species Viscum album. The sequence continues at coordinate 371,882,039 of OY728127.1, read as the reverse complement.
TTGATAAGGAATGTAAGTATTCAATAAAGAAATTGAGAACTAATAATGGTGGTGATTACAAAAATAAATAATTTCAATTTTATCATGAGAATAATGGAATTGATCCTGAGGCAATCCAACCATATACCCCTCAACAAAATGGTTTTTCTGAAAAGAAGAATATAAGTTTGGTTGAAATAGGGAGAACTATGTTACTTGAACATGGTCTCTCTCATTACTTTTCGAGGCAAGATATGATCACAGTTGTTTATATTCAAAACTAATGTTTATATAGTAAAATTTCAAATATGACTCCATGTGAAATATTTTATGACAAAAATCCAAGTTTAAAACACTTAATATTTTTTGGGAGTCAATGAATCATAAATAAGAAAGTTGGAAACCTTTTAAAGTTTGAGCACAGAGGTGAATATGGAATTTTTCTTAGCTATGCTCTAGAATGAAGTGTATAAAGTTGTTTCAACAAAGAGACAAGAATAATTTTTCACTTTGTTGATGTGAAATTTTTTAAAAAGGATGAGGAAGATAAACAGACTCATTCTAAGAAAGAAGTTGACCAGGATGAAATAATTTTTGTTGAAAATTATGATAAGGATATAGAAAACTATAATCCTACTAAAGAATAATAATGAAACCCTGCTATTTCTAATGATCAGGAAGAAACACTAAAATCTCATCCTAGGATGAGGAAGCAAGTGGAGGCTTATAACATGATTGGTGATCAACATTGAAGGTTCAAACAAGAATAATTTTAAAAGTGTTTACACAGACTTATTTATATTAAAACTTCAAGCCAAAAGATGTGAATAAAGCTTTTGAGAATCTAGAATGGCTTCAAGCTATGAATGAAGAGCTTGATCAGATAGAAATAAATGATACTTGGGAAAATATTCCCAAGCTAGATAACAAAAATTTTATTTGTACAAAATATATTTTTGGGAATAAGACGAAAAAAGAAGGTGAAGTAATAAGGAACAAGGTAATATTAGTGTGAAAAGGTTACTCAAAAATTGAAGCTATTGATTTTCAAGAGACTTTTCCTCTGGTGATAAGGTTATAAACAATCAAAACATTTCTTTATATTACAACACGAAGAATTTAAAAAATATTTTAGATATATGTGAAGTCTGTATTTCTGAATGGGGATCTTGATGAAGAAGTTTATATTAAACAAACTTATCGATTTCTTATTGAGAAAGATGAAAGTTATGAGTTAAAACATAAGAAATAATTTTATGGGGTAAAGAAATATCTATGAGTATGGTATTACAAATTTGATACTTGCTTGAGTAAGATGAGTTTTAATAGAGGAAGAGTTGATATCAATCTTTACATTAAAGAAAGTCAAGAGTTTTTACTCATCATAATTGTTTATGTTGATGACATTATCTTTGCTGGGAATTGTGAAAGTACATGTGAAAGATTTGTTTAAGAAATGAAAAAGTTTTTTGAGGTGTCCATGTTGGGGTAAATAAAATACTTTCTTGGGTTACAAATCTTAAAAAAGTAAAAACACATTTTAATTTCTCAAGAAAATTATTCTAAGGAACTTCTTACAAAATTCGGAATGGAAAATTTGAAACCATTTTCTACACCAATTATAGTGGTAACCTAGTTGTTTAAAGATAGAGAAGGTAAGAAATTTTATCCTAAAGAGTTTTGAAATCAAATTGGGAATTTATTGTATTTTTCTACCTCAAGACCCAACACAGTTTATGTTGTTACCTTATTTTCAATATTTCAAAGTTCTCTAAAAAATCACACTTATTGTTTTGAAAAAAATTATCAAATATATCAAAGGCATAAAAAATTGGTATCAGGTATGATGGATCAGAAATTATTGACATGTTTGATTCAAATTGGGTGGAAAATGTTGATGATAGAAGATCCATATATGGGGAAGTTTTATTAATCATAAAAAGTTGTGTTAGTTGGCATAAAAAAGAAATATAATTAAGTAACTCTTTGTGCGGTTCAAGATGAGAATGTTGTTTCCACACAAGATGTTACCCAACCTATTTGGATGAAGCCTCAGTTGGATTGTATACTCCTTGAAGTAAAGCTACCCATTCTCTTGGGCTCTTATAATCAAAGGGAAATCAACCTTACGAGGAATCCAGTATAACATTCTCATTCAAAACATATTGATATCAAATATAATTTCATCAAAGAGCATGTGGAGAAGAATTAATTAGATATAGAGTATATTCCTACATAAGAAAAAGTTACAGATATTTCCACAAAACCTTTACTAAAGGAACCTTTTTGAAAACTGAGGTTGAACATGGGCATCCAACCTCTTTCTCATTAAGTTTTAAAAATTTGTTTTTTCCCGTATCATTTTTCTTGGGATAATATTGTCATTTGGATAATTGTTTTAAAAATATATCCACTAAATATGTGCTAAACCTTTTAAGGAAGCATGTGTTAAGGGGGATTTGTGGGTAATTTGTGATCTCATCATGTAAATGTGTGAACTATTATCACTATTCTTGGGAGTATTCCTAGGGAAATTCTGTTTAGAGGAAAATTGAATAAGTTAAGAAAGATGTGAAGAAATGATGAAGTGGTATCATGATTACTACTTTTGGATAGTATTGTTTTTCTATAAATAATTCTAGTTTCCTATAATGATTTATATCATATAGGCTTAAAATTTTTTATAAGTAATCCATAGCTTGAGGTTAAAATTTTCAGTGATTTATGAATCTTGTTTAACAAGAAAATATAAAGGGGTAGATTGTTGGGACCAAGTTGGCTGGAGAAGGTTTTCAGAATATGATGATGTTTGTATAAAAGTATTGTCTTTCTTATTAAAGTAATTATTAATGAAAATAAATCAATTCACTTTGTAAAGGTTGATAATTGGACTAAACATCATATTTTAGAAATCAAACTCACATTTCTTAAGAAATTACATCAGAATGTGAATATTGTTTCTAGAAGAAAAGGATTATCGAACACACCTTGGTTCTAAAATAATAGAAAGATAATAATGATGTGTTGCATTAGATTCTACCTAGATCTGATGAAAACCTGACGATGATTTTCTATTTTTTAATACAAAAAATTCATAAGTTGTCTAAGAACTTGTGATGATAAACTTATAAAAGAAAGGGGGAGTGCTTCTAATCATATTGAGGTTTGGTTTATAAGAAATATGAATATTAGAAAGGATGGGAAGTTACAATAATTTCTAATGAAATTAATATTCTTCTATACTAATATTCAATGTATTCAAAGTCATGATAAATTCATGATAAAATAAGAAGCTGGTGGAAGAAAGTTGTTGAAGTTGAATCTTTCTGATCTTAGTCCAATGGTGCGAGAATACTCATTATATATTTATTTAAAGGTTGGGAAGGTTAATTTAAACATGAAGTTATGAAGATGTTAATTTTTAATTAGACCAATAATCCAAAAGAAAAAATATTTGGAGAAAAAAGTACAGTGATTTATAATCAGAATAGGAAAAAAGATATAAAAGTCGAAGTTGCTAGAACCCGTCCATCAGATGTTGTATGCCACGGATCATTAGTGGTAGAAATACATCGATAAAAATATGATTGGAAAAATGAAAAAGGAAATAATAGGGGTTGTTGAGACCAATGTGGGTGAAGAAATTCAGAGACCAATCAACATTGTAGTCAACCATTTTCATCAAGATGAATTATTCGTTTAATTTTTTTGCTAATACTTTTTATTTTGGTCAAGATCGAAAGAAGAAAAACTTTTATAAATTCACATTTGGGTCAAGATATTTTATATTAGAGATGATGTTAATAATCAGAATTGAATATGAGATCGATCCATCTAACGCAAGCTGACACTGATAACACCATCGAACATCGGATCATCGGTCTGAGAAAAATAAGAAAATAAGTAGTTTTCATAGTGTTATCTAGGGGATAATAGAAGAAATCGAATAAGTTTTAAGAATTTTTTTCATATTTTTCATTTTTTGTAAAGAAACATAATGAATAATCTATTATATTCATCATAATGAAGACAACGTAATGAGTAGTTGGTTTCAAGGATCGTAATGAGAATAAAAATTTTTTATGTCTTCTTGTTTGTTTTTCAATTGGTGCGGGGAAATGTAATGATGAATTTTTTATCTTTATCAGGATAAGAAAATTATAAAGAGGAATTTTAATTGGATTTAATAATATAATAAATTCATAAGTGATCTGAATTTGTGATAAGATTTGATAAGGGTCAATAAGAGTTGAGAATCATTGAAGAAAAAAAAGATTTTTAAAATTCAATGGAAATCGAGATTTTAGGAAATTTTGGTGAGTCGGAAATTTTTTTTAACTCTTTCCCATAAAAATTTTGGGTTTCCTATAAAAGGAGGAAGTACTATGTAATTTACGATCACAATTATTGTGTGGAAGTAAAGAGATAGAATATCTTAAGTTCTGGGGATAAGAAGTTTCCATATTGTGTTTTCTTGAAGAAATTTTGATAAAAAGAGAGTAAAAGAGAAGATACAAGATCGTATTCATAGTTTCTAGAATCAAACTAAGAAATCATACTAGGATTTTCGGATTGAAGAAGGAGTTTTGAATTTTTTGAATGGCATTCTCAAAAAGGTATATTTACGTATTCATCAATCAGACTGGGGAATCAGACTGCAAAATTGGACTGAGTATCATTACAAATTTCAAAAGAAGATCTTTCTTGATACTGGGTAAGGAAGTGAATAATTTTTTTGAAGAACATATCTGTGAAATTTGATTAAGAATCACCGCAACATGTTTGTTACAAAAATTGTATTACATCATTTTGTGCTACTTGAATCACATCCATTGTTGTATTGAACATAGTGCTACATGAGTTAAAGGGTGTATCCTACTTATTGTATTCCATATAAAATGATTATTTTCTAGTGGATTTTTTAGGTTTGGATTATTTCCAAACCATACTAAGGACGTATTTACACTTGTTGAGTAGTGAACCATGTAAATTCTTATGTTTCTATGGTTACATGTTTGGTTTTTTTTCAGCAAGGTAACAACTCTTTAACAGTAAGTGACAGTTTTTTCAAAAAGGGGAAACTTAAAAGAAGAATATATCACTGATTCACCACTCTCCCTCTCAGTAGTGCATTGATCTTGGTAGGAAATATCACTCACCACCATATATATTTCTCTTGTTACACTAAAATTCATATTCTATTTATTTATTATAGATTGTTCATGGATAGAAGGGTTAAATTTCACAATATTAAGGAACACTCTATTTATCCTCCTTTAATTCTAGATGTAACTGTTGAGCAAGTTTTCTTTTCAACAATACTCTATTTTATTATTATTACGGTGAGATTTTTGAGAAAAATACTCTATATATTTATGATGATTTTGATGCTCACAAATAATCTTGTTTATTATTCTAATGATTTTACCTTGAGTATATTTCAGGAAATTAATATTATTTATTTCTCTATTTTGGAATAATATTAAAGTGTTTAATCCACATGGAATATTTGAAAACGTGTTCAGAAATATTTTTAGCATATTCTAGAAAAACTTTTCATGCTCTACATGTTCAGAAATTGTTTTAGCATATTAGAGTGTTTTGGAAACATTTTCCATACCTTACGTTGAAGAGCGTAGTGTAAGGATAAAAATCAATATTTACTTTACTAGAAAAGTATGGTTAAGAAACCATACATTATATGAAAATTATGATAAAGGATCCCTACATTTGGAAGGAACCATAAATTTATGTTATCAGAAAATTATGGAAGAAGAACCCTACATAATTAGGAAATGTTACATTTATTTCTCAAAAGTATGGATCATCAAACTTACTTTTGTGAACAACCTTACATTTTCATCAACCTTACTTTTGTGAAACACCTTTCATTTTTATCAAAAATTATGGATCATGTACCTTATGTTCTGAAGCTTAGAAAAGTATGTATGATCAACCTTACGTTTAAGATCAACCTTACATTTGAAGAATGGATCATCAACCTTATGTTGTTAACCTTACATTTGGCATTAAAGATTTAAATTTCAGCTTTATCGATCAATGGTCTTTATGTGGATTATCAGGCTGATTTCAAGCCTGATTAGAAGCCCGATTTTAAATCACGTCTTTTACTAATTCAAATTCATTTATTTTTGATTCAAAGGATCATTTAAGCGGAGCTTTTCATAATGAATATTAAGGGGAGTTATGAGTGCTCTGTTATTCCAATATTTGAATATAATTATTCTAAAGGCGACATTTGTGGATCTAAGTTTGAAATTAAAACATTATTTTTTATTCTATATATATATATGTGATATTTTTTTATTACACAGAAGAGATGAATAATCGTAAAAAGAATTAGAAGTATAAGCTCTCTAATTTTTCACGAGTACAATTTTTAAGGAGATATACGAGTCACGCAGATCTGCTACTAACAAGATCCATCAAACTATTTTTATGAAGAAGAGGAAAAGCGTTAAAGATTCTTATTCTATATAGAATATTTATCCTGAACCCATTGTTGTTGGAATTTATAGATTTATTTCTATATCTATTACAACTGGATTGACTCAGAACTGCACTTACCTGAAGAACATCTTTTCTGAATACAATAATTCATCTACTATTAGTTGTGTGCTGCTGCAACTATGAAGAACATCTAGAAAGTATTTTCGTACAAATACCCTTTTTATTTTGAGTAACTGGCTTCTCATACTAAGTTGTGTATTCAGTTCTATGTATAAACCAGAAGGCTCTATTTTAGCCTTAACTTTTAAAGGTGTCAATTTCCTGCACTCAGTTGTAGACGTTCTATTGATAAGAGGACCAGATTTTGAAATCACCAAGCTCGTGGAGTAAAGCATTGGTGGAGTGGAATAGGGGCCTTCTCTTTCCTAAACCACTATACATCTATGAATCCTTCAATCTTTTTCTTTTTCCACTACATAAACATTCTGATAAAGTTAAAGGAAATATTTGGCAATCATCATGATTCAAGAAGAATTTATAAAAGACACAATTCACCCCCCCCCCTCTTTCGCATATTTTGTATAACCCAATCTAATAGTAACTATATTAAAATTCCCCTAAGATTTTATTCATCAATTGATTCCTTCAAATCATCAGATGATAAATTCCTACTAAGATTATTGGTAACAATATTTCCTTTATTTGACATATAAGATAGATAAAAATCAAATTTTTGGAGGTACTATACCCAACACCTCTACCTAAGGTTTAAATCATTCTGTGAGAATATATAGCATAGTATTTTGGTATTAGTATATACCATAAACTTCTCTCAAAAAAAATAGTATCCCCAACTCTTGAGTAAAGGCATAACAATTTTAAGTTCAAGGTCATGGGTGGGATCATTTCTCTCATGTGGGTTAATTTTTTATGATCCATATGCTACTACACGATCACCATGCATTAATAAACAAAAAAACTTCTACAAGATGTGTCATAAAATACCATGGAGCCCTAACCATCCTTTTATAAAATCAATATAGAGAATTATGTCAACTATCGCTTCATCTCTTCAAAGGAGTCTTGGAATTTTGAGCCCCAAAGAAGCTTTACTCCTTTCTGAGTGAGTCTAGTCAATGAATATACAATATAAATCCATAATAAATCATTAGTATTAGCCTACTAATCCAAATAAGCTTCATATATTAAAGACATTATTTAGATACTCTTAAGAAAAAATGGCCTTATTCTTATTAGGATCAACCAAAATTCCATATTCCAACATGAAATTCCCCAAGAACCTGAATCCTCATATCCAAAAATTACATTTTTATGGCTTTGTATATAGATGATCCTCATAAATAGTTCCCAGAATGATCCTCAAATGCCGCTCCTGCACCCCTTCTATCATAGAAGATCCAAAATTATTATCCACAGACACTGTGACAAAGGAATCAAGGTACCTATGAAATATTTGGTTTATTAAATCTATAAACACTAGAGGATAAATATTCAATACAAAATCCACCACAAGATATTCATAATGGTTGTATCCGCTTCAAAAATAAGTCTTGGGAATATCTGATTCTCTCAACCTAATATGGTGATAACTCAAACAAAAATCAATCTTATAAAACCACTTTTACTCTTTTAACTGATCAAATAGGTCATAGATATTGAAAAAGGGGATATTTATTCTTAATAGTGACCAATTTCAACTTCCTATAATCAATTTATAATATGAGAGTCTCATTCACATTCTTAGAAAAAATGGGGTAGCCTAAGGAGATACATTAAGAAAATAAATCCCTTATCCTATTAGTAATATAACTAAATTTTTAACTCATTCAATTAATTTTATGCCTTGTGATAAGATTAAAATGAAATTTTTTGTGTTCCAAGAAACAAATTGATAGAAAACTTAACTAGCCTCTCCTAGAGTAACCCTTTGAATTAATTAGGAAACACCTCAAGGAACTCCCTAACCATAGAAGTTAACTCCCTCCTATAACACACCTCATTGGTTTCCAATAGGAGAGAAGCCACTTGATATATAACCCTACTTAGTTCAGAAAGAGCAGATCATACCTGACTATACTTAGGATGTCATTTTATTTGAAATAGATTAACATTGCAATTGGGGTAGTGAAAGTCACCCATCAATGACAATAGTAAATATAATCTTTAAAAGTCATTATATAATCCATTAAAAAGATTATATCAAATATTCCCACATCAAGTAAAAGGAAATCCCAAGATATATCCACGTTAGATATATAGATGATGCAAGAGGGGAACCTATAACCATGCTCCTTATTTCAAAGAGGTGTTGATAGCTTCATAATATAAGGTATATGCTCGAAGGGGAGGTTCAATAAACCCAAGACACTGGTAGATATAAATAATTGGAAGTCACTTGTATCAAACAAATAAATATACATAGATGATGAAATAATAATGGTACCTCTCATAGTCACTGGTGTCATCTCAAATTTTATGGGTGCTGACTCGATAGCATGTAATAGCCTACTTTCAGTCTGAGTCTGGGTCCTTCCAAAAACCTTAGGCTTAGTCTTCAGCTGAATCAACCTATATGATGAACCTATTTTACCTCCACACTCATGTGGATAGGAAATTGTTATTGGATTTGGTTCCCTAGAACCACTCCTTTGTACTTTAGATTGCCTATATATTCAAATATTTGATTATTAATACCTTATTAAATTTTGATTATTATTATTTATAAAATTTAATGTGATAATTTCCTAGAATATTTATCATTTTGAAAAGGTCATATGTAGTTCCCCACTATGATGAGAACATTTTTATTCAATAATGATATTCTTAATTATATTTCTAATTTCATATAACATTCTATGATGGGGAACATAATATGTTTACTTTTGGGTTCTATTACTCGTAAGAGAATGATAATTCATCTCAAGATGTTCCCACTTGGTAATATCCAAGATGGAAGAATGTGAGAAGAGACTCACCGGTATCAAATCCACATGTTTATGTTTCATTTGATATTCCTATCTAAGAGCATTCGTAATCGTCCTTAAACTTTATAACTATTGTTAATTCATGTCATGACATGCTCACTTTGATGTAGTGACTGAAATCGTGCCATCATATGTTGGTGGGATGAAGAGTACATTGGGCGTGTCACAAATGATATGTTATTAATAAATAATTCAATGAAGGATTTGACCCCCTCCATATTATGGAAGTTCATATCTCATCTCATTTATTGAAATAGAACCATCTCATTTAATTCCATGTCCATGGTATAATAATGGGTTTAATTCAAATAGTTAAATAAATACATATCAATCATAATGGTTGATAACACAGGTGTGCAACCTTCTTGGTGAGATAACATGAAAAGGGGATAAATTAAACTGTGAGTGTTTTTATGTGGTTGTTGTCAACGTGGCATATCCTCTTCCTCTATGGGTGCCTTGACCCATTACTGGTCAGTAATCTTAAATGTTACGCGACCCTGCCTAATACCACTAAGGAAGTGGCCAAGAGGATCACACATAAAAGGGTTTTCTTTGATCTGAGTTACGAATTTTATTTAAAGTCTTGAATAAATATTATTCTCCAAATCGAGAAGCAATATTTATTCAATATTTATTAAATGATCAAAAATATTAAATAAATATTCCTTCAAAAGGTAATTTTTTAATTAAGTAAATATATAATATTTATTAATCTCTTATTATTCACAAGGTAATAAATTATTATTTATAAATTAATAAATAACTAATTAAATTATGTGAATGCTAAAATAAATATTTTATTCATGAGGACAATGAATTTTATATTTTTTTATCTATTGAATGTGTAATATTTATCTCCTACTATTCACAATGTAACAAATAATTATTTATTAATAAGTGATTTATTAAATTATGAAAATATAAAAATAAATATTTTATTCAGCACACCATAAATATAATATTTATTTATGATATTTATTCTAGAATTAAATAAATTTCTAGGATAATGACTAAACGCGATTATTGGTCTGGTCATAAATATTTATTTACCAGACTATAAATAATATTTATCATTATGTGGGTTAGCACACACCATGGAATAAAATAATTGTATTATTATTTTTCATGGAGTGGGGTTCCATTTGTTTTTATCATATTATTAAATTTATGAAATTAATTAATATGAAATCCTATCCTTGGGTCTATAAATAGATAATTATGATATTTTTGAGAGGTTGGTCATTATGCACAACCTTCTCCTATCTAGAGAATTATCTCTCAATAGAGAACATCTCTAGGGTAATCTCACAAGCTCAAGAGATTCTCTCTTCCTCCGTCCTTTCCTCTCAAGATAGACAGATCAAGAAAGATTACTTAAATTCCAAAGGAACATGTTGCGATTAAGGGACTAATACAATATGATCAGTACCATTGTGCTTGCACTCTAAGTACAATCAGCAACATTCTAAGATCAAAGGATAACGTGTGGATCTCTACTAGTGGGGATCAATTTTTTTCCTTATCAATGAAATGAAAATAAAACTAAATAGCCTTCTAATAATAAACATATTGAAGAAAGAACTTAAGACTAAGGTATTAATTCATTTTATTAAATTAATTATAAATTAACATGAAAAATATCTTCTATTATCATTTAGTGAAAAAAATGTATTATTCATAAAAAAATATTGGCCATGGTGTTCATCATTATGTACATTGTAAAGGATCTATTGAACTCAAAAAATTTCAATTTACCCAATAGTCCCAATAGGTTCTTCCGCTACATATAGAACCATAAATTGGTATCAGATCAATTACATTTAATTTATAATTATTTACTTATTATTGATTGTTTCTACATTTAAAGTTAGTTTTCATTTCATGGAATTAAATCTTGAATTTGATCATCGATGTAACATCATATTTTCTTTGTTTCTCACACATTTAATTGATATTTGATTTCATTTTAATGTAGAACATCTAAAGAACCCATTCAATGGTGCTGAGAAGTCTGGCCAAACAAAATATGATTACATGGCATATAGCTTATGTACATGTAGTGTATCCCAATAAATTTTACTAAGATGTAGCATGAATTAATTCACCAAATTGTGCAATGAATTACATATGGTGCATTAAATTCCTTGTGTGTTGACCCAGAAAGTCTGACGCATGGATTGTCAGAATATAAATCATGTAATTGGTTTACACACCATATAGTCCACACAGTTTCACAATGCATAGTCAAATACACATTGATTATTAACTACATGATATGTAAAAACTGACAATAATGTAATAATTAGGCAACAAAGTGTGTACCAACTTAAATTTCATGTGCCTCACACATTCCCATGCAGAAATACACGCCCAACCCCAAGGCATATATCATTGACAAATAGTGAGTCATATATATAATGTGTAGCCAGTTATAAATTTTGTGTACACTATAACACTTTAAAATTTGATTTTAGAATAATAATAATATCGATATCTTTATTTAAATTAAACACCAATCTTTATGGTAATTGAGATATATTATAGAAAATTATAATTCAAATATGATCATTTTAACCTAGTCGTGGAATTTGAGAGTATGAATACGAAAAACCACATGATTATATATATATATATATATATATATCTTATTGAAAAAAATTTATTGATTAATTTTTAGGAAATAATTATTCAATTATTAGTAAATTTATTTTATGCTTCAAAAATTCATTTTCTTCAAAAATGATTTTTATCGCATTTTTTCTGTGAAAATTATAATTAATTTTTTCCACTTATAGAAATTATATTTTATAAAATTAAAATCATTTTTAAAATTATTTTATCAAAATTAACTTAGGTTAAAATTTTAGTATTCTTCTCAAAAGGTATATTTTTCAGTGAATACTGAAAAATAATGATTTTTCAAATACAATCTTTTTTTCATTAAATAAAGTAATTTAAAAGTGCTATTATATTTTTTTAGTGTTAATTTTACACATGATCCATTTTATCAAATTAATTCTATTTGAATCAGTAATATTAATAATTTTGATATAAGTTATGTTTTATACTTAAAAACACTTTTTTCCAAAAAAAACTATTTTTTGTTATGTATTCTGCATTTATATTAAAATTGATTACTTCCAATTATAGAGATTAAATCTTGAAAAATGGATACCATATTTTAAATCAGTAGTTTAAAATTTTCTATATATGTCTCTTTTATTTTTTTCCATTATAAATAGTAATTGTGATAAATATTTGTCACCACAATAAGAGTGAAATAGGTCAAACATGGTTAAAACTGTGAGATAAGGTCTCAAAATCAACCTATCATTTTCTATTATTTAATTGGATAGGATATATAAACCATATACTTTCAAAATTCTAATGTATGTCATTTTGGTTCCATTTTCACTTGAAAATGACATTTATATTATATTATGTAAAGAAATTTCCAAAATGTTACTCTTGTGCATTAAAATTATTTTTGTATGTTCGCATAGGAATAAAAATATGTTACAAAAGAATTTAAATTTCTATTTTAAACTATATTAATTTATTTTTTGGATTAAATTTTATTTTTAATTCTTAGTAATTTTATTACTACCATAAAATCTTACACAATGCAGATAGAGTGTTTATCCAAGTAGTAGAAAAACCAAATAAATGATTTTAAAAACATAAAAAGTAATATTTTTTGGATTAATTATGGTTTCACAAAAATTTTATGTTTAATGATAATTTAAAATTTATGTTTAAATAGTTTATATTTGAATTCATTTGTTATTTTTATGTCTTTAAAGTCAAATTAAATAAATAGTGTCAAAAATGACCTGAATGATATTTTATGAAATATAATGTTTTATTTAAATTATTTATAAATTTTGAAAATATTGAAAGAAAACAGAAATTAAAATGAATGGGAGAAAATTTTATTCCTTTTCCATTTAGGAGCTAATTTTTAACTTATAAGTAAAATTATAACCCTTTAAGATTGAAAATTTTGTTACCTTAATTAAGGTCAAAATTGGTTTACTGAGGGGTGAATATAATAAGATAATAATAAAAATAACTTAAACACTTTCTTAAACATAATTTTTTGGTTTTATGTTAACCTTACCCTTATCACCATAAAATATGATTCATTTTGGAACCATTTTTCTAAGAAAGTGACTAAATAATATTTTAAAACTTTGAAAAATTACATGTCTCACACTCACCTCAATTATAAAACGACACCCCTCCCCTCTCTTCTTTACACCACTTTTATAAATATAGATAGAACAAACCCTAAAAAATTCTATTATAAAATTATCTATCCATTAATTATAGGTTATTTTCTTCTTAAAGGATCATTAAAATGGCCCATTAAGATTGGATCTAAACGAAGTATATAGAAGAAGAGGTAATCATCTTTACTGAATCTTTAAAGTTTGTTTCTTCTTATACTTACTATAAATCAGTTCTACCCATCCTAAAATAATAAATATAGTATCATAAATATATTGAGGTGTTTTTATGATAATTTTAAAACCATTTTTACAAATTTTTCATCCTATGGAAAGTGGAAACATAGCTCATATGTATGTATGGATTTCCATCTCCACGTAGCGTTGTAATTCATTTTTCATCACCATTTTACTTTGATGGTTATAAATTTTTAACTAATATTTATGTATGATATTTTGGAAATAATTATGTTTCTATAAATATAATATATCATTTACCCTCTTACCTTTCCATCCATTGGGAAACATTCGCGTCGCTCGTGCGTACGTGTGGACTACCACCTCCACAAAGTGTTGTGATTAATTTTTCATTTAAATTTTACATAAATGGTAATTAGGATAGATTTAATGAATATATAAGATATATATGATGTAATAATGATTCTATAAATTAGAATTATTATTTTTCCTTTTTTTGTTTCATCCATCAAAATGTGAAACCAAGGTACACGCATACTTACGGCATACCATCTCCATAAACAATATAATTCATTTTTCCATCTTCATATTTCATGTATAATTATAAATTTGTATATAATTAATATATATAATATTAATATAATGATTGTAATTCTTGAGATTATGGAACCATGATCAAAGTAAAAGGATAGGAACTGTCGAACCGAAACTTCCATGTAAAACAAAAGAGTTAAAACCTAGAAATGACGATTTTAAAGGAATTATTATTGAAAGGGTGTCAAAATATTACAAGTGTATAATATATGATATTATGATTATTCAAGTGATTCTTTTATATAAAATAATAATTCAAATTCTTTATAAAGGATTTTAATAGATCTTATGAAGCAATTCAAACCTAAGGTAAGGGGTTCTTAACTCAATTTTCATTCATTGGGTTATATATCTACTTCATCGACTTTGTTAGGACATGATTATGTGTGAAAAGAAATCTGATTATATTTTTTATTTACAATTGTTTTTTTAAGTTTTATTTTTCATACATAATCACTTCATTGATTAATTCTCACTTTAATGATATGATCTATGTAAGGGATTTCATCTCAATTTTGACTCTGTTGCGATATATTTGGTATTATAGACCTATTTATCTTTTTTGGTGTATATACTAACCATATGATCTATTTAACATGAATATATATTTATTAATAATCATTAAAGTATCAATTCAATTTTAATATTTCAAGGGGTTTCAATTTAAAAGTTATCAAAGTGTAAATAATTTATTTTACAATCTCATTTTATTGGATTGGTCTTATTTTTATTTAAGTAATATTATAATCTATCCCACCTAAACTCCGTATATTTTATTATCACATATATATTTAAGGGTTTTCCATGTTTTATTCAAAACTTTCCTCACTTTTTCACTTAAATCAAGAAAATAAATTTTTATAATAAAATCATATCTTATTTTTCTTTTGATTGGGTATATTTTTCTTCTAAGTCCATATTTTTCAAAATTATTCTTCAAAATAAACTTTTTATTTTCTAAAATAATTTATTAAGGATATATTATATTATCCTTTATTTTTACAAGGTTTCAAAGGAATATTTCTAATGTTTTCTGAAAGGTTTATTTTCAACTTTCTTTCTAAAAAGTCAAAAGGAATGTTTCTTTTTAACATATACAACATTAATGGAATATCATGCCGCCAAAAATATTTTAAAATATTCATATTAATCTACAAGTTTTTAATGGTTACAAATAAAATTATTTAATGAAAAAAAATTTAAATTTTTTTCTTACATTTTCTTATATCCTCGAAAAGACTTGATTTTACTACAAAATCTACTTATCTAAATAATTAGTGGTCATCTATCATATCTTGATTAATTTTATGGTTATTAACTTTCTATTGAAATATTCACTTTTTTGTGATCTTTTTTCATTAGACATATATATATTCTATGCATCATGGAAATAAATATTTCCAAAACCGTATAATATTTCTACATTTAGTGTTTTTTTACTTGATTGACTGGGGAAATCCTGATATTCCATATTATTTACTCAATAGGGATATTAATTGACGAGGAATATTTTTTATGAACTAAATGGATCATTCAATATATGAGGAATACATTAGACTTATTAAGTGACGTGTGGGGACCGTTATAGCCTATTTATGCATCAGTAGGTCCCATGAGAAAAACTAGTGTGGGTATTTGGTGTACTCTTTGTCTGTTTACATATGTTGTCTTTGAACAAGGCCTTTATTGTAAGATTATGATGTCCTACATTATTCATTCCATTATTATGAAATTAGTTATTGATGCCCATATGATTATTTAAATAGTTATGATATCCATGGAGAAGTTTTGAGCTTGTGTGATTATTTATATGGAATTATTTAATCACTATTTATTATTTTTATATTATTCTTTATGATCAATTTATTAATTAAATGTCATGTGTTTTTAGTTATTTACATTTCTATAATTATTATGACTTATTTACTCATAATAGATTCTACTATACATAACCCTTACGGATCATTTTAGATCACCCCTTTCTTATGTTTCTTTCCCCCAATATATCAAGAAGTTTACTATGATTGACATAAAATGATATTCTAGAGAGAATAACAATGTTCTCAAATAAAATACTATGTTGTATTTTGTGTTTTCAAATATAAAGTGATATTCAAGTATGTATCTAGTTTACCAAGACTACTAAACTATTCAATCCTTGTTGATGTGATCTATTGTATCTTATTCCAATATAATAAATTAACCACCAATTATGGGCTACTCGGTTCATTGTCTTTATAGTTTGTAGAAAATAAGTTCTAGTAGAAACCTTGGGAAATAGATTGATAAAAACATAGATTAAGGGTCATAACCTATGATATACTTTTACAATATGTCTAATTGTAGGATAATATCATAATGGTTTTGGTAAGGTGGAGACTTTTTGGTTTTCCTAAAAATAAATCCCTCTTTAGATACCAAAAGTGGAAATGGTTTTGGAAAAGATGCATCTAGGGGTAATAACATCGAAAATAGTTGGTCGAATATATATCGTCTATCATTCTGTTTCACGGTGAGTGTGCCCTTACTACGTTCTAAGTTTGACACTCCTAGGGGATATGATTGAGTTAATTCACATTTTATTTTTGAACCTTTATGTTAAATAAGATAATAGAACCTTTGTAATCCTAAGATATTCCATAGTGATATGGGATAAACCTAAAGTGTCATGGGTTGATAACTATATGCTTAATCATAATTTTAAAGGTATATATACAACTTTTTGGTTTTATGTGATGATAGTTTAATATGATTAAGGATATTTTGGGAGATATTTATGGTAATACAACCCTTTGGTTTATTATATGTCTTAGTGAAAATATTATTAGAGTAATAATGATTTTATATTTGTGAACATAAGTTTAAATTTATTGATAAACTTTATGGTTAAAATGATCGTTGATGTAGAGGTAATAATGGTTGGATAGGAAAAAGAACTAGTATATTTTAGGAATATATTGTATAGATAACCAGGGGATTAGAAAGTGAGTCTATGAATAAGTGATAATGTCAAGTACACTATATTGGGAATTATAAATGAATAAAGTAAATATGATTTGAGGAATGATGATTGAATTTTTTACTGGTAAATGAAATTTATTGAAAGTTAAATAAAGTTACAACAGTCTAAAGGATGTTATTTTATAAAAGTCTTTATTAAAATGAGGAATCAAGTCATCTGGAAGAACTAAAGAATTGTTAAGGTTCTTAAAGATTACCCCTTTATTTGTAAGGCTGTCAGTAAAGTAATTTTCCTCTCAAAAAACATGAGTGATGATGTAATTTATATTTGAAAGAGATTCCAAGAAATAGATCCATTGGGATGTCAACATCCAAGATAAATGAATATTACTCATTCTCACAGCTTGAACAATAGTGGTTGAGTCACATTCGAACCATGTGTTATTCTATTATTTTTTTCATTCCATATCAACCTCTTTGATCAACCTGAACAATTCCACCTCTAGAGATGAGGCAAAACCGCATGAACCAAAGAGGCATCTCTTAATTGTCCCATTATGATCCCTAAAGATGGAACTGAATCCTATAGGACCAGAGTTTCCTCTTGAAGCACCATTAGTGTTTCATTTAATACATCAAATGTAAGGAAATTTATATAAAAATTTAAATGTTTCTTTCAGGGGACAATAATTACCTACAACATTTAAACATTTTAGAACAAAAAAATGGATATAAATTTGTTGTAGTGACCATTCTAAATGATGTTAGCCTACTGGACAGACACCATGATTGGTGTACAGGTAGTCTTCATGTCGCAATATGATTTTCCATACTTTTATTTGTTTTTTATAAAAAAACATGAATAAGTTTGGTAATGGAAACTATAATTAGATTCATTAATTTTGTTGAGAGCTGGAGCATATAGTAGGTAGAAACCCGATTCCGAATAGAGTCAGAATGATGTAGTTGAATATAAAAACTATCAAATACCCTTCTCCAGAGTACTAAATCCATATTTAAGATTAATAAGAGATGGTTAAAATACTCTTTGTTCTGATAAAAGACATTACATTTATAGAGTAAAGTTATTCCAAGTGATTGAACACAAGAATCCATTGAAAATTTATAGAATGAAAGCCTCCAAACCAATGTGAATCTAGAGATCCTTGTTGACTTTTTATTGAATTTATTGATCCAACTATGAACCTATTCAGTAATAAGGTTTTTATAGAAAATATTATAAGAAATAATAACATTTGTAGTCAATTACCAAATCATAATTTCATCCTATTTGATAAAGTTATATTCCTTCATAGTCAGCTTTATATTCTCTGGTATATTTTATAGATTGATCATTTAGTCATGGATTGAAATGTTGAGATCAACAACCTAGTCCACATTATTGAGAAAATCCACAAGAAAACTCCCTTTCCAATTCTCAAAATTGAAATTAAAACATTATCTTTCATTAACCAATAAATGAGGATTAAGATTAATTGTGTAAAAGATACTTTTAAAAGTTGGTCAGGATGAAGATTCAAAATAATTCATGCTCCTCAATTTTAGTTTTCTCAAAAATCTAACTCTGGGAAAATCAAAAGATGCATCTTTTTCACTGATTAATCTACATATAAATTTAGCTTGTAGAGACTAATTAAAAAAGATATTTATTTAATACCAGGACCTCTAAGTCAATTTGGTTTATAAATTTTCCTCCATGGAATGATAATATTTTTTATTTCAAGGATTGAGTCAATCCATAAAAAAAATTAATAGTAGTGTTAATGATCTTAAGTAAGCCGGATGGCCAATTAAAAATCATGATGGAACAAGAAAACATGGAAAAAATAGTATTCTTTACAAGGAAAACTTGGCCATCAACTGAGATAGATTTACCTTTATATGAAGTTAATATCCTTTTAACCTGACCCACAATATTATTGAAATAATATTCTCTTAGACTTCCCCAAAAAAGAGGGGAACTGAGATAATTGAATGAGATTGTCACATCTTTAATTCATAAGTGATTAATCATATGAAATTTTCTAATATAAAATATAGTTTTTCCAAATAAAATAAAGTATTTTCTCCAGTTTATCACCTTTCTTGAAACATTCTCATATTTTAGGAGAGAATTTTTTATGTTGCTGATTTTTTTTTCTTATCTACTTTTGTAAAAAATATTATACCATTAGCATATAAAAATGTGATGGAGCAATCAAATTTATGTCAACTCTAATAGTCTTCAAAGTGACCTTTTACACTATATTAATAAGTTTTCTATAAATATAATCCTCTAATATAGAAAAAATGATATTTGAAAGTGGGTTATATTATCTTACCCCTCTTGAGTAGGTAAAATAACCCTCTCGAGAACCATTGATCAGGATTGATATGTGTGCTGAGTTAAAAAGTGTTTTGATCCAAAGAATAAATTTATCATTAAAACCAAAAATGATAATAAAATTTAAGATAAAACTCTAATATATCATGTCAAAATATTTTTTAATATATTACTTCAAAGAAATGATTCTCTCCTGCTATATCTTCTTAATAAATTCATGAATTCTGAAGTTGTGAAAAGAAAATATTGAATTCTACTTTCTTTTATGAAACAAAACTAATTTCAAGTTACCACTTTATATATGATTTTTGATATCTAATTATAAATGATTTTTCAAATCACTTTATGAATGGTGTTCATCAGGGAGTATATGATTAGTGTATAAACATTTTTGGTATATGACCATATGAGTGATTGATATTATTTGTACATAATAGAAAATATGGTCAAAAAAATATGTGATAAAATATTTAAGATTTGTGGGTTTTAAATTTGATCAAAAATAATTTTAAAATGATTATTAATGTTAACTATTTATAAAATGGATTTTTGTCTTATTGTTTAGGTTTTAGATATTAATGTATTATATTGGATAACTTTTGCAAACCACTTTGGTTTGTGTAAGTATATATAGAAAAAAGGAATGAATTATAGATCCTATTATCCATTAAAAGTTAATATAATTTCTTTAATCGTGAAAAAATCATCTTGAATATTCATTTCTTGGAGTAAGATATGGATTTTAAATTCATAAAATCACAACTAATGGACAAAAATGTACTTATGAAATGGAAAGATAACAAGTAAGAACATTTTCCTATATTATCTATATTTATATTAAAAGAATCCATCAACATTGGGAAAATGATCTTGAAATAAATAATTTATCCGTATACCTTCATTTCTGATGAATTGATAGTCTTATAACCCCTCATTGATTTATGGTTTTATCATAGTTAACTTTCTCATGACCACGTTCTCTTTAACTCTCTATTAGTACTTGGATGGAAGTTTTTTAGACCATGTATATATTTTAAATTACCACCAATATTATAATTATTTGGGAACCCAATTTTATGTTATTTTAGGTAACCTTTATCCATTTCGCTTCCCATTTTTAAAAGAATATTTTTTATCCCTCTGTACGATGTGGGTTTTCAATAAAGGTATTTTCAAATATTAAACCATAGATGACCAAGATAAAATTATGAGGGAGAAATTTATTTAAGGTGGTAGAATATAACACTCCAAAAAATTTGTTTAAAAGAATAATAATCATGATATATTTCTTGATGCTCAACATTAACCTTTAATATATTGAGATATATTATAAAAATATTATTATTTAAATAGGACTGTTATAACCTAGCCATTGAATTTATGGGTATGAATATGAGTAACTACATGATAAAATATATATATATTTATATAATGGTATTATTAAATACAAATTTATTAATTAATTTTTAGGAAGTAAACTCTAAATTTTTATTAAAGTCATTTTATGTTTCAAAAATGCATTTTCTTCAAAATTGATTTTCATTGAATTTTGTGTGTGGAAATTATAATTAATTTATGAAACTTTTAGACATTTTATTTCATAAAATAAAAATAATTTTTTAAAATCATATTATCAAAATAAAATAGGGTTAAATTTTGGTATTTTCCTGAAATTATTATTTTTTAGTAAATAGTGAAAAATATCGATTTTTCAAATACTATCATATATTTTCAATAAATAGATTGATTTTAAAGTAACATTATATTTGAATTTTTTATTAAAGTGACACATTATCAATTTTATCTAATTAATTATAATTTAATCAGTAATATTCATAATTTTGATATAAGTTAATTTTTATGATTAAAACACATTTTTCTAAAAAAAATTCATTTCGTTTTAAACATTAATTATAAAATTGATTTATACAACTTATAGAGATTGAATATTGAAAATTTTATATTATATTTTGAATCATTAGATTCAAATTTTTTAAATAGTTCCCTTTTATTTTTTTATTATGAATAGTAATTGTGGCAAATATTTGTCACATTGGTAAGGGTAAATTGGGTAAAACATAGCTAAAACTATGAGATAAAGTCTCAAAATTAGCACAAAACTTGCCTTAATTTGATTTTATGGGAGATATTATACCATGTACATATGAAATTTTAATATATATGGAATTTTGGTTCCATTTTCCCTTCAAAATGACATTTATATTAGTTTTATTAAAGAAAATTTCAAAGTGTCACTATCTTACTATAAAATTAATTTTATATGTTTGAATAGGAATAAAAATATGTTATGAATGAATATAGAATTTATTTTGAACATGATTAATTTATTTTTATTACTTTAATTTATTTTCACTTTCTAGTAATGGTATAATTACCATAAAATATTACACAATGTTGACATAATGTTTGTGCAAGTAGTAGAAAAATCCAAGTAAATTATTTTATAGACATCAAAAGTAAAATTATTTGGATAAATTATTGTGTCACGTGAATTTTATGTTTAATAATAATGTATAATTTATTTTTAAATATTTTATATTTTAATTCATTTGGTATCTTGATGTATTTAAATTCAAATTAAATTAATAGGGTTAAAATGACTTTAATGATATATTACGAAAAATAATATATTATTAAATTATTTTTAAAAACATAAAAAATATGAATGAGGAAAATAATGATGTTAAATGGTATAAAATATAATACCTTGGTAATTTATAATCCAATTTTTACCTTAGAATTAAAATTATAACCCTTTAAGATTAAAAAAAAGAGACCATGATTATAGACAAAATGGGTTTACGAAGGGTCAATCTAAAAATATAAGGGTAAAAATGACCTAAAATCATAATTAAACCTAATTGGTTGGATGTATTCCAAAATTTACCTTATAAATTTAAAATACGAGTCATTTTGGATCTATTTTTTAAGGAAATTTACTTAATAATTTTTTAAAACTTTGAAAAATTAGAAGTTTGTTGCTCACCTCAATTATAAAAGGACACCCAACCCCACTCTTTTTTACGCCAATTAGAGTGACCTAGCTCGACAAAAACTAGAACAATTATATTTTCAAATTATATAGACACAAATTATAGGTCTTAGTATTCTTAAAAGATCATTCCAAGGTTCTAAAAGAAGGGATATAAAGGAAGTGGGCAGAAAAAGAGATAATCATCTTTACTGACTACTTCAAGTTTGTTTCTTATTATACTTTATTTAAATATTTTTTAATCATAATAAAATAATAATTCCAGTATAATAAATATAATTATTTTTTATTATGATTATTTTGAAGCCATTTTATTCCTCTTTTCCATCCTATGGAAAGTAAAAACATCACTTGTGCGAACATACAGCTTATTATCTCCACGTAGCGGTGTAATTTTTTTTCATCAACATTTTTCTTAGACAGTTATAAAATAGAACTAATGAGTATATATGATATTTATTACATAATTATGGTTATATAAATATAATATATTACTTACCTTCTTACCATTCCATTCATTGTAAAATGATATCATCACTCGTGTGTACGTGTGGACTTCCACCTCAATGAAGTGATGTGAATCGTTTTTCATTTACTATTTACATGGATGGTAATAAGGATAGATTTAATGAATATATATGAAATAAATTATATAATAATGATTTTATAAATTGTAATTATTATTTACCCTCCTTTCTTTCCATCCATCGAAAAGTGAAAATAGTGTACATGCGTACGTATCACCTGCAATCTCCATAAACGGTTTAATTTATTTTTCCATATACACCTTTAATGGATGATTATAAATATGTATATAATGAATATATATAGTATTTATATAATTATTATAATTATATATATTATGTAACCATAATCAAAGTGAAGGGACCAAAAAATTTGAGTTGAATCTTCCATAAAAAATAAAACAGTTAACACATGGAAATGATGATTTTAAAGGAATTATTAATAAATGGGTGTTAAAATATTAAAATTGGATCATTTATGATATTATTAGTATGAAAATAATTATTTTATATAATTAAAATGAATTTAAATTTATTATACATGATAATCACTTACGAAGCAAGTCGGACCTATGGTAAGGGGTTTCTTAACTCAATTACCATTCATTTATTTATACTTATACTTCATTGAATATGTTTTTCCATGATTATGTGTGAAATTTAATAAGATTTTATTATGTTTCATTTACTATTTATTTTTTTGTATTTACTTTTTTAACTCATAATCACTTTATTTACTACAATGATAGGATATTTGTGATGGATTTTATCTCAATTTACAATCCATTGAGACATATTTTGTATTATAAACCTATTTATTTTTATTTGGAGTATATACTACCCATATGATGTATTTAACATGAATATATATTTATTAATTAAAATTAAAGTTTCAATTCTATTTTTCTATTTCAAAGGGTTGCAATTTAAAAGTTACCAACGATGTAATAATTGTTTTTACAATCACATGTTTTAGGATTAATTTTTTTTCATTAAAGGAATCTTATAATATATCCTTTATAAAATCCATATATTATCTTATCCTTTTTATATTGAAGTAGTTTAAATTTTTTTCATCAAAAATTTTCACTCTTTTTCACTTGAATCATGTAAATAAATTTTTAAAATAAAAGTCAATCGTATTTCTCTTTTGATCAGGTATATATTTCTTCTGTGTCCATATTTTTCAAAATTGTTTCTAAAAAGTCTTTTTTATTTAATAAAATGATTTATTAAGGAAATTTTAGGTTATCCTTAAATTTTTACAAGGTTTTAAATGGAACTTTATAATTTTTTCTAATAGTTTCATTTTTAACATTGTTTAAAAAAATCAAAAGGAATGTTTCTTTAGAATGTATGCGGCATTAATAGAATTTCCCACTGCCAGAATAGTTTTTAAATATTCATATTTTTATAAAACTTTTTAATGGTTTTACAAAGAAATTATTTAATGAAAATTTCTTTTAAAATTTTCACTTTTATTTTCTTCTATCCTAAAAAAGACTTGATTTTACTACAAAATCAGTTTTTCTAAGGAATTATTAGTTATCTCTCATTTATTGATTAATTTTATGGTCATTAACATTATCTTCAAACATTAACTTTATTATGAACATTTTTCATCAGACATATCATTATTCATTTCATCATGGATATAAATATTTCCTGAACTATATATATATATATATAGTTTTATTCTACTTGATTGACTGGGGAAATCTTAATATTCTATATTTTTTACTCAATATGGATATTTATTGATGAGGAATAATGTTTATGAATTAAATTAATCAATCAATATATGAGGAATGAAATATAATTATTAAGTGATAGGTGTGGCCCATTATATCCCCTTTGAGGTATTATGTTATAAGAGTTTAGAATGAATAAGGATATTTTGGGAGACATTTATGGGAATACAACCCTTTAGTTTAGTATATGTTTTAGTGAAAATTTTATCTGAGGAATAATGATTTTATATTTTTTGAATATAAGTTTTAAGTTATTTATAACCATTACGGTTAACATAATAATTGATTTTAAGTTAATTCTGGTTGATTAAGAAAAAACAGCTAGTGCATTTTGGGAATATATCATATAGATTACCATGAAATTGAAAATTGGTTTAGTGACTAAGTGATTAATGATAAGTACACTATATTTGGAACCCTAAATAATTAAGGTAAAAATAATTTAAGGAATGAAGAATGAATTAATTTATGGAAGCATATATGAATTTATTATGGATTTTTTTATCCCAAATATTTATGGAAATGATTATCATATTTTGGGGAGTATATGATTAAGGTATATAAATTTTTGGTATGCAGCCTTATGAGCGATTGATATTTGTTAGAGATAACAGTTAGGTTGATCATAAAAAATATGTGATCATGTCTTTCAGATTTTTTGGTTTTGAATTTTTTTATACATATTTTTTTAGGAGTCTTAAGTATAACTATTTATTGAATGGATTAAGTTGAACGTTGGGTGTTAGTGTTTTGGTTTTAGAGACTAATGTATTATTTTGGATAAATTGTGCTAACCATTTTGGTTTTGGTAAATATTTAGAGAAAAATTAATGAATTATGGATATTTTGATCCATTAAAAGTTAATTTTAGTGCTTCACATATGAAAAATCATCTTGAATATTCATTTCTTGGAGTAATAGATGAAATGGAAATTCATCAAATCACAACCAAAGGATGAAATTTTGATTATGAAATAGAAAGAAATAAAATAAGTATATTTTTCCATGTTATATATCTTGACATTAAAATAATCCTTAAAATTTTAGTGAAATGATCTTAAAATAAAAAAAATCCTTCTACATTCATTTCTGATGAATTTATTGTCCTTTAACCCCTCACTGATTTATGGTTTTGGGGTCGTTAACTTCTCAATGACCAAGTTATCTATCACTATTTATTAGTCGTTGTGTGGTATTTTTATACTCTATATCTATATTTTAACTTCACTCCAATTTTCTACTTATTTGGGAACTTGATTATGTGTTAGTTCGGATAACTTTTATCCTAGCCACCTCCCCTTTTTAAAAGAACTTTTTTTAACCCTCTCTACAATGTGGGTTTTTAATAAAAGTATTTTAAAATATTAAACCTTTTATGACCAAGATAAAATTATGAGGGCACAATTTATTTAAGGTGAGAGAATATAACACCCCAAAAAAATTGTTTAAAAGAATAATAAACTTGGTATATTTCTTGACATGCAATGCCAAGAATTAAGTGAATTAAGATATATTATAAAAATCTTATTATTTAAATATGACCGTTATAACCTAGTAATTGAATTTTTGGGTATGAATATGAGTAAATAGACGATGAAACATATAAATATATATATAATGGTCTTATTCAATACAAATTTCTGGATTATTTCTTAGGAAATAAGCACTCAATTTTTAGTAAAGTCATTTTATGCTTCAAAATTGATTTTTATTTTGTTTTATGCATGGAAATTATAATTAATTTCTACCAATTATATAAATTGTATTTTATAAAATAAAAAATCATTTTTTAAAATCATCTTATCAAAATTATCATAGGGTGCAATTTTACGATTTTTCTAAAATGAATGATTTGTTAGTGAATATTGAAAAATACCGATTTTTCAAATAGTGACATTTCTTTTCATTAAATAAATTAATTTAAAAGTACCAGAATATTTGGATTTTATATTAAAGTGAAATATGATCTATTTGATCTAATTAATTCCATTTTATTCAAAAATATACATAATTTTTATATAAGTTTATTTTTATGCTTAAAACACATTTTTTTCCTAAAAAAATGTTTTTCATTGCATTTTTCGCACTTATATTAAAATTGATTTCTAGAAATTCTAGAGATTAAATATTGAAAAATGGATAACATGATTTTAATTATATGGTTCAAATTTATTAAATATTTTCCCTTTATTTTTTTCATTATGAATAGTCTCTGTGGTAAATATTTATCACATCGGTAAGGGTAAAATGGGAAAAACATGGTTAAAACTATGAGATATGATCTCAAAATCAACCCAATACTATTTATTATTTTATTTTATGGGATAAATTAAATTATAAAAATAAAAAAACTAATATATATCGTTTTGGTTCCATCTTCCCTATAAAATTACAATTATATTATTTTAAGTAAAATTCCAAAATGACACTCTCTTGCTCTTAAAATTATTTTTCATGTTCAAATAAGGATACAAATATGTTATGAATGAATATAAAATTTTATTTTTAAACATTATTAATTTGTTTTTTTATTTTAATTTATTTTTAATTTCTATTAATGGTATAATTACCATATGATATTACCCAACATAGACACAGTTCTTGTGCATGTGGTAGAAAAATCAATGTAAATGATTTTAAAAACATCAAAGGTAATATTTTTTGGAAGAATTATAATGTTAAATGTATTTTATGATTAATAATAATTTATAATTTATGATTAAATAGTTTATATATTAATTTATTTTTTTCTCTTGATGTCTTTAAAGTCAAATTAAATTAATAGTTTCAAAATGACATTATAGATATTTTATAAAAAATATTTTAATAAATGATTTAAAAAACATAAAAAACTTGAAATGGGATAATTATGATGACAAATATTTTAAATTTTCATCACTTGAAAATTTATGATCCAATTATTACCTTATAAGTGAAATTATAACCCTTTAAGATTGAAAAAAATGTTACCACAGTTAAGGACAAAATGGGTTTACCAAGGGTTAATCTAAAACGATAAGTGTAAAAATGACCAAAATACTTTCTTAAATATAATTGGTTGATTTAATTTTGACATCACCCTTGTCAAATTCAAATATGAGTCATTTTGGATCCATTTATCCAAGAAAGTTACTTAATAATATTTTAAAACTTTGAAAAAATTCAAGTGGGACACTCACTTTGGTTATAAAAGGATGCCCATCCCCGCTCTTATTTACACCACTTTCAGAAAACTAGATCATCAAAAAACTATCTAATTATATCCCAAAATTCTATATCCATGAATTATAAGTGGTTATATTCTTAAAATACCATTTTAAGTTTCCTAAAAAGAGATCAAAAGGAAGTCTATTGAAGTACCGACTCTTTCAACTTTATTTCTTTTTCTACTTCATTAAAATATATTTTCATAAAACTAAAATAATAAATCTAGTATCATAAATATACTTATGTGATATAATTATTATTTTTAAACCATTTTCCACCTCTTTTCCATCCTTTGGAAATCGAAAACATCATTCGTGCGTACATATAACTTATCATCTTCACATAGCAGTGTAAACCATTTTTCATCACCATTTTAATTTAATGGTTATAAAGATAGAAATAATGAGGTTATATTGATTTAATAATATAATTATGGTTATTTGAATATAATATATCATTTACATTCTTACCATTCCATATATTGTAAAATGATAATGTCGCTCGTGCGTACGTGTGGACTACCACATCCATGAAGCGATGTGATTCATTTTTTATTTACACTATATATAGACGATAATAATGATATATTTAATGAATATATATGATATATATGATATAATAATGATTCAATAAATATTAATTATTATTTAACTTTATTTTATTCCATCCATCGAAAGTGAAAACAATATTCATTCATAAATATGACTTACCATCTCCATGAACAATGTAATTCATCTTTCTATATCCAC
The DNA here is from genome assembly GCA_963277665.1 of Viscum album. Lineage (NCBI taxonomy): Eukaryota > Viridiplantae > Streptophyta > Magnoliopsida > Santalales > Viscaceae > Viscum > Viscum album. Next base: position 371,853,011 of record OY728127.1, on the reverse strand, counting down.
CATTCATGGATGATTATAAATATGTATATAATGAATATTTATAATATTTATATCATTATTTTAATTATTTATAATATGTAACTATGATCAAAGTACAAGAAACGAAACTACAGAAATGAACTTCCCTGAAAAATGAAATAGTTAACACCTGGAAATGATGCTTTTAAAGGAATTATTAATAAATTTGTGTTGAAATATTACAAGTGGATAATATATGATATTATAATTATGAGCATGATTGTGTTATAGAATTATAATAAATTTAAATTTATTAAACAAGAGTTTAAAATCACTTACGAAGCAAATAGGACCTGAGGTAAGGGGTTTCTTAACTCTATTTTCATTCATTGAGTAATACTTCTACTTTATTGACTATGTTATGACATGATTGTGTGTGAAATAAACTCTAATTATATTTTTTATTTATTTATTTTTTTTAAAAAAAATCACCCATAATCACTTCATCGATTAATTCTCACTTCAATGAAACGATCTTTGTAAGGGATTTCATCTTCATTTTCACTTCATTGAGACATATTTGGTATTATGATCCAATTTATTTTTATGTGGTGTATATACTAACCATATGATGTATTTAGAATAAATATATATTTATTAATGATGATTAAATTTTTAATTCAAGTATACTATTTTAAGGGGTTACAATTTTAAAGTTAGCAAGTATGAAAGAATTTATTATACAATCTCATTTTTTGGTATTACTATTAATTTCATTAAAGTAATATTACAATATATCCTTAATAAACTCCATATATGTTCTTATACATTGGATATTTAAGGAGTTTCCATGTTTTATTCCAACTTTTCCTCTATTTTTCACTTGAATCAAGCAAAGAAATGTTTAAAATAAAATTTTTTCTTATTTATCTTTTGATTGGTTATATTTTACTTATATGTCCATATTTTTCAAAATTGTTTTTAAAAATTAATTTTCAATTATAAAAATTATTTATTAAGGAAATTCTATGGTATTCATTATTTTTTACAAGGTTTTAAAGGAATATTTTTATTTTTTCTAAAAAATGAATTTTTCAACTTTCTTCACAAAAAGGAATATTTATTTTTAATATATATGGAGTTAATAGGATTTATCACCACAAAAAATGTTTTAAAATATTAAACTCCTACAAGTTTTCAATGGTTTTATAGAGAAAATTACTTATGGAAAACTTATTTTAAATTATTCTCTTTCATTTTAATTTACCATACAAAATACTTGATTTTACCAAAATAAATATACTTTTTTGATAAATTATTGTTTATCTCTCATCTCTTTATTAATTTTGTTATCATTGACTTTATCTTGAAACATTCACTTTCTTACGATAATTTTTTATTAGTCATATACATATGCTTTGTTGGAACTAAGATTGTTCTTACTGGAAATGTAGTATGGTTTCTCTTTTTTAAAAATCCTCACATAGATGATCAAGGAGTTTGCAAGGAAAGGGATCTTATAGTTCAAGTATACAACATTATTGAAGGTGGCGTTGTTTCCCAGTTTTTTCCAAATTTTTTAGTCCAAAAATTGTAGAATGAAGAAAATTGATTTTGGCAATGGAAGTTGCGTGCAAGTCTAAAGGTACATTTGAAAGTTGTGTGCAAGGTAATTTTCAATATCATCACATCAAAATATGTAAAAGGAAAAAAGTGTGTGAAATATTTAAAATGTGTGCAAAAGACAAGGTTGTGTGGAATTTTCTTACATGCACAATGAGACATAAAAAATGGTTTTACACACCCATATAAAATCGTGTGCATAGGTTCATTGAGGCCTATAAAAAGGCGGATACCCCCATTAAAGACTAACAAATTTTCCAATGAATATATGGTTGGTCTTTCACGTGAAGGATTTTCACGCAAAATATTTAAGCAGAGTAAATGTTGCGTGCAAGGTGATCCTTGAGTCAATCCAAACCAAGTGAACCCCATGGTGTGGTTTCCTAAAAATAGGCGTTGAGCGAAAGAAATCTTGCATGAGAATTAAAAACTTGCGTTCAAGAACAGTTGTTACATGAAAGTTTTGTGTTGAGCTTCTAACATTTTTTAGATATCTAGTTTGTTTGATCAGTGTTCTCAAGTGAATCAATTCTGGAAAATGGTGGAAGCATAGTCTCATGCTACACATAGACAAAAACTATAATTCCAATCTGTTGAATCAATATTAAAGTCAATAAACTGAGTCAGACTTCTCCCAAAGAAATGGGATAGGGGGAGTCGACGGAAGTGTTCTGAGGGACATAGTGTGTTATCCCTAAAATCTTATAAAGGTAGTGTGCCTAGCATAGAGTCATTGGGTCTGAACTATTGTATTCCACAACTAGTGAAGATAAGTGGACTCTGGTATGACCAAAAATATATTGGTGTATACTCCTTGTACTAGCCCTTAGTGGTTAATCAATTAAAACTGATGTCTTGGCTTTCTGCATGTGAATGTCTTATTACTGATCAAATCCATCATACAAGTTTAATGAGTTCCCACCAACATGGTAACAAGATCTTTCATATTAAAAGAAAAGGTTGACACCTTGATTCACCCCTCCTCTCTTAGGGTGTTCTAAGGTCCTACATGAATTTCATCATGGATATTTATATTTCCTTGACCGTATACCATTTCTATATATAGTATTTATCTATATGATTTACTGGGGAAATCCTGATATTCTTTATTCCTTAATAAATACAAATATTTATTGATGAGGTATATTGTTTGTGAATTAACTTAATTATTAAATATATGAGGAATACATTAGACTTATTAAGTGTCGGGTGGGGCCTGTTATAGTTCCTTGATGCATCGGTAGGTCACATTAGACAAACCAGTTTGGTTGTTTGGAATACACCTTACCAATTTAAATATGTTGTCTTAGAATAAGGTCATGATGGTAATATTATGATGTTTGTCATTATGAATTCCATTAGTATGAAATAAACTATTTATTTCTATGTCATTATTTGAATATCTATGATATCCATGGATAAGTTTCAAGCTTATGTGATTATTTATATGGAATTATTTGATCATCATTTATTCCAGCCATATTATTCCTCAGGCTCAAGATACTAATTAAATGAAATGTGTTTTTAGTTATTTACCTTTCAATATTTATTATATCTTATTTAATCATGATATATTCCATTCTATGTAACCCTTACTAAGCATTTGATCTCACCCCTTTCTTATGTTTATTTTCCTCAAGATTCCATGAAGTGTACTATGATTGATATGAAAGGACATTCTAGAGAGAATAATAATGTTCCAAAATAAAATACTATGTTGTATTTTATGTTATAAAATTTAATTTTAGATTCAATTATGAATCTAGTTTACCAAGACAACTAAATTATTTGATCATTCATGATGTGATCTCTTATATATTATGCTAATGTAATAACATAACCACTAACTACGGGCTACTGGAATAAGGTCTTAGACTTAAATTTTACATAATATTGAGTTAAATAAAGAAATCACATTGATGATATTTTTGGGTTTATAGTATCAAAGAATTAGACCATAACTATTACATAACAACTCAAATATTACAAAGTAGAAACTTCTACTCACTATCCATTTTTTCACAAAATAAAACAGTTTAAAAATGATTTATTTTTCTTGATAAAAATATTCATTCATATTGACTTCTTCCTTTCTCTTACCCATCCTTATAGCCTTTGGAAAATATTTCAAAACTTGGGATGATCACAAAAATATTGGTAAGGGATATAAAATAAGTAATGAAACTGTTAATCCATGAATATTTTAAACTCATGAAAACATTTTCACAACATTATACTTTTCACCCATAAAATATAAAATCTTTAACATACCTAATGAAATCATGATATTCCTGAAAAACTTCTTAGTAATAATAAATCGAAAAGTTAACTTGTGACATCCATATCATACTTACATTATAGCTTTCACAGCTACATATGGAGAAACCTTAATGGTTATATTTGGAATAACCATCATAGTATATTCCATAAATATCTTAGGTGAAAATTTATCATTTAACTATGTCTCATTACCCAATGCATTGGTGATCTATCATGGGCTCACCCACCCTGGATTTATCACAAAACCACACGTATACATAAACAATTCCCAAGAATCAAAACATAAGCACAACATATAAATCTTGCATAAAGGAAAAAATAACATTTCCACATTTCATTCAGAAGACATAATCTCAAGATATTGATATAATAAATCCATTCTAAAAACCATTTTCAATAACAAAATACCTAAAAAAGTGAATATGGTATTTATTTTTCTTTTAAAAAACCATTACGGATTGTATAGGAAATCAAATACCAAATAATGGTCACAGTAGTGGAAAAGTCGTTGTCACCATATACCTTAAAAAACATTACTTTTTTCATTTAGTAAAATTATTAGTATAAAAATATTCCTTTGGAAAACCTTTTAATGAAATTATAAGTAAAAGTTATTGATTATACACCGTATAAAATAAGGTGGTGTATAATATAAAAATATGCATTAATAAAAGGAGATTGAGAGAAAGTACATTATCATGAGTCCAAATCATCATGTATAATCCTTATATTCCTAAATATTAAATTTAGGTTAATTTATACTTTATTTATAATAATTTTCAACTTTATTATTCCCATTATATCACTTATTACCATGTTATAGAAATTTCATAATTACTTAAGTTCATATCGAACGTTTTTTCGATATTTGGTACTTGAGTCGAAAATGAACTTAGTATGATGTTAAAAGTACATGTGTTCATAATTCCATCATATCAAAAATAAAATTAATGACATAATCATCACTTTTAAACATCAATTATACTTTTAAATCAAACCATTTATTTATGTTATGAAAAATAGAAAACATTATAATCATGGTGACGATAGGTTGTACATACGCATGAGTAACATTTCCATTTTTCATTTATCATCATGGAAATATGGTAATTATTATTTTATATTTCCATAATTATTATAATATTATTAACATTATAATAATTTTTTATATATACTTATATATATTATACAAGTGATGTGGTAAATAAAAATGATTCACATCACTTCGTGGAGGTGATAGTTCACACGTACGCACGAACGCCATTATCATTTTTATATACATGGAAAGTAAGAACATAATTGATATATTATTATATTATAATGATAAATATATTATTAACATCATATAAAAACATTAATTTCATCATTATGACCAGTCATGAGATACGGTAATGAAAAATGAACTATATCGGTTCATGAGGCGGAAGTTTGTCGTACACACAAACGAAATGTTCATTTATCATTTCATGAAATTGGAGATTTATTTGGGTGATAATATTAACATAATAACATATAATTATATTTATGATACTATATTTATTAGTTCATCATGGTTGAAGGAGATCTAAAAGAAGTGGAAGAAGAAATAAAATAGAAACACTTAAATAAAAACATTACCCTTCCTTCAGATGATCACCTTTCTTCACACCTTAACACCTCTAAGAAGGGTGTTATGCCTAAAAAAGGGGATAAAGAATGTGGGGAGATATCATAGGAAGAATTTTGGGCTGATATTGGCTAAAAAATGGTTATTAAGTGTAAGTAATAGAGAAGAATAATGCATTTTTATAGGAGTAGGGAGGGGCACTCTTGGAATTATGAAAAGTATTAAATTAATATAAATTAATTTTCCATTCTAAATTGGTCCAACTTGATATAGTTAAAATATATGATGAGTATGGGTATATATACATTCATACAATAAAAATTATATGAGTTTTGGATATTTTTTAATCCTTATCTTTTATATTTTAACCCATTTAACTCTTTTCATTTTATTAAGTAATTTACACTTTGAGAGTTAAAATAATTACCATAAGATGTCAAAAGACCAATTAATGAGTCATTAATGACATTTTTTAGTCATAACAAAACTAGTTTTTTGAGGTTTTTATTTTTATAAATTTTAATACATTTAATTAAATATTTTATATTTTAAAATCTGAATTATGCCAATTTTGAAACTATTCATTAATTGACTTTTTAAAAAAATCATAACAACTTCATTCCTTCAAAAAAACAATTTTAAATCATCAATAACATGTCAAAGTCATCCATAAAAATATTTTATGTCATAAAATATTTCAATTTATATTTATTTAAATATTAATAATATCATTTATTTGATTCATCCTTTAATAAATCTATTTCTGCATCATCATTGTGTCATAATTAAATTAAATTATTTAAAGCCTAAAAATTATAAATAAATTATCATGAGGAAGGTAATATATTTATATTTCTAAGGACTATTTATAGTCTAATATATCAATTATATATCCCCATATTAAAATTGTTTTAGTAATAAGAGTCATGTTTATGACACCTTTGTTTTTAATTTAAATAAAATGTTATAAATGTTATTTTCACACCCAAGTGGATTCCAATTGTCACAATTTTTCCCAAGTATTTTATTTATATAAAATAACTCATCCAATAACATTAGAGTAAGCTTTATGGTAATTTTATATTATTATGATATTATTTTTACCTTTAATTACCCAATTTACCTTTAACCGTGGTAAATAAAATACTAAAATTACTATTCAATAAAAAATATTTTGATCCAAATAGATCCAATTTTTTCATGCTAATTAAAAAAATTTATGTCCATTTTTAAATATTAATTTCACAGAAGTGACTAAAATTAATTTAAAAATTAATCACGTTGATGGATTGAGGAAACCGGTTTTTAAAGTAAAAACGTTCGAAAGTTCACAAAGTTTTTATATCCAATTTCAATTAAAAATTGATTCCAATGACCAAAATTGGATTAAATAATAAAAAAAATTATTTAATTATACTTTAAATCCAATTAAAACTATAACCTAACTATATGAAAAAATAAAATGGAAAATTAGTTTTGAATTAAAATGCAGTATTTTTCACTATTCATTAAAAAATGAATATTATCATAAAAATACAAATATTCAACCAAAGAAAATTTTGATTCCCCACTTAAAAATAAGAAGGTTATTTTATTATATAGAAATTATAAAATTTTCAAAATTTATATTTTAAAAAGGTTCCCCATCAATTGGCGGTAAAACTACTTTTAAAAATTTTAGAGCTTTTTATGCAGAAAATTGGATTTATTCTTATTTTAAGCCCATAAATTTTATTGGAAGAAGGTAAAAATATTTAATAAAAATGTGTAAAATATATATATTTATTTCTATTCCTTCCTTCCAATACAACATCTAGGTGTTTACTACCATTATAAAATAATAATATTAATAATGTATTATTTTTCAGTATAACTCGGTCTTGTGTGCAACATAAGATTTCGGAGAAACCCATTGTTTTGGGTTAGGTATGCTATCAGAAAAAGCATCCCATTTAATGTAAAATTAATATCTAATTCATATATTTTAATATATATTAAAGAGTATTATTTGATAATTACTTTGGATGTTACATCCTTCCCTCATTTTGGAATTGCATCTTGAAATTTTATTCACTTATCAAATAAGTGGGGGTATTTCTCCCTCATATAATTTTCATATTCTCATGTTGTCTCTTCAATAATATGGGTATTTCACAAAAACTTTACCTTATAAATCACCTTATTCTATAACACTTTCTCTATATAGTCAAGAACCTGAACTGGATGTTCTTTATAAGAAATATTCTCTTCCAACTAAACTACTTCTGGACTCAAAACATGATATGGATTTGGCATATAATTTCTTAACATTGAAACATAAAAAACATTGTGTACCTGGGATAAAAGTGGAAGTAAATTATCTCTATATGAAACTAATCCAACTTTATCTAAAATTTCATAGGATCCAATGAACCGTGGACTCAATTTCCCCTTCTTACCAAAGTGCATCACACTTTTCCACCCAGAAAATTTGAGAAAGACATGATCACCTTCCTCAAAACAAATCCTTCCTACAGTTATTTGCAAAACTTTTCGTCTTACTCTGATCTGTCCTCATGTGTTTCTAAATAAACTGAACTCTTTTTTCCATCTCTTCAACCAACTCTGGTCCCATCAACTTCCTTTCCCTAACATCATCCAAAAAATCTGGATTTCGACACCATGTTCTATATACTACCTAAAATGGTTCCATCTGTATACTAGAATGAAAATTATTATTATAAGAAAAATCAACCAAATAGAGGTGTTGATCCCAAATTCCCTAGTAATCCATTGAACAAGCACATAGCATATTATTTAAGGACTAAATTGTTAATTCTGACTTCCCATCTAATTGTGGATGAAAAGCTATACTGAAATTTAATTCTATTCCTAATGACTTGTGAAGGACTTTCCAAAAGTTAGAAGTGAACCTAAGATAATAATCAGATACAATGGAGAGAGGAACTCTATGTAACCTAACTATCTCTTTAAGATACAACTGATAAATTTGATCTTGAGACAACATATCTCAAATAGGAATAAAATGAGAAGATTCAGTCAAACTATCAGTAATAACCTAAATCGCATTATTACCTCAAGAATTATTTGGTAATCCCAATACAAAATCCATTGATATATTTTCCACTCTAGCACTAGAAAATTATGAACCATCCCTTTTAGAAATTTTCATTCTACTTTAACCTGCTGATAGGTCAAACACTTCACAGTAAATTCAACAATATATCTTTTCATTCCATCCCACCAATAGTACTCTCAAAGATCTATGTACATATTATTTCTTCCAAGATGAATTGAAAATGAAGAACTATGAGCTTCACATAATAAATCTTTCTTCAACTTTGAATCACAAGGCACACATAATATCATCCTAAATCATAAAATATGAGCTTTATCAATGTTAAATTCAGGAAACTTACCCTTTTGAACCAATTCTACCCTTATCTATAATTCATTGTCTTCCTTCTGTGATTTCTTAATTCTACCTGATAGAGATGATTGTACTAAAACCTAAAACAAAATAGAGGAATTTCCTGCACTAAAAACCTCAAATCCAAAGTTCATTAAATCACTAACCAATGGGTTATGTTCTAAATATAATATGTTTAATGTTTTATTACTTTTTTGACTCAAAACATTGGCCACTTTGTTTTATTTTCTAGGATGGTAATGAATCGTGAAATCACAATCCTTTAATAGTTCCAACCATATTCTCTATCTCATGTTCAATTATTTCTTATTGAATATATAATTTAAACTTTTATTCTTAGTATATATTTCACATTTTACACCATACAGATGATGCCTCCAAATTTTTAAATCCAAAACAATAAAAGACAATTAAAAATAAAGTGTAGGGTAATTTAACTCATGAGTTTTCAACTGAAGTGAAGAATAAGAAATTTCCTGATCAGTCTATATTAGGACACAACCAATTCCTTTCAATGAATCATCACTATAGATAAAAAATTCATTATTTCTGGAAGGTAGTTCCAAAATTGGATAATACACTAACCTTCTTTTCAATTCTTGAAAACAATCATCGTATTATTTTTTCTTGATGAACATAACTCCTTTTAGAGTTAACTTAGTCATTGGGCTAGATAACCGTGAAAAAAAATCAATAAACCTTTGGTAATAGCCTATGAAACCAATAAAATTACAAGTCTCGACTATATTTTTGGGTCTTGGACATTCTTCAAAAACTTTTGTTTTAGTAGCATCAATAGTTATGTCATCTTTAGAAAAAATGTGACCAAGGAAAGAAATTTGTTGCTACCAAAACTCACACTTGATGAATTTACCATATAGTTTCTTTTCTTTTAAGGTTTTTAAGACATCCCTTAGATGACTTTCATGATCCTATTTACTTTTAGAATATACCAAAATGTCATCAATAAACACAACCACAAACTTATCCAAGAACTCATGGAATATTCTATTCATAATATCCATGAATACAACAGGTATATTATTTAACCCAAATGATATAACTACAAATTCATAATGGCCATATCTAGTACGAAATGCAGTCTTCATAATTTTTATTTTCCTTTACTTTCAACTGATGGTACCCTAGCATCAATTCAACCTTCTAAAAATATTTTTATCCATCAAGATAATCAAAAATATCATTGATATGAGGCAAAGGATACTTGTTCTTAATATTGATGTTACTTGAGGCTCTAAAATCAATGAAAAGTCTGATTGAACTGTATTTATTTTTAACAAATAAGATAGGATCACCCCATAGAGATGTACTAGGTTGAATGAAACTTTTATCTAATAACTCCTATAATTGATTATTCAACTCTAAAAGTTAAATTTGATCCATTCAATAAGGGGTTTTGAAATTGACTCAGCATCAGGAACTACGTAAACAGTAAATTCAACTTCTCGATCAGGTATAATAAAAGGAAACTCATTAGTAAAAACATCAAGATACTCATTTATAACTGGCACATCATTAATCTGAACAGTTCCTTTATTTTCAACAATATGTGAAAGGTAACATTAATTTACTCTTTTTAGTAGTTTCTCATCTTCCTGATATGATATCTATGGTAAGGGTTCATTATTGTATACAAACTGAAAGTATTTCAAAAAAGAAACTTCTTTATCTCTACAATAAATCTTAGCATGGTAAATAGAAATCCAATACATACCCAAAATAACATCAAGCTCTACTATAGTAAATACAAAAAGTTATTTAGGTAAATTCTTTCCACATACAAGGATAGGAATATTCTTATAATTTCCTTTTACCTCAACATTTCCCCTATTTTTTTTTACCATAAGTTCTGGATTCATTTCTTGAGGTGGAATTTCCAATTTACCAAAAAAAATATCTGAAATGAAAGAATATATTGACCCTAAATCAAACAACACATTGGAATAATATGAATAAACAAACATTGTACCTAATACCGCTTCATTTGATGGCCCAACATCTGCTGAATTAGTTATAAAGGATTTCACCACACCATTCTTCTTATAGTCTAGATGCTTCCCATCATTCAAGTCCTTCATCAGATAGTTGTTTTCATAATAACCCATATCATTAAACTTAAAACATTTTAATGACTATAAATCAGATTTTGTCTTACCACTACCATTATATTTTTCAGTGTAGTTATGAGACTTATGCCCCATTTTACCACATCAGAAGAACTTTATAGAATTTGGAAGGAATTCTACAATGTGTTATTTACCACAATTCTCACAAACTATAAACTTAATTTTCTTACCATCAAAATTTTTTAATGAATTATTCCCATTCACCTGCCACCTTTACCTCTTATTATTTTTTTTTCAAATAAAACATGCTCATTGCAAAACTCAATTTCCACCTTCTCTACACATCAAAAAAGTTTTTAATAACTTTTAAACTTTTGAGATTACAACACCCTTCGATAATTTGGATTTAATCTTGAGTAAAAATGATTGATTTTACTATCAATATCCCAGATTAAATTTAGAGCATGCCTTTTATGTCAACCCTGCTTTTTATTACACAATTAAACATAATTTATTATATAAACTTAACTTGTTACAACAAAGAAGATCGAGAGGTCTAGTGTCTTTGGGGATTAAGATCATTACATAACAACTTAAAATATGAAATACAACATCTTTATTCAAAACATCCTTTACATGACCAATACATTCCTTAATACTTAGCATTGCATGGGATAACCTGAGGACATGCATAAGAAAAGGGTGATATATAAAGCCCAATAAGGGAATAATCATGGAATAACATGAGGAATACAATACATGTTAGAAAATAAGCATATCAATAGATCACAAGAGAAGCATAAACATAAAGGAATGATAAATCATGATAATCATAACATGGAAATGTGGCAACAACACTTAAAATGGAATTACCATGAGCCAAGTCTCATTGCACATGGAGCATGAGTAAACCCTCATTGCACATGGAGCACGAGTAAATCCTCGTTGTACTTTAATTAGAATGAGTAAACACCCCTTTTCACATGATGTATCATGATACTATAATTTACCTAATGCATTATAGTGCTATAAGGGCGTACCCTTCTTAAACATTTCATTTCATGCATAAGTGTGCCACATGGATTATAAAATATTGAATCATTCAACATAATCATATATTCCACGATAAATGAATGTGGAATACATACATGAAAATATTTAGACAATATGTAAATGTGCATAAGGTTGAATACCCTTGATAGAAAATGGGTATGGTATTCACTACACAATGACTTTGGCTTGGAAAAGCGCGGTGCAATTTCGGCAGCATAACAACGTGACATAAGAACACATAAAAATGGTTGATGAGAGAGAAAGTGGTGTATTTTCATATTTAAATTACATGGAAAGTAAGGGGTTATATAGATACATGTCCCAAAAATGTAATGGGATTTATATTCATGATACAAAAGAACTACTTGAATGTAATGAGGAGAGACAAATTCCTTTCGGAATTTTGGCATAGTAACAGGTGTACATGGGAGGCATTTAATGAGAGAGAGAGAGGTATAACATCATTCAAACATAAAGAGGGAGGTATGGGGGACATGAAAAACCATACACCAACTTTTATAATTGAAATTAAAAGGGCATAAAAAGTTAAAGAATATTGGACAAAAATGAGAAAGGAATAAAAAACCCTTACTTGGAAGTGTGCTTCCAAAGGCTTGATAGAGGCTTGATAGAGGCTTCTTGGGAGTTTGGGGTTCCTTGGGAGGATTATAGAGAGAGTAGGACAGAGGTTAGACGAACTCGAAAGGCTTTGAGTGAGTAGGAAGTGGGAGCTTGGGTGGGTTTATATAGGAAAGGTGAAGGAATTCTTTATTATTTAGGTTTGGGACACCTCACATTAAACTAATCCAAACCACAAACCAGCCCATGGTTTTTGCCCATGGTTTTTGGAAAAGGGAATTGGAAAAAAATATTTCATAATTACAAAGTATAAACTTCTTAAAATAATGGGGTTTCTTATGTGGAGGTGAGTCACACTCCCAAGGAAAACAATTTAAAAAGACAAAATGTTTAATAAGTCTTGAATGGTCCACTAAAGCTTTGTAAAATAAATCAAACAAACCCAAAATCACATTATTATAATGGTAAAACATATATTGGCTGAACATGAAGTTTATAGTATTTTATTACATCACTATTGTGTCATTATGATGTCATAAAATAGATTATATATTTAAACGGTATTTAATTTTTACCCAAAAATTTGACTGTCTCAGAAAATTATGAAAAAGTCACCGTTGGATAATTTCAATGTCCTGATTCTAGAAATAATATTTATTTTATCTAAATAATTTTTCTAAATATGTTAATTTTCACTTTTAAAATAAAAACCAACATTTATCAAAAATTCATGGGTTTTGACAAAAATGGCTTTCAAACCTTAAATAAAATTCCAATTGCATTCATAAAATTATAAAATAATTTATATTTAATAAAAATTAATTTAATAACAATAATAATATTTTATTGAAATATTATTTAATTCAAAAATCTATTAATTCATCAAAATAGATTTCTTAGTTTCAACATTAATTAGAGATACTATTTGTGCTTTAAAAACTATTTACAAGGTAACAATAATAAAATGAAAGTATATTCATTATTATATAAAAAAATAATGTACATAACCATAGTGTTAAGGTCTTGTTACATAACCCCTTATAACACCCGCATAAGACCGAAGAGCAAGGTGTGTGACGGTGACAAACTCTTGGGGTGGCTCGGATAACATTGCTTGGGTGGTGATCTCTATGAACTTCCACTTCTCTCGTAGGCAGTCCCACTCTAGCTTAACATATTCAGGCTCAGCTTAGGCTTGGTCAAGAGTGAAGCCTAAAGATGCAAACTCCTTTCTGAGCTATAAAAAATGGGCATCGTATGGGGCCCGTCTATTGGATGAGGACATCGCTTCCTTTGTCTGAGTAAATTGGATTTGTTAAAGCCCTATATTTATACTAATCATGTAATCATTGTTCAACGGCTATATTAGAAATGGTCACAATTTTTAACAGTATTTTAAAATCAAAATACATAAAACTAAATAAGTGGACATTTTATATAAACATTTTACTTAAAGAGACATTTAATTAGATCAAGAGGGATTTCCATTAATGAAAGTTTGGGTCATTACAATCTTCCTCCCTTAAGAAATTTTTCCCTTGAAATTTCATTTTCCCACACTAAAACTGATTTGGGTAACTCTGCTTCATCATTTCCTCTGATTTCCATGCCGCTTCTTCAAGCTTGTGGTTTCGCCACAACACCTTGACGAGGAGCATTATCTTATTTCGTAGAACTTTTTCTCTATGATCTAAGATCTTCACTAGTTGCTCCTCATAAGAAATATCATCCTCTAACTATACCACCTTTCAAGAGAGTACATGTAAAGGGTCCGGTATGTACTTCCTTAAGAGTGTTACATGAAAGACATCATGTACTTTGGCTATAGTAGGTGGAAGTGTTGTTCAATAGGCCACGGCCCTGACACGATCAAGAATCTTGAAGGGGCTGATGTACCTTGGACTTAAATTCCCTTTCTTTCCAAACCTCATGACCTTCTTCCAGAGAGATATGCATATAAATACCATGTATCCAACTTTAAACTAAAGGTCTCATCGACAGTTATCTGCATAACTCTTCTTTCGACTCCGGGCTGCCTTGATATGCTACTGAATGGTTTTCACCTTCTCTGCCATTTCTTCGACTATTTCTTATCCAAGCTGCTTACGCTCATGGACCTCATCCCAACACATTAGTGTTCTACACCTTTTCCCATAAAGGGATTTATATGGTGCCATTTGGATTCTCGAGTGAAAATTATTATTATAAGAGAACTCAATGAGAGGAAGATGTCGATCTCATCCTCATTTAAAGTCCATTGAGCACGCTCTCAACATATCCTCAAGTGTTTGGATGGTCTACTCGGATTAGCCATCAGTTGGAGGATGATAGGCCGTACTGAAGTTTAGTTCAGTATTCAGAGCATGTTGAAGACTCTTCCAAAACATAGAGGTGAATCTTGGATCTCAATCGGACACAATAGATTGTGGTACTCAATGAAGCCATACCACTTCCCTGATATATATTTTTGCCAGCTGATCCAATGAGAAATCCTCCCAAATAGAAATGAATTGTGCAGCCTTTATAAGATTATCCACAACAACCCATATTGCATTGTTGCCTTTGGATGTCTTCGGAAGTCCGGTGACAAATTTCATGGTGATGTTCTCCCATTTCCATTCTGGTATAGGCAATGGTTGCATCATCCCCTTAGACTTCTGGCTCTCTGCCTTCACTTTCTAACATACCAGGCACTTTGATGTATATTCAGTGATCTATTTCTTTATATTTTCCCACCAATAATACTCTTAAAGATCTCAATACATCTTTGTGTTTCCAGGGTGAATAGAGAAATTTGAACTATGTGAATCATCCAAAAGTTCCTTCTTCAGCTCCGAATTTGATGGAACACATAGTCTTTTCCCAAATCTCACAATTCCTTCTCTATTAACATTAAACTACGAGTATTTACCATTTCCGATAGCTTCCACTTTTTCCTGAATTCCCACATCATCCTTTTGATCATCCTTTAACCCTTCCAAAAGTGACGGTTGAGCAATCATTTGTGAAAGGATTGATGATGTTCCTTTTTTATGATTCCCATGTCCATCTTCATCAAATCTAAGAAGATTGGATCCTTTTCAATTCTAATCAATGATAGAATCGTTGGGTCCTTTCTACTTAGGGAATCTGCCACCTTGTTTTCTTTCCCAAGGTGGTAATGGATTGAGAAGTCATAGTCTTTGATCAGCTCAAACCATCTTCGTTGGCGCATGTTCAACTCTTTCTATGTGAATATATACTTGAGGCTTTTGTGGTCCGTATATATTTCACACTTCTCCCCAAAGAGATAATTCCACCAAATTTTCAAAGAGAAGATCACTGCAGCCAACTCGAGTTCATATGTTGGATAGTTATGTTCATGAACTTTCAATTGCCTTGAAGCATGGGTAATGACTTTTTCATTTTTCATCAACATGCATCCCAGGCCCTTCTTCGAAGCATCACTGAATACCATAAAAATTTCTCCACTTGTGGGTAAAGTGAGCACAGGTGCAGTGATAAGCCTCCTTTTCAAATCCTTAAAATCTTTCTTCGCATTCATCACTCTAAGAAAACTTTAATCCTTTCCGAGTTAGCTTGGTAAGAGGGTTGGATAATCATGAGAAATTTCTCACAAATCATCGATAATATCTAACTAACCCCAAGAAGCTATGGATATACATTACTGATGTTGGCCTCGGCCATCCCTCAATTGCTTCTGTTTTGGAGGGATCCATAGATTTCCCATTGTTTGTGATGATATGGCCCAAAAATTAGACCTCCTACAACCAGAACTCACACTTGTTTTACTTGGTATAGAGATTCTCCTTCCACAAGGTCTCTAGTATAGTTCTTATATGCTTATCATGATTCTCCTTGGTTTTCGAGTATATCAGAATATCATCTATAAAGACTACCAAAAAAATTTTGAGGTAATCTCTAAAGACTCTATTCATCAAGTCCATGAAGATTTCTGGAGCATTAGTGAGTCTGAAAGAAATTACTATGAATTCATAGTGCTCGTATCTTGTGCGAAAATTAGTCTTGTGGATATCTTCCTTCTTCACGCTTACTTGATAATATCCCGATAGCAAATCCACCTTGGAGAAGTATTATGCTCTATGAAGCTGACCGAACAAGTCATCAATTCTTGGGAGAGGATACTTATTCTTTATTGTGACTTTGTTAAGCTCATGATAATCGATGCAAAGGCGCATTGACCCATCCTTCTTCTTGACAAAATGGACAGGTGCACCCCGTGGTGAAGCACTTGGGCGTATAAACCCTTTATCCAGATTCTATTGTAGTTGTTTCTTAAGATCCTCAAGCTCCACAACATACATTCTATACAGAGTCTTGGATATTGGCAATTCCCCAGTATAAGATCAATTTAGAATTAAACATCTCTTCTAGGAGGAAGACCATGCAATTCCTCATGAAACACTTCAGCAAATTCCCTCACAATAGGCTAGTCTTCAAGGATGGTTGCTTCCTTAGACTCAATCATCTAAGCTAGATACGCATGCTCATAGGGCAGTAATATCCACGCTTGAGATGATGGAGCTAAAAAATATTCATCTTCCTCCATGCACTTGTATAGAATCGGGGGTCGATTATCCACATGGAGATTGATTTCCCTCTCCCAGAAATTTATGTTGGATCTATATAAGGAAAGCCAATCCAAGCCAATAATCACATCAAATTCCACTAGAGGGAGTATGATGAGGTTCCCCAGGAAGTTTGATCGATAGATTATGATAGGGGAGGAGCTATATTCATGGGATTCAATGATTTACCCATTTTTCGTGCTCACCGACATCTTCACTTTCATGATTTGTGATGGTGCTAGGATTGTTCTACTAAACATTAGAGATATAAAAGAATGCATAGAACCTAAATCAAAAATTATGTTTGATATTATTGAATTAATAACTAGCGTACCTGTCACCACTTCATTTTCGGGGTTCACTTCTACAGTAGTGATGGAAAAAGCTTGCCCTTATGGCCTTGGAGGTTGTTGCTTGCCTCCAAAAACCCTTTTCTTAGGGAACATATTTTCAAGATGCACTGGTTCTTTGTAGTTGTAGCAGTGAACCACGTGTTGAGGTTCGAATGGAGCGTTCCTCTCCTCTATCACAGCCGCGAGTCATTATTTCTAACAGTTAATAGCCAAGTTCCCTTTTCTTTCACACTTAAAGCATTTCCTTGTCCCCTTCAGGCAATTTCTGGGGTACTTCTTTCCACACATTTGGTAAGTGGAGTGCTGGATCTTCTTAGCACCATTGGATTTATCCATCAGACTGCCAGAATTGAATTCCACCTTATGCTTCTTATCCCCAAGATACCCCTGAGATTATCTGATCTCCATTTCGACCTTGAGGGCACATCAAACAATTTCCTCATATCTGTCAAAGTCACGGATCGCCAGTGCCTTTTCCAAGCTAGGTTTCAGCCCACCAAAGTTGCGGTCAACCTTGAATTTGTGGGTAACGACAAAGACAGAGGTGTATCATGCAATACTTATGAATTTTTCCTCATATGCTCTGATAGATTCGTCGTCTTTTTGATTGAGGGAAAGGAAGTCCCTTTCCATCTTAAGCTGGAGGGTACACGGAAAATATTTATCGAAATACATCTTCTAGAAATCCTTCCATTCCAATGCCTCGATCTCCTCCTCAGGATTCATATTTTTTATTAACATCCACCATTGATCAGCTTCACCCTCCATATGATAAGTAGTCAAGAGAAACTTCTCTTGTTCAGAACATTTAAGGATGGAGAAGATATTTTCAATGGAGTTGATCCATTGTTCAGAGATTGAGGGATCGGATGATCTATTAAAAGTAGGAGACCTTTATCTCATGAAGCTCACGGTAGCTACTTGTTCTTTCTTAGGGGGGTTGAACATTCCTCTTAACCCATGTTTCTATTCAAATCTTGAGTTAGATGAGAGAGAAGCATGTCAAAGCCTGTTATTCCCACTCCCATTGGATTGGGCAACTCATTAGTACAGTCATCACATTGATCTTCACATCAGTTGTTAGCCCGAGTCCTCCTATTATAGGCCATTGGCTGGAATAAAAGGAAGGTTAGGGGTAACACATAAAGGGTAATACAAGGACAAAACTGATGACTTATAAATAACTTTTATTTCCATAACATATGAATCTATTGGCCTCAGTCTATGTTATCCATGATCTACTTTCTAACATATATTCTTAGGGTGTCTTTTTTTAGTTCCTTAATAATGGTTCATGTTAAGCTTGTGAACTTACCAAAGCCTATCGCCCATGAGTGTCGTAACCAAGAGTGCAGCAAGGCCCTTTTTCGTGCACCAGTTCCTGTTCGATTCTAGCTGAAAGCGGTGTTTTCCGGTTTTACCCCTAGGATACATCTGTGCCAGATCTGCCTCTACCTACTCGTATCCAGACAGGGATGTATTTGCTTGATAAACCACTTACTCAATACTCACCAAAACATAGGGATATTTTTATTATACTTAGTCTTATATTTAAGGCTTTACTAGGGTTTTCTAATCCTAATCCCAAAAAATAAATAAACCTATCCTATAATACCAACTATGATAACCCTGCTTTTTATTACACAATTAAACATAATTTATTACATAAAATTCACTTGTTACAACATAGAAGATCGAGAGGTACAGTGTATTTGGGGATTAGGATCATTACATAACAAATTAAAACATGAAATACAACATATTTATTGAAAACTTCCATTACATGACCACTACATTCCCTTGTACTTAGCACTGCATGGGATAACCTGAGGACATACACAAGAAAAGGGTGATCTATAAAGCCCAGTAAGGGAATAATCATGGAATAACATGAGAACTACAATACATGTTAGAAAATAGGCATATCAATAGAGAACATGAGAAGAATAAACATAAAATCATGATAAATCATAATAATCATAACAATGAAATGTGTCAATAACACTTAACATGGAATTAGCATGAGCTAGGGCTCATTGCACATGGAGCATGAGTAAACCCTCATTGCACATGGAGCATGAGTAAACCCTCATTGCACTTGAACTAGCATTAGTAAACACCCATTTCACATGACGTATTAAGATACTATACTTTACCCAATGCATTGGAGATCTATAAGGGTATGCCCTTCTTAAACATATCATTTTATGCATAAGCGTGCCACATGGATCATAAAACATCGAATCATTCAACATAATCATTTATTCCACGATAAACGAATGTGGAATAAATACATGAAATACTTTAAACAATATGTAAATGTTCATAAAGGTGAATACCCTTGATAGAGAAATGGGTATGGTATTCACTACACAATGACTTTGGCTTGGAATAGAGTGGTGCAATTTCGGCAGCATAACGGCGTGACATAAGAACTCAAAAAAATGGTTGATGAGAGATAAAGGTTTGTATCATCATATTTAAATGACATGGATAGTAAGGGGGTCATATAGATACATGTCCCAATAATTTTAATGGAATTTAGATTCATGATACAAAAGAATTTCTTGAATGTAAATGAGAGAGAAATTCCTTTTGGAATTTTGGCATAGTAACGGGTGTACATGGGAGGAATTTAATGAGAGATAAAGGGGTATACCATAATTAAAACATAAATAGTTCAGTATGGGTGAGGTGAGAAACCATACCCCAAAATTTATAATTGAAATTAAAAGGGCATAACAATTTAAAGAATATTGGGCAAAAATGAGAAAGGAAGAAAAAACCCTTACTTGGAAGTGTGCTTCCAAAGGCTTGAGAGAGGCTTCAAGGGAGATTAGGGAACCTTGGTAGGATTCTAGAAATAGGAGGGAATAGGTTGGACGAACTCCAAATGATTTTATTGAAGAGTAATTGGGATCTTGGGTGGGTTTATATAGGAAAGGTGAGGGAATTCTTTATTATTTAGGTTTGGGACACCTCAAATTGAACTAATCCAAACCACAAACAAGCCCATGGTTGGGAAAAGGGAAGTGAATAACAATATTTTATAAGGCCAAAGTCCAAACTTCTTAAAATGATGGGGTTTTTTATGCAGAGGTGAGTCACACTCCCAAGGAAAACAATTTAAAAAGACAAAATGTTTAAAAAGTTTTGAATGGTCCACTAAAGCTTTGTAAAATAAATAAAACAAACCCAAAATCACATTATTTTAATGGTAAAACATATATTGGCCGAACATAAAGTTTATAGTATTTTATTACATCACTATTGGGTCATTATTATGTCATAAAACACATGATATATTTAAACGGTATTTAATTTTTACATAAAAAATTGACTCTCTCAGAAAATTATGAAAAATTCACCATTGGATAATTTCGACTTCCTGATTCCAGAAATAATATTCATTTTATAGAAATAAATTTCTAAATATGTTAATTTTCACTTTTAAAATAAAAACTAACATTTATCGAAAATTCATGGGTTTTGACAAAAATGGATTTCAAACCTTAATAAAAATTACAATTACATTCATAAAATTATACAATCATTTATATTTAATAAAAATTAATTTAATAACAATAATAATATTTTATTAAAATATTATTTTATTCAAAAATCCAATTATTCATCAAAATATATTTCTTAGTTTTAACATTAACTAGAAATACTATTTGTGCTTTAAAAACTATTTACAAGGTAACAATAATAAAATGAAAGTATATTCATTTTTATATACAAAAATAATGTACATAACCATAGTGCTAAGGTCTTGTTACATAAACCCTTATAACACCCGCATAAGACCGAAGAGTAAGGTGTGCGATGGTGACAGGATTTTGGGGTGGCTCGGATAACAATGCTCGGGTGGTAATCTATATCAACTTCTACTTCTATCGTAGGAAGTCCCGCTCAAGCTTAACATATTCAAGATCTGATTGGGCTTGGTAAAGAGTGAATCCCAGAGATGCAACCTCCTTTCCGAGCTCTGACAAATGGGATTCGTATGGGGTGCGTCTACTGGATGAGGTCATCACTTCCTTTGTCTGAGTAAATTGGATTTGTTAAAGCCCTATATTTATACTAATCATGTGATAACTATTCAATGACTATATTAGCAATGGTCACAGTTCTTAACAGTATTTTAAAATCCAAAAACATAAAAACAAATAAGTTGACATTTTATATAAATATTTTACTTAAAGAGACATTCAATTATATCAAGAGGGATTTCCATTCATGAAAGTTTGGGTCCTTACACCTTTCCAATCAAGTGAATTTTGCTTCATATGCATCCATTGAGCCCTCATCTTTCCTCAATTGTAATAATTGTGTTTCCATAATAAGTCAAACAGCTTTATGAAAATATTTCTCTAGAAACATACTCTTGAATTCATCCCAACCAACAGCATAAATCTCCTCACAACCCCAGATATTCTTAACCATCAACCATAAATGATCGAATACACCTTTAAAATAGTAAATAACAAGACTAACCTCTTGATTATTTTAACACTCCATGACATCAAAAATATTTTCTAGTGCTTTAATCCACCATTCAGTTATCATGAGGTCAGATGATCCTATGAATTATGGAGGGTGTTACCTCATGAAATGCTCTAATATTGACATGTTCCTCTATGGTTGATCTCATTGATCTCATGTATGGATGCCTCTACCATTTATTTCCTAATTCAAGTGCACCATCACTGCAACAAACTGTTCAGTTCTTATTCTGACCATCTCAAGTTTCTGATTTGGAAGGTTATTTTCCTCTGGATTTCTTCGTAGCACATCTTCCCTATTTCCTCTACAGAAAATCATTCTAAATACAAATATCTTAGATGAAGAAACATGGTAATATTCAAATTTTATATAATTCATAAATTAAAAAACATTTATAAATATTCTAATGATAATATCATAAGCCCTAAAGTTTTCTAAACCGTCCTTTGATACCAACTATAAGGCCCCACCCTTAAAAATTACATAATCTTGAGTTAAATCGAGAGTTCACATTAAGGATACTTTTAGGTTTATAGTTTTATATAATTAGGCCATAACTATTACATAATAACTCAAATATTAAAAATTAGACACTTATAATCACTATCCATTTTTTCACAAAATAAAACTCTTTAAGCATGATTTATTTTTTATTGATAAAAAACTCTATACATATTGACTTATTATTTTCTCTTACCAATCCTTATACCCTATGGAAAAAATTTCAAAAACAAGGGATGAGCATAAAAATCTCACTAGGGGATACAAAATAAGTGATGAAACCGTTAGTCCATGAATATTTTATAGTAATGAAAACATTTTCACAAAATCATACATTCCACCCATAAAACATGAAAACTTTAACCTACCTCATGAAATAATAAGATTTATAAAAAACTTCTTAGAAATAATAAATCATAAATTTAACTTGTGGTATCCATATCATACTTACATTGTATATTTCACAACTACATAGGGATTAACCTTCATGGTTACATTTGGAAAACCCGTCACAATATATTCCCTAAATATCTTAGTAGAAACCATGTAATTTAACTCCATATCATTGCCTAATGAATTGTAGATTTATCATGGGCTCACTCGACCTTGGTTTATCATGAAACCACCCATATACATAAACAATTTTCAAGAACCAAAAAAAACACAACACATAAATCATACATAAATTAAAAAATAACATTTCCACATTTCATTTAGAAGATATCATCTCAAGATATTTATATAATAAATCCATTATGAAAACCATTTTCAAAACCAAAATACATGAAAATACAATATGGTATTATTTTTCTTTTAAAAAACATTACATCTTTTAGAGGAATCCAAATACGAAATAATGTTTGCGGTGGTGGAAAAATTGTTGTCGAAGTATACCTTAAAAAACATTCCATTTTTCATTTAGTAAAATGACATGTATAAAAAAGATTCATTTTTAAAACCTTTGAATAAAATTATAAGTAAAATGGGTATATTATACACCGTATAAAAGAAGGTGGTGTATAACATCAAAATATGCCTCAATAAAAGGAGATTGAGATGAAGTCCCTTACCGTGAGTCAAACTCATCATGTAAAATATTTATATTCATAAATAATAAACTTATATTAATTTATAATTTCTTGAGAACCTTTTTAAAGTTTATTATTCTTTTTATATTACTTATTACCATGTTATAAAAATTTCATAATTATTTAAGTTCATATCGGATGTTTTGTTGATATTCGGTACTTGAGTCGAAAATGAACTTGGTATGATGTCAATAGTTCATGTGGTCATAAGTATATCATCTATATAATAAAATTAATGAGATAATAATAACTTTTATACATAAATTATAATTTTAAATTAAACCATTTATTTATGTTGTGAAAAATGAACAATGTTATAATCATGGAGACGGTAGGTCGTACGTACGCATGAGTAACTTTTATATTTTTCCTTGATCATTATGAAAATAAGGTAATTATTATTTTATCTTTACAGAATGATAATAATATTATTAAAATAATAATAATCATTTAAATATACATATATATATCATAAAAGTGATGTGGTGAATAAAAATGATTTGCATCACTTCGTGGAGGTGATAATTCACATGTATGCACAAACGGTTTTATAATTTTTATATGCTTGGAAAGTAAGAACATAATTGATATATTATTCTCTTAAAATGATAAATATTTAATTAAAATCATATAAAAACATTAATTCCATCATTATTACTAGTCTTTATAAATGGTAATGAAAAATTAACTATATCGGTTCGCGAGGCGGTAGTCCGCCGTACACACGAATGAAATGTTCATTTCCCATTTAATGAAATTGGAGATTTATTTAGGTGATGATATTAACGTAATAACATATAAATATATTTAGGATACTATAGTTATTATTTAATCATGTATTAAGTATATTTAAAAAAACTGGAAGAAGAAATAAAATAGAAAACACTTAAATAAAAACATTACCATTCCTTCAGAAGATCACATTTTTAACACATTAACACGGCTAAGAATCGTGTTATACCTAAACTAAGGCATCAAGAATGTGGGAATGAATTCTAGGAATAGTTTTTTTGAGATCTTGGTCAAACCAAATGGTTTTTTAAGTGCAATTAATAGATAATAAGATTTATTTTTATAGGAGAGTGGAGGGCCACTCTTAGAATTATTAAAATTATTAAATTAATATAAATTAATTTTTTATTCCAAATTGGTCCAATTTGATTTAATTGAAATATAGGTTGAGTATGGGTCTAAATAAATTCATTAAATAAAAATTATATAAGTTTTAGATATTTTTTAATATTTATCTTTTTTGTTTTAACCCTTTTAACTCTTACCATTTTATTAAGTAATTTACACTTTGAGAGTTAAAATAATTACCATAACATGTCAAAAGGACAATTAATGAGTCATTAATGACATTTTGAGGCTTAACACAACTATGTTTAGGAATATTTTATTTTTTAAAATTTTAATTCATTTAATTAAATATTTTATATTTTAAAATATGAATTATTTAAATTTTGACACTATTCATTACATGAGTTTTTAAAAAAATCATAACTTGGTTACTTAGAAAAAACTAGTTTAACTAATCAATAACATGTCAAATTCATCAATAAATTTTTTTTTTAGAGTCAAAGATTTAAATTTATAATTATTTTAATATTATTAATATCATTTATTTGATTATTCATTTAATAAATCTATTACTGCAACATCATTGTGTCATAATTAAATTTAATTATTTAATGTATAAGAATTATAAATAAATTATCATGATGTATTTAATATCTTTATATTTCTAAGGACTATTTATTGTTGAATATTTCACTCATATAACACCATATTAAAAAAATTAGTAATAAGAGTCATGTTTATGACATCTTTGTTTTTACATTAAATAAAATGTTATAAATGTCATTTTCACACCCAAGTGGCTTAAAAAGGCCAAAATTTATTTTCTTGGTTGACAATAACTCATAAAATAATATTTTGACAAGTTTTATGGTATTTTTATATTATTATAATATTATTTTTATCTTTAATTACCTGATTTACCTATAACCATGGTAAATAAAATACTAAATTTATTATTCACCAAAAAATATTTTCATCCTATTAGATCTAATTTTTCATACTTATTACAACTATGTATTTCTATTTTTTGAATATTCAATTTATAGAAGTGACTAAAATTAATTTAATAATTAATCTCATTTACGGATTGAGGAAATGGGTTTTTAAAGTAAAAATATTCAAAAGGTCACAAAGTTTTTATATCCAATTTCAATTTAAAATTGATTCCAATGACCTAAATTATATTAAATGATAAAAAAATTATTTAATTATTCTTTAAAAAAATTAAAAGTATAACCAAACTATATAAATAAATCAGACAAAAGATAAATTTTGAATTAAAATGCTATATTTTTCACTATTCATAAAAAATCAATATTTTCATAAAAATACCAAAATTCTACCAAAGTTAATTTTTATGTATCACTTCCAAATAATAAGGTTATTTTTTCAAATATAGATTATAAAAATTTCAAAAATTATATTTTAAAAAGGTTCAGCATCAATATGCGGTAAAAATTCCTTTTAAAAATATTAAAACTTTTTATGCTTAAGATTAGATTTATTCTTATTTTAAGCCCATAAAATTTATTATAATAAAGTAAAAGTATTAAATAAACATGTGTAAACATAATATAGTTAATTCTATTCATTCTCTCCAATACAACTTCAAGGCATTAAGTACCATTTAAAATAATAATATTAATAATGTGTTATTTTTTAGTATAACTCAGTCTTGTGTGAAACGTGAGATTTTAGAGAAACCCATTCTTGTGTGTTGAGTATGCTATCAGAAAAAATGTCCCATTTAAAGTAAAATTAGTATCTAATTCAAAAATATTAATATATATTAAAAATTATTATTCTATAATTACATAGGATGTTACAATTGGGGTAGGTGTATTTACATACCCAATCTGTTTATGTAGAAAATTAAATTCTAACTTAATACTATTTTAAGACTCAACAATCTAAATTTAATTATGTTATTGGTTTTATATATATTAATTTTTCAATTAATTTCTATATAAATTTTGGAACTATGTATCTTGTATAGCCATAATACATCGACTAATCCATGTGCATTAAAAGCATCATGCATAATGTTAATTAATATGTGCCCCATGTGTCATTTATTGACTCATACACACCATGTAATTATGCAACAAAATGCATATGATATATGCTACATGAGTAGAGTGTATATGATCTTAATACATGCTGAGGAGTTCATATAGGCATTGAGTTGATTCCAAGTGCCAAGATACATACTTATATTATTAAATTTTAAAGGAAAATAAATTATTTAAAACCATAGTGGATTGGTATCTCTAGGAAAAATTGGATAGATATTCAGATAAATTGAATTAATTAATTAATCAAATTAATTTTCATGTATTTATCTTAATAAAATTACCAATCAAAATGAATATTATCCAGTTAATTTAAATGCATATTCATTGCACTAGTGGATTACCGTGAGCTTATAACAACCTATATATATGTATGGTTTCCTTTGATTTAATTATTTCATTGGTTTTTTAAATTATAATATTAAATTAAATTTATGGCCTATGGTTCATCCCTCTCTCCTTATTATGTATGGTCCTGAATTCCCATGGTTTCTTTTATATAAACCCCATTTTTGATTACATTCACCTATGAGTGAAGTAAAATCATTATAAGGATGTAGCTTCCGGATGTGTGGATTTGGTTCAAGATAGAGGCAAGGAAAATCTGAGCCCATGAGATGCATAAGACAAAGGTGAAATGATGTAACTTGAGCCCATACTAGCTCAAAAAGCTTCTTTCTCCTATTGTTTATGATTTTTTATTGTCCATTCAATAAAAAACACTATAAAATCACATATTCATTCTGAGATTTATTTATTTTATTTTTTTCTGGTGTATATTGTATTTATGGTATCAAGACCGTGATCACATAAATAAATAGATTAAAATGCAAAGATGGAATTAAAAAAATGGATTATGTGTAAATATTTTATCAACACATGGTTAATAACTCAAGTAAAATCCACTTAATATTAACAAGACATGTAAATAGATAAGATAATAAAGTTTACACATAATAAAGAAATCCATCAATCAAATTTTAAGTTAGACTATGCCTTCCATTACAATATTTTTAATGAAACCATGGAATTAAGTGTTTGGATAGCCCTTATTAGGACACTAACTTTTATATAGGGATTATAATGATGGTTTTGGGATGAATTAACCAAGTAGATATCAATATGAGGGTCCCTTTATATAATTTATGTATCTTATAGGAAAATGTTGAGGAAATTCAAGTTAAGATTTTAGGATTAGGGAGCCCAATCAACATATCTAGGAGCGGCAGGCCTGCAGTTGGTAAGAACACAGACCTAAATACCGTGTAGAAATTGATCAGGGCCCTTCTTAGCTTATGATAAGGGAAATATAGGTCTTATCCACTATAATTTCTGTAGAGACCTGAAGCTTGACGTACATTGACATTACATTACTTTTGCGGAATACTTAGTACATAACAAAAACACACACACAAGGATCGTAATAGTTTAGTGTCTTTGGAAACTCGGAATATAATCTTCTAATCCTGGTGAAAGATCTTCAACATCTCCCATAAAGATATTTTTTTTTAATACCTAAAACCTTTCTTTATATCCTGGAGAAAAGAAAATATAAAAGGGTGAGCTCAAATTCTCAGTAAGGGTAAACAAAATAAATATCAATCACATCATTTTCATAAGAACATAACATTTTGGAAAACTTATCCTACAAAAGAGAGCATAATTTCATAACATGGGATAAATCATAGTAGTGAAATGAAATCACAATAATCATAACTTAAAACATTAAACTTTGTGGCATACACACATAATCATAGAGAATCATTTCTTGTTAGTCAAGACTCATTTCCAAGACTATCTTAGTGGACAAAGTCCCTTTTTGAACTGAGTCACCCTTGTTTCAGCCCTGTTTCACTGAACCGGTATAACCTACCATTCCAGCCATGTCTATCTCATGAGATATAAAATCTTTACCCAATGCATTGGAGGGAGATATAGGTCCCACCCATCTCATAATGATACCATTCTTATGTGTGCCACAAAATCATAAATCATACATCATTGCATAACCCATGTAATACAAATGGGAATCTTAAACATCATGACATCATAACATAATCCATAAACAATTGATATCATTTCATCATAAGAAAATTGAAACCATTTAAATCATAGAGACATTTTACTTGAAACATACACATATGAAATAATGTCATCTTAGATGGAAAATAGTTTTGACAAAACACTTGAACTGAATTCTTGAGGAAAATATCCTTTCTTCTTTAAAATAATTTTCTTTTCACAAAATTCAATGCAATTTTAAAAGATAAGGGTTTTTTGTTGAAAATAATCATGCAATCTTGTAGAGGAAGATTCTTGAAAATTAGTCGTTATGAAACCATAAAAATCCGTTCACGCTATCGTTGTTTAGTGAAACTCGTTATTGCGTACTACACACGCTATCGAGGAAGGTCACGATTGCGTGTAATGCAAGGCAAGTCAAGGATGCGTGTTGTGCAAGCTCCTTTTGGTGTAGCGTACAACACAAGACCTTAGTGAAATTAAAAAGAATATTTTTCATAAAATCTTGGGCTGTTACATTCTACCCCCCTTAAAATGAATTTCGCCCTCGAAATTTGTCGGGGTTATAAATGGTTTACTATTAGAAAGTTTCTTTAATAGAAATCCACATCGTAAAAAGGAATACCAAAACCAATATTTAAAAACGAAAGTATGAAACATAACGGTTACCCAAATAAACTAATCACTGGGTTTCCACATAGGTGAAAATATGGATATGGAAGAAAAATCTAACCATCATGTTCTGATGGAGAATGGTAGAGAACATGGATATAGAAAAGCCAACAATCACAAATCCATAAATTTGTGACGATCTAAGGTACCATCTGATTAATCAGATATAAGAGCACTAGGACAACATTTTTGGTTTTCATGATCGTTTCCCTAAAGTTGAAGAATTTGAATTAGAATAAATACTTACTTTATTTTGGTACAATCTCACTGTTGTTCGTGCCTTGAACAATTTCCACTTCATCTCTTAAATAAATGAAGTTGAATTTGTTATTCGTGAAGTGTTAGCAGATCATGTGATAGAATGACGGGTCATTCTATCTATCTCAAACAAAAGGTTAGAAAAAGTTATATACATAAGTCGATCTATAGTGAGATTAATCATATATGGTTCCTAAAATGGACTTATACTTCATATATCATACTGCTTAATATAATAAAACTAGTTTCTACTAAACAGGGACTTCCTGTAGGCCAGTGGTAGGCGATAAAGGCCAGTCGCACTTCGGTTGTGGGTTCGATTCCCACAGCCTTGTCCGACGCGATGGGTTGTCGCCCATCCTGTAGGTTGTCCTTTTTCTAAAGCTATATTACTATAACATCCCATCAATAATATCGAAAAACGTTTTATCCTAACTTATGTCCAACATAATCCTTTCTAATCTTTAGGCTTATCTAAAATACTTCGGTCCAAGCTCATAATATAAAGAAAATGATTACTTGAAATGTCACAGAATAATCACATGAATGCCATCATTTATCCCCCATATATCAAAAGATATATCTTGTTGGTCACATTCCAAACATTCAAAGGCCTTAATCGTGTACTCTCTTGAATACCCATTGAACCTTATTGAAAACATGAGTGCTGTTAAAAGTTAACTCTTTCCACATACCAAACTTCTCAAAATTCTATATACTCAAACCATGATATCACTTAGTCCTTATATCAATCATGAGCTCATGAATACTGTCAAACATTTCATTTTCTCCTTATCCCTTCATTATGCGCATATCATCTACTTTCCAAAATATTTAAATCACTTTTCATGGTTACCGGTACCTTAAAATTATTGAAAACCACAATAGACCAATACATAAATATTTCAATACACCATAAAAGTACCTCAATAACATTATTCTTGAATACCAATACAAAAACACTTCAGTCCATCCACTTCAATGATTGTCCTGGAATAAGTCCTTCCTTGATTTAGAAGTAACTTTTTAGGTCAGGGCATTGAGTTGGGTAATGCCCATGTTCTCTGCAAATAAGACATTGAACTCCATAATAGTCTGTCACTCTATGACCCTTTTCTCCACACAGATAACATCGGTCCCTCCATTTGAGGTATTCCTCAAGGTTCTTCTTCCCTTCTTTAGAAATCTCAATCTTCCTTTCTTTATGCTCCTCAACATGCGAACATGAATAATAGTTTATCTTACTCTTCTTTGATGAATTAGGCATACCACTAAATTTTACCTTGTTAATCATATATTGCGATGACTGATTCAGCATAATCACAATATCTTTCTCTCTAGGAATTACACAATTTTGTTGCTCATAGTCACCAATTTGTCCATTGGATTCAATGTTAACCGAATTCCTTCTGGTTCCCTCCATTAACTAAAACACAAAAAGAATCTTGTGAGAGGCAAAAATAATGCTAGGGAAAACAACATAGTAAAGGGGGAGTACCTTCAATATCTAACATCTTAGGTTTAATTCTAAGATCGTTAGTGCAATTCTAGGACTATAACCTATACTTATACTTATCCTTAGGGACATCCCTAGACATACCTTAGAAATATCTCTAGGGATCTCACTAACGTTCTAACATCCTAGTTTCCAAAGGTTGACTAAACCTCCCTCTGATACCAACTGTAGAGACCCGAAGCTTGACGTACATTGACATTACATTACTTTTGCGGAATACTTAGTACATAACAAAAACACACACACAAGGATCGTAATAGTTTAGTGTCTTTGGAAACTCGGAATATAATCTTCTAATCCTGGTGAAAGATCTTCAACATCTCCCATAAAGATATTCTTTTTTTTAATACCTAAAACCTTTCTTTATATCCTGGGGAAAATAAAATATAAAAGGGTGATATCAAATGATCAGTAAGGGTAAACAAAAGAAATATCAATCACATCATTTTCATAAGAACATAACATTTTGGAAAACTTATCCTGCAAAAGAGAGCATAATTTCATAACATGGGATAAATCATAGTAGTGAAATGAAATCACAATAATCATAAATTAAAACATTAAACTTTGTGGCATACACACATAATCATAGAGAATCATTTCTTGTTAGTCAAGACTCATTTCCAAGACTATCTTAGTGGACAAAGTCCCTTTCTGAACCAAGTCACCCTCGTTTCAGTCCTGTTTCACTGAACCGGTATAACCTACCATTCCAGCCATGTCTATCTCATGAGATATAAAATCTTTACCCAATGCATTGGAGGGATATATAGGTCCCACCCATCTCATAATGATACCATTCTTATGTGTGCCACAAAATCATAAATCATACATCATTGCATAACCCATGTAATACAAATGGGAATCTTAAACATCATGACATCATAACATAATACATAAACAATTGATATCATTTCATCATAAGAAAATTGAAACCATTTAAATCATAGAGACATTTTACTTGAAACATACACATATGAAATAATGTCATCTTAGATGGAAAATAGTTTTGACAAAACACTTGAAATGAATTCTTGAGGAAAATATCCTTTCTTCTTTAAAATAATTTTCTTTTCACAAAATTCAATGCAATTTTAAAAGATAAGGGTTTTTTGTTGAAAATAATCATGCAATCTTGTAGAGGAAGCTTCTTGAAAATGAGGCGTTATGAAACCATAAAAATCCGTTCACGTCGTATAAGTTAAAAAAACATTCTTCTCGTACTTTTGTCAGAAAAGTCAAAAAGTACCTCGTACAAAAAACGACAAAAGATTCCTTTCATATATTTTACTAAAAACTCACCGAAGGGTAAAATAGGATTTAAACAATTGTAGGTGAATGGAAATAATATTACATATTGAGTAAACATGGATTTGGATGATAAAATACACCCCAGTAAATACTAAAGTATAAACAATCTCGGATAAAAATGAGATTGTGATATTTCCCTTACCTTAGGTTCGATATGCTTCGTAAGTGTATGAACCTCCTGTATAATGATTTAAATAATGTCATTGACTTATTCCAGAATCATACTCATTGTTATGATATCATATATGGTTCACTTATGACTTTATATTACCTGTTCTTTTGTAAATTCTATGTTAAAGAGCGTTTTGGGTAAAATTGTTTCATTTGTCGTCCATGTTTTGACTTGTAATTATTCATATGATTGATTAGATCATAATTACTTAATTATAAAACATGATTTATATATAATATATATTCAGAATATACATACATATAATAAATTAGTAAATGAAAAGAAATACACCGTTCATGGAGACAGTAGGTCGTACGTACGCATGAACGCTGTTTTCGTTTCCTTATTGAGTTGAATGGAATTAAGTAGATGACATAAATATATACACAGATAAATCCAGTAGCTTTATAATTTCATATATTTCATTATTATTGCTTATATATACTTTATAATCATTCTTAAATGGTTAACATGGAGAATGAATCTCATCGCGTCGTGGAGACGGTAGTCCGTACGTACACACGAGCGATGATATCATTTCCATAATTATTGAATTGAATTGGAGTGGATGATACAATATATCAGAATCATTATGATGTTATAATAACTATGTATAGTTATTCTTTACACCATAATACCCATCCATGTAAGGTGTTGGTGGAAAAACAGATTACACCACGGCGTGGAGACGGTATTCCGTACGTACGCACGCGTGGTGATTTCGTTTTCCGTAGGATGGATAGATGGTGAAATTGGGTTGTTTCATACTTATAATAACATATCAGTATATTAGTGATACTGATGTTATTACTTCATAATGAAACAACCTAACAAGAAGAAGTGGAATAAGAAATAAAGTTGAAAGAATCGGTAACGGAAATTACCTCTTCTTTGAAGCGCCTCTTTGAGTCCTCTTCTTAGGGCACTAAAATTGGTATTTGAGGAATACCTGAACCTCTAGGATGTTTCTAGGGAAGTGGAGAGGAGAATTTGGCAGGGGTTGGCCGAGCTTGAAGGCTCAAAGTTGTGTGAGGAAGAGAGGGAGGAGGTGCCCTTTTAAAAGGGAGGAGAGGGGCACCTTTGGAATAACTAAAAATATTATATTATTATAAAGTCAAGTTCGGTTTTAAATAGCTCCAAAATGATTTATTTCGTGGATAAGGTGGGGATGGGTCGAAACCCTTTCATCCAATAGAATTTAGACAAGTTTAGGTTCCTATTTTAACCTTATCATTTAGATTTAACATTAAGTTAAATAATTTTACTTTTACCGTGTCTTCTTGTGTTCTTACACTATACGGT
The DNA here is from genome assembly GCA_963277665.1 of Viscum album. NCBI lineage: Eukaryota > Viridiplantae > Streptophyta > Magnoliopsida > Santalales > Viscaceae > Viscum > Viscum album. Next base: position 371,818,950 of record OY728127.1, on the reverse strand, counting down.
TAATAAACTTACTATAAGTAGCCAAAAGAACCCCAAGTTGTTTATTATTAATATATATAACCTTATCTAAGTCATTTGGCCGAACCTTAGATTTTAAGGAATAAAATAACAATTAATAATATAATATTTGTTTTAAAAACTATTTTATGTCAATTTTGACACTATTTAGTAATTGATTTTTGTGAAAATCATAACAGAATTATAAGTTCGAAAAAATATAATTAAATCAATACTAACATGTCATATTAACCTATAAAATTAGTTTAATTCATAAAAAGTCTCAAATTATATTTATTTGGGTATTTATAATATCAATTATGTCAATATTTCATTAATAAGATAATTACGGCATCATCGTTGTGTCATAAATAAATTAAATTATTTAATGTCTAAAAATTACAAATAAAATACAATTATGTAGGAAATCTTTTTATATTTATAATGAATATTTATAGTCAAATTTATCTTATGTATAACCCCATATTAAAAATGTTTTAGTAAATAAACTTTGATTTTAACTCTTTTAACCCTTCTTTAAATAAATTAATAATAAATGTCCTAATCTAATCCAAGTGGGCCTAAATGGTAATATTTTATTCCTAAGCTTGTTTTTGGTCGAATTGCACTTATATAATAGAATTTGGACATGTGTTAGGGTAATAATAATATCATTTTTACCCTTAATTACCCTATTTACTTTTAACCGTGGTAAATAAAAGTAAAAAGTTACTATTCACCAAAAATTATTTTCATCTCGTTGAACCACATTTTACTTACTGACATCAACCGTGTCTCTCGTATTTTTGAAATTCCATTCACAGAAGTGGTAAAATTAAGTTTTATGAAAAATTCAGTTTTTTTAACTATCACTTAGTGGTTTCACTATTCATCAAAAATTGAAAGTTATCAGAAAAATACCAAAAATTAGGCCTAAGCTATATTTGATATTATGAACTCAAAAATGATTTCTATTTTAAAAAATTCAAAACATATCAATTTAATTAATTAATTTAAAAATTAATTCCCGTCGTCAAAACAAAAGGCGTGTTTTTAAGAGATAATAACTATCAAAAGATTGACACTTGTTTATAACTGATTTAAATGTGAAATTACATCCAATGACCAACATTGTATTAAATTGTAAAAATATATTCTAAATATACTTTAAAACCACTAAAATTAATATTTTATCACTATTAATTATTTCGATTGAAAAAGTTTTTTTTAATTAAAATTTAGTAATTTCCACTATTCATCAAAATATGAAAGTTATCCGAAAATTACCAAAATTTCACCCTAAGCTAATTTCAATATTCCGAATCCAAAAATGAAGTCCATTTTGAAAAATAAAATTTAAAAAATTTAAAAAAGTGGTTATTACTATTCATAACGTTTAGTTTTAATAATATTTTAATAGCATATCGTTGTTTAGTGAAACTCGTTATTGTGTACTACACACGCTATCGAGAAAGGTCGCGATTGCGTGTAATGCAAGGCAAGTCAAGGATTCATGTTGTGCAAGCTCCTTTTGGTGTAGCGTACAACACAAGACCTTAGTGAAATTAAAAAGAATATTTTTCATAAAATCTTGGGCTGTTACAATTTCCATGTGATGGTGCATTCTGAGTTCAATGGTGAGGGATATTGTGACGTGATAAAATAGTGGGATACTTGACAAAAATAATTAAATTATTTCACCACACCTATTTTATAATCAAGTAATGTACTAATAATATGTTTTAATTATTGTGTAAAAATGGAAATAAAAAACCATGAAAAAAACTATGATCCTTCCTTAACTCTAGGAATGCCCTCACATACACAAATTTCTCATAGTGGTATAGATATTTTAGACTACTTTACTATCAGATAATTTATACTATGGTTTGGAATTCTATAAACCTTATCATCTTCCCACCAAGTAGCAATGGAAAAGTATGCCTACATAAGATATATAGAGGGTGGTTCCTCTATTATATCCTTCCTATTATCTCTTTATAAGAATAAAAAGTGTCTTAAAGATAAATGATATTCTCCCAAACTTATTTTAGTGTAAACTGGAAATGGGGTTCTTAGCTTGTAATAAATCCATCAAGTTTTGAAGTACATTACTTAAATTTTGGATTCCATTTGGATAAGATATTATCTATGAATATCATGTTATCATCCTTTACATTAAGCTTCTCTTTATTCATCTATTTCTAGATGAATAGTATGGATAAACCACTCATAAATCCATTTTTCTATAACTAAAAAATAAGGTTTGGTGGAAACATATTTCCTCACTATTTATGGCCAAAAGGATAAAAGACAAGGTTGAAAATTCAATGGATTTTTAAATCCAATGGTTTTATTACAATATATTTCAAAGAGACATAGAATTTAGTATGTGGGAAATGAATATGAGGTTATTTAATTCTCATGTGTAAATAAATGGTTAGTTGAAACATTATAATAAATTAAAGTGTTAGTGGTTATAATCTTCTATAAAATTCATCATTGAATATAATATTTTAATTTTACTTCTTGGGCATTGAATACAACATTTTTTATATATATTATCATTCAAGAATTAAGAAAGTTTATAAATATTATAAGAAGTATGGTTAGTTTTCCCAGAGGATGAGAAAGGGTGATTCTTATTTCGGTATTGAGAAGATGCAACTTTTAAATTACCTGAATGTATTGATTTTAGTTTGTAATGAGTGCTACCAAAGAATTTATCTTAGTGTCTAGACAAACACAATGAGACATTATTTCATATTTGGGATATATTTTGTTATATAAATACTAAATTAATGGTTTAGTAAATATTGAATCGCATATATCCATTTTAATGAATGATGAATAAAAATGTAAAACTCTAACCTAATTATGGAAACATAATTCTTTTTCAAATAAAACTAGACATAGTTTACTAATTTATACCTGGAAAAGTTTTTAGTCTCCTAAAATATAAAACACTTGGTATACTAACAAACTTACTTATAATGTTTTAGATAAAAAACCTTTATGATTAAAGGTACACAACAAAATCTTCTAGAATGAGTTCATAAATCCATACACACTATTCTAAAGCTAGAGTTAAATTCATATAATTCATGGGATTCTTTTTAAAAATTATAAATACTTAGTTATGTAAAGGATTTAACTTGGTAAAGATATAGGAACCTCTGATCTAACATGATTTAGAATATATTATCCAAGTAATAATTGATCATGAATGTAGAGTGAAGGTATTCTCAAACTCACATTTCCTTATATACATCAATATAGTGATTGTAGTAAAAGGAAGATTAATTATGAGTGTTATATGTATTTCTGTAACACCCTGATACATTTTAATATATTTATTTTTAAAAAAATTCTATCTCTTCGATACCATGTGATGCATACAATACTAGGTTTAAACAAAATGTGATACTCTATTGAAATATTATTATTTAAACATGGCCAACATAACATAGACATTAATTTGGTGGGTGTGAATAGAACTGACTAAATTATGAAAAATTATATGTCTTACACATTTATAAAATAAATTCAATGGTTATCTACTAATTATAAATAAAATAATAACCATTTGAAAGAAAAAGAAATGTTTTCCTAAAATAGTATTTTTCTAAAATGCGGTTTAAACCCGCTTTGAACACATAATTTAAAATTAATTTTTTACTGCTTTTAGAGAAACTATTTTAAAAAATTGACTTTATTTTTAAAATAAGAAAACCAAAATTATCTTATTGTAAATTGTTTTATTTTTCTAATAAGTTTCATTTTTCAATAAATAGTGAAAATACTAATTTTTATTAAAAAGTTCCATTTATTTTAAATCATTTACAAACTCCATTTAATTTTTGTAAGGACCCGACCATAGTTTCCTAGAGCAGGTTCATTATTTGATTACATTGTCATGATTATAGGAAATTTGTATCCTAAAGGAACTAATAGTTTGGTAGTTTTGGAAAACCAGATATATACATAATTTCAACATTAAAACTTGAAAGAAAATACAACATATCATCTTTTTTTGAACCACACATAATTATTACTACAAGTCATTCATAATACACTTATTCACAACCTAGGGAAAATAAAACATGTGAAAGTAATAAGCTCATATACTCATTAAGGTTAAATAATATAGCAGAAGAAATTATAAACATAAACACTAGGAATGATGAATAACTAAAAATGAATGCCTTTATAAATATACTTGAGCATAATATGGAAAGAATAAAAATGATTAAATAATTCCATAAAACATAACCATGGATATTATAATAGTATAATAATCATGTGGACTATCAATATCTAGTTTTATAATGAGGTAATTCAAAATGTCGGACATCATAATCACACTATCAATGCCTCATCACAAGACCATAATAACCATTCTGTCAAGGCCTCGTTCCAAGGCACTAGTTTGTCTCATGAGACCTATTGATGAATTGAGAGGATATAGAAGGCCCCACCAATCACATAATAACTAAAATTCATTCCTAATATAAATGGGGATACACATAAACATCATATGCATTCATATTGAAACTAACATATGAAATGTAAATATATTTCCCCAATCATTAAACATAAACTCTAACCATTCGAAGTAATATGGTGAATGGTATCAAGATAGAAAATCTAGATTCAAACTAATAATAAACCATTAAATAAAATATGTTAGGTGATATCATAAAATATTCATCCTAATTGAACATAATAATCAACAAGGGTGTTGAAATAGATGAAAATACTCTTATAAAATCATCGAGTAATTCCTGAGATAAATACTCTTTTACTTTGAAAAGAAGAGTTATTTTGGAAAAATATTTGTATAAAACCAGAAGTGAAATAAGGTAGTTTTTTGTAATAAAAACATTTATTTTATAAAAATAAATTTTTCTAATAACATATTATAGAGTGATCTTGAAAATAGATAAGAATTTGATAAATTCCCTTGAATCGGGCTAGTATTTCAAGAAGAATTTTTTAAAGATACTTTTAAAATATGTAACTCCCCTTAAAATAAAGAAGGATTATTATTGGTACACATATATAGAACATTAACACATAATTTATGAGGATTAAATAAAAATAAATAATAATTTCATTGAGGTATATAGAGAATAAGAGCAATCCGAATGAAAATGGAGGTTCGGGTAGAAAACCCTTACCTTATGTCTAATATGTTCTGATCTTGAACTTAAGGTCCTAGAATATGAAATTATACTCATTAAAAACTTAACTAAGAACCTATAATACATTTACTTGATTTATTATAATTTTATTAAGTTCATTTATGGTTTTTTTATGGGTTTATAGATTCAATGTCATCTTTCGTGAAGGCTCGTTTCATTAGTTTTCATAATCGGTTCGCTTATATGGAAGTTAATGTAAAATGAGAATTGAATTCTAGAATTGATGTTATATGTTATTAATTTTCATTAAAAAGGTTAAATGATTATATAATTCATTTGGTTACTTTGGGTGAGGATGAATCATTAGATAAAAGTTTAAGGATACATGCTTGGATTAATTTTGTGGTTTTTCGATCACCACGAATTCATTTTATTTTATAAATTAATACCAGGGGTAAAAAATGATTCCAGAACATTAAATAGGATATATAACATATATTATGATCTGGTTCAACCAGAAAAATGGTTTTATGACCATAATTGTACAAGTTAATAGAAGTTGAAAACCTGTCGTCCTTGAATGTGATAAATTAACACATCTCGGATGGTGTCTTCATTTCTAATATAAAAGGAGGGGAAAGGAGAGATAATGGTATATTATTCCATTATCATAAAAACATTATAGCACATGTAAGGTACAGGAGTTATCATAACATTTGGAGGAAGGGTGGTGAGGGAATAAAAAGAAAGAAAGGAACTTGAAAGAAAATAAAAGAAATGAAAATATGACTTTATCTCTTGAATTTATCTTTCTTGAGAGCCTCTTTAGGAGAGAAGATTTGATATTTTGAAGATACCAAGGTCTTTTTACGTTGATAGGATCTTGGTACAATATTTTAGAAGAATTTAGACAAGGTACAAGGCTTGAGAGGAGTGAAGAGAAGAGGGAGTGAGGTGGGTTTTATAATGGAGGAGAGAGGTGATTTTTGAATATCTTATTCATTATTTTTTTATTTCCCTCAAGAAAACTAATAGTGTTGATTCATGTGAACCATAATAGTTATAATTTCTTTTAAATTCTAACCAAATTTGATTACATTATCCATTATTCTAGGATTAGTGAATTTAACTGATAATGTATATATACGGAAAATTACCATATTTTATTATTCATCGCAAATTCGAGTATTTTAGAAAAATCCCAAAAATTCACCCTAACCATTTTTCAATGTTTAGAATTAAAAAATTAAATTATTTCTTTGAAAATAATTTTCTAAATATGATTAATTAAATTTTTAAACAAAATCATAATTTATTCATTAAATAACAATTTAAAAACTATAATTCATTTTATATCATCTTGAAAAATTAATCAAGATCTCATTGTATTATAACCTTAAGAAGATAAAATAATAATATTATTTACTATTCATAAGGTTCATATTACTATTCATAAGGGTATGTCACTATTCACCAAAAACTTATTTTTTCTTATTAGACTCTAAATATCTTACAGAATGAAACTGTGTATGTTAGTTTTTTGAAATTCAAATCATAGAGGTGGAAAAATTATGTTTACTGGCTAGGTTATAATAAAGTGGTGTTTTTTAGAGACTTAGTATTTCATGAATTCAATATTAAATTTATTTATAAAACCTTGGTGTGTTATATTCTCCCCCCTTACAAAAATTTCATCCTCAAAATTCCAAAATGTTACCTCATACAAAGATTTAGGTAGGTCTTCATCATAAGCTTCTCAGGCTTCCATGTTTCTTCTTCAATTTTATGATTTTTCCAAGGTACCTTTACCAGCCGAGTCGTCTAATTCCTCAAAACCTATTCCTTAATTTCTAGAATCCAGAGAGGCTCTTCATAGAAAGATAAGTCTGGTTACAATTATATACCTTTAGAAGTGAGGACATGTGTTGGGTATGGCATGTAATTTCTCAATAATGATACACAGAACACATTGTGTACTTTAGACAGGCTAAGTGGAAATTCCAAATGATAAGCCATAGCTCCAATTCTCTATAGAATTTCAAAAGGGTCAATATATATGGGGATCAGTTTCCCTTTCTTCCGAAATCTTATAACACCCTTCCATGGGGATACTTTCAAGAAAATGTGATCTCCCAGTTGAAATTATAAATCCTTCCTTCGATTATTAGTATAACTCCTTTTTCTACTTTGAGATGCTTTGATATATGTTTGAATAATATTTACCTTTGATGTTGTTTCCTCCACAATATCTAGTCTCACAAGCTTCCTTTCACCGACTTCATCCCAACATATTGGTGTAAGACATCTCTTTTTGTATAATGCTTTATATGGTTCCATTTAAATTCTAGAATAGAAACTATTATTGTAGGAAAACTCCAAAAAAGGTAAATAATGATCTAATATACCTTGAAAATCAAGTGATCATGATCTCAACATGTCTTCTAAAGTTTGGATCATCTTTTTTGGTTTCCCATAAATTTATGGGTGATAAGCTATACTAAAACAAAGCTCTGTATCCAAAGCTTTCTAAAGACTTTTCCAGAATTTTGATGTAAATTGAGGATCACGATCAGACACTATTGAAATAGGTGTTACATTAAGTCATAAAACTTCATTGATATAGAGTCATGCATAGCACTCCAATGGATAATCCTCCCTTATAGGGGGGAATGTGCATATTTTGTAAGTCGGTCAACAATTACCCATATTGCATCATTCTTTCTTAGAGTTTTGGGTAATCCGATGACAAAATCCATGGTGATATCATCCCATTTCCATAGAGGAATAGGTTGGGGTTTCATGAATCCTCTAGGATGTTTTCGTTTAGCCTTCACTTTTTGAAAGACTAAACACTTTGATACATAATCTACAATTTCCCTCTTCATGTTATCCTACCAGAAATGTTCCTTCAAATCTCTATAAATCTTAGTGCTACCAAAATGTGTAGAAAAAATTGAACTATGAGCATCATCCAATAACTCCATTTTTAGCTTGGGTATAGCTAGAACACAAAGCATCTTCCCAAACATCATAATTTCATCTTCATATACGAATTCTTGTAACTTCCCATCATTCACATCATTAATTTTCTTTAGAAGATTTTAGTCATCAGGTTGAGAACTTTTAATTCTTTTTAATAAAGGTGGTTGGGAAAAAAATTGAGAAGGAAATAATTTTTCACCTTTTTTAATAATTCTCATGTCTATCCTTACTAGATCCATGAATACAAGATCCCTTTCAATCCTCATTTTGTTTAAAACTACATGTTCCTTCATACTCAACTCATCATTTACCTTATTTTCCTTTCCTAGGTGGTAGTGTATGGAACAATCATAATCCACGAGTAGTTTGAGCCATCACCTTTTCCTTCTGTTGAGTTATTTCTGTGAGAAGATATATTTCATGCTTTTATGATCCATATATATCTCACATCTTTCACCATAGAGATAATTTCTCCATATCATCATAGTAAAGATTATAGCTGCTAACTCAAGATCATGAGTAGGATAGTTTTGTTCATTAATTTTTAACTTCCTTAATGCATTGTCAATAACCCTATAATTCTGTATAAGGACACACCCAAGTCCTTTCTTTGTTACATCACTATAGATCACAAACCCATCATTCACTGATGGTAGAGTTATGATTGGAGCATTCACTAATATCCTCTTTAACTATTCAAAAAAATCCTCACATTATTTTGTCAATATGAACTTAACTCCTTTACGAGTAATCTTGGTTAATGGGTTGGCTAATCGGGAGAAGTTTTGAATGAAACATCGATAATAACCTGCTAAACTAATAAAACTGCATACCTCGTTCATGTTCATTAGTGTAGGCCATTCTTGAACAGACTTTGTCTTCATAGGATCAACGTATAATCCATCCTTAGAGACAATATGGCCAAGAAAAAAAACCTATTGAATCCAAAATTCACACTTGCTAAATTTCCCATATAATTCATTTCTTCTAAGAGTCTTCTGAATAATGCACAAGTTATTTTCATAATCTTTGTATATTTTGGAGTATACCAAGATATCATCAATAAATATCACAAAAAAGTCTTCAAGATATTCCTTCAAAACCCTATTCATTAAATCCATGAAAACATAGGGAGAATTAGTCAGTCCAAAAGACATTACTGTAAACTCATAATTCCCATGCCTGGTTCAAAATGTTTTCTTTGGAATATTTTCCTTCCTCACATGAAACTGATGACATCTAGATTGAAGTTCAATATTAGAAAATTATTGGGCTCTGTGAAGTTGATCAAACAAATCATAAATAAAAGTAAGAGGATACTTGTTCTTTATCATAATATCATTGATCTCCCTATAGTTAACACACAACCTCATATATCCATCCTTATTCTTGAGGAAAATAATAGGGGCTCCCTATAGAGAAACACTAGGGAGGAAAAATAATTTATCACTCAATTCCTCTCGTTGTTTATTCAATTCTAAAAACTTCACAATGGCCATTCTATAAGGATTTTTTGATATAGGTCTGGAACCAGAAATTAAATCAATAGAGAACTCGACTTATTGCTCTAGAGGATTTCTAGGTAAATCCTCTGGAAACACATCGATGTATTATTTCACAATAGGTGAATCCTCTATTTGAACATTCCTTTCCTCACCTGTAGATATTGTGTTTTATTCCTCCCCAATAATTGAATTTAGTAAAGCTACTGGGGTTGGATCTATATGAGAATCATATGGTGATATTTCTTCTCTAAAGATAAGTGATTCTATGTCGTTCTCAAAAATTGTAACATCCTTCTTCTTGCAATGGATTTTTTCATCATAATTTGAAATTCAATTCATACTAATAATTATATCAAATTAAATCATGGTTATAAGGATAAGGTCAGAAACTAAAGAACATTTATGTGTCATAAATGGGATTGAATGACACATCTTTGTTGCAAGGATACTTCCCTTAGGAGTTTTGACTAGAAAATAATTTATTAAATCAAATTGAAAATGTATAATTATCTTGGAAAATTGGGAAGATATAAAATAATGGGATTATCCAAAATCAAAGTAAAGCATTGGCTAAGTTTGGAGAAATAATTAAAGTATCTACCACCACATCATTATGAACTTCAACCTCAACAGTTATGATACATTATCTTGTCCTTTCTCTCTTGTCCTTTTTTAGGGAATGTTTCCTTAACACTTAGGATAATCATTTGAATAATATCCCATCTCCATGAAATTTTAGCATTGAACATTGGTAGATTCTTTCTTCCCATTGAAATCATGGGAGTGGTGACCTTTTTCTCCACATTTGTAACAAACATCCATACCCTTTAGGACAGTATTGGGGTGTTTCTTACCACAATTATCAAAGGGTGGAAAGTCAACTCTTCCCTTCTTTCCCATTTCCTTATTTCCTTTTCTAGAGTTTTCAACATCCCTCTTATTCTATTTATTTCTTTTAAAGTAATAATAATTAGATAATTCCTTTTTCTTATTGATATCACATGAGACTATATCATTGTTTGATGAGAAACTTTGGGAGACTAGTGCCCTTTGGAGGAATGGTTTTAAACCATAAAAGAATCGATCAATATTTCTCCTTGTCTTACGTATGCAGTTCTCAGCATGTCTTTCTAACCTTGTGAAGTTAGATTCATACTTTACAACATTCTCATCCTCTTTTTGCCTAAGATTTATAAAATTCCTTTCCATGTCTACTCACTGTTCATGAGGGAATTATTTTTCTAAGAAGATTTCCTTAAAATACCTCTATTAAATTTCTTCTATTTCTTCCTCCGTTTTGTTTTGAATTAAATACCACCACTGATCTAAATCTCCTAATATATGATAAAATTCCATGAAATCCTTCTCTCTTTTGTTACATCCCAAAGTGAGAAATATCTTCTCAGAAGAACTTATCCACTGCTCTGCTACAAATGGGTTTATAGTCCCATTGAATGATAGAGGTTGGTGTATCATAAAGTGGTCTAACATAGCTTCTCCACATTGTGTATCTGGATTCTACATGTGGTTAAGATTATTATTCATAACCTGAGTCAACTATCCTAGTATAGTTATAAGTTGTTCAGTACCAGTCGCAGCACCAGATCCAGCATCAATATCGTTCATAGGAGGGAAATTCCTACATGGGATACGCGCATTCATGCAGTTTCCATTCCATCCACTAGCTTCCATTTCTAAATAATGGAATACACTAGATTACGTTATGAATCAAAATGTATAATCTCAATATATAAAAATACTTAGCATAAATTGAAATCTTATCCATAGATAATCTCATAATCATGGTTTCTTTGAGGAAAAATTTAAATTTAATTCCTTTCTAATGGTTTGTAAATAAAATATGAATTGTCCTAATCATATCCCCCAAGAGTGTCAAACCAGGTGCCCAGTAAGTCCCATTGTTTTGTACCAGGATACCCCAAGTCAAGCCGGAAACTCCTTGTCAGAGTTGTTACTTCTAGGTACATATATGCCAGAACCACATTCACTTGTAGTATCCAGACAAAGATGTATTTTCTAGAAAGATTCACATAATCTATTCATTACCAAAATTATATGATGTTCTTGTATGTTTATCCCTAAATATTGTCTTAGGGTTTTTTTTCCCTAATCTATGTTTTATAAATCTATTTTCCAAGTTTTTTACTAAACTTCCTCTTATAACAACTATAAGTACCCAACCCCAATTGATTTGAGTGGGTGCCTTATTTTATTACATTGGCATGATTAAAATAAATTTGTATCCCAAAGGAATGAATAGTTTATTAGTTTTGGAAAACCAAGTATATACATAAGTTCAACATTACAACATGAAAGAAAATACAACATATAAACTTCTTTTGAATCACACATAATTATCCTTGAAACTCATTAATAATATATTTCTTCACAAACTGGGGGAAATAAAACATGTAAAAGGGGTGATCTCATATGCTCAGTAAGGGTAAATAATACAACGGAAAAAATTATAATCATAAACACTAGGCATGATGAATAACTAAAAATTCATGCTTTTATACTTGAGCATAATATGGAAGTAATAAAAACTGATTAAATAATTCCATAAAATATAACCATGGATATTATAATATTCAAATAGTTACATGTAATATCAATCTCTAGTTTCATACTAAGGGAATGAATAATATCAGACATCATAATCACACCATCAAGGTCTCGTGAAAAGACCATAATAATCATTCTGTCAAGGCCTCATTCCAAGACACTAGTTTCTCTCATGAGACCTACTGATGCATCGATGGTATATAGTAGGCCCCAACCATCATGTAATAATTCCAATTCATTCCTCATACAAATGGGGATAAACATAAATAGCATTTACATTCATATTCAAACTAAGATATGAAATGTAAATAGCTTTCCCCAATCATTAAACATAAACACCAACCATTCTAAGTAATATGGTGAATGGTATCAAGATAGAACATCCATAGACAAACTAATAATAAACCATTCAATAAAATATGTTAGATGATATCATAAAATATTGATCCCAGTTGAACATAATAATCAACAAGGGTGTTGAAATAGGTGAAAATACTCTTATAAAATCATTGAGTATTTCTTGTGATACATACTCTTTTACTTTGAAAAGAAGAGTTCTTTTGGAAAAATATTTGTATAAAACTAGAAGTGAACTAAGTTAGTTTTTCATAATGAAAACACTAATTTTATAAAAATAAATTTTTCTAAAAACATATTATAGAGTGACCTTGAAAATATGTAAGAATTCGAGAAATTCCCCTGAATCCGGCTTGTATTTCAGGAATAATTTTTGAAAGATCCTTTTAAAATATGTAACTCCCCATAAAATAAATAAGGATTCTGATTAGTACACATATATAGAACATCCACACAGAATTTATGAGGCGTAAATAAAAATAAATAATAATTTCATTGAGGCAAGTAAATAATAAGAGTAACCAGAATTAAAATGGTGGTTTAGGTAGAAAACCCTTAACTTATTTCTGAATATGTTTTGATCTTGAACTTAAGGTCCTGGAATATGAAATTATAATTATTAATAACTTAATTCATAACCTATTAGACATGTATTTGATTTAGTATAATTTTATAAATTTCATTTATGGTCATTTTTATGGGTTTAGAGATTCAATATCATCTTTCTTGAGTGCTCATTTTATTAATTTTCATGATTGGTTCTCTTGTATGGAAGTTAATGTAAAAAGATAATTGAATTGCAGAATTTATGTTATATGTTATTAATTTTCATTTATAATGTTAAATGGTCATATAATTCATTTGGTTACTTTGGGTGAGGATGAATCATTAGATAAAATTTTAATGATAAAAGCTTGGATTAATTTGGTGGTTTTCGATCACCACGAACTCATTTTGTTTTTTAAATTAATAACATGTGAATAAAATTATTCCAAAATATTAAATATAATATATAACTTATATTATGATCTGGTTCAACCATAAAAATGGTTTCATGACCATTATTTAATATTGTAATGGAATTTGAAAACCCGTCGTCCTTGAATGTAAAAAATTAACACATCTCAGATGGTGTTTTCTTTTTTAGTATAAAAGGAGGGGAAATGAGAGATCATGATGAATTATTCAATTATCATAATAAAATTATATTATATGTAAGGTACTATAGTTATCATAACATTTGGAGTAAAGGAGGTGGGGAAATAAAAACAAATAAAGGAACTTTAAAGAAAATAAATGAAATGAAAATAGGACATTACCTATTGAATTTATTTTCCTTGAGAGCAACTTTAGGGGAGATTATTTGGTCTTTTGAATATACCAAGGAATTATGGACATGGGGATAATCTTGGGATGAGATTTTAGAAGAATTTTGATAAGGAAAAAAGGCTTGAGGGGAGTGAAAAGAAGAGGGAGTGGGGTGGATTTTATAGTGGAGGAGAGGGGAGATTTTTGAATATCTTATTCATTGTTTTATTATTTCCATAAATACAACCAATAGTTTTGATTAATGTGACCCATAATAGTAATAAGTTCATTTAAATTCTAACCAAGTGTTCTTACATCATCCATGATGCTATAAATAGTGAATTTAACTGATAATTTATATATATAGTAAATTATCGTATTTTAATATTCATCAAAAATAAGATTATATTAAAAAAAACCCAAAAATTAACCCTAATAATTATTCGACGTGTAGAATTCAAAAATGAACTCCTTTTTTGAAAATAATTTTCTAAATATGATTAATTTAATTTTAAAATAAAATCATAATTTATTCAAAAAATAACAATTTTAAAACCATAATTCATTTTATATCACCTTGAAAAATTAATCAAGATTTCATTATATTATTACCTTAATTCAATAAAATACTAATAGGACTTACTATTCATAAGGTTCATATTACTATTCATAAGGGTATGTTAATATTTACTAAAAATTAAATTTGCCTTATCAGACTCTAAATTTCTTACTAAATGCAACCGTGTATGTCAATTTCTCAAAATTTAAATCAAAGAGGTGGAAAAATTATGTTTACTAGCTAGGTTTATAACAAAGTGGTGTTTGTAGAGAATTAGTGTTTCATGCATTCAATATTAAATTTATTTATAAAAACTTGGGGTGTTTCATTCTCCCCCTACAAAAATATCATCCTCGATATTCTAAAACGTTACATTATAAAAAGATTTGGGTAGGTCTTCATGATAAGATCCTCAGCCTCCCATGTTTCTTCTTCAATTTTATGATTTTTCAAAAGTACCTTTCCTAACAGATTCATGTGATTCCTCAACACCCATTCCTTAGTGTCTAGAATTCAGATAGGATATTTACAGTAAGATAAGTCTGGTTCCAATTTTAAACCTTCAGAAGTGAGGACATGCATTGGGTATGGCATGTACTTTCTCAACAATGAGACATGGAACACATTGTGTACTTTAGACAGGCTAGACGGCAATACCAAATGATAAGACACATCTCCAATTCTCTCCATAATTTAAAAAGGTTCAATATATATGGGGCTCAGTTTCCCTTTATTCTGAAATCTTATAATACCCTTCCATTGGGATACTTTCAAAAAAACGTGATCTCCCACTTGAAATTCCAAATCCATCCTTTTATTATCAGCATAGATCTTTTTCTTGTTTTGAGCTGATTTGATATGGGTTTCAATAGTATTTACCATTGATATTGTTTCCTCAACAAACTTTGGGCCCGAAAGCTTCCTTTCACCAACTTCATCCCAACATATTGGTGTATAACATCTATTTCCATACAATGCTTCATATGGTTCCATTTGAATTCTATAATGGAAAATATTAATGTAGGAAAACTCCACCAAAGGTAAATATTGGTCCCACATACCTTGAAAATCAAGTGATCATGATCTCAACATATCTTTTAAAGTTTGGGTCGTCCTTTGTGATTGCTCTTCAGTTTGTGGGTGATAAGAAGTACTCAAATGAAGCTTAGTATCCAAAGATTTCTAAAGAATTTTACAGAATTTCGATGTAAATCAAGGATTGCGATCAGATTCTATGGAAAGATGTGCTCCATAAAGTCTTATAACTTCATTTATATAGAGTCGTGCAAGGTGCTCCAGTGGAAAATACTCCCTTATAGTGAGGAAATGTGAAGATTTTGAAAGTCGATCAATAATTACCCATATTGCATCATTCTTTCTTGTAATTTTGGGTAATCCAGTGACAAAATCCATGATGATGTCATCCCATTTCCTTGTAGGAATAGGTAGGGGTTGCATAAATCCTCTTATATGTTGTAGTTATGCCTTCACTTGTTAACAGACTAAACATCTTAATACATAATCTTCAATTTCCCTCTTCATGTTATCACACCAGAAATGTTCCTTCAAATTTCTATAAATCTTAGTGTTACCAGGATATATAGAGAAATTAGAACTATGGGAATCATCCAATAACTCCCTTTTTATCTCAGGTATAGCTGGAACACAAATCCTCTTCCCAAACATCATAATTTTATCTTCATATATGAAGTCATGCAACTTCGCATCATTAACAACATTAATTTTCTTTTGAAGATTCTTTTCATCAGGATGAGAACTTTTAATTATTTACAGTAAATATGGTTGGGAAACCAATTGAAAAAGTAATGATGTTTCACCTTCTTTGATAATTCTCATGTCCATCCTTACTAGATCCATGAATATAGGATCCCTTTCAATCCGTATTTTGTTCAAAACTCTATGATCCTTCCTAGTCAACACATCAGCTTCCTTATTTGCCTTTCCTGGGTGGTAGTGTATAGAAAAATCATAATCCTTCAGTAGTTCAATCCATCTCCTTTACCTCGTGTTGAGTTCCTTCTTTGAGAAGATATATTCCAACCTCTTATGATCTGTATATACCTCACATCTTTCTCCATAGAGATAATGTCTTCATATCTTCAGAAAAAAGATTACAGCTACTAACTCAAGATCAGGAGTAGGTTAGTTTTTTTCATTAATTTTTAACTATATTGATGCATAGGAAATAACTCTATAATTATGTATAAGGACACAGCCAAGTCCTTTCTTTGATCCATCACTATAGATCACAAACCCATCATTTCTCGATGGTAGAGTTAGGATTAGATAATTCACTTATCTCCTCTTTAATTCTTCAAAACATTCCTCACATTCTTTTATCCATATGAACTTAACCCCTTTATGAGTAAGCTTGGTTAATGGGTTTGATAATCAGGAAAAGTTATAAATGAATCTCTGATAATAACCTGTTAAACCAATAAAAATACATACCTCGGTTATGTTCATTGGTGTAAGACATTCCTAAACAGATTTTTTCTTAACAGGATTAATAGATTTTCCATCCTTTTAGATAATATGGACAAGAAAAGAAACTGATTGAAGCCAAAATTCACACTTACTAAACTTCCTATATAATTCATTTCTTCTAAGATTCTTTAGAATAATTCACATGTGATTTTTATTGTAAAGAACCGTAAATTTCAAGGAAATTTTTTTCCTTAATTTTCTTTGGAATTTTACAAGTGCGCAGTTTCTGACGGCACCTGATTCCGAGGCCCGGTGTGCCCGGAATCATTTTCCGAAGTTTGGCTCGGGTACGTTCAGTGAACGGACGAGCGGGTTTTTCTAACTTTTGAACCGGTGCCCGGAATCGAATTCTGAGGGCACCGATGAAATCGCAGCGCCGGTATTTGCTTAGAAACGCCTCTTCCGGAGTTGCGTTTGCTCGGATGTGGTTTTTAATTTTCGGGCTTAAAGTTAAGAAATAAAATAATTTTGCGACAACTTTATTTTATTTCACTTAAGCCACTTGGAAGCCACTTGAAGCCACTTAAAGGCAGCTTGAACTGAGTTGAACTGGATAGGATGCTATCCAGAAATATCCTACCCCCTTGGTAGGATATTTGTGAGGTGGGGCCCGCACGAGCCCCGCCGTTTCTTTCCGCTAAGAAACGCACCCGTGAAAACCCATCTTAATGAAAGTTAACTGACGCGTTTTCTAAATTCTTAACAGACCATTTAAATGGGCTTTTTCTTTCGTGAATTAAATGGGCTGTTTCTTTCGTGAATTAAATGGCCTGTTTCTTTCGTTGAATTAATTCAACGAATTAATTCAATCGTTTCTTAACCTGTTTTCGTGTGTTGGCATATTAATAAAATAAGACCAACCCAAAATCTTTTGAGAAGATTTGAGAGGATCCTTGTTTCTTCTTCTCCCTCGCGAAGAACGCGAAGAACGCCGAACCCGGAAATCGACGACGCGACGCCTTGATCTGCATCGCCGACAACGTTCTTCTGCGACGTCTCTTCCTCCGCGACGGATCTTCGATCGGCTTCTTGAGGTAAGAATCTCGGACCTTCCTTTTTATCTCCTTCGTGGTTCTTAACCAAAAACACGGATTTAATTAATTAAATTAAATCTACTGTTTCATGGTGCGTTGAGTTCGCCGACTCAACACCGGATTCCGCGACGATGCGACGCCTCCCTGCGACGATGCGACGATCCCTCTCTTCCGCGACGAGCTTTTCCGCGAAGGACGCCCGCGCGCGACGATCGACGAGGTAGGGATTTATTATGGGAATTACCCCCTTTTTAATTTATTCCCGTCAATGTTTCTTAAAGAAATTAAAGAACCGAATTGTGAACAATTTTAATCTTCTTAAAATTGTTATTTTTCCCGTGTGGAATAAAATTCTCCCGGTTGTTTATCTCTAACGCGGAGGGTGCGGGCCAAACGAACACGGCCCGACGACCCTCAGCCGTTCTTCGTTTTGTGCGGTTTTGGCGGGCAACGACGGAACGTGCCGCAGTGGATGTTTGACGATTCCGCAGTATAGAACGGATCCCGGGAGGAGCAATGGCGCAGACGGGAAGAGAATCGGACCACCGGAGCGACCCCGGTGGCCCGCGGAACTCGCCGGCGGCGCCGGCGGCCGGAGGCGGCGGCGCTCCGGCGCGCCGCCGGACGATCCCGCCGCGGCGGCGGCGGCCAACGGACCCGCGGCCGCGCGGGTCCGGTTCGCCCGCGCGGGACGCGGCTCTGCCGCGTCCGCGGTTCACCAGCGTGGCCCACGCGGGCCGCGGTTCACCAGCGTGGCCCACGCGGGCCGCGGTTTCCTCAGGTCGCGGGTCAACGCCCGCGGCGCCTGGCACTCGGCCGCCCGGCCGCGCCGAGCCAGGCCGGTCCGACCGGGCCAACCGGGTCGGGTCGACCCGGTTCGGGCCGACCCAGGGGGGGTCGGGCCGGGCCCGTACCCCCCCTTCTTCGGACGTTTTCGTTCAAATGGACGTATCTTGAGTTACGGGCCTCCGAACGACGCGTCGTCAGTGGCAACGCGATCCTTGGATCGAGACGGTCGTTTCGGTATACTATACTCAAGGTGCACCTTCCTTTTCGGGAGCCTACGTAGTTAAAACTCCGTAGTTAAGCGTGCTTGGCCTAGAGCAGTGATCAGGATGGGTGACCTCCTGGGAAGTTTCCCAGGGTGGGTGTGAGACGGAAAGGCCAATAACTAACAGACTGGGCGTCCGATTGACGCGCCGTCTGTTTCGTTGAATTCCTCTAAGTGAGACGGATCTTTTGGCATACTCCTCCCAAGGTTTGGACGCAGGTGGAGTACGGTCGGGTTGGTTTTGCCTTAAAAACCAACCGGGCCCCTGGGACGAAAAAGCCAATAACTCTCAGACCGGGCGTCCGATTGACGCGCCGTCTGCGACGTTGAGTTCTTGTTGTCGATACGGAACTTTTGGATACATCAACTTCGGACTTTGTGTCAGTTGATGTATCAGCCTCTCGGCTCGTGGAGCGGACCCTCCCGAACGAGCTTGCTGTGTGCGGGAACCCTAGGCTGGCTGCGTCTGCTACTTCGACAGCGACGACCGTGCAGAGATCCTCAGTGGACTGCAGCGACGACTGTGCAGAGATCCTCTGTGGACTCCGACGACGACCGTGCAGAGATCCTCAGTGGACTAGGGCGACGACTGTGCAGAGATCCTCAGTGGACTGCGACGACTACTGCACTCAGCGATCCTACGTGGATCAGTGCTACAGGTCCTGCGTGGGCCCGGTCCTGTGTGGGCCCGATCCTGTGTGGGTCCGATCCTGTGTGGGTCAACACTCAGCGGTTTTGTGTGAGCCAACTCCTACAGGTCCTGCGTGGGCCCGATCCTATGTGGGTCCGATCCTGTTTGGGTCACTGCAGAGATTAGTTACCTATCGATCCTTCGTGGGTCCGACGACTTATATGGAACAGAGATCATCTTTTCGTCATCCGAAGAAGTATACCTGTGTGAGCTGAATCTTGTGTTTCTCTCCTTTGTGGATTGTGTTGAGCTATCCTGTGTGGATTTACTGTTTACTCTCCTTTGTGGATTGTGTTGTTCTATCCTGCGTGGGTATGCGTTTTGCTTTCCTGTGTGGACTGGGTTGTGCTAGGGCTCGGACGTTGGAGCCGATCGGGGAATTGATGACTTAGGTATATGTATGGGCATATACCTAAGCCGTGTCGTATGTTACTTCGTGATTGTATCTCTCCTTCGTGGCTTATCCTTTGTGAATTTCGGGAGACCTTCGGGGGTCTCGGGGTCCCTACTGAGTAGCTTATACTCACCCATGCACGGGCTATGCCCGCACTTCATGGTGTTGGTTGCAGACGACGGACAGCGCTGATCGTGGAGGAGGCGTGCGGAGCAGGACAGTACCTGGAGGTGGACCACTTGGCGGGACGTACTCGGAGTGGTTAGGTGGACCCGAGGAGCAGTGGAGGCTATCTGTACCCACCCTTCAGGTGGGACTTCCAGAGGACGGCTCGACGCTGCAGTTTTTCCTTTCAGTTGTTGTTTTTCCTTTCAGTTGTACTTTACAGTTGGGCTTGTATTTCCGGCCCCTTTTACTTTCAGCACAGCTTGTACAGTTTTTACTTAGTGTTTACTTTTCCGCTTGCTTACTCTATGGTGCTTGTTTACTTTTCAAAGTCAATGCCTTCCCTTTTTGTTGGGATTTACGCCTTGGTGCTAGTCTCCAGCCCCTGGCCTATGGAAGGCAGGCTTGGGGTAGTCACGGCACGGGCCCCGAGGACGGGTCGTGACATTTATGATCTTCTAAGATTTTGGAGTATACCAAGATATCGTCAATAAATACCACAAAAAAACATCAAGATATTCCTTGAAAATTCTATTTAGTATATCCATGAAAATAGAGGGTGAATTAGTCCGTCCAAAAGGCATTACTGTAAACTCGTAATGCCCATACTTGGTTCGAAATGTTGTCTTTGGAATATCTTCCTTCCTCACACACAAATGATAATATCCAGATCAAAGTTCAATCTTTGAAAAATATTGGGCTCTGTGAATTTGATCAAATAAATTATCAATGAGAGGAAGAGGATACTTTTTCTTTATCATAATAGCATTGATCTCCATGTAATCAACACAAATCCTCATATATCTATCCTTCTTCTTGACGAAAAGAACAAGGGCTCCCTAGGGAGAAACACTATGGTGGACAAATACTTTATCACTCAATTCCTCTAGTTGTTTCTTCTGGTATACTATCTCCACAGTGGCCATTATATAAGGATTATTTGATATAGGTCTTGAACCAGATATTAAATCAATAGAGAACTCAACTTCCCGCTCTGAAGGATGTCCAGGTAAATCCTATGGAAACACATGAACATATTCTTTCACAATAGGTACATCCTCTATGTGAACATTCCTTTACTCACCCATAGATATTGTGTTCTCTTACTCCCCAATAATTGAATTCAATAGAGATACTAGGGATGTATTTATATGATAATCAGATAGTGAAGTTTCTACTCTAAAGATAAGTGATTCTACACCGTTCTCAAAAATTGTAACCTCCTTCTTCTTGAAATATATTTTTGCATCATAATTTGAAATCTAATTCACTATGATAATTATATAAAAGTCAATCATGGGTATGAAGATAAGGTGAGGAACTAAATCGCGTGTATGTGTTATAAAGGGGATTGACTGGAACATCTTTGTTTCAATGATACTTCACTTAGGAGTTTTGGCTGAAAACTTCTTTATTAAATCAAATTGAAAATATCTAATTCTCTTGGAAAACTATGAAGATATAAAAGAATGTGATGATCCAAAATCAAATAAGGCATTGTCTAAGTTTGAGGAAATGATTAAAGAACCTTCCACCACATCATTAGGAACTTCAACCTCAGCAATTGTGACAGCATAAGCTTAGCCTTGCTCCATTGGCCTTATTTGGGGAATGTTTCCTTGACACTTAGGAAAATAATTTTCATAATGTCTCATCTCCTTACAATTATAGCATCGAACATTGGTAGCTTCTTTCTTCCCCTTGAAATCATGAGAGTGGTGACCTTTTTCTCCACAATTGTAACAAATACCCATACCCTTTAGGCAATTATCAGGGTGTTTATTCCCACAATTATCACAGGGTGTAAATTTAACTCTTTCCTTCTTCCCCATTTCCTTATTTCCTTTTACAAAGTTTTCAGGATCCCTCTTCTTCCCTTGCTTTCCTTTAAAGTTGTAAGACTTATAGAATTACTTTTCCATATTTATAACACATGAGACTAAATGTTCGTATGATGAGAGACTTTGGGAGACTAGTTCCCTTCAAAGGAATGGTTTTAAACCATCAAATAATTGATTAATACTACTCCTTGGATTATGTAAGTAGTTTTGCGGCATGTCTTGTTAACCTTGTGAAGTTAGATTCATACTTTGCAAAATTTTCATACTCTTTTTTCCTAATATTCAGAAACTACCTTCCCATGTATTCTCGCTATTCACAAGGGAAGTATTTTTTTAAGAATATTTCCTTAAAATCCCACTATTTCATTTATTCTATTTCTTCCTTCTCCTTTTTGTTTTGAATTAAATACCCTCACTAATCTGGATCTCCCAATAGCTGATAAACTGCTATAAAAAGATTCTCTCTTTCATTAAATCCTAAAGAGAGAAATATATTCTCTAAATAACTTATCCACTGCTCCTCTATGAAAGGGTTTTTAGTCCCATTTAATGATGGAGGTTGTTGTCTCATAAAGTGGTCTAATATCGCTCCTCTGTTTTGTGGATCCAGATGCTACATAAGGGTAAGGTTATTATTCAAAACCTGAGTCAACTATCCTAGTATAGTTATAAGTTGCTCTGTACTAGTTTCAAAACCAAATCAAGCATCATTATATTGCATAGGAGGTAAATACTTATATGGGATATGCGTGTTTGTGCAATTTTCATTCCTTCCACTAGGTTCCATTTCTAAATAATGTCATATAGTAGATTATGTTATAAATCATAATGTATAATCTTAAATTAGAAAAATACTTATCAAAAATTTAAATCATATCCATAACTAATCTCATAATCATGGTTTATTTGAGTAAAAATTTATATTTAATTACTTCATAATGGTTTTTAAAGAAAATGTGAATTATCCTAAGTATATCCCCCAGGAGTGTCAAACTAGGTGTGCAGTAAGGCCTCTTGTTGTGTACCAGGATACCCCAGGTCAAGCCTGAAACTCCTTATCATAGTTGTTACTCCTAGGTAAATCTGTTCCAGAACCACGTCCACTTGTAGTATCCATTTAGGGATGTATTTTCTAGAAATATCCATAAAATCTATTCTTTACCAAAATTCTAGGATGTTCTCATATGTTTATCCTCAAATACTATCTTAGGGTTTTGTTCCCTAATCTATGTTTTCTAAATCTAGTTTCTAAGTTTTATACTAAACTTACACTTATATAAATTGTAAAGACCCAACCCCAGTATCCCGGAGCCGATGCCTTATTTGATTACATTGGAATGATTACAAGAAATTTGTATCCCAAAGGAATGAATAGTTTAGTAGTTTTGAAAAAACATATATACACATAAGTTCAAAATTACAACTTTAAAGGAAATATAACATATCAACTTCTTTTGAATAATGCATAATTATCATTGCAAGTCACTCATAATATAGTTCTTCGCAACCTAGGGAAAATAAATCATGTGAAAGGAGTGAGATCAGATGCTTAGTAAGGGTAAATAATACAGCGGAAGAAATTATAAACATAAACACCAGGCATGATGAATAACTAAAAATTCATACCTTTATAAACATACTTGAGCATAATATGGAAGGAATAAAAACTGATTAAATAATGCCATAAAACATAACCATGGATATTCTACTAGTCGAATAATCACATGGACTATCAATCTCTAGTTTTATAATGAGGGAATGCACAATGTCAAACATCATAACCACACCATCGAGGTCTCATGCTAAGACCATAATAACCATTCCATCAAGGCCTCATGCCAAGATACTGGTTTGTCTCATGAGACCTACCGATGCATAGAGGGTCTATAGTGGTCTACACCCATCACTTAATAAGTCTAATGTATCCCTCATATGGACGGGGATACACATAAATAGCATTTACATTCATATTGAAACTAACATATGAAATGTAAATAGCTTTCTCTAATCATTAAACATAAACACTAACCATTCGAAGTAATATGGTGAATGGTATCAAGATAGAACATCTACAGTCAAACTAATCATAACCCATTAAATAAAATATGGTAGATGATATCATAAAATATTAATCTTAATTCAACATAATAATTGATAAGGGTGTTGAAATAGGTGAAAATACTTTTATAAAATCATCGAGTAATTATTGAGATAAATAATATTTTACTTTGAAAAGATGAGTTCTTTTGGAAAAATATTTGTATAAAACCAAAAGTGAACTAAGTGAGTTTTTCATAATAAAAAACTGATTTTATAAAAAAAATCTAAAAATAGATTATAGACTGACCTTGAAAATAGGTAAGAATTCGAGAAATTCCCTTGAATCGGGCTTGTATTTTGGGAATAATTTTTGAAATATCCTTTTTAAAATATGTAAATCCCCAAAAAATAAAGAAGTATTATGATTGATACACATATATAGAACATTCACATAGAATTTATGATGAGTACATAAAAATAAATAATAATTTCATTTAGGTGAGTAGAGAATAAGAGTAACCCAAATGATAATTGAGGTTCGGGTAGAAAACCCTTACCTTAGGTCGGAATATGTTATTCTCTTGAACTTAAGGTCCTGGAATATGAAATTATACTTATTAATAACTTAATTAATAACCTATTAGACATGTATTTGATTTATTATAATTTCATTAAGTTCATTTATGGTTTTTATGAGTTTAGATATTCAATATCATCTTTTGTGAATGCTCGTTTCATTAGTTTCCATGATCGGTTCACTTGTGTGGAAGTTAATGTAAAATGAGAATTGAATTCCAGAATTAAAGTTATATGTTATTAATTTTAATTTAAAATGTTAAATTATCATATAATTCATTTGGTTACTTTAGGTTAGGATGAAACATTAGATGAAATTTTAATGATAAACGCTTGGATTAATTTGGTGGTTTTTCGATCACCACGAACTCATTTTGTTTTATAAAGTAATATCATGTGTAAAAAATGATTTCAGAACATTAAATAGGATTTATAAAATATATTATGATCTGTTTCAACCATAAAAAAATTTTCATGACCATAATTGAATATGGTAATATATGTTGAAAACCTGTCGTCCTTTAATGTGAAAAATTAACACATCTTGGATGGTGTTTTCATTTCTAATATAAAAGGATGGGAAAGGAGATATGATGATGAATTATTAAATTATCATAAAAATATTCTATTAAATGTATGGAACTGAAGTTATCATAACATTTTTATGAAAGGAGGTGAGGAAATAAAAAGGAAAGAAAGGTGCTTGAAAGAAAATAAAAGAAAGAAAATAGGACTTTACCTCTTGAATTAATCTTCCTTGAGAGCCTCTTTAGGGGAGAGGATTTGGTATTTTGAAGAGAAAAATGGATTCTATACATGGGGAGGAGCTTGTTAGGATATTTTATTAGAATTTATACAAGACACAAGGCTTGAGAGGAGTGAATAGAAAAGGGAGTGAGGGGTGGATTTTATAGTGGAGGAGAGGGGTGATTTTGGAATATCTTATTCATTATTTTATTATTTCCCTAAAGAAAACCAATAGTGTTGATTCATGTGACCCATAATAGTAATAAGTGTATGTCAGTTCGAACCAAGTGTTATTACATCAATCATGATGCTAGGAATAGTGAATTTAACTGATAATGTATATATACGGTAAATTATCGTATTTTACTATTCATCACAAATTTGAGTATTTCATAAAAATCCAAAAAAAAATCACCCTAACCATTGTTAGACATGTAGAATTCAAAAATGAACTCATTTTTTTGAAAATAATTTTCTAAATATGATTAATTTAATTTTTAAATAAAATCATAATTTTTTTTGAAAAAGAACAATTTTAAAACTATAATTCGTTTTATATCACCTTGAAAAATTATTCAAGATCTCGTTATCTTATAACCTTTAGAAAATAAAATAATAATACGATTTTCTATTCGTAATGGTCATATTACTATTCATACTAATATTCATAAGGGTATGTTACTATTCACTAAAAATTAAGTTTGTCTTATCATAATATAAATATCTTACTAATGCAATAGTGTATGTTGGTTTTTCAAAATTTAAATCACAGTAGTGGAAAAATTATATTTACTGGTTAGGTTATAACAAAGTGGTATTTTTTAGAGACTCAGTGTTTCATATATTCAATATTAAATTTATTTATAAAAACTTTGGGTGTTACAATTTTAATATGGTTTTAAAAGAATAATTAGTTCAATTATATATTATTTAATTCAAATTAGGTCATTGGAATCAATTTCATATTGAATTTTGATATAAAAACTTTTTCGAATTTTAAAAGTTTTCCTTTGGGAAAAACGTTTTTTTGAAATGCCTAAGTGTTTAATTTAAAATTAAATTCCACCAATTCTATGATTTTAATTTGTAAAATGGATTCTGTATTTGTAATAATAATAATTAAAATTATCTAATAAGTTCATCGTAATTTTTTATCATAATGAATAGTTAAAATAGTAAAACTTATTTACCATGGTTAAGGTAAAAAAGGGTTTAACAGAGGTTAAACTAAAAATATGAGGGTTAAAAATGGCCCAAAACTTGTATAATTCCTATTATATAGTCGTATTTTGACATTATCTCTTTCAAGGTTATAAAATGGTTTATTTTGGATCCTTTTTTCATGAGAAAAACATGGGTTGAATTCTTTTTTTTCAAAACTTTCATGTGTGTCCTCTCCCCCACTTATAAATTTTCACCCCCTCTACTCTTCTATTTACACTTAAAACCCCATTGTTTCATCCAATACCTACCCAAATCACACCCTTACTTCACTCCCCTCATCCTATAATCCTTTTTTTTCATAAATCCGACCTATGAAGGATTTTGGTGCAAACCAAAAAAAGTTGTCTGAAGAAGATGTAACTTCATTAACTAAGAATTTTATTTTATTCATTCCTCCACATCCATACAATATTTTTAAACCATGATGATATTATAACATATAAATATTACATATACTTATATTTTTTATGTTAAGGTTGTGACATACAACCATCTCCATCATGTGAATGGTGGACTACCATCTCGTGAACCGACGTAATTCGTTTTCCATCACCAATTCTCATGGTTGGATATAATGATGAATTTAAAATTTATATATTATATTTATTATTTAATTATAATTATTTAATTACAATATCATATATATGTTCTTACTTTCCATTATGTATAGAATACAATAATGTCGCTCGTGTGTACGGCTGACTACCTCCTTGCAGGGTGATGTGATTCGTTTTTCACTTACATTTTACATGGAAGGTAATAAGAATTAATTTAATATTTATATATTATAATCATTAAATATTAAAAAAATTGGAAATTAATATATCATGTACTTTCTTACCTTACCATCCATTTAAAATGATAATGTCGTTCGTGTGTACAGTGGACTACCGTCGCGCGAAACAATGTGATTTGTTTTTAAATTTTATTATTACCACATCACATGGATGGTATGAGTAAGTGTATTTAAAGAAATAATATTATATTTATGATATAATTATCATCTTATAATGATAAAATAACTCTTATCTTTTTTCCATCATGATCTTTGAAATGTGGAAACATTACTCTTGCGTACGTACGGCCTACTGTCTCCATGATTGTAACGTATATCATTTTTCACAACCATATTACATGGTTAATTTAAAAAATATAATTTATATATAAAAATGATAATTATTTAAATTTTACCATTTTGGAGATGATGAATCAACAATCTATTTGACCTTATTCAACTTATGAAAGTGATTTTGAACATATGAGTCATTTATCGTTAAAACGCCTGACATGGGATTAACTGGTTAGGTAATAGAATATGACATGGTAAAATTTAAAATAAAAGGAATAATAAACTTGAAAAAGGTTCTTAATTAATTAAATAATTAACTTAATTTTATTATTCAATGAGATAAATAACGCATGTGACAAATCGGGCTCGAGTTAAGGGATCTTTCTAACCCACACTTTTCATCAAGTTATGACCATTCTCTCTCTAACTCACTTTATCTCTCATTAAGTTATGGAATGATACTAAATTCTATATATATATCTTTCACATATATACCTATCTTATTCAACCTTCCTTTTATGGGGTAATACATGCCTTATGACCATTTCTCAAATGCCCTCTTTAAGAAATTTATTTTTATTATGTTATGATAGAAGATTATGCAACCCATTTCTCTCCATGGGTAATTCTTATGTTTATTCCTTATTATTGATATCCTTATGTGGAATTAATATTCATTAACATGAAATTAATTTGATGGGTGTGCTCAAAATTATATATACATGTAATTTATTGGGTAATGTTTTAGTCTCATGAGACGTCATGTATGGGATTAGGGAGTGAACCTAGTCTATTTTGGGATTCTATCCTCCATGTGATGTTGTATTGGTAGTTAGCCTTGAATTATTTTTATTTCATGTTTTATGTCATTTCCACTTTCCCATATTGATTTGATCCTATAATATCATTCTCTTTAGTCTATTCTTCCACTTTATTACTAATGTACCTTCTCTTTTATGTTGTCATGTTATACCTTTGACTCACATGTTATGCTTCCTTATTATGCTTATTTCCTTACTGGTCTTTTTAGCTCGCCCATTTCTTTATGTATTCTCCATATTATCCCATTTATATTTAGGATATCAAATGGATTTTAGGAGCTCACTATAGAGAATAAAATAAGGATTCCATGTTTTAGTTTCCTTTTATATATTAGGAACCTAGTCTTCTAAAGACACTAGGCCTTTACGATCCTTGTGTTCTATTGAAGGATATTTATGTTTAATAATATTTTAATAATATGTGTAAAAAGTCTTGGGTCTCCATAGTTAGTATCCGAAGAAATTTTTAGTTAACATTTCATGACTGGGATGAGAAAAAATTACTTAACCCGAGGGATAAGTCTAAGTAAAAGTTTAAGGATAAGCCTAAGTATCATAAAATATCCTAGAATTTTGGTGAAGCATAGAGTGATTGGTTTATGAGAAATTACACTCCAATATAGATACTAAAAGTATATTTGATTCTAGTACAGATGTGCCTAGGGGTAATAACTCCAAAAAAGGCACGTCGGGCTTGACTTGAGAATTACCTGGTACACAAAAATGGGCATTACTAGGCACCTAGTTTAACACTCCTAGGGGATATGTTTTGTAAATTCACAAACTCTTTGGGAACCATTGTGAAGGGAAAAATTCCCATAAGAATTTTTATTAAGAAGTAGATCATGGATAACATAAATTGAAACCTAGAAATTTATAAGTTAATGAATATATTCCATCTATTAGTTATCCCTTTAATATTCATAATTTAACATTTATTTGTTTAATACTTTAAAAATACACATCCTTAATTATCCTTTTATTTTAGTCAAATGTTTGGAAATATGAGAAATAGAGTCAGAAACCATTGTAATGGATAATGTGATGACTGCCCAAATGAGATTCCTAACCCAATGGAAGTTGGATTCGGGGACTTCATGACAATAATTTCTTAGATAACTCAAGTTTTTAATAGAAAATTGAATCAATAGGAACGCCTAAATCCCCCCCAAGAAAGATCGAGTTGCAATTGAAACCTCTATACATCAAAGGCCTCAAACATTTAGAGCAAGATAAGGTTGCATAGGCTATTTATCGTATGGAGGAATAAATCTATCAATGGGGGACATTGATCAAAAATATGAAGCCTAAAGAAGATATCAAAGATATGGAATGGAAGGAATTATAGAAAATGGTTTTTGAAAAATATTTTTCTCACACTCTCTGAATTAAAATGGAGAGTGATTTCCTTAGCCTCAAGAAAAAGGATGATGAATATGTAGGGGTGAACAAAGAAAACTTCACAAGACTTTCATGATACACCTATATCTTTCTCATCTCTCACAAAATTAAAGTTGAACACTTCTTTGGTGGGATAAAGCCAAGTCTGTGAAAAGCTTTTGAAATTAGAGAATTCAATGGCTATGAAAAAAATTTCTGATGTACCCTCAAAGTTGAGATGGAGATCAGTGAATCTCATGGGTCTCATGGGGATTAGAAGTGGAAAATAGAGTTTAACTCAGGTGGTATGATGGATAAATATAAAAGTGGAAATAAAGTATAACATCCCACTTGTTGAAAGCATGGGAAGAAGCATCCTAGAAATTGTATAAAGGGGACCGTGAAGTGCTTTAGGTGAAGGAAGGAAGGGAAACTAGCTAGTAATTGTTGATGGGAGAAACCCACCAATGCGATGGAAGAAAGGAATGATACAGCCAACCCTCAACCTTTTTTTCAATGTTACACTATAAGAAACATGGAAACTTTGTAAACAAATGCACTAAGATAAGGATTGTTAATGAAAATCGATAATAATAACCTCCAAGGCCTTGAGAGAAAGGGCAAGCTTGTGTTATACCAACTACGGAGGTGGATCCTGAAAATTAAGTGGTTACAGGTATATTAGTCATTTATTCAAAAATAATAAATGAACTTTTTTATTTTGGTTCTATGAATTCTTTCATATCATGCAAGTTTAGTAGAACTATTTAACCACCACCTCAAAACATGGAAGTTGAGTTATTAGTGAAGATGGAAAATGGGTCAATTATTTCATCTCGGACATATAACACATCCCCAGACCATATTTGTTGGTTGAACTTCTAAAAAAACCTTGTGATACTTACTTTAGAATAATTTGATGTAATTATGGTCATGGATTATCTTTCCTTATATAGATCCAATATAAAATGCAGAGAGAAGGAAATCACTCTTTAAATCATGAATCGCCCTACGATTCTATACATGTTAAAGGAGGAGAAAGAATAACCTATGGTATCATCATTTAAAGCATGGATATTTTTCCTTCTAAGAAAGAGTATTTTCTCAAATTATTGAGGCTAAGGAAAGGATATTTTTGAATACATGCCCATTGTGAAGGATTATACTGATGTATTTCCAAATGAGTTTTCTGGTATTCCTCCCAGCCGAGAGATTGAACTTTCAATCGAGCTTATACCTATATCCTTGCTAATATCCAAGACTCTATATAGAATTTCCATTTTTTAACTTGAGAAGTTGAAGAAGAAACTATATAAGAATCTAGATAAAGGGTTTATATGCCTATGTGATTCACTATGGGGTGTACCAGTCCCCTTCATTGAGAATAAGGATGGTTCAATGTGCCTATGCATTTATTATCATGAGGTCAAAAAAATCATGATAATTAACAAGTATCCCCTACAATGGATATACAACTTGTTCAATCAACTAGTGGGGCTCATTATTTATATAAGGTGGATTTTTAGTTAGGATATCACCAATTAAGGTTGAAGAAGGATGATATTCCTAAAACTTCCTTTTGAATAAGGTATGAACGCTATGAGTTCATAGTGATGCCTTTTAGACTGACCAATGCTCTAACAATATTTATATACTTAATAAATAGAGTCTTTATGGATTACCAAAAAAAATTTATGGTATTATTTATAGATGATATTCTAATATACTCTAAGAGTAAGGAGGAATATGAGGAACATTTTAATATTGTTCTAAAGGCACTGAAAAAGAAAACCCTATATGCAAAGTATAGTAAATTTGAGTTCTAGATAAAGGAAGTATCATTCTTAGGGAATATTATCACTGTAAAAGGGATATCTATGGACCCTTATTAGACAAATTCAATCGAGGACTAACCTATACTAGCATCTATAATGGATATATGTAGTTTCCTTCTACTATCTAGGTATTACTGATAATTTTTGAAAAAAAATTGTGATTTTCAAACACACTAACCAATCTAACTCAGAAGGGAGTAAAATTTTTATGGACCTATGAATGTGAATATAGATTTAAAGAGTTGAAAACGCGTCTAATCACTACACCATTACTTATTCTTCCCTTGTATAGGGAACTTTTTTTGGTGTACAGTGATGCTTAAAAGAAGGTTTTGGGCTATGTGCTAATACAGAATGATAAAGTGATAGCCTATGCCTCAAGGTGGTTAAAATTTCATGATAAAAACTATCCAACACATTATTTAGAGTTGGTTTCATTTATCTTTTCTTTAAATATCTAGCAATATTATATTTATGGGGAAAAGTGTGAAATATATATGGATCACAAAAGCCTAAAATATATATTCACATAGAAGGAGATTAACATACACTAATTTAAATAGTTAGAGTTGATCAAGTACAATGACCGGTCAACCCATTACCATCCCAAGAAAGAAGACAATGTGGTAGATGATCTGTGTAGAAAGGATCTATCAATTTTATCAATGATGGGAATTGAGAAGAATCCAATATTATAATATTTTCAAAGGATATATATGGTAATAGTAAAAGGATATTCATCCTACCTTTCTCAAATAACTACTCAACCATCTATTCTTTAAAGGATAAAGGAGGTTGAGAAATTAGATGAGGTGCTACAAAAAAGTATAAAATATTTCAGGGGTCAACCTTGCTAAATATGGGGTTATAAGGTTTGGAACCTAGATATGTGTCTCATTAAAACTAGAGTTGGAGAGTTAGCTTCTAGATGATGTGAATAGATCATCCTTCTCTATTCATCCAGGAGGAACTAATATTTATATAGATCTAAAGAAAAACTTCTGGTGGGATAACATAAAAAGGAATATTGTGGAATTTGTATATCGATTCTTGGTATGCCAACAAGTCAAGGATGAACAATATAAGTCTATGGGTATGATGCAACCATTTCTTATACCAGTATGGAAATAAGAAAAAATAACCATGGATTTCATCATAGGACTCCCTAGGACATCTAAAGGTAATAACACCATCTAGGTGGTAGTTGATTTTCTTACAAAGTCAGCACATTTCATTGTTATTAAGGAAGATTTATATCTTTTCCAACACACTAAGATATACATAAGAGAAATGGTAATATTTCATAGAGTGAAACTATCTATTGTATCTGATTGATATCTGAGGTTTACCTCAATGTTTTAGAGAAGCCTTTAGTAAGTGTTGGATACAGAACTCAACTTCAGTACTGCTTATCACCCTCAGATAGATTTCCAATCATAAAGAACCATCCAAAACCTAGATGATAAATTTAGGTCTTGTTTAATATATTTCCAAGGCTATTTGGATCAGTACCTTCCCCTAGTATAGTTCTCATATAAAAATAGTTTCCATTCTGGTATTCAAATGGCACCTTATGATGCTCTGTATGGGAATTGGTTTCGGACTCTAACGGGCTGGAATGAAGTTGGAGAGAGGAAGCTGATGGGCATTGATCTTGACCAAGAGATAATAGAGAAGTTCCAAACCATTCAATATTGCATGAAATCCATACAAATTCAACAGAAAATATATATATACAGTATCTGAATAAACTTGAATTTTAAGTTTGGAGATAAGTTGTTCATCTATATTTCACCGTGGAAGAAAGTCATCAGGTTTGGGAAGAAGGGAATGAATAGTCCTGAATACATCATCCCCTTTGAGATCCCTAATTGTATCGGAGCGGTGGCCTACTGACTAGAACTCTCACCAAACCAATCTCAATTACATGATGTGTTTCATGTATCCCTCTTGAGGAATTACATACTAGACCCCTTGCATGTACTGAAACTAGATGTGCTACCATTGGAAAAAATAACTTTCATATGAGGAGCATCTGGTGAAGATATTATATTATAGATACAAAGTTATACAAAACAAGACAACTCACCTAGCCAAAGTTTTGGGGTGAAACCACAAGTTTGAGGAAGCAACTTGGGAACCAGAAGAGGCGATGAAGTAGAAGTACCTTTACTTATTTTCATCTTAGTTTGTAATATTAAATTTTGAGGTTGAAATTATTTAAGGGGGGAAGAATGTAACACCCCGATACTTTACGATATATTTCTTTTTAAATAAATTTTATCTCTTTGATACCTTGTGATGCACATAACATTGGGTTTAAAGGAAATTCAATACTCTATTAAAATGTTATTATTTAAACATGGCCATTATAACCTAGATTTTAAGTTGAAGGTATAAATATGACTAGCTAAATTATGAAAAATTATATTGATTATAAATTTATAATATAAATTAAATGGTTATCAATTGATTATAAAAAAAATAAGAACCATTTGAAAGAAAAAGAAATGCTCTGAAAAATATTATTTTTCGAAAAGGCGGTTTAGTCACGCTTTGAACACATAATTTAAAATTAATTATTAATAATTTTAGAAAATTTATCTTTTAAAATTAAACTAATTTTTGAAAAAAAACACATCAAAATTATCTTAGGGTGAATTTTTTTTATTTTTCTAAA
Source organism: Viscum album (assembly GCA_963277665.1). Lineage (NCBI taxonomy): Eukaryota > Viridiplantae > Streptophyta > Magnoliopsida > Santalales > Viscaceae > Viscum > Viscum album. The sequence continues at coordinate 371,784,456 of OY728127.1, read as the reverse complement.
AAATTTTAATTTTTGATGAATAGAGAAAGATAATGATTTTTATTAAAATTTCCCTTTTCCTTTAAAGAATATAAAAGAACCATTTTATTTTAATATGAATTAAAAGAAAAATTAGTTCAATTATATATTAATTAATATGAATTAGGTAATTGGAATCAATTTCATATTGAATTTTTATATAAAAACTTTTTCAACTTTTGAATATTTTTCTTTTGGAAAACTATTTTTTTGACATGTCTACTGGTTTAATTTAAAATTAAATTCTGAAACTTCTATGAGTTAAATTTTTTAAAATATATTTCTTATTTATAATAATAATAATTTATATTATGTAATAATTTAAACTTAATTTCTAACCATAATAAATAGTGAAAACAGTAAAAATTCTTTACCATGGTTAAGGTAAAAACAGGTTTACCAAGGGTTAAACTAAAAAGATAAGGGTTCAAAATGACCCAAAAATTATCTAATTCCTATTTTATGTTAATACTAAGACCTTATATCTTCTATAGTTCAAAAATGGTTCATTTTAGATCCCTATTTAATGAGAAAAACATGGGTGGAATTCTTTCTTTTCAAAAATTTCAAGTGTGTCCTCTCCCCACTTATAAACGGCCACCCCCTCTCTTCTTCTCTTTATAATTCCAAAACCCATTGGTTCAACCAATAATTAACCAAATAAATCCCTTTATTTCCACCCATAATCCTGGATTCCTTGTTCTATTCATAAATCCAACCTAGGAAGGCTTTTGGTGCAAACCAAAAGTAGTTGTCCGAATTAGAGGTAACGTCCTTAACTGGTCATTTTGTTTTATTTTTTTCTCCACCTACTTAAAATATTATTAAACCATGTTGATATAATAACCTCAGTATATTTCATATACTTATATTTTTATATTTTAAGGGCATTAACTACAATAATATCTTCCTACCTCAAATGGGAAACAAAACCACTGATCGTGTGTACGGTGGACTAATACCTCACAAATCAACGTAATTCATTTTATGTCACCTCTTCTCACATCTAGATATAATGATGTATTTATTTTTTATATATTATATTTATGATATAATTATACTTATATAATTATAATATCATATATACCTTCTTACTTTCCATTCTATAGAGAATACAATAACATCGCTCGTGTGTACGGTGGACTACCATCTCACAAAGCGATCTAATTCATTTTTCACTTACAATTTACATGGAAGGTAATAAGAATTAATTTTATATTTATATATGATAATAATGACATATTAAACATTATTTAAAATTAATATATCATATAATTTCTTATATTATCATTCATTGAAAATGATAATTTCGTTCGTGTATACGGCGGACTATCGCCTCACGAAGCGATGTGATTCATTTTTTTTATTATTAATACATCACATAGATGGTATGAGTAATGATATTTAAAGAAATGATATTATAATTATGATATAATTATCATCCTAAAAATATAAAATAACACTTACCATATCTCCATCATGATCTTTGAAAAATGGAAACATTACTCATACATTCGTACGGCCTACCGTCTCCATGATTGTAACGTAGTTCATTTTCATAACCATATTTCATGGTTAGTTTAAAAAGTAAAATTTATGTATAAAAATTATAATTATGTCTTACCATTATGGATATTATTAATTAATAATCTTGTAAACCTTAATCAACTTACCAAATTGATTTTAGACATATGAGTTGTTTATCATTAAAACACCCAACATGGAATTAATTGGTTAGGTAATTTAATATGACCTGGTAAAAATTAAAATAAAAGGAATAATAAACTTGAAAAGGGTTATTAAGTAAGTAAATAATTAACTTAATTTTATTATTCATGGAGATAAATAATTCACATGACAAATCGGGCTCGAGGTAAGGGATCATTCTAACCCACCCTTTTCATCGGGTTATGACCATTCTCTGTCTAACTCACTCTCTCAATATCTATTTAATTTATGTAATGCTACTAAATAATGTATGTATTTCTATCACATGTATACCTAGATTATTCTCCCTTACTTTTATGGGTTAGTACATGCCTTATAACCATTTCTCAAATGCCTCCATTAAGAAATTTCGTCTCATTATGTTATGAGACAAGATTATGAAACACATTTCTTTCCATGGTTAATTATTATCCTTGTGCCTTATGATTGATATCCTTATGAATAATTCATATACATGTATATGAAATGAATTTTATGGGTGGTCCTGGAATTATATATCCCTCCAATGCATTGGGTAATGTTTTAATCTCACAAGACGTCATGTATGGGATTAGGGAGTGCACCTAATCCATTATAGAACTCTATCCACCATGTGATATTGTCTTGTAAGTTAGTATTGACTTATTTTTATGTCATTTTTTATGTCATTTACACTTTCCCACGTTGTCGTGATCTTTTGATAACATGATATTTATGTTATTCTTCCACTTGATTACTCGTGTACCTTGTCTTTTATGATGTCATGTTATACCTTTGACTCAAATGTTATGCTTCCTTATCATGATTATTTCCTTACTAATATTTTTAGATCACCCCTTTCTTTATGTATTCGCCAGGTTATCCCATGTAGATTTAAGAGCTCAAATGGATTTTCAGACCTCGATATGGAGATTAAAATAAGGATGTCATTTTTTAGTTTCTTTTTATGTATTAAGAACCATGTATTCCAAATAAACTAGGCCTTTAAAATCTATGTGTTGTATTAATGGATATTTATGTTTAATAATGATGTGATAAAATGTGTAAAAAGACTTAGGTCACTATAATTTCAAGTTTTCCATAATTTCTTACAAGACATATTTTTCAAATAGCATTGCAACAACTAACCATATGAAAAATATTTTAACTAATGGATGTCATATCAATTATTATATGATAAGAATATATTAGGTCACAAACTCAAGTATTTTTTGAGAATTTTTTATTAAAATCTAGTTTTAGATATAAATAAACAAAAAAACAATTAGTGCATCTCAAATAATAATCCTATAGCCACTAAGGATATTAATGTCCAGTCAAGACTGACTATGTATAAGGACCTGGCCTTAAAACATAACATAATCTTGAATTAAATGAATAATTCACATTGAGGATCTTTTCAGGTTTAGAGTTTTAGAGAATTAGGACATAACTATTACATCTCACAGGATTACAAAGTAGACACTTCTACTCAGTTTCCATTTTTTCATAAAATAAAAAATCTTAAAAAGAAACATGTCTAGTTCCATGTTTTAGATAGAATGTCTTTCCTTGATCCCATCCTTGACCCTATTCACCTTTAAGTCCTGTGGGAAACATTTCAAAAACTTGGGATGAGCATAAAAAGCTCAGTAAGGGATATAAAAATACGGAAAGAAAACATTAGTCCAGGTACACATAAGAGTCAATGAAATCGTACTTTACTCTTAAAACATAAGCACTTTAACATACCTCATGAAATCATAAGATTTATGAATAACTAATAAAAATAATAAGACGTAAAGGTAACTTGAGACATTCATAATATTCTTACGTAGGGAGTAACCCTCATGGTTATGTTTGGAATACCCACCACAGTATATTCCCTAAATATCTTCGGAGAAACCTTAGCGTTCAACTCCTCCGCATTACTCAATGAATTAGAGATCTATCACGGGCTCACCAGCCCTTAGTTTATCATGGAACCACCCGTCTTCATAAACAATTACCAAGAACCATAACATAATTATATCACATAAAACATGCATAAAGGAAACATAACATTTCCGCATTTCAATCACAAGATATCAATACAACACATTGATATAATCAAAACATTATCAAAACCATTTTAAATAACAAAATTAAATTAAATTAAAACATGGTATTTATTTTTCATTTAAAAAAAAGTTATGGCTTGTAGAGGAAGCCAAAACTCAAATAATGGTCACGGCGACGGAGAAGTTGTTGTCTCCGCATACGTAAGACAAAAACATTCCATTTTGTCGTTTAGTAAAATGCTTCGTATAAAAATATTCCTTTTGAATAAAAGTAAAAGTCAAAGGGGTTTATACACCATATAAAATAAATTTTTGAATAAACAAAATATGCCTCAATGAAAGGAGATTGAGACGAAGTCCCTTACAAAGTCGGTATCCTTAGATTAAGGATAAATCAATTACATTATCATGTGTGGAAAATATAAATACACCTAAAATAAGAGGATATTAAGTGTAAAATAATCGGAGGTCATCCACACATATTCATAGTACAAAATAATCAAAAAGTAGAGGTTTGACCCAAACAATTGAAATTGAGTTAAGAAGTTCCCTTACAGAAATTCGACAGCCTAACGGCGTCACTTTAAATTCATAAAATGAGTTGATGAGAGATAAAAGGGTATCTCATAACTTGGAAATAAATTTTACATCAATAAGGATATATAATAACATATCCCAACATAATAAGATTTAAATTAAAATACATAACAAAAGAAGTCTTTTAAAAAGAGGTGGGTGAAAGGTTCCCTTACCGATTTGGGTAACTTCCGAAACGTACACCCCATGAAAAAAAAGGGTCATACAATGAAGATGTGAATACCCATAAATTAAATTATATTACACAAATAATAAAATCATGGGCAGTACAACACCACACAAAATTAAATAGTGGCAAATGTGGCATGAATCTCACGGGTATAAAAGTGAGATGAAAAATCTCTTACGAAAACTCGGTAGCCTAACGGCGCCAATTAAAACTTCCAAAAATGGATTGAAGAGATCAAATAGGATCTCTCTTCATATGAACATAAAATTTACAGTAATATCTATATAAAATAACATCCCCAAACATAAGAAAGCGGAGATTAAAAGAAGTGACATAAAAGAGAGTACTTAAAAAGAAAGAGAGAGGTTGGATCCCTTACCTCGTGTCCGATTTGACTCGATCGTTCTTTAATCTCTGAAATAATAAACTAGAGTTAATTTCAAATTTCTTAAGAACATTTTTCAAGTTCGTTATTCCTTTTATATCACTTATTACCATGTTATGAACATTATGTAATTAATTAAGTTAATAATGGTCGTTTTGTCGATCATTGGTACTTGAGTAAAAAATAAACTTCTTATAATTACAAGTTGTTCATGTGGTAAAATATCCATTATATCCAGAATTATATTCATGATTTAGATATCATATATATCATATATATCCATTATATACAAGAATTTATAATATTACATAACATTTAGAGGTAAGAAATGAAATTCACCGTTTATGGAGACGGTAAGTCGTACGTATGCATGAATGCTACTTTCATTTATATTTAGTATTTAATGGAATGAAATCATAGTGATATAAATTTATATTATAATTCCAGTATAATATCATATATAATATCCTTAACTTCATCCTTTATACATCCCACATATGGCATTACGAATCAAATCACTTTGAGGGGGCGGTAGTCCGCACTTCCTAAAATGAAGATATCGCGTTTACCCATAATGGAACCATAAAGGTATGCCATAAATGAAAAATACAGATGCATATGGAAAACATAAACATAATATATATAATATATAAATATAGTGACATCTTAATGGCCACCATTAAAGGTGTTAGAAGAAAATTGAACAATCATCGTTTCGTGAGGCCGAAATGCGTCATCCACAATAACAGTATGTTCTTTAACCATTAGACGGAGGTGTGTGTAAGTGTAGCTCGAATAATTATCATAAAAACATCCTAGTATATTTAATATACTTTTTTTGTAACAAAATAAAGGAATAAAAATATTTTAGGGGGTTGGAGAAGCAAAATAATACAAAAAAACATAAGAGAGAACGTTACCTTTAAATCGGGTAACTCCTCTTGGTTTAAACCAAAAGGGTTTCTTGAAGAGCTTTCTGCCTAAGGTAAGGCTTCTAGGATGAAGATAGGGATTTGGAGAGACAAAATGAGCAGATTTTGGTTGAGCACAAGGCTTGATATGTGTGGTTAAGGGGGTATAGGTGGGGGCCTTTTATAAGAGGGAGGAGGGGCACTCTTGGAATGTTATAAAATGTTGCTTTATTATAAAATTATTTTCGGATTTTAAAGGTCCAAAAAAGATATATTTCTAGGATAAGGTGATAAAGGTTCTCAATACACCCATAAAATAGGTTTTGGACAAGTGTAAGTCTTAGATTTTACCTTATCGTTTCTTTTTATTTAAATCATTCATTAATGATGTAATCGCTGCATCACCATGGTGTCATAAATAAATTTATTTATTTAATGTATAAAAATTATAAAAAAAAATATCATGATGTAGGAAATATTTTTAGATTTCTAATGAATATTTATAGTCAAAAATATGACTTGTATAATGCCATGTAAAAATTGTTTTAGTAAAACAATACATGTTTGTGACATTTTTATTTTAACTATAAATAAAAAGTTATTAATGTCATTTTCTTACCCAAGTGGCTCCATGGGGTCCCCAAGTTGACCCATGGATTTTCTTGGTCAGCCATGACTCATCCAATAAGGGTAGTACATGTGTCAGGGTAATTTCATATTATTATAACATTATTTTTGCCTTAAATTACACTAATTACCTTTAATCGCGATTAATAAAACTTAAAAGTTACTATTCACCAAAAAATTATTTCCATCCCATTGAACCACATTTTACTTACTAATGACAACCATGTATGTCATATTTTTGAAAATCAAATCAGATATGTGGTAAAGTTTCATTTAAATGAAAAATCAGTTTTTTAACTACCACTTAGTGGTTTCACTATTCATCAAAAATTGAAGTTTTTCAGAAAAAATACCAAAAATTCACCCTAAGATATATTTGATGTTCCGAATTCAAAAATGATGTCTATTTTAAAAAATTCAAAACATATAAGTTGCATTAATTAATTTAATAATTAATTCTCGTTGTCAAGATAAATAGCGTGTTTTTAAGAAACAATATCTATTAAAAGATTGACACTAGTTTAAGTCCAATTTCAAAGTGAAATTAATTCAAATGACCACCATTGGATTAAATGGTAAAAATATATTCTAATTGAACTTTAAAAACAATTTAAAAGATGATCTAATCATATAAATAAATAAGATTAAAAAGATTTTTTGAATTAAAATACAACAGTTTTCACTTATTCATTAAAAATGAACTTTATCGAAAAAAATAACAATAACATACACAAAGTAAATTTTGATGTCCCGATTATAAAGAAGGATTTTATTTGGTCCAATATAACATATAAAATTTTCAAAAGGTGGATTTAAAAAGGTTTTGCCATCAAAAGGCGGTTAATCGACCTTTTAAATAATATTAGAATATTTACGCTTAAAATTGGATTCATTCGCATTTTAAGCCTCTAAAATTTATTGTAAAAATATTTGATAAGCATATATAATCACGTTTTAGTTAGTTCTGTTCATTCCTGCCATTACATCGGCTAGGAGTTTACTACCATTTACAATATATTATTTTATTATTAGCGTGCAACATATGATTTCAAAGAAACTCGTTGTTGCGTATTGGGTACGTCATTGAACATAGCATCCCCTTTTAAGTAATATTAATATTTTATTCACAAATATTAATATACATGAACATTTCATATTCATTATTTACGTGGGATGTTACATCCTTCCCCCCTTTTGAGAATGAGTCCTCGCAATTTTAAAATTGGGCTTGGAAACTTTATTGAAATCCCCACATCGGAAAAGGAGTCAATTAAACTGTCACTTTAAAAGAAAGAAAGGGAAGTACAAGGGTCACCCAAGTTAACCTATACTAGGATTCCATGTAGTAAAACATGGACATGGAAGAGAAAACAAAGGGTCACGTTCTGATGGAGAGTGCTAAAAACATAATTAGGATAAAGTTAACCACAAGAAAATCACAAACTTGTGATGGGTTAAACGGTATTTGATTCCCCAGTAAGAAAAGTTAACAGACAAAATTTTTGTCTTACGTTACTTTTCATTGAGGAATTTATTTATGATCTTAACTAAATCCTAAGGAAACATACTTACTTGTCATGTAGACTTTCATCTCTTTCTATATTTCTTACACAAACTCATATTTTCTCCAAAAGACGAGTATTTAGGATGACTTGTTCACATTAAGAGTGATATAATCAACTTCTAGAGAATCACCAAATCCAAAAAGGAGAACTATATATTTCCCAGGTCTTTAGACCAAATCCAAAACCAAAATTGTTAGTATGAGATCAGATAATACCCAAAAAGGATAATCCATTATAAAAATAAAATCTATTCTTAATCTCCAAAATTTGTCCAACAAAACCCAAAGTTCAACAAAGACCATTCAATAAACAGTTGTCCATAAAATTCTTTGAAGTAATACAAACTAAGAATTAAACCCAAATCTCCAAAGGATTTAATCACATAGTCTTCCAAGATAAATCTTAACATCTTTCTCCAAATAACGTCAGTTACTCTTAAAGTCTCATATTGAAAAGTAGTTAACCTAATCACATATCCTCCCTGATAGGTTAATCATTTCCATAGATAACCCAAAATCAACTTATTATTAATTCATAAAATCATCTAACTAAAAAGAGTAAGTCATACTAACCAGGGACTTTATGTAGTCCAGTGGTAGGCGATAAATCTCAGTCGCACTTTGGTTGTGGGTTTCATTCCCGCAGCTTCGTCCGACGCAACGGTTTGTCACATGGTCTACATGTTGTCCTTTTTCCAAAACTACATAATTCTTATAACATTCCCCAAAAAGAGATAAAATCTTCAAAAATAACCATAACATAGTTTAATCACAAAGGTTATCTAATAACTTTCGTTTTTCATCCCAAAAAGTATTAACTGGCAATTGCCTCAAATTCAAGGATCATATAAACCCAAATGGTTCTTCATAAATATATCCATAAAAGAACAAATAAATATTCCTTGAATGAAATTTTCATATATCAAACATCAGGGTTACACATAATATAAAAAGTCTTCTAATCATCAAAAGAGGCTTAATAATTTTAAGCATTTCACCATCTTAAAATCTTCCATAACTCTTGAATCCCTTATACGTTGACTTCTTACTCATTCAACATTATTCATGATCCATTGACCATTCATTTATATATTATTCTGAAATACTTCTTTCCTACAAACAAAATCATGAATCATATCCCAAGAGTCAACAATACAAAAACATATGTTAAGAAATAATCCATACCAATCATTGGTCATTGTCAGTTTCTTCATCCTCAATCGGAATGGCATTAGGTATTGGTAAATGAATATTTGTACGATCCTGGTGATCCCATTCCCGAAACTTATTCATAGGACATGTGTTTTCATAATGACTATGTACACTGCATTTAAAAAATTCAATTGATCCTTTAGAAAGAACTTCTTTCCCTTTCCTAGAGTCAACTAGATGTTTCCTTTTTCCATGGCAGGTTCTTGCTTTATGACCTTCATTTCCACATCTATAGCATCTTTCTGTCCCTTTGAAACATTTTCCTATGTGTTTCTTTCCACATCTTTGACACATAGGTTTATGAACATACTTACCTTTATGATCATTAACTGAACTTCCGTAGGGATTTGTTTCTCGCATATATGATGCCTTATAAAAATCACTAAGGTTCAGGTGGTCAATCATGACTCCAGATAGTTGGTTGAGAATAAACACAAGAGTTCTCATTGTAGCTCCCATATCATTCAGTTGCTCATTCAGAAAACCGTCACAGTTTCCTTCACATCCACTATTACTTTGGTGCCTGCTAGATCCAGCTATTTACTAAAAACAAAATGGTCAGTGTGAGTATATCATTAGAATCATCATATAATACTATGATATAATTACTCATTCACTTTAACTAAAACTATGAATATTCCTGAAATCCTAACCATTATGGTAATGCCACTTATGCTTAGAGAATACCCTAACCTCTAAAGTTATTTAAACTGGCCTTTGATACCAACTATAAGGACCCAGCCTTAAAACATCACATAATATTGAATTAAATGAATAATTCACATTGATGATCTTTTCAGGTTTAGAGTTTTAGAGAATTAGGACATAACTATTACATCTCACAAGATTATGAAGTAGACACTTCTACTCAGTTTCCATTTTTTTCATAAAATAAAAACTCTTAAAAAGAAACATGTCTAGTTCCATGTTTTAGATAACATGTCTTTCCTTGATCCCATCCTTGGCCCTATTCACCTTTAATTCCTGTGGAAAACATTTCAAAAACTTGGGATGAGCATAAAAAATCTCAGTAAGGGATATAAAAATACTGAAAGAAAACATTAGTCCAGGTATACATAAGAATCAATGAAATCATACTTTACTCTCAAAACATAAGCATTTTAACATACCTCATGAAATCATAAGATTTATGAATAACTAATATAAATCATAAGATGTAAAGGTAACTTGAGGCATTCATAACATTCTTACGTAGGGAGTAACCCTCATGGTTACATTTGGAATACCCACTACAGTATATTCCCTAAATCTCTTCGGAGAAACCTTAGCGTGTAACTCTTTCGCGTTACCCAATGCATTGGAGAGATATCACGGGCTCACCCGCCCTTAGTTTATCACGGAACTACCCGTCTTCATAAACAATGCCCAAGAACCATAACATAATTGTATCACATAAAACATGCATAAAGGAAACATAACATTTCCCCATTTCAATCACAAGATATCAATACAACACATTGATATAATCAAAACATTATCGAAACCATTTTCAATACCAAAATAAAATAAAATTAAAACATGGTGTTTATTCTTCATTTAAAAAAAAGTTATGGATTGTAGAGGAATCCAAAACTCAAATAATGGTCCCGACGGCGGAGAAGTCGTTGTCGCCGCATACGTAAGACAAAAACATTCCCTTTTTGTCATTTAATAAAACGCTTTGTATAAAAAGATTTCTTTTGAATAAAAGTAAAAGTCAAAGGGGTTTATACAATGTATAAAAGAAAGTTTTGTATAAACAAAATATTCCTCAATGAAAGGATATTGAGACGAAGTCCCTTACAAAGTTGGTATCCTTATATTAAGGATAAATCAATTATATTATCATGTGTGGAAAATATAAATACACCTAACATAAGAGGGTATTAAGTGTAAAACAATCGGACATCATCCACACATATTCATAGTACAACATAATCAAAAAGTATAGGTTTGACCCAAACAATTGAAATTGAGTTAAGAAGTTTCCTTATAGAAATTCGACAGCCTAATGGCGTCACTTTAAAATTCATAAAATGAGTTGATGAGAGAGAAAAGGGTATCTCATAACTTGGAAATAAATTTTACATCAATAAGGATATAGAATAACATACCCCAAGATAATAATACATGAATTAAAAGACATAACAAAAGAAGTCTTTTAAAAAGAGGCGGGTGTATGGTTCCCTTACCGATTTGGGTAACTTCCAAAACCTACACCCCATGAAAAAAAAGGTCATGCAATGAAGATGTGAATACCCATAAATTAAAGTATATTACACAAATAATACAATCATGGTCAGTACAAAACCACACAAAAGTAAATAGTGGCAAATGTAGCATGAATCTCACGGGAATAAAAGTGAGATGAAAAATCCCTTACGAAAACTCGGCAGCCTAACGGCGCCACTTAAAACTTTCAAAAATGGATTGAAGAGATAAAATAGGGTCTATAATAATATGAACATAAAATTTACAGTAATAGGGATATAAAATAACATCACAAAACATAATAAAGAGGAGCTTAAAATAAGTGACATAAAAGAGAGTACTTAAAAAAAGAGGTTGGATCTCTTACCTCGTGTCCGATTTGACTCGATCGTTCTTTAATCACCTGAATAATAAACTATAGTTAATTTCTACTTGATTAAGAACCTTTTTAAAGTTCATGATTCCTTTTATATCACTTATTACCATGTTATAAACATTATGTAATTAATTAAGTTAATAACGGTCGTTTTGTCAATCATTGGTACTTGAGTAAAAAAATAAACTTCTTATAATTACAAGTTGTTCATGTGGTAAAATATTCATTATATCCAGAATTATATTCATGATGTAGATATCATATATATCCAGTATATACATTCATTTATATTATTACATAACATTTAGAGCTAAGAAATGAAATGCACCGTTCATGGAGACGGTAAGTCGTACGTACGCATGATCGCTACTTTCATTTATATTTAGTATTTAATGGAATGAAATCATAGTGATATAAAGGTATATTATAATTACATTATAATATCATATATAATATCTTTAACTCCATCCTTTATACGTCCCACATATGGCATTACGAATCAAATCACTTTAAGGGGGCGGTAGTCCGCACTTCCTAAAATGAAGATATCGTGTTTACCCATAATGGAAACCATAAAGGTATGCCATAAATGAAAAATACATAAGCATAAGGAAAAAATAAACATAATATATATAATATATAAATATAGTGACATCTTAATGGCCACCATGAAAGGTGTTAGAAGAAAATTGAACAATCATCATTTCGTGAGGCAGAAATTCGTCATCCACAGAAACAGTATGTTCTTTAACCATTAGACGGAGGTGTGTGTAAGTGTAGCTCAAATACTTATTATAAAAGCATTATAGTATATTTAATATACTTGTGTTGTTAAAAAATAAAGGAATAAAAATAGTTAGGAGGTTGGAGAAGCAAAATAAAACAAAAGAACATAAGAGAGAACATTACCTTTAAATCGGGTAACTCCTCTTGGTTTGAACCAAAAGGGTTTCTTGAAGGGATTTCTGCCTAATTTAAGGCTTATAGGATGAAGATAGAGATTTGGAGAGACAAAATGAGTAGATTTTGGTTGATCCCAAGGCTTGATAGGTGTGGGTAAGGGGTTAGAGGTGGGGGCCTTTTATAAGAGGGAGGAGGGGCACTCTTGGAATGTTATAAAATGTTACTTTATTATAAAATTCTTCTCGAATTTTAAAGGTCCAAAAAAGATATATTTCGAGGCTAAGGTGATAAGGGTTCTAAATACACCCATACAATAGGTTTTGGACAAGTGTAAGTCTTATATTTTACCTTATCTTTTCATTTTATTTAAATCGTTCATTAATGAGATAATCGCTGCATCATCATGGTGTCATAAATAAATTTATTTATTTAAAGTCTATAAATTATAAAAAAAATATCATGATGTAGGAAATCTTTTTATCTTTCTAATGAATATTTATAGTCAAAAATATGACTTGTATAACACCATGTAAAAATTGTTTTAGTAAAACAATACATGTTTGTGACATTTTTATTTTAACGTTAAATAAAAAGTTATTAATGTCATTTTCTTACCCAAGTGGCTCCATGGGGTCCCCAAGTTGACCCATGGATTTTATTTTTTGTCCATAACTCATCCAATAAGGGTAGGACATGTGTCAAGGTAATTTCATATTATTATAACATTATTTTTGCCTTAAATTAAACTAATTACCTTTAATCACGATTAATAAAACTTAAAAGTTACTATTCACCAAAAAATTATTTTCATCCCATTGAACCAAATTTTACTTACTAATGACAACCATGTTTGTCAGATTTTTTAAAATCAAATCACATATGTGGTAAAGTTTCATTTAAACGAAAAATTAGTTTTTTAACTACCACTTAGTGGTTTCACTATTCATCAAAAATTGAAGTTTTTTAGAAAAATACCAAAAATTCACCCTAAGCTATATTTGATATTCCGAATTCAAAAATGATGTCTATTTTACGAAATTCAAAACATATAATTTGGTTTAATTAACTTAATAATTAATTCCTGTTGTCAAAACAAATAGCGTGTTTTTAAGAAACAATATACATTAAAAGATTGACACTAGTTTAAGTCCAATTTCAAAGTGAAATTAATTACAATGACCACCATTGGATTAAATGGTAAAAATATATTCTAATTGAACTTTAAAACCAATTCAAAAGATGATCTAATCATATAAATAAATTAGATTAAAAAGAGGTTTTGAATTAAAATACAACATTTTTCACTTATTCATTAAAAATGAACTTTATCGAAAAAAATAACAAAAACATACACAAAGTAAATTTTGATGTCCCAATTATAAAGAAGGATTTTATTTGGTCCAATATAACATATAAAATTTTCAAAAAGTGGATTTAAAAAGGGTTCGCCATCAAAAGGCGCTTAATCGACCTTTTAAAGAATATTAGAATATTTACGCTTAAAATTGAATTCATTCACATTTTAAGCCTCTAACATTTATTGTAAAAATATTTGATAAGCATATATAATCACTTTTTAGTTAGTTCTGTTCATTCCCGCCATTACATCGGCTAGGAGTTTACTACCATTTACAATATATTATTTTATTATTAGCATGAAACATATGATTTCAAAGAAACTCATTGTTGCGTATTGGGTACGTCATCGAACATAGCATCCCCTTTTAAGTAATATTAATATTTTATTCGCAAATATTAATATACATGAACATTTCATATTCATTATTTACCTGGGATGTTACATCCTTCCCCCCTTTTGGGAATTCCATCCTCGCAATTTTAAAATTGGGCTTGGAAACTTTATTGAAAGCCCCACATCGGAAAAGGAGTCAATTAAACTGTCACTTTAAAAGAAATAAAGGGAAGTACAAAGGTCACCCGAGTTAACCTATACTATGATTACATGTAGAAAAACATGGACATAGAAGAGAAAACAAAGGGTCGTGTTCTAATGGAGAGTGGTAGAAAACATGATTATGATAAATTTTACCACAAGAAAATCACAAACTTGTGATGGGTTAAACGGTATTTAATTCCCCAGCAGGAAAAGTTAACAGAAAAAAAATTTATTTTATGTTACTTTTCATTGAGGAATTTATTTATGATCTTAACTAAATCCTAAGGAAACATACTTACTTGTCATGTAGACTTTCATCTCTTACTAGATTTCTTACACAAACTCATATTTTCTCCAAAAGACGAGTATTTAGGATTACTTGTTCACATTAAGAGTGCTATAATCAACTTCTAGAGAATCACCTAATCCATAAAAGTGAACTATATATTTCTCATGTCTTTAGACCAAATCCAAAACCAAAATTGTTAGTACGAGATCAGATAATACCCAAAAAGGATAATCCTTTATAAAAATAAAATCTATTCTTAATCTCCAAAATTTGTCCAACAAAACCCAAAGTTCAACAAAGACCATTCAATAAACAGTTGTCCATAAAATTCTTCGAAGTAATACAAACTAAGAATTAAACCCAAATCTCCGAAGGATTTAATCACATAGTCTTCCAAGATAAATCTTAACATCTTTCTCCAAATAAAGGTATTGATCTTAAAGTCTCATATTGAAAAGTAGTTAACCTAATCACATATCCTCCCTGATAGGTTAATCATTTCCATAGATAACCAAAAATCAACTTATTCTTAATTCATAAAGTCATCTAACTAAAAAGAATAAGTCATACTAACCAGGGACTTCACGTTGTCCAATGGTAGGCGATAAATCGCAGTCGCACTTTGGTTGTGGGTTTGATTCCCGCAGCTTCGTCTGACGCGACGGGTTGTCACACGTTCTACGTGTTGTCCTTTTTCCAAAACTACATAATTTTTATAACATTCCCCAAAAAGAGATAAAATCTTCAAAAATAACCATAACATAGTTTAATCACAAAGGTTATCTAATAACTTTTATTTTTCATCCCAGAAATTATTAACCAGTAATTGCCTCAAATTCAAGGATCATATAAACCCAAACGGTTCTTCATAACTATATCCATAAAAGAAAAAATAAATATTACTTGAATGAAATTTTCATATATCAAACATCAGGGTTACACTTACTATAAAAAGGCTTCTAATCATCAAAAGAGCCTTAATAATTTTAAGCATTTCACCATCCTAAAATCTACCATAACTCTTGAATCCCTTATACGTTGACTTCTTACTCATTCAATATTCTTCATGACCCATTAACCATTCCTTTCTATCTTATTATGAAATACTTCTTTCCTAAAAACAAAATCATAAATCATATCCCAAGATTCAATAATAGGAAAACATATGTTAAGAAATAATCCATACCTTTCATTGGTCATTGTCAGTTTCTTCATCCTCAATCGGAATGGAATTAGGTATTGGTAAACGAATATTTGTACGATCCTGGTGATCCCATTACCGAAACTTCTTCATAGGACATGTGTTTGCATAATGACCGTGCACACCACATTTAAAAAATTCAATTGATCCTTCAGAAAGAACTTATTTCCCTTTCCTAGAGTCAACTAGTTGCTTCCTTTTTCCATGGCAGGTTCTTGCTTTATGACCTTCATTTCCACATCTATAGCATCTTTCTGTCCCTTTGAAACATTTTCCTATGTGTTACTTTCCACATCTTTGACACATATGTTTTTTAACATACTTACCTTTATGATCATTACCTGAACTTACGTAGGGATTTGTTTCTCACATATATGATGCCTTATAAAAATCACTAAGGTTCAGGTAGTCAATCATGACTCTAGATAGTTGGTTGAGAATAAACACAAGAGTTCTCATTGCAACTCCCATATCATTCAGTTGCTCGTTCAGAAAACTATCACAGTTTCCTTCACATCCATTGTTACTTTGGTGCCTGCTAGATCCAGCCATTTACTAAAACCATAAAGGTCAGTGTGAGTATATCATTAGAATCATCATATAATACTATGATATAATTACTCATTCACTTTAACTAAAACTATGACTCTTCATGAAATCCTAACCATTATGGTAATGTCACTTATTCTTAGAGAATACCCGAACCTATAAAGTTATCTAAACCGACCTTTGATACCAACTATAAGGACCCAGCCTTAAAACATCATATAATCTTGAATTAAATGAATAATTCACATTGAGGATCTTTTTAGG
This sequence comes from Viscum album, assembly GCA_963277665.1. Taxonomy (NCBI): domain Eukaryota; kingdom Viridiplantae; phylum Streptophyta; class Magnoliopsida; order Santalales; family Viscaceae; genus Viscum; species Viscum album. Next base: position 371,767,537 of record OY728127.1, on the reverse strand, counting down.
TTTAGAGTTTTAGAGAATTAGGACATAACTATTACATCTCACAAGATTACAAAGTAGACACTTCTACTCAGTTTCCATTTTTTCATAAAATAAAAACTCTTAAGAAGAAACATGTCTAGTTCCATGTTTTAGATAGCATGTCTTTCCTTAATCCCATCCTTGACCCTATTCACCTTTAAGTCCTGTGGAAAACATTTCAAAAACTTGGGATGACCATAAAAAGCTCAGTAAGGGATATAAAAATACGGAAAGAAAATATTAGTCAAGGTATACATAAGAATCAATGAAATCATATTTTGCTCTTAAAACATAAGCACTTTAACATACCTCGTAAAATCATAAGATTTATGAATAACTCATAGAAATCATAAGACGTAAAGGTAACTTGAGGCATTCATAACATTCTTACAGAGGGATTAACCCTCATGGTTACATTTGGAATACCCACCACAGTATATTTCCTAAATCTCTTTGGAGAAACCTTAGCGTTTAACTCCTTCGCGTTACCCAATGCATTGAAGAGCTATCACGGGCTCACCCGCCCTTAGTTTATCACTGAACCACCCATCTTCATAAATAACTAGTACTCCGCCCGTGCAATGCACGGCACTATAAAATATTTCTTATTATTAACTACATATTACTATTTATAAAACATAATAGTTAATATTAATATTGAATATATTTGAAAAGAAAATGACATACATAATGAGGAAAAAAATTACAGAAAAAGAGGAACAAAATTTAGATACCGACCAGCCTTCTGTATAAAACTAACAACGAAGGAACCAACGGTGAAACAGAATGAAAATTAATAAATAATATATTTAAATTATAAATTCAATCATAGAAACAAAGTATGAAATTCTAATTTGCAGATACTTGAAATAGGTAAACAATGAAACAGAATCATGGTAAGATAACATAAATACAGTTTCACCTTTGACATAGGACTATGGAATGTAATTTAACAATGATCAGAGAACATCAATACAATTTCAGTAGTAGATAAATGTTTGAAAACATAAACAGAAACCATATTTTTCAACAACAGTGGGTGTGCAGATCGGATTACAATTCATGTGATCATAACGTGCAGTGAAAAGCCTCCCAATACCACCATGCATCATTGATGTAGATTAGCAGTTTGTCATGTTTGTTGACAGTTATATTGATCCCTGCAACCTGTAATTAGAAATGAATGTGAGTAAATGAGACATACTACTATGAAAAATAATTGGTTAATCTAGTGAAGTCAAAAAAAATCAGGTCATAATCAAATGGCGTATTTTTTTACAATATTCAGCTATGAAAAAAAATGTACAAATATTCAATGAAAAGAATTAAATAAAATGAAAATGAATAGTCACTACTAATTGCAGTAAATAATAGAAAATGGTAATCGGGCATGCTCTATCAGAAAATAGACATGACTATTTTGAAAAACTGAAAACTGTTTCTGGAGGAAAAATATAATCCACACATGCTTCCTAGGGCAGTAGCTATGAAAATATAATCCACACCAGCTATCTAGGGCATTACCAGTCCCCCGCATAGTCTGTCGTCACTGCCCTACCCCTCCCCTGCCCTCCAGTCCAGCCCCCCCCCCCTCCCCCCCCCCCCCGTCCAACCCATCCCTACATTGCATCTGTCACTTGTCCATTGCCACTCCTCTCCCCCCCCCCCCGGCACAGACCCTCTTCTCCCTGCCCAGCACCTTCCCCCACCAGTCCCCACCATGCCCAGCCCCTTCCCCCAGCACCCTCCCCCCCCCCTTCCATCCCCGCCAGTCCCCTCCCCTGCCCAGCCCCTCCCTCCCCCCCCCCCCCACACCCTGCCCAGCATGTCAACCCCCCCCCCTCCCCACTCCTCTACCTGTCGTCCCTCCCCTGCCCAGCACCTTCCCCCACCAGTCCCCCCTGGCCATCCCCTTCCCCCAGCACTCCCCCCCCTTTCCAGCCCCACCAGTCCCCTCCCCTGCCCAGCCCCTCCCTCCCCCCCCACACACCCTGCCCAGCATGTCAACCCCCCCCCCCCACTACTTGTCGTCCCTCCCCTACCCAGCCCCTTCCCCCACCAGTCCCCCTTGGCCAGCCCCAGCACTCCCCCCCCCCCTTTCCAGCCCCACCAGTCCCCTCCCCTGCCCAGCCCCTCCCTCCCCACACCCTGTCCAGCATTTCAACCCCCCCCCCCCCTCCCCAGTCCTCTATCTGTCATCCCTCCCCTGCCCAGCACCTTCCCCCACCAGTCCCCTCTCTGGCCAACCCCTTCCCCCAGCACTCCCCCCCCCTTTCCAGCCCCACCAGTCCTCTCCCCTGCGCAGCCCCTACCCCCCCCCCCCCCACACACACACACACACCCTGTCGAGCATGTCAACCCCCCTCCCCCCTCCTTTGATTGTCTTCCACCCCATCCCAACACCTCCCCCTCCCTCGTCAGCCTTCCCGTTGCCCAGCACCTTCCCCCAGCAGTCCCCCCCCCTTCCAGCCCCTTCCCCCAGCAGTACCCCCTCTTTTCCAGCCCCTTCCCACATAACCCCCCCCCCCCCCGGCCAACCTCTTCACCCACCAGGGCCTTCCCCCCTGCCCTCATCTACCCATCCCCTCACCCCATCTCCTCTGCAACCATCCTAGATCCTCCCCTCCCCTACTCCCCATACCCAACTCCTTGTCTCCCCTCCCCTCTAAGCAGCTTCTCTTCCCATCCCTTCCCAGCAGCTCACCCTCCCACCTCCTCATCCCAACTGCCTAGCCCCTTCCCACAGCAGCCCCCTCCCCCCTGCCCAGATCTCCCCATCCCCCCCCCCTCATCAGCTCTTCCATCATGTACCTACAATGTTCCAAGGTTTTAAAACTGTAGTGTACAGTATGTGTCAATGTTCCAAGGTTTTAAAACTGTAGTGGACAGATACATGCATAATCTACCAAAGGAAGGAATGGAAATTGTAAGTGATTATGGATAGGAAATCACAAAATATCACATTATACAAACTTTGAGGATGTAAAAATTCCACAACATTTCCCAAAATGTCTGAATTCATTCCCTTATATGATTAAAAGTAATTACAATTACCAAAATAACTGAAATAAGAACCATTATTTACAGTGAGAATTTGAGACTTAAGGATGGATAAAGATTATTATTTTTTGGGAATAAGGCATATCACGCACAAGTGGTCAGAGGTTGATGTGATTAGGAACTGAGAATGAGTTGGGGTAGTCCAAAATTAAGCACTTCTCCTTGGAACGTACCACTGCTCTGAGCTGGATGCCACACTTGATGAAGCAGCCAACAAATCTAGTGGAGGTGGGGCATGATTATAGACCTGTGATGATGAAACCGTTGAAATTACACAACACCCATCAATGAAAAGAAAATTCACTGCACATGGATTATGCATTAGAGTCAACATATCAGCATCCAACACTTTGGTCCCTGCAATTTGTAATTAAAATTTAATGTGAGTAAATGATATATATTATTATGAAAAAATAACAGGAGAACTGCAACAGAACTTAATAGTATAGTCAATCAGAATAGTTTCTGCTATTGTCACATATTATGCTTGTGTAAGTTTCATCCTTTGACATTTTATTTTGGCTTATACAGAACATAATTCATTTAGATAAATAAATCTAGTATTTCAGAGAGTTAACTCTGCCTCACGTAAGGGTCTTTTCTGTTATCAAAAGGGTAAAATCTTTTTTAATCCAATAGTGAAATATGAACTATGAATCATGTGAGGCTAATGAAACACAGTGATGGGTATTATATGTTCATGTAAGAGTAAGGTTGGATTTCATCTATTGTATAAATGATAATCTTAATTCATGGAAGGGTAGTAAAATTTAGGTAAGGGTCATTATTGTGGCATGCAAAGGGCATATTGAGTTGCATAAAGGTCAATCCGAATCTACTTGAAATTGGATGCATATTCCATGGTACATAAGAACCCAAAAATAGTAGGTACCCTTGGAAGGGGAAGTTTAGGCATTTTGGTGGAGATGCATTCCAGTTCAATAATGTGTACATATATTTTACAACAAAAAGGAACAAATCCCAGTAAGTAGACATCTAAGTCAAACGAATCAAAAAATCCAGTATGCATTTACACATAAAACCAAGAACAAAGTGATGAGAGGTTTAAAACAGAAAAAAAAATCAAACTAATGTTCAGTATAGAAGATTGAAGGAGAAAATATAAGAAGCAGTGATAGTCCCATCTAAATTTCTAGGTTTCTATTTCATATGAACCGGTACCTTCCATAAAAAAGTTTGTTTTCCAATGCGAACCCAACTCCTGAAATAAAAATAATCCACACATTAGAAGACAAACAAAGAAAACAATACCATTACTTTTCCATAAGTGATCCTACATTGAGATACAATTTCATTCATAAATTAAAGCTGGGTTTTTAGTCATGGCCATTGGCGCACCTACACTGATTCTACTGGTCGAAGAGTTTTCTTGCTCAACACAACTTCCTCGTTTGTAATCGATCTCTGCATATCACTAACAATTTTCATGAGACTCATTTCTCCAAACTTTTTAACATGAAAACCCTTTCTATTAAATTTAATTTACCGTAATGATTCCAAATAATAATCTTCAAGAACAATGGCGGCAACCAAAAGAATTGATCAAAAAAAACCAGTGAAAGGACTTAAGGAAATCATCTTAAATCATTTACAGTGCAAGAAAATAATAATAAAGACCCAGTTAAGATCCTACAAATTCTCTAAAATATCAAATAAAGTCATGGATCAAGAACCAAAAAAATCCAGTATGCATTTACACATAAAACCAAGAACAAAGTGATGAGAGGTTTCAACCAGAAAAAAAAACTCAAACTAATGTTCAGTATAGAAGATTGAAGGAGCAAATATAAGAAGCAGTGATAGTCCCATCTAAATTTCTAGGTACCTATTTCATATGAACCGGTACCTTCCATAAAAAATCTTGTTTTTCAATGTGAACCCAACTCCTGAAATCAAAATAATCCACACATTAGAAGAAAAACAAAGAAAACAATACCATTACTTTTCCATAAGTGATCCTACATTGAGACACAATTTCATTCATAAATTGAAGCTGGGTTTTTAGTCATGTCCATTGGCGCACCTACACTGATTCTACTGGTTGAAGATTTTTCTTGCTCAACGCAGCTTCCTCATTTTGAATCGATCTCTGCATATCAATAACAATTTTCATGAGACTCATTTCTCCAAACTTTTAAACATGAAAAACCTTTCTATTAAATTTAATTTACCGTAATGATTCCAAATAATAATCTTCAAGAACAATGGTTTCAACCAAAAGAATTGATCACAAAAAAACCAGTGAAAGGACTTAAGGAAATCATCTTAAATCATTTACAGTGCAAGAAAATAATAATAAAGACCCAGTTAAGATCCTACAAATTCTATAAAATATCAAATAAAGTCATGGATCAAGAACCAAAAAATTAAAATCAATGCAGAAGAAGATTCAGACAGTCTAATGGTTTACTTCAGAGGAGATGACGATGGTAGAGAAGGAGGGGGACCTTAAAGCAGCCGAATAAAACCTATGAGATGAAATGAATGTTATCTTCTGATATAGTTCATTTGATAAAAGAGACTACTTTTCAGAGAAGAATCACACCTAGGGTTTTTCTAGGAAGCACGGAGGATTCGGAGGTGGAGCAAGCGGAAGCGGAGCCAGCAGATGTGGAGGATCTAGAGACGGTGAAGGCCAAGCTGGGATTTAGAAACCGAAGCTAGGAGTAGACCCGAAATCGCAAACGGAAGTGGTGTAGGCTGGAGGGGAGAATCGGGAAGGGATCGGGAGAGGGGATTCGTGGAGAGGACTGGAAACTGTAGGGGATTCAGAGAGGGGACCAGGAACCCTAGATCGGGGAGAGGCAATACGGGGAGAGAATTTGGGAATGGGAGGGAGAAGATGAGGTCAATCCCGATGATGCGCGGGGGGAATAGGTTACGCCTTCGAGGGAATCCTGAAATTGGAGGGAGGATAACAATTAGTGGGGTGACGTGGCAGCATATGTAGGTGACATGTAAGCTAGAACAAGCCAAGTTTAGTATAGATAATATATGCCCAAGAACCATAACATAATTTTATCACATAAAACATGCATAAAGGAAACATAACATTTCCACATTTCAATCACAAGATATCAATACAACACATTGATATAATAAAAACATTATCGAAACCATTTTCAATACCAAAATAAAATAAAATTAAAACATGGTATTTATTTTTCATTTAAAAAAAGTTATGGCTTGTATAGGAAGCCAAAACTCAAATAATGGTCACGGCGGCGGAGAAGTCGTTGTCGCCGCATACGTAAGACAAAAACATTCCCTTTTGTCTTTTAGTAAAACGCTTCGTATAAAAAGATTTATTTTGAATAAAAGTAAAAGTCAAAGGGGTTTATATACCGTATAAAAGAAAGTTGTGTATAAACAAAATATGCCTCAATGAAAGGATATTGAGATGATGTCCCTTACAAAGTCGGTATACTTAGATTAAGGATAAATCAATTACATTATCATCTGTGGAAAATATAAATACACCTAACATAAGAGGATATTAAGTGTAAAACAATAGGAGTTCATCCACACATATTCATAGTACAGCATAATCAAAAAGTAGAGGTTTGACCCAAACAATTGAAATTGAGTTAAGAAGTTCCCTTATAGAAATTCGACAGCCTAACAGCGTCACTTTAAAATTCATAAAATGAGTTGATGAGAGAGAAAAGGGTATCTCATCACTTGGAAATAAATTTTACATCAATAAGGATATAGAATAACATATCCCAACATAATAAGATGTAAATTAAAATACATAACAAAAGAAGTCTTTTAAAAAGAGGCGGGTGAAAGGTTCCCTTACCGATTTGGGTAACTTCTGAAATGTACACCCCATGAAAAAAAAGGGTTATACAATGAAGATGTGAATACCCATAAATTAAATTATATTTAAAAAATAATGAAATCATGGGCAGTACAACACCACACAAAAGTAAATAGTGGAAAATGTAGCATGAATCTCACGGGAATAAAAGTGAGATAAAAAATCCCTTACGAAAACTCGGCAGCCTAACGGCGCCACTTAAAACTTCCAAAAATGGATTGAAGAGATAAAATAGGGTCTATAATCTTATAATTACAAGTTGTTAATGTGGTAAAATATCCATTATATCCAGAATTATATTAATGATTTTTATATCATATATATCCAGTATATACATGCATTTATAATATTACATAACATTTAGAGGTAAGAAATGAAATGCACCGTTCATGGAGACGGTAAGCCGTACATACGCATGAACGCTACTTTCATTTCTATTTAGTATTTAATGGAATGAAATCATAGTAATATAAATGTATATTATAATTAAATTATAATATCATATATAATATCATTAACTCCATCCTTTATACGTCCCACATATGGCATTACGAATCAAATCACTTTGAGGGGGCGGTAGTCCGCACTTCCTAAAATCAAGGTATCGCGTTTACCCATAATGGAAACCATAAAGGTATGCCATAAATGAAAAATACAGAAGCATATGGAAAACATAAAAATAATATATATATATATATATATAATATATAAATATAGTGACATCTTAATTTCTACCATGAAAGGTGTTAGAAGAAAATTGAACAGTCATCGTTTCGTGAGGCAGAAATTCGTCATCCACAGAAACAGTATGTTCTTTAACCATTAGACGGAGGTGTGTGTAAGTGTAGCTCGAATCCTTCTCATAAAAAAATCCTAGTATATTGAAGATACTATTTTTGTTACAAAATAAAGGAATAAAAAGAGTTTAGGGGGTTGGAGAAGCAAAATAAAACAAAAGAACACAAGAGAGAACATTACCTTTAAATCGGGTAACTCCTCTTGGTTTGAACCAAAAGGGTTTCTTGAAGAGTTTTCTGCCTAAGGTAAGGCTTCTAGGATGAATATAGGTATTTGGAGAGACAAAATGAGTATATTTTGATCGATCCCAAGGCTTGAGAGGTGTGGGTAAGGGGGTAGAGGTGGGGGCCTTTTATAATAGGGAGGAGGGGGACTCTTGGAATGTTATAAAATGTTACTTTATTATAAAATGCTTTTCACATTTTAAAGGTCCCAAAAATATATATTTTGAGGATAAGGTGATAAGGGTTCTAAATCCACCCATCCAATAGGTTTTGGACAAGTTTAAGTCTTAGATTTTACCTTATCTTTTCATTTTATTTAAATCGTTCATTAATGAGGTAATCGTTGCATCATCATGGTGTCATAAATAAATTTATTTATTTAATGTCTAAAAATTATAAAAAAAATATCATGATGTAGGAAATATTTTTAGATTTCTAATTAATATTTATAGTCAAAAAAATGACTTGTATTACCCCATGTAAAAATTGTTTTAGTAAAACAATACATGTTTGTGACATTTTTATTTTAACTTTAAATAAAAAGTTCTTAATGTCATTTTCTTACCCAGGTGGCTCCATGGGGTCCCTAAGTTGACCCATGGTTATACCATTGAACCAAATTTTACATACTAATGAAAATCAAGTATGTAATATTTTTGAAAATCAAATCACAGATGTGTTAAAGTTTCATTTAAACGAAAAATCGGTTTTTTAACTACCACTTAGTGGTTTCACTATTCATCAAAAATTGAAGTTTTTTAGAAAAATACCAAAAATTCACCCTAAGCTATATTTGATATTCCGAATTCAAAAATGATTTCTATTTTACAAAATTCAAAACATATAAGTTGAATTAATTAATTTAATAATTAATTCTCGTTGTCAAAACAAATAGCGTGTTTTTAAGAAACAATATCTATTAAAAGATTGGCACTAGTTTAAGTCCAATTTCAAAGTGAAATTAATTCCAATGACCACCATTGGATTAAATAGTAAAAATATATTATAATTTCACTTTAAAACCAATTCAAAAGATGATCTAATCATATAAATAAATTATATTAAAAATAGGTTTTGAATTAAAATACAACATTTTTCACTTATTCATTAAAAATGAACTTTATCGAAAAAAATAACAAAAACATACACAAAGTAAATTTTGATGTCCCAATTATAAATAAGGATTTTATTTGGTCCAATATAACATATAAAATTTTCAAAAAGTAGATTTAAAAAGGGTTCGCCATCAAAAGGCGGTTAATCGACCTTTTAAAGAATATTAGAATATTTAAGCTTAAAATTGGATTCATTCGCATTTTAATCCTCTAACATTTATTGTAAAAATATTTTATAAGCATATATAATCACTTTTTAGTTAGTTCTTTTCATTCCTGCCATTACATCGGTTAGGAGTTTACTACCATTTACAATATATTATTTTATTATTAGCGTGCAACATATGATTTCAAAGAAACGTGTTGTTGCGTATTGGGTATGCCATCAAACATAACATCCCCTTTTAAGTAATATTAATATTTTATTCACAAATATTAATATACATGAACATTTCATATTCATTATTTACCTAGGATGTTACACTATGTTTCCATAAAGGGAAACTTATCTCATTAATGATAGTGGTATAATACTTAACTTGTATTAGTTAAGGATTTGGATGTGCATGAGTTAGCATTGGAATGATGGACTCCACTAAGCTCTATGGGAGGAGTTATGAAGACACATACTACGTAGGAAGTCATAACCAAAGAGGTTGCTTATAGTCACCACGATGAGTGATCCATATATTATTATTTTAGAATAAATATTCATAAAAAGAAGCATTAAATGGAAATATGTTTAGGTTGACATGTATGTATGAATTCAAGTAATAGATCCCATGTATCAAGATTTAGGGACTCTATATTTTGAATGTTTCTAAGACTTGATATTATTGGTGAGTATTCAAGGGTAAATGGATATAGATGGTACAAGATGGTACTAATAATGCATGATTAGTTATTGAAATGTTTAATATATGAAAAAACCTATACACCAATCATCATGACTAAAATCCTTTTGAAATCTACTTTTCAAAACATATTTTTATGATCATCAAAATGGGATATTGATTGTCGAGGGCACCTAATTTGGAGTAAACCATATTGAAGATGTCTATATGAAGTGACCAAAAGGAGTCCTTATGGTCTATGTCTATATGGAATAACTATAAAGGATTGGTGACATCAATAAATTCTAATAAGATATGAAAATTATATAAATTCATTTATAGATAAAATCATGCATGGTGATCATAGAATATTCATTTGGAAATGAAGGAGTGCCATGTTTCTCTAATAGGTTAGTGGGAGCACTCTATTTTTTCAAGATAGATATGTTTAAAACAGATGAAAAACATATGTTATGTATTGCCAATTTTTTAAGACTAAGGAATGAATTTCTCTAAGAATGACTTAAAGTAGGAATCATGTTCTAGGTAACATGATCTACCAAAATAGATCAATGGGTTTTATACATCTATTCATAGTACATATATTAAAAAAATTATTGAAAAATATAGGTTGAAATAATTCAATATTGAATTATAGTTGGAATATAATCTTTCTAGTATAATATGAATGGGCATAGGAATAGATTATAGAGATTAAAAGGATTTCACAAGCTTAAGTACTAGGAATTTATCTCATATTTCATGATATGTACTAACTTTTGATGTTACTAATTCATGATGAATAGTATGTGAATATTAAACAGATTCAACATAATTGTACCAACTTACAGTTAGAATTATCCAATAGTACTTTAAAAAGAAGAATTGGATGAGTTCATGGCATTTGGAGAAGTGGGATTACTAGTGGACAATGGAATTGAACACTAGTCTTCAATTTTTTCTATTTGATATAGTATCATGGTAAGGAAAAGGTAATATATAATACAAAAATTTTATATACAATGGTTTCCATATCCACAATATCTGAGTATGTTGTGGCTTTTGATGTAGCTTAAGAAGCAGTTTAGAAATGTCCTACTCCTATTTTGGGTTATACCAAAAGTAAAAGTTTTATCATTATTATGATAAGCTTGGGCTATAAACTTAATCGAGATTTCACATTACTTGAAAGGGAATAAGAGCTGGGGACTCGGTAATATCATAACTTGAAGGATTTTCTCAAGGTAGTTGTGTTGTAGTAAACAGATTCACCACACGGTCATGTGGCTATACCAACCCTAGCCATGGAAATGTGGTAGGCCCAGAAGTTGTAGCCATACTCAGTGGAAGCATGTTTAATATGTGAGAAATAACTATTCATTAGTAATTGTCTCTAGTTTAAGTGGGAGTATATTGGATTTGGTTCCCTAGAACCAACTACTTTTTACTTTAGATTTCCTATATATTCATGGATTTGAATATTATTATCTTATCACATATTGATTATTCTTATGCATAACATTTAATGTGATAATGTCCTAGAATATTTTTCGCATTGAAAAGTTCATATATAGTTCCCTGCTAGGATGAGAACATTGATATGCAATGAATATGTTCTTAAACTTAGTTCTACAATCGGATAACATTCTATGATAGGACACATGGTAGGGGTTTGGGGGTGAGGGGCAGGTCGTAGGGTCAAGTCCCTGGGCTTGCAATTTAATGTAATTTTCTTCCTTGCGTCGTGTGCCGCTTTCGCAGTTGTACCAAATTTTTTATGATAGGACACATGGTATGTTGACAGTTAGGTATGAGAAATCATAAGTGGATGAGACTTATTCTCATGAAGTTCACACTTAGTAATCTCCAAGATGGGATATTATGAGAACAAACCTGCCTATAGGAAATCTACATGTTTATGTGTCATTGTATATTCCTTTCTGTGAGCATGCATAATGGTCATTATACTTTAAGATTATTATTAATGCATTTCATGATTTCATATGTTCATTGAAAGTAGGGTACGTTAGGTGTATCATGAATAAGGTAATAAATGATTATTTATTAATAAATAAATTATTTAATTATGTGAATAATAAAATAATTATTTTATTCACCAGACCGTGAATAAAAAATTTATTTATGATATTCATTCGGGAATTCAATAAATGTCAAGGATGACGAGTGGACCCATTTATTGGTCTGGTGATAAATATTTATTTTCCAAACTATAAATAATATTTATGATTGTTCGGGTTAACACACGTCATGGAATAAAATAGTAATATTATTATTTTACATGGTATGGGGTTCCTTTTAGGTTTAACATATTATTAAGAGCCTTTATGCAATTAATTATTATGAAACTCTAACCCTAGGTTTGTGAGAGGTTAGTTGTTGTTCACAACATTCTCCTCCCTAGAAAATTCTCCCTCAACAAATGACATCTCTAGGTTTTTCTCTCAAGCTCGAGTGATACCCTCTTCCTCCTTCCTTTCCTCTTAAGTCAAAGAGATCAAGAGATATTCCTTCAAGCCTGAAGAAATGTGTTGCGATTAAGGGAGAAATGCAAGATGATCGGTATTGTCATGCTAACACCCGGAGTACCATCGGTGATGCTCCATGATCAAAGGAGAATGTGTGAATCACCGCTAGAGGGGCTCTACTTTGGGTCCTCATCAACGCAATGAAAATACAACTGAATGACCTCCATACAATCAATGCCTATATCGAAGAAAGAACTTAAGACTAAGGTGTTTCTTCATGCTATCAAATTAATTATTAATTAATGTGAAAAAGATCCTCTCTTTTGGTTCTAGAAAATTTTGTTTATATTCTTTGGAAAAAATTCATTGATCATAGCGTTTATATTCATATACAATGTGAATGATCTATTAAACCCAACAAAATTTGAGTTGGCCAATAGGCCCAATAGGTGCTTCTATTGCATTCAGAACCATCACTAGTTTCTTTTGATGCGTCGTATTATGCTTAAGATCCCTTAGGAGTTGAAGAACCAGTGCCACTCCTTGCTAGAATATTACAACTAAAAAACCACTAGAGGTGTCCGACATTCCCACAAGCATGGAAATTCTTATAAGTCTCTGAGAAAGAAGGCTTTATGTGAATAATTTTTCCACATTTATGGAAAACATGAATCATAATCCTTTTAGGGGTAGAGGTAACGAGCTAAGAAAGTGGTCATGAACCACTACTACTGCCTCTCCTAGATTCATCTCGCTTCATTGTTCTTTCAAGAAAAACACCCTCACTACCTCTAGGAAAAGTAGAAATTTTAAACATCCCAAACCTCCTAGATTGATCAATTTCCACCATCAAAGATTGATCTACGACTTCTACATAAGTTTTAAGATTTAGTAGAAAGACTTGAGATTATATTTTTGATTGGAGGCCCGTCTCAAATTAGTGAGCCTTTAATCCATTATTAGATACTGTCTTCGAAGAAAAATGAACAAGCTCCCCAAACTGATTAGAATATTTCATGATAGTTCAATTACCCTACTAAGATTGCAAACTCCTGGGATTTTCCAAGTGTTATAGTGTCTATGTAAAACTGCTAAGAAAATATCCTTTGAAATCATTCCATTCAAGATTCTCATGAAGCTTAGCATAAACCACTGATTTCCACAACTTTCGGTTGGGATCCTCAAGCATAATGGAGGTTCATTTCACTTTAAATGATTCAGGATTCCTGAGGAATTCAAAGATCCTTTCTATCTTCTCTAATCAATATTCCACTTCTTGAAGATCATTGCAACCACAAAAAGTTAGCGGTTTGTGATGGAGAAACTCCTAGGCTCAGTCCTTATCCTGACTTGGACCTACACCTACCTCCCGAGGTAGAGTTGGACCTGTTTCCACTAATTGATCCATAGATCGAACTCCTTACTACCGCCTTGATGGGATTTTGATCAGTGGGAGGATTCGCCCATGGAAAATCATTCATAGCCCCCTCTGGAGGGTTCACAGGGGGTCTTTGAGGGGGCATGGTGCCGCATGAAATCAAATAAAAAGATAAGTGTTAAAATGAATAATTAGGGTCAATTATAAATCTCATAAATTCATTAAAAAATACAAAAATCATGGAGAAAAGAATACAACAAATTACACACTTCCATAATGCATGGCTTGTGTGACTGGTCTGCAACTTGTGCACCCTTCACAAAAGGAAAAATAATCTCAAATCAGAATCAAAATTATAAAATCCTGACATCTCAATGCGACTTAAGGCTTATTATAACGAGTGTTAGACAAACATTCACTCACAACCTACCCATCAATTCTCGATAATCCTATCTCCTGTCTATCAAGTTTTATCAAATATCATAAATCAAAACCTGGCTTTGATACCATTTTTTCATAAACAATCCCAGATTGCCCCTGATTCAGGCACCTAAAATGGACTCTGACTAGGCCTGAAGGGAACTCCCGATCTCCATGAGCTGGAAACTAGTGTTTAGGCATCAAGGGTATGCATTTTGGGAATGGTTTTCACTCAGAGAATAATTTGATATTAAAGGGTCATAATCAAGAACCCGGTGTGACCTCCCCACGAATTTGTGTGTCATGCACCTAAATAAGCAAAAAAACAATATATATCATAGCAACATGGCATAACATAAATCAAAACTATAAAAGAGCATAACAATATCATTTCATCATAAAAATGAGATATACATGTATAGTCGAAGATCCAAAAAAAAAATGGGATGGGATGGGGAGACAAATAGGCGATATTAAATATGTATAAATATACTACATACAAAAACAAAAATAAACCAAAAAAAATAGGACATTTGTTACCCATCTTCATGTGACATGAGGGGTCATCCCATCATGTCACCTCCACAAACCCCAAATAAGTTAACATGAATACCCGCTACTTCCCAATGGCGCCTTGTATTTACTTATGTCATTCAAAACAAGGTCTACATACACCCATTGGGTTTATGTAGGGTGTGAACATAACTGGCCCAATAGAATCTCACCAAGTGTTCTGTGAACATCCTACGTTAGAAAAATTTGAACATGCTAGTGTAAAAGTAAATACATGAAAATAATCTTTTAATCGTTTTTAAAGAAAACAAGTAGTATGGTACAGTTCTTTTATAGAGTAAAGAAGGTAAATGGAAGTTATAAAACCAAACATTTTCAAAACAAGAAACATGAGAATGAACCCAAAGGTCACTAGGGTCAAGGTTAGCTAAGATTCTCACTAGTCTATATCCATAATCATAAACAACCATCGTATATTGTTCGTTAGTCGAAGTCTCGTCATAGCAAGCGGTATTACTTCACTAGTCAGGGTGACACACTCAACTAGTGGAAAGTGAATCTCAATTATAAGGCTTGTCCAAGGAACCCTACCCAAGTACCCAGGGTTTCCCATGAAGTTTAACTAATTCAAACAACCATTGTTTCATTAAGGCATTTTATCAAACATTTGTTAAGAATCAATAAATTCTTAAGCAAAGAACGCTTTGAAAACCATACTCATCTCCCATGGTAGATGAAAATCAAAACATTAGGTTGCATATAAAACAGTCTTCAAATCAAGCATTTTATACCTTTAAAACATTAAAAAACTTTAATTATAAGGATCAAGCAGAAAAGGTTCAACCAATAAAGGGAGGGCATGGAATTACCAACCTTAATCAATTGCAAACGTTAATACATTGGGTGAATCCACTTAATATGAGATGGAGGGATCCCTAAGTGGCAAGGAAAATCCATAAACACCAAAACTCATACCATCAAAATCGAGTATTACAAACCCTAGGTCACCATGGCCATAGGGAAAGAAAAAACCAGAGAGAGTGGAAGAATGGACCCAAGGAAGATTGAAGAAATCACTTGCTTGATGATCTCCAAGTGATTCCGGGAGAAAATCCAAGATGGAAGGATAAAAGGGTCTTTCACGCAAAGGGGCCTAGAGCATTCAGGAATGGGGAGAAAATGAGGTTTGGGAGTAATAAACTGAGTAGGGTATATGGGTCTTTTCACATTTTCATTTAAAAAAAAATTGGGCAAACCCCATCACGACGCGACCTTCCCCTATCTCGACGCAACGACACTCCCCTCAGCGGGATGCCACAATCCAGGGTCGTGTCGCAGCACAACCCTAGCCTTCGTTGCATGACAGGTCTGCAATCCAGAACTATAGACCTAGGGGATGACTTAGTCGCGGCGTAACCATCTTCGATCACGACACAATGGGTCTGCATTCCAAAACTGCAAACCACTCAAAACACCTTCTAAGCCGAAGATTGTCTAAAATTAGAATAATGAAATGAAATTAACAATTTAAATACATATCGGTGACCCGACGGGTGTCACATAAACTTACATGGTATTGTGTAGGGCATTTCATGCATGTGTTTACTCTGATTATTGGAGATGGTTCATAGATTTTAGAGTTAGAGTGATCATTTGTTTTGGTTAAGTTGTTGGTTTGAGTTTCAAATTAATAAAAAGGCAAACTTCATATAGATTTTATACATTTGATATTAGTCGCCTATTGGAAATGAGTTTTGGGAGTCACACTCAAATCTTTTGTTGTATTGAGAGGGATATTTGGAGAAGCAAGTCATAGCAAATTGTCATTTTTAACTATCATAAAAAAAATCTTTCAAAGAATGACTTTATGTTACAAGTTATTTCTTATCATTCAAATAAAAATGTGAAACGGGAAAAAATGACATAATATGGTCTATGCAAGATCATTATTTGTAAAATTTGTTTAGGAGTTAAGAGTATGTATGTGGTCCTATGATACAAGATTGGCTATGCATGATTATTATTTATAAGATTTGTTTAGAAGTTAGAGTCATCTCTAATCCTATGGTGTTCACCTTTAGTGATAAAAATGGCATGGAAAATAAACTAATATTACAAAACATTTAAAGCAAAATTGGGGTTAAATAGGGATGACAAAGTACTCATTAAAATGCAGCTACTCAAACACTAACTGGTTTAGTAATAGTCAAGCTTGAACTCATTTAATACCCATTTACTTGTAACTCGAACCTAAATTTCATTACCCATTAAAATCCCAAACCCATTTAAATGCTTATATTTTTAAAAAAAAATTATAATGTTGTTTAGGGTAAAACCTATTTAAAACTCGAACCCGAATATAACATTCTCTATAATGTTATTAAAAAAATAATGATATATGTATGTATCTATGTCTATATATGTTCATATTTCAGATATTCTGTTAGAGATACCCGAACCGCCTAACTAATAGTCAAGTAATCTCTTTAGAACCCAAACTTAATCCGAACATTTTTTTTGGATTGTGTAAGGTAGGTACCTATTTGTTTATCCTGTCCGTATTGTCACCCCAAGATTAAAATACAAAAAATACATAAAAATTATGAGGAAAAAAATCACTTTATAATAATAGATTTGAAAATAATGATCATCTGTGAAAAATTAAGAAAATTACCACCACTTTGGTTTGGTTGGATTCCTCGGAATGTTATTTTCTCAAATCCAATGATTAATCACACATCAAAATTGGAAAACTGAATCACATTCCACCAAAAACATTTATACCAATTTAAAAATATTAAAAATAACGATTATTACAAATATATTAAATAAAATGATTAAGTTAAATTATTTGTTAAAATAATCACTACTTTATTAAAATAATCCTCATTTCAATGAGTGGATGAATTGAGAAAATTAATGATAAACCCAAACTTTTAAACGAGTATGTATAAATTATTTCAATGATGATTAATTTTCATGTTTATGAGCATCATTCATAACCACCATCATGGCCCAAAAAATAAAAAAGCCCCCTTTTTATGAGATTTTGGGTTGGCAGAAAGATTTGGGGGCCGCATTCAGTGGGGCCCACCTCATCATAGTTCAAGACAAACTTTAATGAACATTGATGGGATGACATGTGTTGGGAACAGTGAAATTGTGGACAACCCACCACAGCCCTCCTCTTTCTTCCCCACTTCCCTCCCCTGTCCATGTTGAAGGAAAACAAACACAAATGTCCTGTTTTATGTGCATACATATCATCATACATACATAAAAAAACTCAAATGTCCTGTTTTATGTGCATACATATCATCATACATGCATAAAAACCCATAGGCCAGGAAGGGAAACAGAGGGAAAAGCCCAATGGCCGTATCTCCAATTTTGTATGAACCTCTGCAAGGAATCAACAGTGAACGTACAAACATTCTGAGGACCAATCCATCAAATCCAACAAAAACCCTTATTTCTACTCTTACAAATGTCTGATTCTGATCAAACAATGGCGAAAAAGAAGTACAGGAAGAAGATGAAGGAGGCAGCTTTCATATACACCCTTGAAAATCCTGGGAAGGCGATGAACACTTCCGAGATCCAGGTTTTCAGAAGGGAATTCAATCGAGAAGAAAAACAAAATCACATAATTATATATATATATATCCATTAATATGTGTTAATCTTCATGTAGTAAGAGGAGAGGGAGAGAGAACTGCCATCGCAGAGGTGCGAACCAGTGGTATCTCATCTGTTGTGGAGAGGATTCGGACCCGTGTAGACTTTCCTCTTCTGCGCACCAAAAAACTGGCTCCGCCCACTCGCCCAGCCATCGGCATTCCCCCTGAGAGAGGGCGGCGGCTTGGCCTTCACGGCGGCGCCGAACCCACCGTTGCCGGATCCGCCGTGCCCGTCGGCCAGCAGCGGGTGCTGGAACGGCAACACCAGGATCGTCGCCAGCAGGAGGAGCGACCAGCAGGGCACACGCTCTGTTCTTACGCCCATCTCCCACCTTCACGGTCCCGGGCTGCCCCGACTGATCATGGCCGCCGACCGGGAACCCAGCTCTCACTTTCCTTCTTCTTCTGTGTTACTTCTTCCTGTTCTTCCTCCTGGTACAAAGGTCAAAGCTTGGGATGGGGTGCTACCCAGATGAAGAAGAAACAGAGGAGGGGTCGAGGTTGGACTGTGTCTGGTTCAGTCTGGTTTGGACTTTGGCGTGCCTCGGAGTTTGAGCAGAGGGAAGGGGATGGAGGGGGAAGAAGATGAGAGGAGAGAGGGGGGTTAGTCAAAATGCCTAGGGTTTGGAGCCGGTGACCCCTTATGCATACGCCATGAATAAACAAATTAATAAATAGAGAGCAATGGAAAGTTCTGTGCTCCCTAGCATCGCCTCTGAGAGGCCGGCCAGTGGGTAGCCTGAAACTGCAAAATCCTACCCCGGATTGGGGAATGTGAAAAAAGCTGATTCTGGTTGGTTGTGTCTTTTTGGCTATGTTTTTCCCTTAACCAAACATTATATATATATATATATATATATATATATAATCACCAATAAATAAAGAAAAACATATGCAAATAAAGAAAATTGAAATCAGTGAACAAAGTTGGGATTTTTGTTGTCCTACATCCCCAACAAGAACACCACTCACACTCCTAGGCATATTAAAAGCTCAAAACAAATTAAGAACAAAATCACTTGGAAGCTAAACTTGAAGCAACGAAGGAATGAAAGGAAGACTTACAGGATGGAACAACCTATCATTGTCTTGTGGTTCTTTGTTTGTGCTTCATATCATGACGACAATGCTCCTAGATTTAGAATCACGCACAAATGACGCCCCACGACTGGATCTCCGCCAAAGCACTTGATCGGAATCAACTACGTTCTTGAAGACGTTAGGATGACATTAAAACTTCGCCAAAAGTAGTACACCAACAACAACTTAGGAGGGTGTAAGGCTTCTTCTAGAAGCTCTCTCGAAGGATCTCTCATAGGAACCCACTAGGGATTCACCAAACTGAAGAAGAGCAAGTGCGGGGAAGCTAAATCGAATGAATGCTAGGAATGATGGCCTTGCACAAGTAATCAGTGCACCTAATAGGCGTTATAACTGAGGCAT
Organism: Viscum album; assembly: GCA_963277665.1. Taxonomy (NCBI): domain Eukaryota; kingdom Viridiplantae; phylum Streptophyta; class Magnoliopsida; order Santalales; family Viscaceae; genus Viscum; species Viscum album. The sequence continues at coordinate 371,747,725 of OY728127.1, read as the reverse complement.
AGCTAAACCACCCAAGCAGCAAAAAGACGCGGCATGGAGCATGCGTGGATGACTAAGATGAACATTGGCACACAGACTAATCAACAACTCAAAAGAGCCTCGAGAATTCAAACAAGTTTGATCCAGGATCAAACAGCCAGGTCAACAATAAGGGGGGCCAAACCAAGCGTAGACAATATAAATACATGAGAATAAAACAAATATAAATGTTAGAATTAAAAGAGGCAATTTAATACGGAAATCAAATATCACAAATCTTCACCATTTTCATATAAAATTGACGATATTTTAGTACCTGGTGTTATTAAATTGAAACTATATTCAACATGTCTAAACAATTGTTGAATGTGCACAATGTCACATCCTTAGTCAATCTATCGGCCAAATTACTATCAGTGTGTATCTTATTGGCACACATCATTCTCGATTTAATAAATGTCTCTAATAAAGAGAAACCTAATATCTATATGTTTAAACCTACCATGACAAACTAAATTTTTAGACAAATGTAAAGTAGACCGGCTATCAGAATATACAGTTATAACAAAACTATATAGAGTTAAGAAAGCAAAACACTAAGCTAAATAACCCCCTTGACTTCCTCGATTAAGGCAATATACCCAACCTCTGTGGTTGAGAGTGCCACAACTGAGTGCATATTGCACTTCCATAAAACTAGTCCTCCATATACAGTAAAAACAGTCTGTGAGGGACTTCCAGTTATCTATATTGCCTGCATAGTCAGGGTATACAAAACCAGTGACAAGATCATTAGAATTATCATTCTTTCCAAAACATAAAGACAATGTTGGTGTATGAGAAATGTACCTAAGAAGCCATTTAAGGACTGATAGATCCACTGTGCTAGATACCCTGAGGGGAGGAGGGGTGAATCAAGGTATGACAAATTAAAACAACTATCCCTTTTGATCTTGTTTTGTTGTTAAACAAAACTCTCTTCTCTTTCTTTTCTGTAGCAAAATATGAACAAAAATTAAAGCATGCACGAGACACAATAATTTTTATTGGGTTCACCTTCACTAGGCTATGTCCAAGTAGCATACAACGACAATGCGTCGATGTACCAAATCCACTAAAAGTGCACTGATGTTTACAAGTTTGAAGTAGACTCATTGTTTACAACCAATCAAAATTTGAAAGTTCACTGCTCTCTCAACTAAAGTAATCACTACTTCTTCAGAAGATCCACTCCCATTTTATAGGCTTGTAGGTATTTTCATTATCACTAATGAATGCATCTTCCACTATATATATATATGTTCTATTGATGTCTCGCTTTCATCCATTGATGAATACCTCTTTACCATGGTATTACTGCGCAACCTCAAATCTTTCATGCAACCATTACTACGTCTTGCACACAATTTTAATGCCTTGCGCGCAAGATTCCACTTTTTTTGCGAAACACCCCTTGCGTGTAACTTTAATCTTACGCGCAACTCAAATCTTACGCGCAACTTCCTTAGCTTGCGCGCAACTCAAAATCTTTCACGCATCTCCCTTTGCTTAAAATTCTTACGTGATCTGGAGCTCAGATTCTCAGTGCTGAGCTATTTCGAATGAGGGGGGTAACCTCTTATTTATAGGGTCACCGACCCCTGCGCAGAAGATTCCCCGCATCGCGCAAGATCCCCTCTGTGCGCGCAAAACCCAATTTGACGTCGCATTGGGCGTGCAAGTTTCTTTCCCGCAATCCATATCTTTCACACACTTCATACCTTTGCCATTTTTTGACGTTCTGATCCCAAAACATGTCTTGCACACAAGTTTTTGAATCACCTTCAATCTTGCACGCAAAAACCAATATTTCGCACACATTCCAGATCTTTTGCGCACCTTCCTTTACAAAAAACACCTTTCTCCATTTTTCGATTTTGAGGTCCAAAAATTTAGCAAACACTGAAAAATGGAGTCACCTTGTATCTGTTCTTTTTATGCTACCTTCAGATCATCCCTTTACCATGGTTCTTTGTCAACATAGATTGTCAACAATATCTCTGAAATACCACAACTGACAAAGGAAACCCTCTTTGTCAACAAACACAATCAACTCAAAAATGCTTCAATGTTGCTTTGAGAGATTTTTTCCCAACAAGGATATACAAATGTGGCTTACCCAGATTGGCCATAAACCTATTAAGGGTGCAAACAACAAAAGCCACATCAGTTTTAATACAAATCATAACATACATGATGTTGCCAAGATGCTATAATAAAGGATTTTAGACATGTATTCAACATCAACATTTGTAACAGGTGCTTGAGACAGTGAAAGCTTAAAGTGTTGTACCAAAGAAATATTAAAAGGCTTAAGGGATTCAATTATCTCTTGAGAACTTCAAAAATGTAAGCATGTAAAGAAAGGTATAACAATTTCTTATTTTTATCTCTAACAATTTATATTCCTGGAATTTTTCTAGCATTGCTAAGGTCTTTCATTTCAGAAGTATTCTTCAGTTGTGATTTCACAACAGTAATAAGTTTCATACATTTTCATATGATCAATATATCATCTACATATAACAACAAATGAAGCATGACATTCTTCACAGATTTAAAATACACACATACATCATATGAGTGAAAAGAAGATTGAATTCAAGGATATACTAGTATCCAAAGGTTTCCTCCAACGAGAAATAATTGACTATTCTGAAATCTTTTCTCTCATTGTTAAACACTCATATATTCAATTGTTACTTTCTTTTTCCGCTTACCATAACTTTCATATTGAGTAGCTTGATGTTAAAACTACATTTCTTCATGGTGACATTGATGATAAATTGTATATGAAACCTCCTCATGGTTACATGAATAAATTCAATCCAAATAGTGTGTCTTTTAAATAAATTTCTGTATAGTTTAAAGCAAGACTCTCAGAAATGGTATAGAACATTTGATTCATTCATGCTTGGGGTCTAATAATCCTCCTAGCACTATCTTTGGTAGGGTGATAGTCACTAAAATCATCTATAGACTCATTTTCTGAATCTGAATCAAAGTTGGACTGAAATTGGGTCACATGTTAAGGTTCAGGTGGAGAGGGATCGATGGGAGCCTCAAATGGGCTGGTTGATCAGTCTCAACACTCTTAATTTGAGGTGTATGATAGTTGTCATTAGAGAGAGATTTGGATTTAGGAGAAACAGATACATGGAATACTGTATATCGAATTATTATACATTTTTTATAACAAGGTTTATCAATCCATAATTTATAGAATTTAACCCCTTCAGGGTAGCCCACAAACATACATTTAAGAGCTCTAGGTTCTAATTTATCATTTTTAATGTGGGCATAAGTTGTACACCTGAATACTCTCAAATGGTTGTATAAAGGGGGATTATTATAACAAAATTCTTATAGAGTCTTAAATTGATTATAAACTAAAGGGGAATATATTTATAAGATAGACTAAAGTACTTGCTACCTCATCCCAAAAGGATTTGGGCAAGCCCGAGCATGCAAGAATGCTACGAACCCAATCCAATATAGCATGGTTCTTCTGCTTGGCCAACCCATTCTGTTGGGGAGTATCCCTAATAGTATGGTGTCTAACAATTGTTTCAGACTCACAAAATTAGATAAATTCATTTAACCAGTATTCCATCCCATTATCTATCCTCATAGATTTAATTTTTCTTCCAAATTGATTTTCAATAAGGGATTTCCAAGTTCTAAATGTTTCAAGAAAATCATATTTATTTCAAAGAATATAATTCTAAACTTTCTAGAAAAAATCATATATAGAGATCACAATGTATGATCCTCCACCATGGAAGGCAGTCCTAGCAGGAACCCATAAGTCAGAATAGATATATTCCAGTGGATAGTTGGATTTACAAGAGGACCTGTTAAAATTGACTCTTTTCAAATTACCCATAATACAATCCTCACAGGATGGAATATTATTAAGTGTTATGTAATTCAATAATTCTTGTTTAGTTAATTCCTCAAGACCCTTAGAGCTGACATGGCCGAATCTTCTATTCCATAACATGGTATTATCAGTACTTGTAACATACGTACTACCTAGATGCCAACAATGGGTCTTCACATTCAACACATAAATCTCATTCACAAGAGAACCACTGATATCTATTCTAGATCCTTGGGAGATATTAAGACAACCTAATTCAGACTTGAAAGTGAACCCTTTCTTGTTTAAAACACCTAGGGAGATCAAATTTCTATACAGGATGGAGACCCACCTAACATCAAATAAGGCGAAAATCGAATGGTCATCAAGCTTAATAAAAATAGAGCCTCCACCCTAGACATGACAATAACTATTTTTTCCCATGAACAATCTCTCCATATACACATTCAGTTAACTCAAGAAATCACTCTCGATTGGGAAACGTGTGGAAGGAAAAACTGAAGTCTAAGACCCCCTCATCAGTGAGGTCACACCTAGACACATTGAGGACTTCTATACTGTCATAACCAACACCTACAAATAGGGGCTGGTTAAGAGGTTCATCAAGCTTTTGGTTCTATTTGGGATTCCTACATCCTAGTCTAATATGGTTGGACTTCCCGTAATTGCAACAGGTAAACTGCATAGTCCTATACTTAGACAAACTTCGTCTAGATTGTTTGTGGTTTAGGTTATTTACATTTATTTTTCTATTATATTTATTTTTATTCTTGTTCTCAGATCTACCCCTAGTGAACAAGCTCTCTAACTCAAACTTCACATTAGGTTTATTATGATGTTCTTTAGAAAGTAAATCCAATTTAAATTCTTCAATATTTAAAGAGTCGCAACCATAAATCATGATTTCAACTAGATTTATATATGAATTATTTATAGAAATAAGCAGAATCATAGCTTGGTCTTTATCATTAACAACAGCAATAATGTTAGATAGATCAAGCATAATTTTCTTAAATTCATCAAGAAATGTTTTTATTGAAGTGACATAACACATCTCAAATGTAAGAATCTTATTCTTTTTATATAGACGGTCAACTAAAGAAGAAATCATATATAATTTCTCTAGTTTTAACCAAATACCATTAGCAGAAAATTTATAAGTAACTTCCCTTAACACTTTATCACCTAAGGATAAAAACAGGGAGTTATGGGCCTTAACAAGAAAATCGATAAAGACATATTCATAGGTGGTGGTTGTAAAATTATGTTACCTTCTTTCAGGTTTTTCTTGAATCTTGTTTTGTTCTCCTTTTTACTTGGATTTGTTTTAGGCCTTTCGAGGACAGAGATAATTTGTCAGGGAAAATGACCTAAAGTCCAGGGATGTATATTTGTTTGATTTAATGGAGTTCGGGTATAAATTTGTTAAAGGTTTTGGAGGCCTTTGGGATATTGTTGGGAGTTTCCTATAGGGTTCTTTATTTGGTACTTCCTACAGGATATATTTACATCATAATTTTCTGAATTATGGTCTAAGTTCAGCGTTGGGCACAAGCCAAGAAGCACTTTAGGCTGTAAAAACTTTTAGGTCGTAAAAACTTTTGGGCCGTAAAATGGTTTTACACCGTAAAACCAATTCTTATGATGTAAAATCATCATTCAGGATAATTTAACTAGAGGCAATGTGTTTTTTAGTGTACATGATTAATGGGAAATTTACAGCGTAAGATTGAGATTTATGACATAAATCTTCTGTACCCTATAGGTTTTATTCATCGCTCGCATAACTCCCTTCTGTTTCATGGTGAAACCATCTGCCTTGAGTCCTAGGTCTCTTCTCAGTGTGTTGGGAGTGTTTCATTCCCTTCAGATCATTTTTCTTGGTGTGGTTGATCTCCAGTGCGGTGGGTTGTCTTCCTTCGGGTATGTTTGATTTCCCTCTCCCTGTTTAGCTTTGTTAATCTAGGTTTGGCAGCGTTGTGTGCTTCATTTTTCAAAGTTATAATAACAGGGATACGATCTTGATCAATCCTTTGTATTTTTTCATTATTCTTTGTCTTTCAGAGGATGATCTTCATGTTTCTAATCTCCACTGTCGAAGGTGGCTAGGTTTCCTCCTTTATTGAGGTAGGTGTCTTTATACAAGGGGTTAATTCTTGAATTGTTGTAATTTCTTGTAAATTACTTAAATTTATTCAATGAAAATGCATGATTTGATATTGGAATGGAATTTTTGGAAGAGATACATGTTTTTAAATGGGTTTTCTTTAAAAATGTATTTGTGCACACCCAGTGTTCGATGAAATGCTTTGAAGGCGGGTTGGGTTTTAAAACGGGTCTTCTAGATCGGAAGAAAAAAGGATTTGATATAATTTTTTTTATTAAATTTGATCATGGTTCTTAAATGTATTTTGACAAACTTAGCACATTGGGTAACCTTATGTGCATCAGGAAATAGACTTACAAGTCTTTGTGTGTGTAATGCCACAAAAGGTTTTATATCACTTTAGTGTGTGTAATGACACTAGTGGTTATATTGGTTGGATCCACCTTAGGCATGGATTGGGAATTTTCTTTCATTTCTAGTATGTATACCATAGGTTAAAAACCAAATGGTGTTCTTTTTCATTTATGATTAGTTTATCACATGATGGTATTTTCATGGTTATTTTCTCACATTCTTATCATATGGTGTATACCTATTTTCTTTCTTACTGGATATATTCCTGGATTTGGTGAGTATGGTATGAATTTATAAAAATTAAAGGAATGTTTTATAAAATGTTCTTACTTTATGTAAATTATTTATAAACTCGATTTTTTTTAAAGCTAGAACTGATGCATTCTTGATAGTAAAACTCATATAGATTCTTTGGTGGTATCCTACTGGGTTTTTTGCTCACACCCTACTTTTTCTTTTGGGAGATTGTAGATGTTGTTTTATAGGAATTAGGTAAAGGGGATGACATTATGTAGCATGTCAACTTCTCTTGTTATCATCATCTTTATAGTGTGATAGTTTGGTGGTGACGAATAGTCATGCAGGGACTTTTTTAGTCTTGTCCTATTTTATCTTTCTAGTTTGGCCTATTTGGATTGAATTTTCATGTATCATGGATATGTTCTATTTCTTTCATGTTTTACCCTATTGGTTTTCCATGTTCGAGTTTATCATGAGACATGTTACTTCTGTTTTGTTGTACTTCACTATGTGGTGGGCCACCTTGGGTGGCTTGTATAGTTGATTTGGGTTGGTTCGTTAAAAATTGGTATCAGAGGGAATACCCAGCCTAAAGTGTTGTGACACTGCCAGGGTTTGGTTTTGTGTCTTGGTAGACCAAATTTAGGACCATTGTAATTTGAATAATAATTGTGAAAAAGGGTCCTCAACAGCTCAATTCTGTGATTGAATCCAAGTTACCATGGGTGGTTAGGGTTTTTTACCAAGCTTGAGACTTGATGGTTGGGATTATTTGAATAAACTAGATTTGGGGATATTTAAATGGACTTGTTCCTTTCTTAAGGTGTTTCCTTTTCTTCATAGAATCCGTAATTGATTTAAATTCTTATTATTTTAGAGCATTGATATGGATTTTTAGAAGTTGGTCTTATGAATTGGGAATCCACTCTTAAACTAATTGGTATTTTTCTTGTGATTATTAGACAATTCATCCTAGAAGAGATATTCAAAATTTGAGTGAAGAATCCATTAGGTAGGTGCTGATGAATAATCCTCTAGTGGACTCTTCTTTGGTAGAAACTGTAATTTGCACTGTGTAGAATCTAGGTCAAGTGGGCGTCAGGAACATGGGATGAGTAGTAGACTACAAATCATAATTTACTAAGCATAATCCACCCATCTTCTGTGGTGAAAAATGATCCCAATAATGGGAGGAGTGGCTTGAGTGGATTGAGAGGATCTTCAACTTTTTTAGGACTCTTGAGGAATCTAAGGTGGGTTTTTCCATGTACATGCTTGAGGGACTGGGAAGGAGGTGGTAGGACTCTATTGTGTTAGAAAAGTTGCATGAGAATCTTATATAGGATTCCATCAAGAAAATCTATAACTAGTAGTTTTATCTTGATGCATTATGTGTGGTAAATACCAATGAGTTTCTGACCTTAAAGTAAGGAGAGCGCACCATTTTGGAGTATTCCACCCGTTTTGCTGAGATGGTGAATTTGGCACCAGAACTAGTCACCAATGATTACCTAAAGGTTCAGAGGTTTGAGTTGGGATTGAGGGATGATATTTGGTCAATACTAATTCTCATGTGCCTTTTGGCCTTTGTGTAGGTAGTTAATAAGGAACCATTTGTAGAGGCAAACATAGCTAGGAAAACAGGTTTGAGTAGAACATCGGCTGGTGTTGTTGTTAGCCAGAGTGTATCTTTTGGCCAAAAAAGGAAGCGTAAAGGTTACCAGTTTCCTTCAAGACTAGTTTTAGGGGATTCATCATGACAATTTTTTTTCTAATATCAATGTGAAATCCTTGGTCATACCAAGCCTAACTATATGAAGGCTCCCAAGACTTGTCATCGTTGTGGAAAATATGTCTATTTGAGGAATTTTTGTGAAAGGATATCCCAAGGTAGTAAGGTTGGATCCACTCTCACCAAGTGTTCAAGGGTTTTTACTGATGATTCTAAGGGTGGTGGGTCTTATCCTCAGGCTAAGGGGGATGTTCATATAGATAAGAAATTGAAGGTTCTGGGCACAACGGAAGTGTGCAATGGGTTGTGCCCAACATTGCTTTCCGTTATGCTCAATGATCAATATGATATTTACATGATGATAAACACCATGATCAATGTAATTAATCAAAGAATATAGACAATGGATAAAATGTTGGAATGAGAGCATATGATCATCACATATCATTTATAATTAATTCAAGAAATTAAAGAATTACCTTGTGATAATTCTTTCTTTGTTGACAGATCTAACAATAGATCTACGTTGTACCATCGTTGTGTTGTATAAATCAAGAGAATATTACCTCTAGCAGTGACCCACATGTGTTCCACAAATCTTAGAACATCTCCATAGTAATCATTGGGTGCTAGCATGGAAGATCCTATCACTTGCGTCGTTCACCTTTGATTGCCTCAAGAATCTCTTATAGAGATTTATTCTTGATCTCTCTAGAATCGAGAGCAGAAGGTGGATGAAGATCGATCTCTATTATTGAGAGTGTTCTTGGATAAGGTACAAATCTAGGGTTTAGAGAGGATCCATTGGATTCATTGTGCACAACCAAACAAATGAGTTTTCTCTCATGAAAAATAATATAATTAGGTTTATATACCGCTAGGGTTAGAAATAAATAATTATACAAGTGCCCTTTAATATTTATTTAATCTATGTGGAATCCCATGCCTATAATAATAATAATATTATTATTTCTTGACATGTTCTAAACTCACAAATTAAAGTTAAATATTATTTATTCAAATAATATTCAATATATATTATTTTTCACCAGACCATTAAACTTGGTCCGCCATTCCTCCACAATATTTATCAGGCATTGAATAATGATTATTTATTTAATAAATAAATATCAATTCATTATTCTCTAATAAATAAATAAATATTATATTTAATAAATAGAAAATAAATATTTATTAAATATTCCACTCACATAATATTCTCTTGAATAACTAGTGATAGAATATATGTGATCAAGAAAACCTGAATAATTATTAAACCACATGGAGGAATAATATTTATTCAACTTGTTAAATAATAAATAATAATATATTATTTAACTGAGATTCTAGATACACTTAGTGTGTGACCCTCTAGACCTTTTTCTCAATGGAATTAGGAGAAACAACCTAACATCCAAGGTTAGCATCTAGAAACACACCAAGACACCCATAGAGAAAAAAATTTAATGCCATAATTCCATAATACCTCATACAGAATTTCACTATATAATATAATCCCTTTAACATGATATCTCTAATCAAGCAGGTTGCATGCTGGTGTCATCAACCTACGTGCTCGATGTCTCTTTCTTTGAATTTTCAGAAATTGAACTTTCCTATAGAACACCATGACTATGAATTTATTTAAGCTATATCATTTCCATCAAAGGGTTTGAGATATAAAATTCCATTAAGGAATAGAAGGTACAAATCCTTTCTCGCATTATTCATTAATACAATATTACTCATGATGCAACCAACATATCCTACCTCATCGTGATCATTTGTCGTCGTGGTTTTCATCATCAATGTGCATGACTTATAATACTCATTAATAAAAATCCTAAATTCTAAGGATCAATATACACATCCTCATATAAGAACATACAATGACACATATAAATGTGGATTTTATACTAGCAGGTATCATTCTCATAATATCCTACACTAGATATTACCAAGGGAATACACCATGAGAAGATGTCTCAAAGTCCTATGAGTCACCACCCCTAATAGCCTGAATCATTTATGTCCCTCAAAAGATTTCATCTGACTATAGAACATATATTTAAGAATATTGTCATGGCACTTCTAGGCTATCATCATGGCAGGGAACTGCTATGACCTTTTAGTGACAGTTACTCTTAAGACATTATCACATACTATGTTATGCAGAAAAACAATCATGTTGTGATAAGGAGTTTATTAATATTCAAAAATACGAATACATGTTATCATAAAGTACAAAGAAGTTGGTTCCAAGGCACAAACTCCAACAAAAATCTTAGGAAGGAGCTGAGACTGGATGAATTTATATGACAGATTATGAACCAAAGGAATCTAGAGTAGGGCCAACTACTATTAGAGGTACAATATTTATTTTGTCTTATATGGAGCTAGATTTTTTTAATACAGGTGCTACTCATTATTTTATATCATCAAAGTTATTTTACATGTTGTGATTGTGTTTAGAGCTTATTCCATTCTTGTTTTATATTTCCATTCCTTTGGGAAAGAGGTCCAAACAAGGTTTCAAGTGTTCTACAAGATAGGTGAAAATAGCCAAACTTGAGGTGGAGTAGGACTTATTGGAGCTTGATCTCGATATCTTAAACCTAAATATAAGCATGGATTGGATGATTTTTGTTAAGGCACAAATCAACTATTATCATCATCACACTTGGTTTTTATCTCCCGATTGAGTCACTTAGGTCTTTTAGGGTGATTGGGATTCTAGGTTTGGGAGGGAGGGGATTGTCGTTTTATATGCTAGGGTGATCTCATGTTAGTTTTCTGAGATATTTCTTGATGTCTTTCATCCTTTTTTGAGTAATCTACTTCATACGGTGGTGTGTACGTACCTCAAGGTCTTTCCAAATGATTTTTTTGGTTTACCACCATAGAGAGAGGTTGAGTTTACCATTGACCTGCTACCTGGTGCGATGCCCATTTTATGCCATCTTATCGCATAGAACCTACTAAGTTATGGGAACTTAAAGTTCAACTTTTTGACCTTGAGGCTTAGGGATTTATTCTTCATAGCATGTCACCTAGCCTTTTCATGTACAATTTTCTAAGAAGGTAAACATAATCCTCATACTTTTTATTGATTATTTAATGTTAAACCAAGTGACCATTAAGAACAAGTATCCCTTTCCTAGGATTGATGATCTCTTTGATCATCTTAGAGGGGATCATTGGTTTTTAAAGGTTGAATTTTGGTCATGGTATTACCACTTTAGAGCATGAGATGAAGATATACCTAATAAAACATTTAAGATATGGTACATGCATTTTTAGTTTCTAGTTATGCCATTCAATCCCACTAATGGTCCTGTGGTATTTATGGAATTGATAGACCAGATCATTCAGCAGTTCTTGGAATCTTTTTTTGTTGTGTTCATGGATGATATTTTGTTGTACTCTGACTTATAGGAGGAGCACATGGATCATTTGGATGTCATTATCAGAACCTTAAGGGGACATCACTTGTATGGTTATCTTTCCAAATGTGAGTTCTAGGTTCAAGAAGTAAAGTTTTTAGGGCATGTTATATCTAAGAGGGGTGTCTGAGAGGATCTTGAAAAGATATAGGTGGTTTTATCCTAGGAGTGGCTTTATTTTTTTGAGATCTAAATCTTCTTGGGGTTAGATGGTTATTACAGGTGGTTCATTTAGGATTTTCCAAGCTTGCATATTTGATGACAACTTTTACCTGTAAGGTTGTAAAGTTTACATGGAATAAATAATGTTAGAGATAATTTGAGGAACTAAAGGTGAGTTTGATTTTGGATATATTTTTTATTCTTCTAGAACCAGGTTTAGGTTATGATTTTTTCTGAGATGATTTTGGTATGGGTTTGGGGTGTGTCTTAATGAAGGGGAGGTAGGTGGTGGCCTATGAACCTCACCAATTATGACATCATGAGAAGAACTACCCTACCCACAATCATAATTTGGTAGTGGTTATGCCTGAACTCAAAACACGGAGTCAATACCTCTTTGGGGAGAAGTTTACAACATATTATGATCATAAAAACCTGAACTATATTTTCACTCAGAGACATCTAAACTTGCGATAGAGATATCAGGTTGGGTATATCTAGAATTTTTATTTTGATATTTATTATACTCCTAGGAAATAGAATGTGGTCATCAATACATTGATCAAGAAATTACCGACTCAATCCATGAATAAATATGTGGAAGAGTTGGATTTGATGAGTTTGTTTTCTTGGATGATATTTAGAGTGGAAGAAGCTGATGACTAGGTGTATTTAGATTCAATTAAGGATGAATTTTAATTTGATGAGCGGTTTAGGCCCAAGAAAGTACCTGACATTGAGTTCCAGTGCTTTAGTTAAATCCTAAATGGTGGGGATACCTTAGGTGAGTGGTCTCAATCTCTCATTGGTGCTTTGTGCTTCTGAAGCAGGTTAGTCATTTCTATTTTTTATGAGGCAAGAGATGTTGGACATTGGACACTGTTCTTATTATTTTATGCACCATGGGACTACCAAGATATATCATGACTTGGGACATCAGTATTGGTGTCTAGGGATGAGATGATAGATTTTAGATTTTGTATTATGGTGTCTTATATGTTAGAGAATTAAGGTGCAACACCATAGACCTATTATTTTGTTGCATCCTACACCCATTATGGTATAAAAATGGGATGAGATTTCCATGGACATTTTCATTAGTTTACCATGGACTTCTAGTGGGAAGTATGTGATTTGGGTTACCATTTAACGACTCATAAAATCAGTGAATTTCCTCCCAATCAAAGAGACGATGAAAGTAGAATAGATTAGGGAATAATATGTTTGAGAGGTTGTTAGACTTTATGGGATTCCCTATGTGATTTTTTCTGACATGAACTCTAGGTCCACATACAAATTTTGGAAAGGTTTTAAATAGATGATGATTTCCCATTTGAAATTGAGCATGACATTATCCATCGATAGATGAGCAAATAGAGAGAGATTTCCAGGTTCTTGAGGATATGCTTCGGGCATGTGTGTTTGATTTTGGTAGTTATTGGGAAAATAATTTTCCTATACATGAGTTTTCCTATAATAATTTTTATCAGACCTCGACTAGGATGACCCCTTTTGAGGCATTGTTTGGGCAGCCATATAGATCCACCTTATGCTGATCAGAGTTGGGAGAGTGGTCCTTGGTTGGGTTGAGTCTTTTTTAGGAGATGATAGAAAAGGTGCAGCTGATCCAAAAGAAATTGGTCATGGAATAGAGTCATCATAAATATTATGTGGACCGTCTTCAATGAACACTAAATTTTTTGGTCGGTGATTAGGTTTTTCATAGATTTTTACCTCACTTAGGACAACATTAGTTGGGTACATGGGGTAAGTTGGCACCATGTTTTGTTTCCCCCTTTGAGATCATGGATCATCTTGGAAAGGTGGAATATCAGTTGTAATTTCCATATCGTTTGACTTCCATCCATGATGTGTATCATGTTTCCCAGCTAAGGTGGTATCAATTATATCATTCACATGTGATTGAGTGGGAGTATACTAATCTTGATCCCAACACCACTCTGGTTGAGAAAATAGTTTAGATTATGTATTGCTAAGAGAAGGTACTATATGGTAAAAAAATTCCCTTGGTTTTTGTTCTATAGTAGTGTGGATGGGATAACCCTGATACGTGGGAGTGTGAATTATTGATGAGGCTACAATGGCCATCCCTTTTTATGATTTCAAGATCATGAGGATTTTTTTGGGATATAAAGCTTTTATGGTGGGGAGATTGTAACATTATATCACCTTATTTCAGTTACTTCTTGAATCTTTTTTATTCCCCTTTTTGTTTGGATTCATTTCGGGCCTTTTGGGGACAGAGATCATTTTTTAGGGAAAATGAACTAAAGTTTAGGGATGTATGTTTTTTTGAGATAATAGAGTCTGGGTATAAATGTGTCAAATTATTTGGAGGTTATCATGATGTTTCTGGGAGTTTCCTATAGAGGTTTTTATTTTGTATTACCTGCATGATATTTTTACACCATAAATGTATGAATTATGACGTAATTTTAGCCCCAGGAACAAGCTGTGGAAGTGCTTCAGGACATAAAAACTTTTAGGCCATAATTTTTTTTATTCCATAAACCAATTCTTACAACATAAAATCATATTTCATGATAATTTAACATGAAGTGATGTGTTTTCTTAAGTACATGAGTTATGGGAAATTTATGGTGTAAGTCTGAGATTTACACTGTAAATCCCCTATTCCTTATAGGTTTTATTCACCACTCACTTAACTCCCTTCTGTTTCATGGTGAAACTATCTCCCTCAATCCCTAGGTCTTTTCCCAGTGTGTTTGGAGTGTTTCATTCCCTCAGGATCATTTTTCTTGGTGTATTTGATTGCTAGTGTGGTGTGTTGTCTTCCTTCAGGTATGTGCGATCTCACTTTCCCTATTTAGATTTGTTGATCTTGGTTTGGCAGTGGCATGTGCTACTTTTTTAAAAGGTCTAATAACTAATATGTGATCTCAAATTATCCTTTGTAGTTTTCCCTCATGCCTTGTCTTTCAGAGGTCGATCTACTTATTTCCAATCTCTGCTGTCGAAGGTGACTAGGTGTCCTCCATTCATAAGGTAGGTGTCTCTATACAAGGGGTTAATTCTTTAATTGTTGTAAGTTATTGTAAATTTATTTTGGTTATTTAATGAAAATTCATGATTTGATATTGTAATGGAATTGTTGGAAGAGATACATGTTTTTAAAGGGGTTTTCTTTAAAAATTGATTTGCACGCACCAAGTGTTCAATGAAATGATTCAAAGGTGGTTTTAGTTTTAAAACGAATCTTCAAGCTCGGAAGAAGAAATGATTTGATATGAAAATGTTTTATTAAATGTGGTCATGGTTTTTAAATGGATTTTGACAAACTTATCACATTGGGTAACCTTGGGTGCGTTAGAAAATAGACTTGTCACTCTTTGTGTATGTAATGCCACAAGAGTTTGTATGTCACTTTAGTGTGTGTAATGCCACTAGAGGATATATTGGTTGCATCCAAATTAAACTTATACTTGGGATTTTCTTTCATTTCTAGTACATATACCCATAGTTTAAAGCACAAATTGTGTGCATTTTCATTTATAATTGGTTTATAACATGATGGTATTTTCATGGTTATTTTCTCATGTGCTTATTATGTGGGGTATCCATGGTTGTTTACATGTTTTCTTTATTACTGGATATATTACTTGATTTAGTGAGTATGGTATGATTTCATGAAAAGTAATGGAATGTTTTTACGATGGTTTTACTTTATGTAAATTATTTGTAAGCTAGATTTTTTTAAAGCTAGAACTGATGCATTCCTGATATTAGAACTTGCATAAATTCTTTGGTGGTATCCTACTAGAATTTGTTCTCACAAATAATATTTTTCTTTGGGTGGTTGTAGTTGTTTTTTAGGACTTGGGTAAAGGGAAGGGTATTATGTAGCATGTTCACTTCTCTTGTTTTCATCATCTTTATAACATAATGGTTTTGTAGTGATGGATGGTCACATAGGGACTTGTTTAGTCTTGTTTTGTTTTATCTTTCTAGTTTGACCTATTTGGTTTGACTTTTTATGTCTCTTAGATATATTCTCTTTATTCCATGTTGTATCATGTTGGTTTTACTTGTTCAAGTTTATCATGAGACATGTTTCTTCTTTTTTGTTGTACTTCACTACGAGGTCGACCACCTTAGGTGACTTGTCAAGTTAGCATGGGTTGGTTTGTTATAGTGGCGGTCTAACATCATCAGATTGAATAAATAATAGGTTTACTTAGGCCATGTAAGAATCAAAAATCCTATGTTGGGAAATTAGGGATCTCGTCTTGATTCTCCATAGATTGAAGTAATTTTCACCATCAAAATTTTCTATTTCATACTTGGTAGATGTCATTCTTTATTCAAGATATTTGATACCAATTTTTTGGGGGATGCATTGAATGGTAAGTCCCCAAGAAATTCCAGGAAAGACCAAGTATTCAATCAACTTCTAATAAGTATTCAAAATAATGTAATAAATAAATATGATGAATACTATAGTCATAGCAAGGGTGAAATCAAAGAGAGCTAATACGAGATGAAACCACAATCAAAGAAATAAAAACAAATTAAAATAATGAAAACTGAAAGTAGTGAATGAACATAAGGATTTAATGTGCTTTGGATCTTTATGGTCCTACGTGCATTGTAAGAACACCACCCAAACTTACGTGTATATTAAAGCTAAAAAATAGAGTATATGATACAATACGATAAAAACAGATCAATAATAGAAATACTTTGAAGCTAAACTCAAAGAAATGAAGGAATGAAAGGAAGACTTACAAGGTTTGAAAACTTACAACTGTCCAATGGTCTTTTGTTTGTGCTTCAAAGGGTAAATATGGTGCTCCTAGATTTGTAATTGCATACAAAAAGTGCCCCTCGACTGGATCGCTACCAATGATCTTGGTCAGAATAAGACACCTTCTTCAAGATGTAGGGATGATATTAAAACTCCACCAAAAAAGCACACCATCAACAGCTCAGGAGGACATCAAGCTTCTTCTACGATCTCTCTTAAAGTATCTCTCACAATAACTTTCTGGGTATTACCAAACAAAATGAGATAAAGATCAGGGAAGATAGACCAAATGAATTTTGGGGATTATTTCCCTACATAGGTGATAAATGTTCCTAGTAGGTGTAAAAAAAGAGGCACAATTGAACCACCCAACCAATAAGAAGAGGTTATGTAGAGCACATGTGGAAAACTAAGATGAACATTGGTAAAAAATATAATCAATGACTTAAAATATCCATGATAATTCAAACAAGATCAATATGAGATTAAATAACCAATTCGACAACAATGAGGGCCAAACCAAGCGGCCCAAGGAAGTGGCCCAAGATATAAAGATAAACATAGGACCAAAAAAATCCATAAAAACAATTGAGCATAAATAATATAAATTCATGAGAATAAAACAAATATAAATGGAATAATTAAAAGAGGAAATTTAATATGGAAATCAAATATCACAACATGTTTAATTATTGTTCATACAAATTAATCTTTATATTATTTGATGCATTTGACTATTCCCCTACCCCTCCAATAAAGAGATCATCTATCATATCTAAGACTTGTTCTTGAGTTTTAAAATGGATGAATGGAATCATATGGAAGTTTTTATTAGATTATATTATTTTTGTTAGGTTGTGATTTGATAATTTTTTTCTGGCTAAAGTGTTGGAAATTTGGGATGTTTTCTATGAAGTTCTAAGATCAAATTCAAATGGAGGTATTTCAGCAGAACCAATAAAGTTTATAACTAGAGGTATGCTAAAATAGGAGTGATAGATGATTCTGGATGATAGAAGTGAGGAAGTATCAACTGAATTGTGTAAGTTTAATTCTAATAATACATAAAAATAACTCAGTTTTATTTAAAGTCTATATAAGATTAGTCAAAGGGATTCATAGTAGTTAAATTATTGTCTTGCACTGTTCACCCGTGATCAAAAGTTGTGGTGGTGCATGATCCGAGTAGCTATCGGTGACCTTGACTGAGTAAATGGTTATCTACAAGATCTAAAGGTGGTGGAGTCAGTTCAACTGGATGGACTTGTCTTTTTATAGATGGGTGGGTCTCTTGTTTTATATGATTGAAATTTTTTCTTATTCCTCTTTCATTTTTAATAAATATCAATAGTGTTTCTCCCATGGAGTAGGACTAAGTCCGAACCACATAAAATTCTCTTGTTTTTGTTTTTTGTCGGTGTGAGTTTGTTCTTATGATTATATGTATGTTCTAGATGTTTTTCTAAGATCAAGGATATTTAGTGTAAAATTTTAAAGCCTAATTTTTTTTTTAACATTGTAATCAGGTGTCTCTATTTTTGGAATATCCAAACCTTGTTCCACAAGTGATGTTCAGGAAGAACAGTTGTGAATCATAAGGTTCTCATAAAAAAAGTGTTATCAGAGCTTGAATTGGAAGTATAATTATGGTGATTTATTTTTATTTTAAATTTTTTGTTTCATTGGGAGTTTACTACTTTATAAGAAATTATGTTGGAAGAAGGAAATGATTGGATCAATTAATTTAATGGATTGTATTTTAGTTTCTGGAAGATGTATATTGAAGATTATCTATTTTAGAGAGATCTAGAGGTTATGTTAAAGAGTGAGAAACCATGATTAATGGAAAAAAGTGGAATGGTAAAGACTTAACCTGGAAAGAACTTGGGGTTGTTCAGATGATTTTGGCCCATAACATGGCTTTCGACATCTAGGAGGAAAAAATTGTTGTGACATTAATGCCCAGATTTATAGACATGTATGATAAGTCTAACACAATGAATAAAGTTTTTTTTGATGTGAATACTCTTTAGTCAGAAGATAACGGAAGTTAATTTAGTATCTAATCATGTCAATGATTTCAACTACACTTGGAACCAACTATAACAAGTAGGTGTGGAGTTTAGAAGTCCATTATAGAAATTGATTTTTATTTCATCATTTCTGGAATCATGGGATACAATAATTACTACGGTGAGAAAATTGGGTACTAATACTATCTTAAAGTTTTATTATGTTCATTATTTCATTCTGTATGAATAAATTATATGGAAATAGGCCCAATGAACTACTATAACAACCATTAGTGTGAAATTTATAAGCCACTACACTTAGTGGAATGATTAGAATAATAATTCTATAAAATGGGAGAAAAATAAAGGGAAATTAGTTAAACCAAAATGTTACACCCAAAACATCATTTTTAGGTATTTCATCTGTTATTTTATTACTTTTATCCTTATATATCTTTTTTGGGTCTTTTTCTTCAAAAAAAGTGAAATTTTGGAAATTCAGAGTTGTCACAAAGTTGGCATAAGGTTAAGTAAAACCATGTGGCAACCGTGAGTTAATTTTGTAGTTTTAGTATAGGTAATTCACATGGTTAGTTCATGGTTTACTAAACCATAAGATCCAACTATACAAGTGCCCAGGCAAGGCAGTGCAGACCCGCATGGTTAACACATGTTTTGGAAAACTGTGCGGCCTACCTAGAAATTGAAAATTATGAAATGATAATTAAACCCTTTTTCTAAAATAAACCCCTAACCCTCATATTTTCCCCTCAATAGATCTCCAACACATATCACACATGATCCGTACTCCTTTCCACCTCTAAGATTGGATTCAAGTGGTTTACCTCAATATTCACTACTGGAAAACTAACCTTTACCAACGGTTTGGAACCGTTGGTATAGGCCTCCAAACCGTTGGTATAGCCTATACCAACGGTTTGGAGAACCGTAGCCAAGTAAGCCGTTGGGATAGGTCTATACCAATAGTTTTCAAAAAACCGTTGGTATAGACCTATACCAACGGTTTTGGGAACCGTTGGTATAGGTAATATGAAATCTATACCAACGGTAATGGAACCGTTGGTATATAAATTCCAAAAATAAAACATCCGCTGGGATTTGATCCCAGGACCCCTCGTTTATAATCGAACGACTTAACCACTAAGCTAACATCACTTTTGTAAACAGAATTTCATAAATATATATATGTATTATCATAATTATATAAAATTTTGATTTATATAATGTTCTCGGTTAGTGGATCTGGAAAAAAATTAAAGAACCTATCCCAACGGTTTTCAAAACCGTTGGGATAGGTTCTGGTTGGGTGTAATTTGGTTGGCCGTAGGTTGAATTTTTTTGATGTTTTTTCCCAACGGTTCACCAAAACCGTTGGGAAAGGGCCTAAAAAACACACCCTTTCCCAATGGTTTTGGTGAACCGTTGGGAAATGGTAGCTATACCAACGGTTTTTACAAACCGTTGGTATAAAAGTGTTGGGAAAAATCATGTTTCCAGTAGTGATTTTTTTAAGGTAAACACCAAATAAACTCCTCCTCCCTACCACTTTAAGCTTATTTTTCTTTATTTCATAGTATTCACTTCTCCCCAAATCCATGACAATCTAGGGTTCCTTTGAATAAATTTTATAGGAATGGGTTTTGGTGTTTATTTGTTGTTATTTCCTCTCTAGGACCCCTCTTGGAATTCTATGTAGTTTTTTATTACAGGTGAGTGGTTTATACCTGTTAGTCTTGGTTAAAGGTTGGTGGTTCTATATGATTTCCTTTGTTAGATTGACCATTGATGCTTTCCCCTATTTAAATTGGTTTATAAAAACCTATGATGATGTTATATTTTTATTTTCAAATGAATTAATGGATCCCTTGTGATAGAAGTTCCTATTATTCTTTAGTAATGAAAAATTCTTATTTTAGATGAAAATAGGACTTTCTTATACAATTGTTAATGAAAAGGAATTTTTTATGATTAAATTTTTATTAAATGATCATCATAGGAAACTATGGGTACTTGGGTAGGATAAACTATATGGGATGAGGTTACCCCACCACTAGACATGCTAGTGACATAGTTATGTGGTGCCCCATAAGACAGCTACATAATACTTGACCTATTCCACTAATTGAGGGCGTGACCCTAGCTGTTGATGTAGTGTCCCTTAGCGAAGTTTCCTTGGTAACCATGGATTTTGATTCCATTACATCACTCGGAACTTAACATGAAAAGCTTTTTTCTTTTTGTATTATCTATTTCTTTAGTAGAACTCTCTCTTGTTATTTATTTTTTTAAAAAATATCAAGATTAAATTCATTTATAATGATTAAACTACCATTTTTAGTTTTTCTAACATAGGTTTGATATGGAGCACTTGGTGGGATCCCACTGGGATCATTACTGAAACCCTTCATACCCCCATGGGTGTATGTCTAACTTTTTTTGTCTAATGCAAGAAAAGTAAAGGTGCCACTTAGAGGTCATTGGTACTCATGCTAGACTTATCTGGGTATATAGTGATGACATGGTAGTGGGATAATTCATTGTTTCACATGGATATGGGTTGAAGTTTCTATTATTTATATTGGTATATTTTGTAAATAATTTACAAGTACCTTTTATCACCAACTCAGCCTCCCATCTTGTCGTTTTTGTTTTTGGTTGATGGTTGTCCTTGTATCCTAGTGGTTATTTTTTATGCCACGATGTTAAGTCTATTTATTGTTTTATATTTTTTATTCTATTTGTTGATTTTTCTAACCACCTATTAAAGGTATGACTCACCAAATTATGGCAGACCATGTTGGGTTCTTGGTTTGAATCCCATGTTTTATTTATCCTCTAGGAAAAAAAATTCCCAATGGTGTTTCTAGGATTCCCAAGCAGTTGTTTCCAGCCTCTGGGGATTGGGTATTCCCTTCGAAACATGTCATGGACCGTCTTAGGTTCCTAGGTTAGGGGAAGCCTGGATTGGTTCATGGAAAATGGTATTAGAACCCCAATTTTTTAGTTTATGGTATCTAGGGTGCTTTAGTAGAGTGAATCTAGGATTATCAGGGATCAAAGATGGATGGTACAATGGGGTGTCTGACCAACACTATTAATACTACACCTTGATTTTCCAAGGGTTATCAAGAATGCGTGATTTTGATTTTCAGTTTGATTTCCTACTTTCTTGGGTAGGGTGTGTAGGCTGCAAACCCTCCAACAGGACTAGGCATTGGACATTAGTGGAATCTGTTATGTTTTCCCTAGATATTTAGTTTATTGATTGATGAATATTTATGATTTATTTTATATTGATTATTTGTTTTGATTATTTTATCTTTTTGACTTTGTGTAGTGTCATGCCTCCATGAAGACCCCCAACTAACCCCCAAGAGGGAATAATTTATAACATTTTACAAGAAAAACCTCCCATTGATCAAAACTCGATAGTGGAAGTTGTGAGAATGGTTCAATAAATGGACTAGGGATCAGGTCCTGACTTCACTCAAGCTAGAGAAGAGGTCATATGTTTGAATCATGATAAATATTAGGTGTTACTTTATCATAATCCCCCTTCCTTCTGAGGATGGAATGATCCTTAGGAAGCTGAGGAGTGGTTAAAAAAGATTGAGATAATATTTGAGTTCTTGGATACTCCTAGCCCTCTAAATGTAAAATGTGTTGCTTTCATGTTTGAGGGGCCTAGCAGGAGATGGTAGGATTTTATTATCCAATCCAAGAAGTACTATAATCTGGAATATAAATATTTTAAAGTAATATTTTCTCAATAGTTTTATCCTTAGACAATGGATTTAGAAAAATACTGATATTTCATAAGCCTTCAGCATTGTGATCAGACATTTATAGATTATGAAAACTGATTTGTTGAACTCATCCAATTTTATCTCGAGATAGTTTCAAATGACAATATAAAAGATCATAGGTTTGAAATGGGACTTTAGCTTGATATTTAATTGCATGTATTTATTCTCAAGCTCTTGAGTTATGTAGAATTTATGGATCAATCCCTCATTATTGAAATTGATAAAGCTAGAATGTCATGATTGATGGGAACTTATTCCCTACCAAGTAAGAATGAGGATTGATTTTTTGAGAAGAAGTGGAATCAGGATAATCCAAGTAGAGGTAGTAGTATAAGTTCTAGGCCACCATGTCTGCTAGCCTCTTCTGCTCCCACCAGAAGCAGAACTCCCATTTTTCATCTGCGCGGTAGGGTAATCCATGTTAGGCATCAATTTATAGAGATTCCAATGGATTTCCATTGATGCAGGAATGTAGGGAATCTCTAGAGGTTTGAAAAACAAGTCTTTTTACAAGTAATGTGGGGTCATCACCTCCTAGATTATCCTAGACTTAGTTCAGTACACTAAGGGTATCTAGATCTTTCTATTAGGGTCCCTGAGGAAAAGTTGGGTAATATCATGGGAAAGGCTAGCTGAGAGTGGAATCTTAAGCCAGTGGTTGGACCCAGACTCAAGAAGAGATTAGAAAACTTCTTGGAGTAGAGCAGATCCTCATGAAATTTGAGGTAAGTTAAGCTATAGTGAGAGTACATTTCTTATATCATCATCTATACTAGTTTATTTATTTGATAATGGTGTCTCTCACTCAATTATTTCTACAGGAATTTTGGATTTGTTGAACCTTACTTAGGAAGATATTTATTACACCATGAAAATATCAACTCCTCTTATGAAGAAGATGGAGCACAAGCTTCAATTTCCTTCTTTTTCTATCTATTTATCCAAAGTGGAAGTGTATTGGTATTTCCTTTTTTTGAAATGGATTTTTTTATGTTATCTTTTATATGGACTAGATTTCGACCTTTGAGGTTCATATAGATAGTTATCATAAAAGGTTTTCCTTTACTATCCTGGATGGGAAAGTTCATCTATTCCAAGGGAAATGGGATCCCCAATCTAGTTGGGTGGGGGCTCCACTTATTGAAGTGGGTAAACTTTTAGGTTGGGTCTCTTATTTATTATGGGAAGACGATGAGGGAAACATTGGGAGCATGTTATCTTCCATAGTCAAGGAATTTTCTGAGGTATTCCAAGATGATTTCTCAGGGTTGCCTCCCAAGTGAGTGGTTGAATTCTCTATTGACCTGGTTCTGGGGATGCACCCCATATACTTATTATTGTACCATATGGTTCAATCTAAATTAAGAGAGTTTAAAATTTAGCTATACAATTTAGAGGGAAGATGGTTTATTCACCAGTGTGTGTCCCCATGGGTGGTCGCAGTGTTGTTTCATTACTACAAATTTTTCCTTATTAAGCACTACCTTGTGTCAATATTAAAAAAAAGTGCTGAAAAGGGGTACCTTTTATGATCACTAAAAAAATCACTGACAATGGGTTCCCTTTTTCGGTGCTAAAAAACACTAATAAAGTGCACCCTTTTTCAGTGCTCTTTTTAGCACTAATAAAGGGTGCATTTTATCAGTTCTTTTTTAAGCACTAAGAAATGAAACTCTTTGTTAGTGTTTTTTAACACTGATAAACGACACCATTTGTGAGTGTTTTTTATTATCACTGATAAAGGAACCATTTCTCAATACTTCTCTTAGTGACAATAAAAGTCATATTTCATAAAAAAAACATTATTTTATATTAAATAGCATATTTTAGTATATGATATATTTTCATAAATATGATTTATATAATATTAAATATGTATTCAAAATTACTATATAATAGATTTAGTGAAAAAAGTTTATAAAATAATTAAAAATTAATATTAATTAATTATTTTCTAATTATTATTGAGTAATAGAAATTTAAAAACAATTTCAGGATAGAAAAAAATTAATAAATTAATTAATCTCTTAAGATAAGTTTAAATCAAGACTTGAACTTCAAAAAACCACGACTTTTGATCCGAGCATTCGTTTGAGCTCCACGAGATGTCAAATCAAAGATAATGAAGATATTTATATTTTTTAGATCAAGGAGGACCTAGATCCTTATTATTTTCTCATTTAGAAAAGGCTTAGAAGGCCTTAAAACTGAGTATTTAGTTGGCATATCCCGTTTTTTTAAATTTGATGGAATTTCAGCTTCATTTAAGATGGTATTCTTTTCTTTTTTTGATATAGAATAAATTTAATCCCTGAACTTATATTCATATAAATGTTACAATGTTTAAATTTTAACATTTTTTATATTTTATAATTATTTATAACTTAATTTATATATCTCCGTGTGTGTGTGTCTATATTTACACATAAAAATTTAATTATATATATATATAAATATTTAAACATATTTACATTTAAAATGATTTTTAAATATAAAAACCAAATTTAAATAAATATTTATTATTAATTTTATTTTAAATAAAAATCTATCCATTTTATTTACCTTATAAAAATGCATTAATATATGTATGCCTACAAAAATATAATGTTTATACATATGTGTGTGTGTGTGTGCATGTGTGTGTGTCAATAAAAAATATTTATCTGTATATTCTAATATATCTAAATTAATACTAATATAAAATATATTTAAATAAATATAAATATATTTATCACACACACCCACACATGGACATATGTATGAATATATATATATATAGACACACACAAGAATATGTTTTATAAATTTATTTAAAAATAATTATATAAATATATATAAATAAATATAAATAAATAGAAATATCATAAAATATAGAAGAAAAAAAGATAGAGTAGCGGTGAGGGAATTTATTTTTCACATGGAGGTCCCAAGTTCAAATCCAGGTGTGTGGGGTGAGCGGGGTGGGGGTAGCGGTCAAGAATTGATAGGGAGGAATGTGAGTGGGGGTGGGGTGGCAAGCGAGCACTGACAGGGGGGCACTGATAAGTGGTGGGTCATGAGAGGAATACTTACATATTTTTAAAAAATATTTTTCTAATTTTATCAATGTTAAAAATTTGTTGATAAAGGGAGTGTTTATAAATTCTTTTTAACATTGATAAAAGTGATAATATTTTAAAGGAACTTAGCACATTATTTCATTTATGGTGCTGACAATGCCCATGTTGAGCACTGATAAAGGGAGAATCAGTAGTAGTGTTTGCTATGAATGATAACAGTTCTCTTTGACTATGTATTGACGATCAAAAGATGAATCAGGTTATAATAAAGAATAAATATCACTTTCCACATATCGATGACCTATTTGATCAATTAAAGGGGACATGTTGGTTTTTAAAGATAGACCTTAGATCGGGGAATCACCAGCTTAGCATGAGAGAGGATGAAATTCCCAAAACATATTTTCAAAACAGATATAGGCATTTTGAGTTCCTTGTTATTTTATTTGGTTTGACTAATTCCCATTTGGTTAATGGCTCCAATGAATTGGATGTTCCATTAGTATCCCAATCTGTTCATAGTAGTGTTTATGGATGATATCTTGGTCTATTATAAGACTAAAGAGGAGCATGGGCAATATATAATGGTCATTTTTGAGATTCTTTGAGATCACTGGATCGATGCTAAGCTATCAACGTGTAACTTCTAGATATGAGAAGTGAAATTCTTAGGCCATGTGGCATCTAAACAAGGCATTTTGACCAATCCTGATAATGTTAAAGTCCTTATATCTCTTGATTAGCCTAAGAATGTCTTTGAAATTTGAATCTTCCAAGTATTAGAAGGTTATTACCAGATATTTATTAAATTCAACTTCTCATTTGACATCAGTCACTTAGAAGGGAGTAAAATTTATATGTCCTCTTGAGTGAAAAGCCTTGTTTGATGAGCTGAAGCAGTGTTTAACATATACCCCTATCATGATTCTTCTTGAAGCTGATCAGGTCCATCTAGTATATTATGATGCCTCAGGCATGGTCTTGCTTTGTGTTCTAACGCAGGGTGAATATAACAAACTGGACTAGGATGCCATCTTACCCAACAACCGACCCAATTCGCCACAAGAACCGAAGGGTGGTCCTAATTCCCACAGGCTGGTGATTAGTGTTTGGGCATCACCAAAATTCCTTTGGGAATAATTTTTCATAAATCAAAGTTAAAAAATCAGCAAAAGATATCAATGCAATAGACAAAATAAATAAATAAGTAGGCAAGAAAGCTATAACAGAAATAGACTAACTAAAAGAAACAACCATAGGCAATCAAGAAGGAAAACAAATCGACTCAAGTTGTGACCCAAACTATCTCTACCCAGCTCTCCCCCACACCATCCATGAAGAATAAAAAGGATCCAACTAAGAACCCGAAGAGATATAAGCGTGAGATAAAAGTCCAGTAGGTTACCACAACCTGCTGAAACTATGCAATAGGTTACCTAAGGCAATTCATCAATACCAATTTGAAAATAAAGTGAGAAAGTAGGCTTTATATACATAATCATCTCAAGTAAAAACAAATCAAATTCATATATAACTTCCAAAACATTTTCCTTTTCTTTAAAAAAATAAAAAACATGAATTTGAAAACAAATCCATGGGCCTAAGCCTTATCAAAAACCACACACACCGTTATCATTTATAAAAAACAACCCACTTGTTTTATTTAAATGAAAGTAGTCACTTTAAAACATTTTCCAACAAGACTCAAATAAACACCCAAGGCCACTTATGCACAACATGTGAAAATATACAACAAGGAATAAAAAAGGAGGACATAATCATCCACATATACTCAATGAACACAATGGGAATAAAATATCTTAGTACACCATGTCAAACATGGCACTAAAAAAATACATCAAGAAAACAACAAGACCATTCAAGTGGTAAACATATCAAGGGATCCAGTATGCCATGTCGAGCCATGTGAGAGCTTCTCGGGTACCCAAGTGCAAAGGCAGCCTGAGAAGGGTGTGAGAAAACTTAGTAGGCCACCACCAATGGTGTCTAGAGAAAATACCAGTTAGTAAAAAAGTGTATGAAAATATATAGTGAAATAAAATAAACAATACAACAAAAAGGCTAAAATCCAAGGAAAAAACAACTCATCTAGTACCCACTAGACCAAGGTCTCTAAGGTGACACTCATGCCAAAAAAACATGTAATGATATAAACCAGTAATATAAAGGGTAATGTAGGAGGTATATACTAAAAATTTCAAGGGAATTCATTCTTTTTTCAGCTCAGGAGACCATTAAACCACACCCACAAGGCCTATCCAAAGTACCTGAACCATCAATGCCTAAAAGGTCAGTCTGACATCTAAATCAAATATCATCATCAAAACATAATGTGGTAGGAACCTATGTCTCACACCTAACCATATACCAAACTATCATTACCAATACCAAAAATCAGGTTTAGCGAATCACAAAACATAATATTATTTCCCAAAGCCTCAGTCTAGCCTCCATTTATACATAACAAAGGTGGTTCCCAGAGCCACATTCTGGCCCAACCCAAGGGGAAGGAGCATCAGTCCAAAATCCTTTTTCCACGTGGAATTCCATCATTTCCCAGAGCCTCAGTCTGACGCACTGTCCAAGAAGAATACTATCAGTGTCTAGAGCCTCATAATGACACCCTCTCAGTAGTATACTTCATGTTCTTGGATCCTTAGCACAATACCCAACTAAATATCAAACCATATTTCCTGGAGCATCATTCCAGTGTCCAAACCACATATCAATATGATTCTATAAATCCAACTGTGATTTAACATGACTCATCTGACCATCCCCAACCATTTATCACATCATAAATATCAATCACATGGATAACAAAACTATCATCTACAGACATGAGGATTCAACAAGGTATAATCGCATGAAATCACAAGTGAAAACTGGGCCTTTGATTTTATCATATACATTTAGAAATATCATTCTCAAACAATATGAAATTTCAAACACAATTCCAAAGTTAATCATAAACACTTCCAAGAAAAATCACATAAGTCAAGGGAAACTCCATTTTCACTTTATAAAACCAAAACACCCCTTTAAATAAGGAAACCCATTAAAAAAAGGGATCCCACTTAAAAACCCATTTTTCTTAAGGATCAACTACATTTCATGATGAAAAACCCTCATTGAATTTTTTACCAAACATAAATATTGTGTAAAAACCCATTTTAAAACAAAGTTCCACTCTATAATGAAATTCACCCATTATTTATGAAGGAAAAATCCAAGACTTTAAAGAATATAAAAGTCACCCTCACACATTATATTTCTTATTTAAAAATTTAAAACATGGCCAAAGGCCTTTATTCTATAAAAATTTCCATAAAACACCACTTTAAAAATTGTAAGAGGTTCAAAAAAATCATCCATTTCATAAACATTTCAAGGTACCCTCTGAAAAAATAAAACAAGGAATGGTCCATTTTTATTTCTATAAAAACAACTTTAAAGAAGCCAACTGGGCATTTTTACAAAAGGTAAACCACCCACACATTTCAAATAACCATTTGCAATAAAACTGAAAACCCCTTTTTTAGTCATTTGAGGTCAACACCTTAATTTAGGATCAAATTCCCCTTAGAACCTTACTCTCACTTGATGAAATCCAAAACCAGTTTAAAACCCATCAACCTATTCTCAAAACCATTTCAAAAAGGCCCAAAGTAATTTCATAAAATCTTTATAAAACTAAACATGCCATTTGAAAACATGAACCCAGAGTGCACATGAAAAACCAACTATGCCAAGTACAAAATACACTGAAATGGTTTCAAAACATCATAAGGATATCCATATATATATACTTGAATGAAAAGGGTATTTAAAAAGGAAAAATCATATTAGAATTCCAAAAGGAAATGAATTACATAGTAACACCTATCTCAAGGATAAGAGGATCAAGTCGAAACACTTCGGCACTTTACACTTTCATTAAAGACCACTCAAAGATTCTCTTCTCCACCTCCGAGCATATGCTCCTTATCATATACATAAGTAAACCTAACCCCTATGTACATATTCACATGTACTTGAATATGTACAAGGAGATCCTTACATATTTTCTCATATATGCATATTCCCATTTACACTTACACACGTATGCATTTTTCATATATATACATAAGAATACCTGGCCCCAATATATATATTCATACCACCATGAGTGAATATATATATATATATATATATATAATAGTGGAAATTACACACACACACACATGCACATATGCCTACATATGAATATGAAAGTAAGTCGCCTTTGACTATGGTGACTCGAACCCACCTCAAGGACGAACAAAATACATTACAAAAATTAATAGGAACCTAAGATAACCAAAATGACACAAATAAAAAAATTTCTAAACCAAACAGTGGAATAAATCCTACCTCAAGTGGTGGAGGCAAACCGAAATGATCTGTAATGCCTCGACTTCAATGGTGAATATCGAAACATGCCTAAAGACAACCCAAGGAGCACGTTGCGCACCCTAACTAAGGAAGAAACAACCAAAAATTGGATCAAACTTAACCCTAGGGTTCAAAATAATAAAACTGGGTTATGGAGAGAAGGAAAATGCCAAATTGAGGGAGAAGAGTACAAGAAAAGGGATTACCTCGAAGAATCAACCAATAAACCAGAAGAAATCCTGTGGAATTGCCGGAAGAAGAGAGGGTTGAGAGGGAGGGTGGTGCTCAACTAGAGATGAAGGGGGAGGGGCATCATGAGACACTAGGGAGGAGAAGAGAGGAAAGAAAAAAAAGAGAAGAAAGAAAATAAGGAAAAATAACAAGAAAAATAAAAATAAAACCTAAATTTTATAATATTGGGAAACTCACATAGTTTGTTCATGGTTTACCAAACCGTGAATCAAATGTGTGCTGGTCACTTCCTAGGATAGGAACCCTCACACGGTTAATCCTAGGTAGATGAATAGTTGAGAAAACTGTGATCAAACCATGCCACTTAGCACTATAAACTTACAGATCCAAAACCCACGCTTGCAGCATAGTTTAATAGACTGTGTGCAAGTTGTGCGCCACACCTCAGACCCTCCTGGGCACCTGTATGGTCACTAATAACCATGTGGGATAACCGTGAAACAGCTAAAAATCCTCCAAAAATTTAAAATTTTCATCCTCCCAACTATCGTAGCTCAAGCCCGCTCCATAATAAGACAAAATAATCCAAAATAAAAACACTATGACACTCGGGTATTGCAATCCCCCCACCAGTACAATTTCTATCCTCCGAAATTCTTGATCGATGGAATAGAAAAGGAAAAAAAGGTATAAAGAGGACCTAACCAAAAAAAACACTCAACATGGCTTAACCTCAAAGGAAATGACTAAAATCCTCAAAAAAATTTGCTCTAACAAACTAATAAACAACCATGTCTCCAAGTATTATTGGAACACGAACATCAAATAAGAAATATTATTCATCATAGGAACCTCTAAGATGGTCTCCCCACCATTTAGAGTTCCTCTAAAATAGGGGTACTAAATAGAACTATCGGAATACATATCCTCCAGCAACTGAACATCCATGATAGACACATTATCATGTAAAAAATAACTTCCACTCCCAAGGAATAAATAAGAATAATAAGGAGCCTCAAAATACGATAATATAACTCTCCTTGGGTCACGACACACATGGATAACCTAGGGTCTAAAGCATGGATCACCCCACAAGGTGCATCCAAAATGGTCACGGTCAAGTGAAAACTAGTATACCAAACTCAGTTGGTAGATCAAACACCCTAGTTACCTGATTGTGCACCCAAAGCCACTCTCATGTCCAAACAATGATCACCTCAACAACTCAATGATAAAATGTTCATAACATCTATAAGATCTAAACAACCACAAATCAAGCTCCAAAATCGAGATCAAAACCACCAAAATAAAGGCTTCTCAAATCAACTCAACTCATCAAACTCAACCAAAACCAACAAGATAGAACTCAACCTCTCTTATAAGGATAGTTTCGCATCCACTACTCCACTCGAAGTCTGGGTAGGAACTAGATCTGAATAAACTATTCCAACCATTATGGGGGTCAAAAACACTGAAACTAGACATGGACCTCAGTAATCCATGCCTCCTAACACAAACCAAACAATTCCTTCTAATTCAAGGAATTAGAACACACTTCATTCAATAATAAGGTGTATAAAAACCCTTTAAAGAGGAACACATAATTTCACCAAAATAACTTTTCCTTTGAAAACATCATTTTCACTAATGAATTTTTAAAAAACACCCTCCACCAAGGAATTTTCCAAAAACCAATCCATCCCTCTTTGAAACCAAGAAACCTTGGTGGAACCCACACATTTACCAAATGAGAAAAACCACATGGAATCATGTTCAAAATTACATTTCATTTTGAAAACCAAGAACCCAAGGATGCCCATTCAAAAATTGGTTCCCTTTTGAAAACATCATTTCACCAGGTGACAACAGTTTTTATAAATCATTTCACAAAACCAAGGAATTTCAACCTTCCTCATTTTCCACAAATCCAAATTTAAAACTATTTCTTTTCCTCAAAACCCCTTTTTTCAATCATGATTTTTCAAAACCAAGAACACACAAGTACAACACCAGAACCCACAAAATAATCACAAAAATCTCATCCCAAAACACTACTCAATCTGCCTCTAATGTGTGGAAACCTCCTTTATAGAATTCCATAATCACAAGGAGTCCAAAACAGGCCAACTGGAGAGGGAATAGTGTTATAAATACATTGGCCCAATGGTTAGGGGACTACAATCCAACCGTAAAACACACTCCATATAAGAGGCAGACTTGACTGCATGGGCACTGCATGGTTTCCTAGGCCATGTGTGCCGACCATGCAACTCAAGTTCTCATTTCTTTCCACCTCAAGACCAAGATCGACACCCAATATCACACACATGATCAAAGGGGATCACAAAATCAATCAGTTAAAATCAATAAAAACATCCCAAAATAAAATTTAATCCATGATTTGAAACCCAACATCCCTCGGCAGCTTGAGGCTCAAGATACGCAAGATCTAGCTAGACTCTCCCATCCCTTACCTCTAAAGATCTGATAACCTTAATCTCCTTTCTACCAAAACATCCCCAAATAACATAGGGTATACCAAATCTAGGTCCCATTGAGAACTTAGGATATGATACCACTTTGTAACGAACTAGATCAGGTATCTATATTACCTAACACCCGACCCGATTATCCACAAGGCTAGAAGGGAATTCCTGATCCCCATGGGTTGGTAACTAGAGTTTGGGCATCACTGTAATTTCTTTAGGAATGATTTCTCCCAAATCAAAGTTAAAAAATCAGCAAAATATATAAATTAAATGAACAAAATAAATAAATAATTAGCCAAGAATGCTATAATATAAACAAACTACCTAAAATAAATAGCCACAAGCAAGTAAGAAGGAAAACTAACCGACTCAAGATGAAACCTGAAACATCTCCACCAAAATTTTCCCCACACCAACCATGAAGAACAAATGAGATCCAATTGAGAACCTAGAGAGATATAGGCATGATCTAAAATCCCATTAGGTCACCACAACCCGCCAAAACTATGCAATAGGTTCCCTAAGGAAATTCTTCAATACTAGTTTGAAAATAAAGCAATAAAGTATGGTTTAAATATGTAATCATATCTAGTAAAAACTAATAAAATACATTGAAAAATTCCAAAACATTTTCCTATAATTTCCAAAAACAAAAAACACACATTGGAAAACAAATCCACAGGCCTAATCCTTATAAAAAACAACACACACTATTATCATTGCTCAAAAATAACCCACTTGCTTTATTTAAATGAAAACAATCACTTTAAAACATTTTCTAACAAGACTCAAATAAAAACCTAAGGACACTTAGGCACAAAATTTGAAAATATCTAACAAGGATTGTAAAAGGAGGACATAATCATCCACATATACCCAATGAATACAATGGGAATAACATATCTCAATACATCATTTCAAACATGACAATAACAAAATACATCAATCAAACAACAAGCCCAACCAATTAGTAAACATCTCAAGGGATTCAGAACACCATGTACGACCATGTGAGAGCTTCTTGGGTACCCAAGTACAATGTCGACCCGAGTAGGGTGTGATGTCAGTTGGAAACCACCAACAGTGTCTCGATTAAATACCAATTAGTACAATAGTGTATGAAAATAAACAGTAGAATAAAATAAACAGTACAACAAAAAGGATACAAGCTAAGGAAACAAAAACTCATCTAGTACCCACTATCCCAAGGTCTCTAAGGTGACACTCGGGCCAAAAAAACATGTAACGATATAAACCAGTCATCTAAAGGGTAACATAGGAGGTACATACTACAAATCTCAAGTGTATTCACTCTTTTTTCAACTTAGAGGAGCATAAACCTACACCCACATGGCCTATCCAAAGTACCTGAAGCATCAGTGCCTAAAAAGTCAATCTAACATCTAAATCAAATATCAACATAAAAAATAACATAGCTATAACCTCTGTCCTACACCTAACCATATACCAAAATATCAATGCTAGTGCCAAACACTAGGTCTAACAAACTTATCACAAAACATAATATTAGTGCTTGGAGCCTCATTCCATCCTCCATTTATACATAACAATAGTGGTGCCCAGAGCATCAGTCTGGCCCAACCCAAGGACAAGAAGTATAAGTCGAACATCCTTTTTCCACATGGAATTCCATCATTTCCCAAATCCTCAATTTTGTACACTATCCATTAAGTATACTATCAGTGACTAGATCCTATGTCTGAAACCCTCTCAATAGTATACTTCATATGCCTAGAACCTCAGTCTGGAACCCAACCATATTTCTTGGATTGGCAGTCTGGCATCCAAACCACATATCAATTCCATCATTCCATAAATCCAGCTGGGATTCAACATGACTCATCCTACCATCCCCAACCATTTATCACATCACAAATATTAATCACACGGATAACAAAATCATCATCTAAAGACACAATGGTTCAATAAGGGACAATCACACCGCATCACAAGTGCCAACCAGGCCTTTTCGTATATCATATAAATTTATAAATCCCTTTATAAAACAACTGAAATTTCAAACACAATTCCAAATGGAAGCATAAACACTTCCAAGAACAACCACATAAGTCAATGGAAACTCCATTTTCACTTTATAAAACCAAAACACCCCTTTAAACAAGGAAACCCATTAGTCACAAAAAGGGAGCCCACTTAAAGACCCATATTTCATAAAACCCAAGGATCAATTATATTTCACAATGAAAACCCTCATTGAAATTTTTATGAAACATTAAGAATGCATAAAACCCCATTTTAAAACCAAGTTCCACTCCATAATGAAATTCACCCATTATTTTTTATAAAAAAACACAAGACTTTAAATCATATCAAGGTCACCCTCACATAATGGATTTCTTCTTTGAAAATTTAAAACTTGGAAAAAGGCCTTTTTTCCATCACACTTTCCATAAAACACTACTTTAAACATTGTAAGAGGTTCCACAAAATCATCCATTTCATAAATATTTCAATATACCCTGTGAAAAACCAAAACAAAGAATACACCCTTTTTATTTATATAAAACCACCTTTAAAGAATCTAATTGGGATTTTATACAAAAGGTAAACCACCCACACATTTAAAATCACCATTTGAAATAAAACTAAAACCCCATTTTTAATTCAATTGAGGTCAACACCTAAATTTATCACCAAATTCTCCTTGAAACCTTAATATCACTTGATCACAACCAAAACAAGTTTAAAACCCGTTTAAAATCTATCACCCACTTCTCAAAACCATTTTAAAAAGGCCCAAAGTCATTTCATAAAAGGTTTGTAGAACTAAACATGCCATTTTAAAACATGAACACATAGTGCACATGAAAAACCAACTATGCCAAGTACAAAAACACACCGAGCATATGCACCTTCACATATACATAAGGACACCTATTCCCTATGTACATATTCTCTTGTCCATGAATATGTACAAGGGGATCCTTACATATATGCTCATATATGAATATACCCATTTACCCTTACACACATATGCATTTTTTATATATATACATAATTACACCTAGCCTCAATATATATATATACATATATATATATTCATAATTCCATGAGTGAATACATATATAATGGGGGAACTTACATATATATATATATATATATATATATATATATATATATGACTACCTATGCATACGCAGGTAAGTCACCTTTGACTCTGGAAACTCAAACCCGCCTCAAGGATGAACAAAACACACTACAAAAATTACTAGGATTATAAAATCACCAAAAGGACCCAAATAAAAATCATGCTAAAAAACAGTGGAAGAAATCCTACCTCAAGTGGCGATGACAAACCTAAATGATCCAAAATGCCTCACCTTCAGCAGTGAATACCGAAACATGTCTAAAGATGGCCCAAGGAGTGCGTTGCACGCCCTAACTAATGAAAAAACAACCAAAAATTGGACCAACCCTAACCCTAGGGTTTGGTTGAATATAACTGGGTGATGGGGAGAAGGAAAACGAAAAATCAAGGGAGATGAATTGGAGATAAGAGCTTACCTTGAAGAACCAACCAATAAACCATAAGAAATCTAGTGGAATCACTCAAAGAAGAGAGGGTCAACAGGGTGGGTGGAACGTGGCTGGAGAGGAAGGGGGGGGAGTTGCGCAATGCTAGGGAGGAGAAGAAAGGGAAGAAAAAAATAGAGAATAAATAAAATAAAGAAAAATAAAAATAAAAAATAAAATAAAAACCCTAACTTTTAAAATACTGGGCAACTCGCACGTTTTGTGCAAGTTTTACCGAACTGTGCGTCAACCATGTGATGGCCACTGCTTAGGCCAGGTTCCCTCACACAATTTCTCCTAGGATGACATGTGGTTTAGAAAACCATGATCAAACCATACCACTCATCATTGTCAACTTACAGATCTAAACCACACACTTGTCACACGGTTTAATAAACCATGTGAAAGTTGTGCGCTATAACTCAGACTCACCTAGGCACCTGCGCGATCACTACTAACTATGTGGGCTAACCATGAAACAACTAAAAAGCCTCCAAAAATTTAAACTTTTCAACCCTCCAACTACCGGAGCTCAAACCTGCTCCATAACAAGACAAAATAATCCAAAATAAGAACATTGTGACACCTAAGTTATTACAGTGAACACATGATGACCTGTGATTATCAATAACTTCTACCACATGAGAAGAACCACCCTACCCATAACATAGAGCTAACTAAAATTATGCATGCACATGAATGTTGTAAACATTAACTATTTTTTGTGAAGTTTATGGTATAGAGACCCAAACCTTTTACATATATTTTTACATGATTTTAAATATAAATATCCATTAAATAAAAACTGAGGATAAAAAATTATATTATCTTTGGAATAATAGGTATATAAATAGACAACATAAAACTTATTTATTTTAAACTCCATAATTATCTCATAACTTCCTTTAATATCCTAAAACTACATAGGAAAACTTGGGGAATACATAGAAAAAATGGGTGATCTAAGAATCCCACTAAAGGAATAAACATGGTAATGAAGCATGTTATATGGGTTAGAAGGAATAACATGATAACATTAAAGGAATGGATCATGAATGAGCATATGGAGTGATAACATATAGAACATAGAATCATAAAATCATGAAAACATAAGAATGTGGTAGCAACATATAACATCATATAAATATGAGTCAAGGCTAACTGCTAAGATGATATCACATGGTGGACAAAGTCCCGTAATGGATTAGATTTACTCCACATTCCCGTACATAACATATCATAAGAAAAAACATTACTCAATGAATTTGAGATATATTTGGGTGCACACATCATAAAATGTACATGAATATGTGCACCATATAAAGAAATCAAGCATATGGTAAAAACATAAGGATTGCCCATGGAAATAAATGAGTTTCATAATCATGCCATAAGGCGTAAACAAAGGGCATATCATAATGGTTGACATGAAAGAAGGGATTAAATAATTATTGGACATTAATAAAGGGATAATAAGTATATATCATGATAAATAATTCCAAAATTAAGTGAATATGTGAAAAATAGTAGATAAATACATTTGGAAAATTTCCACTTAAGCAAGGCTTTAGGGAAATGGGTAAATAATATCTAAAAAAGGTAATGGCATAACAGTTTCCATAAATCTAAAAAATTATATAAAATTGTTTTCTATTATAAAATGAGTGATTTTATAAAACATGGGTGGATTAAAACATTTTAAGTAGTGTACTTGAAAAGAGGTAAGAAACAAATAAATTTCCTTTAATCGGGTTTGCTTATCGAGAGGGATTAAGATGAGAACATTTTAAAACATGTATTTACCCATAAAAAAAGATGAATTAAGATATATATA
Source organism: Viscum album (assembly GCA_963277665.1). Taxonomy (NCBI): domain Eukaryota; kingdom Viridiplantae; phylum Streptophyta; class Magnoliopsida; order Santalales; family Viscaceae; genus Viscum; species Viscum album. The sequence continues at coordinate 371,709,598 of OY728127.1, read as the reverse complement.
TATATAGGTTTGGAAAATTTATATATAATATATAATAATTAATTAATAAAATTAGAGTGAAAATGATAGGTAATAGAGAGAAAGAATAACCTCAAAGGAAATAGGGAGGTTCAGAAAGATCTCTTACCTTATGTTACAAAATCATTCTTCACTTGACTATAATTTCCTATATAATCAAATTATATTCATTAATTAATTTATATATAACCTCTTAAAAATATATTTGATTTATAATAATTTTATTAAGTTCATTTATGACCATTTTGATGAGTTATAAAGTTCAATTTGGTTGTTTTGGGAGCATTCATTTCATGGTTTCAAAGTTGAATCAATTGGAGTTATTTATTGATTTTATTTTCAAATGGGACTAAAATTATAGAAGTGGAATGAAATTATATTCATGAACTTCCATAAATGTAAATGTTCCCAAATTCTCATATTCATTCTGAAATAGGTACGATTCTTTGAGTAAAACCTTTATCTTTATGTGGTTAGTTCATTTAGGGGGTTTTACCAACCATCATGAACTAGTTTAATTTTATTTAATATTATATATATATTAGTTACATAACATGAAATAAGATATAATATAATTATTAAAATATTATTTAACCATAATAATCATTTTATGACTATCCTTGAAGGAGGTAATTGAAAACAAAAACCCATTATCCATGAATATTGTTAACCGACATAATATGGACAATGGTTTCATTCTTAGAATAATAGGATGAAAGAAGTGGATGGATGGTAGATATTACATTAGCACCATGAAATTACAGTATATATATGATACTATATTAATTAATGCATATTGGATGAGGGATGTTAATGGAAGGTAGGATAAGAAAAGAATTTAAAAGAGGTTGTTTGAGAATGTTACCTCTTGAATATTGCCTCCTTGAAGGAACCCTTAAGTAAATTGGAATTGGACTTTTGGTGAGACCAATAGAACTAGGAAATAAGGGAGAGATTTGGGAAGGGTTTTAGGCAGAATTTTGACAAGCTACAAGGCTTATAAGATGTGAGGAGAAGGGGTGGTGATGGGTGGTATTTATAAGGGGAGGAGAGGGGTGTTTTTGAATATTATATCCATTAATTTATTATTTTGGTTTAAGACTATACATAGTGTTTATTATTGTGACTATATAAATTAAATGGTGCATGTGAGCTTGATATAATGGGTTATTACATCATTAATGACTCAAAATTTCATGTATTTGGCTTATAATGTTAAATACTGCAAATTACTGTATTTCGCTATTCATAAAAATTAAAATATTTTAGAAAAAAAAAATCCACCCTAATTTTTTTTTGATGTGTGGATTTGAAAAATGGAATCCATTTTATGAAAATATTTTTCTAGATATGAGAAATTTAATTTTTAAATAAAATCATCATTTATTTGAAAAATAATGATTTTAATATTATAACTGATTTTATAAATCTTTGAAAAATTACTTATAGTCTCATAAAATTATCTTATCATTATAATACAAATTAATATTAATTTATATATCTATTTTATGTAAATATATTTTTTAAATCATTATATTTATTATAAAAGTGCGATTAAAACATTTATGTCTTATAAAAATACAAACACTTAATTTATCATTTTTAAAACATTTATTTACTTGTTCCATGGTTTAAATATATCATATTTTCATTTTATAAGATAACTAAAAATTATTTTACCCTTTAAAAGGTAGGGTTACTATTCTAACAGTCAGGTTTCTATTTTTGATGGTCAGATTACTATTCCAATGGTCAGGTTACTCTTACAACAATCATAATACTATTCTAATGGTCATATTTGTAATGGTTATATGGATTCTATAATTTCTATAAATACCAATTATTCCATTAATTATTTATTAACTTCTATTTTCTCTCAAGGTTATATATACTTTCATCTTCAAAATGAACATTGTATTATTAACATTATATTTTATTTCTTAATTTTTGGTGAGTGCGATCATTCTGGTGGATTGAGCATATCCAATTTTTCATATATTACTTATCTTATTTTCGGTTTGTTATCCTATTGTAATATTTGGAATTTTTATTGGTTTCATTTCTAATAAATGTATCATTATTAATTTATGGGAATATTTTTTTGTTGGTTTCTCTTTGAGGTGTATGTGCTTTGTACTACATGACATAATTATAAGAATGGATATTCTATTGATAAAATATGGGTGATTACATATGGTGTTCATTGAACATAAAATTCTGAGCTATATTTTCTATTAGAATAAACTAAACCTTAAGAAGAGATAATGGGTATAATTACTTCATAATTTTGAATTTTATCTTACTTATATGACAAGTAAAGGTAATGTAGTTTTCGATGCTTTAAGCAGAATGTTTTCCTCACAAGCTGTTATGGAATCCAGGGAATAGTTTAATCTTATGAGACTTATAACTGATATATAGTTAGAGGTGAGAGAGAAGAGCATTATTTTTTTGGGTAGTATCCAGTTTTCACCTTCTCTCCTTGAGTTTATTTCCTGAGAGAAGGTGGGGGATAGTGAGTGACAGTACATTATAGGAGCCTTATATGGAGGGGAGACCACTGGTGAATGGTCATTGTCTCCTAGAAGTTCCATTTATGTCATAAATAGTGTTTTGGTCCCTTAATCAGTAAGAAAGGTGGTTATGGAGTACTTATACTAGTCCCAATGGGTTTTTAATCTTGGTACCAGTAAGATTTATTATGATATAAAGCAGTGATATTGGTAGTTAGGCATGAGGAGAGATATAGCAGACTTGGTGTCGTGATACTACACCTATCAATAGGTAAAGGCCAAACACTAATGACCCTATGGACGTCTCTAGAATCTTCCTATTCATACCTAGAAGTGGGATGAGGTGTTAATGGACTTCATTATTGGACTACCTCATACCCCTTAGGGATGAAATGCTATCTGAGTCATGATCAACCAGTTAACTAAATCCACCCACTTCATAATGATCAAGGAAATAATTAAAGTTGAAGATATTATTGAGTTGTATGTCTAGGATAATGTAATACTACATGATGTAATCCCCTCCATCACAATAGAGACACTCATTTTACATATCGGTTCTAGAAGGGATTCCAAGAGGTGATGGGCGCCCAGGTGAAACTGAGTAAAACTAACTACCCCTTGACGAATGGTAAAATGGATTGATCTAATCAAATTCTGGAAGATATGATTTGGGCATATATCCTAAACTTTGGTGGTGCGTTGGATACTCATCTAGGACTAGATGAGTTTTCCAATGATAATAACTACCAATTTTCTATTTGGATGGCCTTGTTTTAAGAACTCTATGGATGACCATGTCATTCTCCTCTATGCTGGTCAAAGGTAGGTGAGACCTCTTTGGTAGATACTAACCTTTTCTAGGATATAATTGGGAAGATCCAAATCATTTGGTAGTGCCTAAAAATTTATCAGTCTCCATAAATCATATGTCAACCACTGTTGTCGCCCCTTGGAATTTGCAATGGGTAACTGAGTGTTTCTGAGGGTTTCACCCCATTTGTGTCATCAAAGATTTAAAAGGAAGGGGAATCTTAGCCGGAATTTTGTTGGTCCTTTTAGTAACACTGAGTGGATTGGGAAGGTTTCATATAGATTTCGTTTTACACCACATTTAATAGCAATCAATAGCATATTCCTTGTTTGTCATTTGAAGAAGTATCTGTCGAACTCATCCAATGTAATTAGTTGGGAAGAGATTGAGTTGGAACCAGGTGTCTTGATTACTAAGTGACCAATTCATATACTTTTCTCCCAAGATAAGATGCTCCATGTAAAATCCATCCAATTAGTTCATGTGTTGTGGAAGCACAGATCTAATTCACCTAATATGTGGGATCACCACTACAAAATTGAGTTTTAATAGTGCTAATAAAGGTCCTTTATCATCACATATAAGTCTCTGACTACCAAAGAGAGGTTAAAAGGTAGGCTTTATCAGCGCTTAGAAAAAACATTGATAAAGGCCCCTGTTAAGAGTGCTAAAAAAACACCGATAAAGACTCACTTTATCAATACTTTTTTTTAAGCACTTATAAAGGGGGGAATTTATTTTAGGACCTCTCTTAGCCCCCCAATCATTGATCCCCTATTATCAACATTTTTACCCACTCTCAAACCACCACTTTATTAATGCTTTGTGAAATTCCAACCTCCTCCAAATGCTTGGATTTGATCCCTGTACCTCTCCTTTGGAACTCAAATACCTTTACCACTGCACCAAGATGTTTTATTGTATATTTTATGACATGTATGTTTATATATATATATATATTATTTATATATTTATTTAAGTATTTTTAAATGCATCTATAAAATAAATGTTTGTGTGTGTGTGTGATATATACATACTTATATTTATTTAAATATATTATATATTATATTTATTTACATATACTAAAATATAATATAAATATATATCAGTTTATTAATACACACATATATGTATATATAAACATAATATATATAAGTATATATATATATATATTCATATATTTTTATAATGTAAAAAATGGTTAGATATTGTTTTAAATACATTTTTTGAATCTACATTTATTTACATATATTAGAATATACATATACATATACATATTTTTTTTTATTGACACACACATGTTTATATATAAACATTACTTATTTAGGTATAAATATATATATATTATTACATTTTTATAAGGTAAATAAAATCGATAATTTTTACTTTAAATAAAATGAATAATAAATATTTATTTTATATATTTAAAAATACATTTTTACATAAATATGTTGATATATGTATTTATACAAGTGATTTATTATAAGTAAATATATTAAAATATGCATATATTTAATTATAAATAAAACTACATTATGAAAAATGAAAAAAATACAAACCATAATATCAATATGAATATAGTTCATGTGAATAGATTCATTCTACATCAAAAAAAGATAATAATACCCCCTTAAATGAAGTTGAAATTACATAGAATATTAAAAAAATTGGGACATGCCGACTAAAAATTCAGTTTTAGAGGCTTTTTGGACCATTTTTTACCTAAAAAAATGTGAATAGGAGTTCCTCTAGAGCCACCATGGTGTATAGATCATCACAAGATTTGATTTGATATATTGTAGAACCTAAACAAACACTCTGATAAAAATTTATGGTCTTTTGAAGTTCAAGTCATGTTTCCAACTTATCTTAGACCGTTCATTAATTCGTTTAATTTTTATGTTATCCAACTATTTTTAAATAACTATTACTTGATAATAATTATCAAATTATTAATTAATAATATTTTTAATTATTTTATAAGCCATTTCACTAAATATATTATATATTAAGTGTAAATTCCTATTTATCCTTATCTAAAACATATTTAAAAAATATATATTATACATATATCAATATAAATATATTTATATATTAATACATTATTTTTAATGAAATATTTTTTTATGAAATATACCCTTTATTAGTGCTAGAAAAAAAAGCATTGATAAAGGGGGGCCTTTATCAGTGCTTGTAGAAAAGCACTGATAAAGGCTTTTTCAGCTCTTTTTTACTATCACTAATAAAGACCCCACCTTTATCAACACTTTTTTAGTAGCGCTGATAAACCCCTATCAGAATTTTATTTCTAGAGCTAATAAGGGGGGATTTATCAATATTTTTTTACAAGTGCTGATAAAGGCCCTTTTTTATCATTGCTTTTTTTAGCACTGATAAAGACCCCCTTTATCATAACTTTTAGCTAGCGCTGATAAATCCTAGCACTGGATAAACATAGTTTTGTAGTAGTGGATTGGGAAACATATATGAGGGAACAATGACCTCATTTGTTCACAGATCAAGCATGAAGTTGGATTTATGGGGGGAATGTTATATGGTGGGGATAATTTTCACACCCACGATATCATTTTCTAGTATTATATATACTATTTTATTTCTTTTATCCTTATCCTTCATTTTTAGGTCTTTTTCTTTAAAAATGAGAAATTTTAAGCATTTAGATTTTCCATACAGTTAAGAAAAACCAATTGATAACCATGAAAACAACTTTAGTTTTGTCAAAGTCATTTCTCATAGTTGGTGCATGGTTTACGGAACTATGAGATTCAACTGTGCAAGTTCCCGAGCGTGGTAGTGTCAACCCGCCTAGTTGGCATAGGGTTTGGAAAGTTGTGCAGTCAAACTATGCGGACTATTCAGAAATTAAAAATGTTGAAATGAAAACTTTTCCCCTATATGAAAATAAATCTCCAACCCTCTTATTTTACCCTCACTTTTCATGATCCACACTCCTCCCCTCTTCCAGGCTTGGATTTAAGTGTAACAACCGGGCCCCATAGACAGTACAGAAACCCCGCAGTTAAACTATGTGGGCTATCCCGAAATTAAAAATGTTGAAATGAAAACTTTTCCCAAACATGAAAATAAATCCCTAACCCTCTTATTTTTCCTTAAATTGACCTCTATCCCCTCTCATGCATGATCCACACTCCTCACCCCTTTCAGGCTTGGATTTAAGTGTAACAACTAGGACCCACAGACAACATAGACACATCGCCCTAACATGGTCATCAGGTTCTAACCTTCCGGGTACGATCGATTGTCTCGTAGACACATGGTCCCTTGCCTAGGGCCCACCCATATACCTGAATAGGTTATCTGACTAATGAATGTCCCTACAGGCCAACACAGGTTCTTTCTAGTGTGTTTTTTCCTCACTCACACACACCCTGGGAAACTTCCCAGAAGGTCACCCATCTTGATCACTACTCTAGGACAAACATGCTTGACCATAGAGTTCTAATTAGGTGGGATCTTGAAAAGAAACATGTACCTTTTTGAGATCAGTTCTATCATTTAGTCATTTAACCCTTTATCATTTTGGGGTGTTCTATTCACCCCCCATTTAGATAAAAGTGTCTTTGTTGGCAGAGGGTTTGGCAAGCCGTGTAGTCAAACTGTGTGGAATGTCCTGGAATTAAAAATGTTGAAATGAAAAAAATTTCCCTGCATGAGAATAAATCACTAACCCTATTATTTTCCCCCTCGCCTAACCTCAAGCCCCTCTCATACGTAAACCACACTCCTACCCTCTTCTAATATTAGATTTAATTTTAACAAATGGGCCTCATAGATTACATAGACACCCCTCCATAACATGGTCGTCGGGTCCTAGCTATCCTGGTACCACCATTTTCCCTATAGACACATGGTCCCCTACCTGGGGCCCACCCACATGCCCGAACAGGCCATCCAACTATTGAACGCCCCAATAGGCCAACACATGTTCTTTCCAGTGTGATTTGTCCTCACTCGCACATACCCTGAAAAACTTCCCAGAATGTCACCCATTTTGATCACTGCTCCAGGCCAAACACACTTAACTATGAAGTTCTAATTAGGTAGGCTCTTGAAAAGAAAGGTGCACCTTATTGACACAATTACTAACATTAAGTCATTTAATCCTTTATCATTCTAGGGTGTTACATTCACCCATCCCCCCTCATTTAGAGTATAGTGTCTTCATTGTGGACCCTACATCTTAACCCAGGTAGTGCACTGCACTTAAGGATAGATTCCTCCTTTAATGCCAAATGTAACAACAGGGCCCCGTTGACATGGTTGTCAGGTCTTAGCCTTCCATGTACCACCAGTTGCACCGTAAACACATGGTCTCCAACCTAGGGCCCACCCATATGCCTGAACGGGTCATCCGACTAATGATTGTCCCCACAGGCGAACATATATTCTTTCTAGTATGTTTTTTCCTCACTCACACACACTGTGGGAAAATTCCCAGAATGTCACCCATCCTAATCACTACTCCAGGCCAAGCATGCTTAACCGTGAAAATTTAATCAGGCAGGATACTAAAAATAAAGGTGAACCTTGTTTATAGGAGTCATAATATTTAGTTATTTGACCCTTTATCATTTTAGGTTGTTAAATTCACCCCCATTTAGAGCAGAACATTTTTGTTGTGGACCGTACATCTCAACCCATACATTGCACCATACTTAAGGCTAGGTTCCTCCTTTAATTCCAAATGTAACAATTGGGCCCCACTGACCACACAAAAACCTCGCCTTAACATGGTTGCTGGTTTCTAACCTGCCAGGTACCACTGGTTGCCCCGCAAACACATGGCTCCCTCCCTAAGACCCACCCATGTGCCTGAATGGTTCATCTAACTAATTACTGTCCCCACAGGACAACACATGTTCTTTCTAGTGTGATTTTTCCTCACTCACACATACTTTAGGAATATTTCTAGAAGGTCACCCATCCTAATCACTACTTCAGACCATAAACGCTTAACTATGGAGTTCTAACCAGGTAGGATCCTGAAAATAAAGGTGCACTTTGTTAACATGAGTCCTATCATTCACTCATTTAACCATTTATCATTCTAGGGTATTATATTCACCCCCCCTTGAGATCACAACGTCCTCATTGTGGAATCTATATCCCAACCCAAATAGTTAACCACACTTAAGGCTAGGTTTATCCTCTGATACCAATGTAACAACTAGGCCCCAAAGATAGCACATACACCTTGCCTTAACATATACGTCGGGTCCAAGCCCGCCAGGTACCACTGGTTACCCCATAGACACATGGTCCCCTACTTGGGGCCCACCCAAATGCATGAATGGTTCATCCGACTAATGAATTTCCCCACAAACCAACACATGTTCTTCCCAGATGGTCACTCATCCCGATCACTACTCTAGGTCAAGCACGCTTAACCGCGTAGTTCTAATCAGGTAGGCTCTTGAGAGGAAAGGTGAAACTTTTTTACATAAGTCATATCATTTAGTCATTTAACCCTTTATCGTTATGGGGTGTTACATTCACCCCCCCCCCTTTAGAGAACAATGTCCTCATTGTGGACCCTACATCTCAACCGAGGCAGTGAACCACACTTAAAGCTTGGTTCCTCATCTAATACCAATGTAGAAACTGGGGCCCGCAGACAGCACATACACCCTTCCTTAACATGGTCGTCGAGTCCTAGCCTGCTAGGTACAACCGGTTTCCCTGTAGACACATGGTCCCTTATATGGGGCCCATCCATGTGGCTGAACAGGTCATTCGACTAATGACTATCCTCATGGGCTAATACATGTTCTCTCCAGTGTGATTTTTACTCACTACACACCCTAGGAAACTTCCTAGAAGGTCACCCATCCTGATCACTACTCCATGCCAAGAATTTTTAACTAAGGAGTTCTAATCAGGTAGGCTCCTGAAAATAAATTTTCACCTTTTTTATATGCGTCATTTCATTTAGTCATTTAACCCTTTATCATTCTTGGGTGTTACATTAAGTGTTTTTCTTTAAGATTATTTAAGGTAAACAGTAAATAAACTCATCCACTCTTCTCCTTTAAGATTCTTCTTCTTTTTATCATAGTATTTACTTCTCCTTAAAGCTATGGAAGCCTATAGATCCTCTTGGCCAATTTTATATTTGTGGGTTTTAGTGTTTATGGATTGTTATTTTCCTCTCTAGGACCCCTCTTATCATTTTAAGTGTATTTCCATCATGGGCGAGTGTTTTCCACTGATTTGGATTGGTTAAAGGTAGGTGGATCCATGTGATTTACTTTGTTAGCTTGACTATTGATGATTCCACTTTTAAAATTGGTTTCTAAAATTATATGATCATATTATATGTTGATTTGAAAATTAATTAATTGATCCCTTGTGATGAAAGTGCCTCTTTTATGCTTTAATAATAAAAATGATTATTTTAAATGAAAAGTGGAATTGCTTATGAAATTTTTTATGTAAAGGAACTTTTAATGGTTAAAGTGGCATTGAATGATCCTCATGGTAAACCTTGGTTACTTAGGTAGGCTTACCTAGATGGGATGATAGGTGTTCTGAGCATAATGTACATGCATATTTCATCATTTTAGATAAAAAATTAATATATTATGCAATAAAACACACCCCAAAAACATAAAGGTTTAGTACCTTTGAATAATAGATACATTATCGACATATTTCATGAAATATTTGTGATATCTCCCATGAAGTTATTTTATCATAGTACCCTTATTATATATATCCTACATAAAACCTTTCTTCAAAACTTGGGGTAATTGAAACATATGAAAGGGTGAGATTAGATGCTCAGTAAGGGTAGGAATAAGATAATATTAAGGGTACAAGAGAATTATCATAACTTTTGAAATTCATACCAAATTAGTTATAGATCATAAATCATGAGTCATGGAATAAAACTTTTTCATAATAAAAGATTTGAGTCATAAGAGTGTGGATTCATCAATAATCAATCATAAACAATGAGATCATATCATAATCATAAGAATATTTCATAGGATTGTGGTGTCATAATAATCATAGAAAATCTTTTCATTAGTTAATTCTCACTGCCAAGATCATTATAACATATCATATAGATTCTCATAGTGGATTGGGTTCACTTCCCATTCCCTTTTCATTCATGGTGGGAAGAGCCCCATATTGGATTAGGTTCACCCCCATTCCCTTTCATATTATCTTATGAGATATCATTATTTACCTAATACATTAGAGGGATATATAATTCTAGGACCACCCCTCACATAATGAAAACCATACATGTGTGTTCAATTAGATCATAAAAACATTCATTATTTCATCATAACATAATTAACCCAAGGGGAAGAAATGGGTTTAATGAAAATATATTTTAAACATATTTATCATAAGCCATCCAGATAAAGAAATTGGAAAGTTTCATATTATCATAACCCTAGTGAAGCATGAAAATATTTAAATTATATTGACATAGATTCAAAATACTTTTATTACAGCAATTGAAATATGCTTTTAAAAAAAAGTGAAAAAATAATTTTATTTTGGTAACTTTTAAAGAAATAAAAATTCATAGTAAATGGGAATATTATTTTATTTGTAAAACCATGAAAAAAATGTAAATGAAACTTGATAATGAAAAATGATCATGATGGTGGGATAATAGGGTCATTCGGTAAATGTTAAAAAACATTATTTTTCACACTTTTATAAAGAAAGTCAAAAGTGATCCATACAGAAAATGTTTGAAAAGATTAATTTTAACCATTTTTAAATAAATTCAAAGGTATTATAAAATACCTTTATAAAACATTTAACTATAGATAAAACTTCCATAAAACAATTTTAATAACATGGGCATGGAGGAGAAATATTCCCAACCAAAAAGGATAAATAAGTTCGGTTTCTTTAAAAACATTATTTCAGTCTTTTTGAGTACCAAAGATGGGGAAATATAAAGGATAATTAAAAACCCCATAAATGATCATAATAGAATAAAATTTATGGTGTTTTAGAGATAAAGAGAAAATAATTCCCCCAAAGGGGGTTCAAGAATAAACAATCCTAATTAAAAATGAGATTACAACATAAACCCTTACCTCAAGTCCCGACTAGCTTCATACATGATCTAACCTAAAATATAATAAATTTATATTTATTATACATCTATATAAGAAAAATATTCATATTTATATTACCATATATGATTAATTTATAATTTATAATCACCTATTTCTTATCAATTCTCCACTAAAATCAATATTCTGGGTGTTAACTATTTTGTTTTTCATGCATGTTTCAGTTTAGCGATTATGGTACTTATATCTTGGTCATGGAATCATAATCTAATAATTTTTTTCATTTTATAAATATCATATTTATTCATTATATTCACTTTTAGATAAATCCATGTAATGTGGTGTTGAAAAATTAATTACATCACTTCGTGGAGCTGGTAGTCCGCACGTACGCATGAGTGATGCTTTCATTATTAAATGTATGTAAATAAAGGAAGTAAAAAAGATAATTTATCTTTATAGAATCAAAATTATTTAATAAATATCATACATATTCATTAAATCCATCAACATAACCATCCATGTGAGGCAGTGATGAGAAATGAAACATGTCACTCCAAAGAGACTTTAGTCTGTATTGGGTGGAAATGAGATAAAAAAATGGTTGCACCATTAACATAAAAACATTTTAGTATAGTAAATATACTCATTTAATTATATAAAAATGGTTTTAGAATATTTTTAGGATGTTTAAGAAGAAATAAACTTGAAAATTTTCAATAAGAACATATACATATTCCTTGGATAATCTCCTTTGAAAAAACACTTTAAGGCCTCTTAGATGGGCCTTTGAGGAAGACCAAAACCTCTATCTCATGTATAAATATTTTTATATTGGTTGAGATAAGGGGATCAAGTGGTGTGTAGAAGTAAAAATTGGTGGGTGGGGGTTCCCTTTTATAGGTTAGGGGAGTGGAACCCTTATAAATATTCAAAATTTTAAAATAAAATAAATCCATTTTCTTATGAAAGTGGGAAAAAATGGCCAAGGTTTTAAAGATAAGATATTATAAGGCTGAAATCCACTCAAAAATAAAATTATAAAATTTATAAAGATATTTAAAAGTTTATCTCTTAGTTAAAATTCATCATTAAGCTTTTTAACCGTTACTGTGGTGATAAGTTCTTTTATCATCGTAACCATTCATTATGGTTAACATCATGAACCAGACCGGCGTGCCATCCAACCCAACACCCAAAACAGTACCTAGAATGGTCCAAAGAGAATTCTTGACCCCCATGATCTAGAAACTAGTGTCAAAAATCAAATTAATCACAATGGGAATTATTTTTTACCCAAATAAATTAATATCAAAAGAAACAAATAGAAATTACAACCATAAACCAAGAATAACTGAATATCTATAAATAAAAAACTGATCCAAATACAAAAACTACTAAAAAAATAAATATAAGAAGAGAACTGGACCATGTCAATAAGATCTTCATGTGACCTATTGGTTACCACCATCCAAAAAACCAACCTGATCCGAGAGAAATCGAACTAGAAACCTACACCTGAAAAACAACTCGGGTGTACTAACGCCGAGTGGCACAGGTAGGGTGAGATATTAAACATATCAGTAGGTAATAACCATAAAGTCTATGTATTTACATTCCTGAAACATTCCAAAAACACTAGTTTGAAAAAAATTCAGAAATAGGCTTTTAATAATTTAAAACAACTAAACACAACTTTCCACAAGTTCCCCTTTTAAAACGACACACACATATTTCCTTTTTAAAAATAGTTTCACTTCCCATAACCCATTTCGAAGCCAAAACTCAATATATAAAACCAATCCAGATAATCAAAAAGGGTTGTGCAGAAATTAAAGGAAACCAAATAGGTAAACACAACTAGAAAAAAAATATCAAATATGCAATAGAAATAAACAGAACAAATAGATAGTGACTCATGGACATTTCTGGAACATCCCTAGAATGATCCCTAGACATACTCAGATCATACTCATCTATCAGTGTATGGTGTAGCTCCATATTCAATGACCAACTGGTTGTTCTAACTACCAATCTAATGGTACAAACCCAATTGGCCTCTAAAACATCCAAGGGGTGCCAACCTGTCTAATCAGGGTAGACAAGAAACGATCACTCAATCATATAAAGACACCCAAAAAATCCATAGTAATAGTACATGGTGAAAGGAGGAGGCCCTCGCATGCAAGACTCAACTTACCTGCCACCATTGCACTTTCCTACCCCAAACACTGACACCACCTATGTGATACCCCTTTATTTGGGGAATCCTCCATAGAGGTTCCAATCTCATAATAAGTTGTACACAAGTGCCAACCAGGCCATCACATCACATGACCCTTCAAAGCGTTTCTCAAAATAGGATAGGGTGCCAACCATGAATTTACACTTCTAAAACCACAATTCACTTCCAAAACATTATAAAGTTCCAATTGGGCCTTCAACATTATCAATTATAATACATTATAAAAATGTTTCCTAACCATTTCCAGAACTACATAAAACACCACTTTCATGTTCAAAATTCCAAATGGGACCTTATATTTCAAATCTGATTCCATTTCCAACAAACTTCAAGCAAAAGTGAAAACACACAACATACTTAAAGATTCCAAATGGGATTTCATATCATTTATAAACCAACCATATTTTACAAAGTACCAAATGGGACATAATTTGAACATAACATCTAAAACAATATTCAATCCACTTTGAGACCACTAACCATTTAGAAGAAATAAAGGATTAAAGAAAATTGAGAAAAAAGGGAGGATGAAAAGTTGAGTGTATTTAAAACTAGGTCTTTAAGTTAAACAAGGCCATTATCATTTGTTGGAACATCCATAAGTCCACCCCATGTACATATGGATGTGCCTACAACCAATGGCACACTCATGAAATCCCAAGAGAGCATCCAAAACTTTTTCAGAGAACTAAAACTTGTAAGAAAGGTTCATATCACCATAAAACAAAACTACTAGAATGTAACCAATGCCAAAAATACTCTTAAACCACTCAATTTCAAGAAAAGTAACCAATTGGAATTTTATCGAACACCTTGAATAAATGAACATAGAAGAATATTTAAGAAAACCCTTTAAAAACCAATTCACACCAATTTTCCATCGTAAAAACACCAAACCAATTTATACTAACACGTCTTAAACAAGATTATATTAATTTTAAATAAACTATAAAATCTAAATCATTTAATGGAATGTGTCGAAAAGGAAAATAATGGAAACACCTACCTCAATGACATGTAGATGCGGTGAAACTCTTGGAGAAGGAAGAGAATGCCCCAAGGAATAATCTACACACCCTGAAGCAAAAGAAACATAAGAAAACACATCAACCCTAACCTCTAGGGTTCAACCAAACAAGAACCCACCAAGGAAACACTAAGAAAACAATAGAAGAGAAGAGAAATAAAAGAAAAATGACCAAAAACCCTAAAAACTCACCTTAGATTCAAAGGAGGAGCATCCATAGAGGAGGATACAAAGGTAGAGGGCTTGGGGGCTCCCTTCATGAGACAAAAATGACCAAGAGAGGGTGTGATCAATTTAGGGTTAAAACACAAGAGGGGAAAAATTGGAATTTCAAACTTTTAAGAATCTGGGAAACTCACATGGTTTTCCAAGCCATGTGCAAACCATGTGGTTTCCACTGTCCAAATTGACATAAACACTCTCACGGTTGCCACAAAATTTCCCAAAATATTCAAAACTCATGTGCCTTAAACCAGAACCGCAAAAATAGCCTCATGGTTACCTGGGAGAGGGCACACAGTTTCCCTTAACCATGTGAAGGTCGTGTGCCAGCAGCTGCCAAGCCCAAAAACTCTATCTTTCAACAAAAACTCAAAAACTTCAAATCGTGACTCAACCCAAACCTCAACCAGAATATCCAAATCCAAGAAAAGAATAAAATTAAATAATTCCAAAATTCAGGGTGTAACAATTCTCCCCACCACAAATACTTTATTCCCCCAAAAAATTACCCAACCAAAGGATAAACAAAATTTTATTTCAAGACCGAACAAAACTGAAAGAAACTACAGATCTCGAGGTGAAATTTCACTTCACAATTAATGGTAGACTATTCTAGAGGAGTCCACAATAGAATAAAAATGAGAGAACACAATAGATTTATCCCCACCATAAGAATCCAAATAACATGATCAATATTTAAACTCCCAACATAGCTAAACCTAAACGGGAACTCCCAACTCAAGACAAAACCCCCTAACTTTTCTACACAAGTTGAATGACAACACCACCAGAACTAAAAATTTCCCATACTAGCCAAAACCCCCAACACAAGGGGATATAACCACAAAAATAACTTAAACCAAACAAAAAACCCAAACACAAGCCACAAACAACGATTTCCAGAAAAAACAGATATCTCCAAACAAGAACGATTGAAAACTAAAACAGATTTACAAAGGGATAGCCCTTTAAAGATACACATTCAGATAAACATAACCACTCAGATCATGAATGGAAAAAATCCATCACACTTTTACAATGAAAATATGAACTAACAAAAATAGAAAAACTAAAACTATGAAACTTTAAACATCCCCACACCAACATGGGAGACAAAAACTAAGCCAAGGTTCCCCACTCCCTCGACGATCCTAACTATGTGTGAGCTTCACTCTAAGCCCTGTGGCTATAGCCCTGATGACTGAAGCATCCACTTCCTCACATTTAGGCATTAACACCCTCCGATCAAGGCCTTTTACTCCGGAAAATATTCCTAAAAAACTTCTCAAGATGACCCAAATGACCACAACATTGACAAGTCTTTGGAGGATTACAACACAACAGTTTTAAATGCCCAAACTGACCACACTAAAAACACAAGAATGACTGGTTTGAAGAATGATATATTGAAATCAATGAAGGAGACTTCCTGGGAATAGGTTCCTCTGGAATACACATTTTTCTAGATGGGGAACCCTCATGAGCACCACCTACCACCGACTTCACCCTAAAATTCAGCTCATCTAAGAACGCCTCATCCCCCAACTTCTTGAACTGAACTTCACTTGAAGAAAAGACTCACTCCTTGATCTCTGTATAAAGACCCCAAACAAAAGGGGGAGATTTCAACAAATCCTACGATGCTATATCTGAGGATAAATAAACCATCTCCCTGAAATTTTCCACATAGTAATTCATTGACCACTAGCCTTGATGAATACTCAATAGCTCTTCCACTTTCTTCACCTTCATCTCCTCAAGTATAAACCATCAGAAAAAAATAGACTTGAACACTTCCCACATTATCCAAACTTGTATTGATGACGGAGAAATCACCTTCCATTGGTCCAAAGCTGGACCCTCAAACAAACCCAGAACAACACACACTCTAACAGCTTTGGGAATTCTCAAAAATTTTAAGACACTCTCAACTTTATAAAACCATTCCACAACCTCTAACGAGGCTCAATCACAATGAAAGGTGTGAAAAAACCAAGAATAACTCGAACCTAAATGATACCCACTAGAAAATTTAGGGACCTCTCTAAGGGGAATATTCTTAACAACATAAGGAACACAAAACCAAAATCATCATCAACCTGAAACACAATTAGAAAGAACATATCGATCAGAAATAATAGGCTCACAATCCAAACACATACAAGCACAACAAAAAAATAATCTTTTTCAAAAACCACCATTTTCATTTCAATTTCAAAACCTCTTTCTTATGAGGCTAATTTTCATAAACAAAACCTACTTCTCAAATAAAAACCAATTTTTGAAATCATTTTCCCTTTCAAAAACCATATTAAAAAAACCAATCCAAACCTTTGATTTCAAAAAATCACCCATTGTATCCTATGAACCGTCAAATATGTGTCTATCCCATATCCGATTATATCATCCATGCACATATTCCAATGTGAACTTTCCATACATACCCACACATATGAGAATGTATACAAGGAATATCAAGGGTCTCAGATACCACTTTATCATCAAACCCAAGCATTCACAAAATTCTCAGTTCCAATCAATTCCTCTTTTAAAACAAATTTTTCAATTCCAAAAACACTTGAAATAAATCATTTCCAATTCAAAAACCATTTTCACTTTAAAATACCACTCATTCAAAATGAAACTAGAACAAAACACAACTCACACCAAACTACTGAAATGAGGAACCAGTGGTCATGCATAACTTATCAACATGGTTAGTGGGCCATGACCCAAGTAAGCATCAACAACTAAGAGGAACTTGAACCATGTACTCAAACTCCACATGGGTCACTACTCCATGTGAGATCACAAAATGACATTAGATCACCTTCATTGTCATTATTCAATAAAAAAGACCAAAGACTCAAATCCTCAACTACCCCTGGAAACTCGAGGATCAGAACGAGAAAGGGTTCATGATGTCCTTCCTGTACTTACCTCTCGATTCCTGACAGTCCTAATCTCCAACTATCTGAAACCCCAAATAGAAAAGGGCCTGATCTGATAACATTTTGTCATGAACTAGGATGAGGTGACATATAAACCAACACCTGACCCAGTCCATGGTATGGTTTGAAGGGAATTCCTGATCCCCACAGGTTGGAAACTAGTGTTGAGCATCAAAGTAATCACAATAGGAACATTTTTTCCAGAAATAAACTGGAATAAAAAGAAAAAAAATATAATTCGCAACCAGAAACCAAGAAGAAATGAATATCCATAAATAAAAAAATTATCCAGATATAAAAACTATTGAAAAAAACTAAATAAAAGACAAGAACTAGACTATGCTAAAAATATCTCTTTGTGACCTCTTGGTCACCACCATCTACAAAACCAACCTGCTCTAAGAGAAACCAAACCAGAAACCTACAACTGTAAAATAACTGGAGCCTACCGATGCTGAGTGGCATAAGTAGGGTGCGATCTTAAACAGATAAGTATTTAATCACCACTGAGTACATGCATTCCCTTTCACAAAAATAGTCCATAAACACCAGTTTAAAAAACATTCAGAAAAAAGGGTTTTAATCATTTAAAACATCCCAACACATATTTCGACAAGTTCCCTTTTTAAAACAACACACACAACTTTACTTTTAAAAATAGTTTCACTTTACACAACCTGTTTCAAAGCCAAAACTCAATATATAAAACCAAGCTAGATGATCAAAAAGGGTTGTTCAGAAAGTAAAGGAAACCAAATTGGTAAACACAACTAGAAAAACTAATATCCAATATACATCAGAAATAAATAGAAAAAATAGAGAGTAACTCATGATAATTTCTTGAAAATCCCTAGAACAATCCCTAGACGTACTCAGATCGGACTCACCTATCGCTATATGGCGAAACTCCATAGTCAATAACCAAATGATCATTCTAACTACCAATATAGTGGCATAATCCCACCTAGACTCTAAAACATCCAAGGGGTGCCAAACCGTCTAATTAGGGTCGAAAATCAACCATCACTCAATCCTCTAAAATACACCCAGGAAACCCATGGTAATACTAAATGGTGAAAGGAGGAGGCCCTTGCACGCATGACTCACCTTACTTTCCACCACCGCACTTGCCTACCCCAAACATCGACACCACCTATGTGATACCCCTTTCTTTAGGGAATCCTCCATAGAGGTTCCCATATCACAATAATCCATACACAAGTTCCAACCAGGCCATCACATCATATAATACTTTAAAATATTTCTCAAAATAGGCTAGGGTTCCAACTATGCATTTACACTTCCAAAACAACAATTCACTTCAAATACATTATAAAGTTCCAACCAGGCCTTCAAAATTATCAATTATAATACATTAAAAAAATGTTTCCTAACCATTTACAAAACATCATAAAACACCACTTTCATCTTTACAATCCAAAACAGGCCCTTATATTTCAAATCCGATTCCATTTACAACACCACTTCAAGCCAAAGTGAGAACAAAAAACGTACTTAAAGATGCCAAATGGGCTTTCATATCATTTAGAATCCAACCATCTTTTCCAAGGTATCAAACAAGCCATAATTTTGAACATAACATTTAAAAACATATTCAATCCACTTTGTGACCATGAACCATCTAGAAGACATAAATTCTTAAAGAAAAATGAGAAACACAGGAGGAAAGTTGAGTGTTTTGAAAAATGGGTCTTTAAGTTAAACAAGGTTGTTATCATTTGTTGGAACATCCATACATGCACCCTGTGCACATATGTATGTGCCTACATCCAATGGAACACTTATGAAATCCCAAGAGAGCATATAAACATTTTAAAAGAACCATAACTTATACACAAGATTCATATAACCATAAAAATAAACAACCATAATGAAACAAAGTACAAAAATACTCTTAAACCACTCAGTTTCATGAAAAGTAACCAATCGACATTTTATCAAACATCTTGCACACATGAACACATAATCATATTTAAGAAGACCCTTTAAAACCCAATTCACACCAATTTTCTTTCCAAAAAACACAAAACCAATTTATGCTAACGTGTTATAAGCAAGATTATATTACTTTGGAAGAAATAGGAAAGATCAAGAATTCAATGGAATGTTTTGAAAAGGAAAATACTAGAAACACCTACCTCAACGACATGTGGATGCGGCGAAACTCTCAGAAAAGGAAGAGAACACCCCAAGGAACAGTCTTCACGCATTAAAGCAAAATAAACACAAGCCAACACATCAACCCAAGACTCTAGGGTTTATCCAAACAATAAGCCACCACAAAAACACCAAGAAAGCAACATAATAGAATCGAAAGAAGATAAAAATGGTAAAAAACCCTAGAAACTCACCTTAGATTTGAAGGAGGATCATCCATGGAGGAGGAGCCAAAGGGAGATGGCTTGGGGATCCCTTCATTCCCCAAAAACAACCAAGAGGGATGGGGGATTGATTTAGGGTTAAAACATAAGAGGGGAAAATTTTGAATTTCAAATTTTTAAGAATCTAGGAAACTCATAAAGTTTGTCCGCATGGTTTTCCAAACCATGCATTCACTACTATCCAAATGGATATAACCTCTCACACAGTTTTTGTAAGATTTCCCAAACCATGTGCAACCCATATGCCTTACCCTGGGACCCTAAAACCAGTCGCACGATTACCTGAGAGAGGGTTTATGGTTTCCCTTAATCATGATAAGGTCATGCGCCAACAATTGCCAAGCCCAAAAACTCTATCTTTCAACAAAAACTCAAAAATTTCATATCGAGACTCAACTTGAACCTCAACCAAAATATCCAAATCCAAGAAAAGAATAAAATAAAATAATTCCAAAGTTTAGTGTGTGAAAGTTAAAAATAAAATTCATCTTATAATTTTTTTGAATATTATGGTTCCAAATTTGGAATCAATTTTTATAGATTCAATTACCATAAGAGGCATAAATTAATTCTAATATAAGATCACAAAACACATAAAAACCATTATTAGAAAAAATTGTTTTTATGTTTAAAAATGAATTTATACTTATTTAGGCCAAAGATTCCTAAGTAATGTTGATTACCATGTATTTATTAGTTAATCATTAAATAAATGAAGGTTATTTGACATTATTACCATTCCAAAACCAAATATAATCATTGAACCACCTCATTAAATTTAAAAAATATAAAATATTTTTTTAAAAGAATAAAATATAACTTAGGTTCCAAAAAACTCAAGCATGGGTTTCCAAATTAAAAATAATAGTTTTAAATGATTTATTTTACTCCTTAAACATATATTTTTTCTATACAAAGTTTCAAATATTTTTTATTTTGGTATATTTTGTAAATAGTTAAAATATACCTTATATCAATAAGTCAACCTCCCATACTGTCTATTTTGGTTTTTATTGATGATTGTTCTCATATCCTACTAGTTTTTTTATTCCATGATGTTGTGCCTATTTATTATTTTTTATTGTTTATGTTATGTGTTGATTTTATTACCACTTATTAAGGGCATGAATCTATAAAGTATGGAGATGTCATGTTAGGTTATTGGTTAAAACCTCATGTTTGGTTTAACCTGTAGGAAAACCATTCCCAATGGTGTTTCCAAGATGATTGATTACATGTTTCCATCTTTGGGGGATAAAAAATACCCTTTTGGACATGTCACAGACCAACTCAGGTTCCTAGGTCAGGGGTAACCTGTGTTGGTTCATGACACCAAACACACATTTTAGAATTATAAAAATAAGGGTAATTTGAAGAATGAACACATGGAAAAGAAATATAATTCCATAAGGTTTACTTTAATAAGTTCTTTTGAAAATATAATAACTAAGGAAGGTAATTTGTTACTAAGTGTAACTGGTCCATTGGATTTAGGGATTATTTATTATTGGTCTTCATTTCACCTAATATTTGAGAGGGGGGTCATGTGGAACTATCTCACTAGAAGATTTAGTAGAATTAAACTTACAGATTATGAAACCCTAAAGATAGTTAGAAACAATTATATAAATGTTTGGACCAAGAGAAAATACATGATAGAGTTTAAATGGGTGATACATATATCAGGATTATATAAGAAGTTGATTTTTATAGGTTAGATTGATGATGTGGGTTTCTATACAAGTTTTGTGTAAGGAGTGTGGAAGATCACATGAGGATCCATGGAGGTCACCAAATGAGTGAAATATTTAATGTTGTAAATTACTAAGAGTTTTTAAGGTGAAACACTTACCATAACAATAACCTTTGGAATGTAAATGTTATGGTATGATCATCCCAGTCATATTGGTGAGAAATGAATAAAGATCTTGGCTACAAAATGAATATTGAAACTTAATCACATGGAGTGTGGAACAAGTGAAGAGTTTATCCTTATGAATCAATGAAATGTGTCCTTAAATATAGAATCTAAAACACTAAAGAACTAAAAGGTTGAGTTGGTGTATATGGATGTATGGGGTCTAACCCCAGTTGATTCTCATAAAGGGAAATTAAACCATGTTACCCTCATCAATGATGAAACATGGAAGGTGTGGGTGTTATTTCTCAAGAATAATTTTTAATTTTTCAAAACCTTTATTTGATGAAGATTCATGATGGAAAAAGAGGAAGTTTTAAAGCTTAAGTGCTTGAGGTCTGATAATAGTGGAGAGAAAGTTTTAGAGGTTTTATTAGAAGAAAGAAATTATTTTTGAGAAAATGGTGCTCAGAACACCTGAATAAAATGGTGTAGCATACAAAATGAACCATGAATTGAATGAGAGAGCATGAAGTGTGAGTCTAAATTTCTATTTCCCAAAATAATTTTGGGTGTAAGATATAAATTGTGTGATATAAATTGTAAATAGGAATCCTTCTACACCACTAGGGTAGTATATTTTAGAAACTCTATGGAAAAGAAGATTAATTAATGTATCCCACATCAAAGTATTTAGATATGTCACCTATATCCATATTGATGCCGAGTAAGGAAAGCGTTAGAGGAAAAGTAACTAGAATTTTAATTTATAGGGTCTGGTGGGGAATATTTTGTATTTTAACTATGGGACAATGATCTATAGAAGGTCAGAGAGAGTTAGAATGTTCACTTAAATGAAAGGATCTTATGGAATGATCAAAACCTTGGAGAAGATATAATTCAAAATAAATAATCATAAAATCATGACAAGGTTTATTTAAATGGAAGTCCAAAAGATTTGGAAAGTTTCATAAGCACTCACATTTTGGAAACACTTGATTGTATAGAATGTGAAATTTTAGATAGATATCAGATTTCAAAGGTTCTTATAAATCTAGATATACCATAAATATCAAGTACTATGTAAGACCAAGGAAGAGTTTGGGAAGACGTATTTTTGAAATGAGAATAACCTCAATATTTGAGGTGGTTTTCTATAGTCAGAATACTAGTGTAGAAGTTCATATTTTATTTCCATTATCTACTTCCCATGGATTATAGAGAAATTGAGATCCTTGATGGAATAGAAATTATCAGTAAATTAAGATAGAGGGAGTTAATGATAAATTAATAAATGGGCTCTTTACATGTTTTCAAAAACATGGGAGCTAAAATAAATTTCTACTGTGAAAGGGTGTTGAAGAATAAATGGGTCTATAGGTTGAAGGAATAATCCAATGGTAGGAATTGATACAAGGTAATGTTGCTGAAATCCATTTTTTCATTTTCTGAATAAACCACTTTAAGGGTGAGTGGGAACCTCACAATACAAGATGACAAATTTCAAACATCACAAACAGCCTCCAAAATCCACCCCAAAACATCAAAACACAAATTCAGATTTCAAATTCCCCTCCTCAAGGAACGCTGTTGGATTCGCACGCTCCTGGATTCGCAGTCCACCCCTCGTCACCATCGCATCACCGTAAATCTAAATCCCTTGGGAAGGACTCATTTCCATTGTCAAAAACAAACAGAAAAACATCACAATGAGGTGTCAAATAACCACCATCATCCTCTATCCATCCGAAATCAGAGAAATCAACAAATCCAAATCAAGCAAGAACCAAACAACACCCAAGATTCGCAGATCACAGATTCAGCAAACGAAACAACCAAAAACAATGTATTGGAAAATGGAAACGATGCCCCCACCTCATACCTACTCCATTGAAGCCAAACGACCCAAATGTGGTGATCTCCCCAGGCGAAACCGCAAGCCTTGCTCCGTCGAAGGGTTCGTCGACAATATGAATAGTGATTTGAATGGTTGAAAATAAAGTACAACATATTATAAAATTAGATATAAAAATTTCTTTTCTTCATGGTGATTTTTAGGAAGAAATGTTAATAGGGAAACTAGAAGGATTCAAAGAATCTGAGAAAAATATGGTGTACATGATTGAGCGGAGTCTATATGGTATAAATAAAGCACATAGAAAATGGATTTAGAGTTTGATTCTTTCATGGAAGAAAAAAATTCCAACTGGTGTAATGTGGATCATTGATTCTATTATAAGGTGATCAATGAAGGAAACTTCATCATACTACTCTTTTATGTGAATGTAATGATTTTGGGGGGACTAAATATGGAACAAATTCAAGATCTAAAGGTATATTTTTCTAGAAGGATTGAGATTAAGTATCTCAAGGGAGACAATAAAATTTTGGGGATAAGAATCTAGAGGAATTTAAAGTATATAAAATTGATGTTTTCTTAGTTAGATTACATCTAAAAGATATTTAAAATTTTCAAAATGTGCAGATCCAAACCCATCTCTACCCCATTGACTGAATATTTCAAATTATCCAAATAAAAATAACCATGAATAGATGGCCAGGATAAGTACTTGGAAAAGGTTCCTTATACATTAGTGATTAGAATCTTGATGTAATTCATGGTTTTTACAAGGACGTACATTTCTCTCAAGTAGTGAGAGTTATTAGTGGGTTTATGAGACATCTGAGAAAAGATAACTGGGAAGATGTAAAGTGGATACTTCGATATCTCAAATGTTTAGAAGAACTATCCTTATATTTCGGAATGTACAATCCATTTAAAGGTTATGTTGATGTAGAATTTTGATGAGATATATATTCTCAGATAAGTACCATTAGATTTGTGTTTACCCATAGAGGAACAACCGTAGTTGGATTTCTATACTACAGTTAGTATTTTCACTATCTACCATGGAAGAAGAGTACATTATGATAATGGAAGGTAGGAAAGAGACGATGTGGTTAAATGGATTATTGTAGGAACTCGAAATGAATTAGGGTAATAAAACATTATTTTTTAACGACCATAGTGTGATTCATCTTGTAAAGAATCTGGTGTTTCACTCAAGAAAAAAACATATTTAGCTAATGTGTTAGTTCATTCAGAAGCTTTTGGAAGATGGAGTGTTGGAGCTATGAAGGATAGATGGATGTTATAATCTAGTAGATATGTTAACCAAGGCCATTGTTCAGAAAAGTCTGGGGAACTACTATGCCTCAGTGGGGATTAGATAATCATGAAAAAATGAAGGAAGATTCACTGATTTTTGTTATGGGGGTGAGGGAGGATAAAACTACCTAAGTGGTCGAAAGGATTGGGTAAAGTCGGGAAAAAAATTCTCAAATGGGAGATTATTAGGTTTAATTGTGATAAATATTTTATAGTTATTTATTTAAATTTTGGAAGTTATTTTATAAGTTTAAAGATTAAAACTAGATAGAGGTATTTAAATTGAACTATGTAATTTTGAAACTGGAGGTAAGATACAACATCATTGGAAAATGATTCTGGATGATGTAACAACATAAGGAGCAACTAACTTACGTAAGTGTAACTCTGATAATACATAAAAATAACTTATCTTTTTTAAAGGCTAGGTAATATTAATCAGTGGGGTGTGTAAGAGTTGGATAGCCGGATTAAACTGTTCACTAGGTATTATAAGTTTAGGTGGTGCATGATCTGAGAAGCTATCCGTGACATTAACTAAGTGTAGGGTCGTCTACAATTATCAAAAGTTGGTGGAACTGGTTTAACCAGTTGGACTTGTCAATTTATATATATGTGGTGTCACTTGTTCCATATACTTGTAATTATTTTTATTTTATTTTTAATAAATATCATCCATGTTTATCTCATCGAGTGGGAATAAGTCCAAACCATTAAAAAATTCTCTTTTTTTTGTTCCATGTTAGTGTGAGTTTTTTCATTCCCCTTAGGTATGTGTTCCATGAGTTCTATTGAGATCAAGGTGACTTAACAAGAGACTTTGGATCTTGGTTTCATTATTTAGACATTTTCATTAGGTGTCGAAATTTTCATAATTTCTAAATCATATTCTACAAGTGAGGTTCCTAAAGTCATGTTTCATAACTTGGGGTTTTTGGCATAATTATTTTTTGGTAGTATTTTAGAGATAGTGGGATGGAAAGGAATGGTATCCCAATACATCCTTGGCCATCCTAGATCCCACTTTTATGACTCTCTAAATCGATAGGTCACTGATATGAAACAGACAAAAGGTTAGGTTGTTTTTTAAAATATATATATACTTTAAATTAGGGAAAATAAAATGGATAGAAATGATGATGATAGTTTTGAAAAATATTAATAAAAAATAATGTTATTTGTCTATTTTATTAATAATAATATAGTTAAATCATTCCATCATATCATAAAACTTACAACAATGGAACATTAAATTTCATTCTTTTCCATACTCTTTTATTTTTTTATGTTTTTTTAATGATGATTCCATTCCATTATAAAAAAACTTTCAAACACAGTGTCCACCTAGTGTATATTTCTAAAAAAACAATGATATTTTATGATAATAAAAATATCTTATTTCTTAAATTAGTGAATAAAAATTTAACACAAACTTCTTGCATGTTTTTAAGAATAATTATCACTCTAGATGTTCTATTCGAGCTCCAAAACTTCCCAAATGATCATCTCCTTGAAGATACTGGCTATTTTAAAACCCATGAGGTTGTATACTAAAAAATCATTTTTTTCCTCCTCTCATAACTCTCATTATGATATTTCCCTCACCTACTTCATTGATTAAATTTTTAAACTCCAAAATATCCATATCATTCAAACTCCCTCCATGGAAGAGGTTAAAAGTGTTATTTTTCACTTCGATGGTGAAAATGTCCTCATATTTGATTGTTTCATTGAATATTTTTTTAAATGTTGTTGGTACATTATTATTGGTATTATTAATAATGAAATATGTGATTTATTAATTTGTAAACACATCCCTCCTGCTATAGGAAACTAAAAATTCATTTTGATTCCTAAAAAATATATAATCCCTTATCTACAAAGGATTATAGGTCTATCAATCTCTACAACTACACAAGTAAAATTCTTACTTATATTTTGGATAATAAGGTGAGTAACCTCTTTACATTCCCATTTTCCTAAAACAAGTTGGTTTTCTTAAATATAGAACTATTCATAATAATATCCTTTTTCGCCTAACATAGAACACATGATCAATAGGAAAGGTCACGAGCTCTACTTAATGTTAAAAATTGAAATGCATGAATTCCTTAACTCCCTCACTTGAACTTTTCTTTTTAAAGTTCTCCAGAAACTAGGATTCTCTTCCATCTTCATATAGTTAATCTAAAATATTTTCAATGCTACCCACCTATCATTGTTCCCCTAATGAGACCCCTTATCTTTCTTTCAAACCCTCTAGAGGAGTAAAATAATGAGAGGGTATGGATACGCCATTGGGACCAGCTTGTACTTGCACGGGAAGCCTAGCTAGACAACCATGCGAAGGTAGAGAGCTACCATCATGATGCAGATACTGGGGAGGGGCAGTTTCTTATAGTTATAGTCCGGTTGAATTCCCTAAGAACTTAGGGTCATGTAATCTCTTAAGCCTATAGGCCATGTAATCTCTAAGCCTATGGGCCTTGTAAGGGTTCCCCCTCATCCCTTAAAAGGGGGGGTTATCAAAAATCAATAAAGAGGAAGGCCTTCGGGCCATTCGGGTTAGTTGCAAGGTTTTCATGCATTTCATTTATGTGATTGTTATTATCCTCTTTAATTAAAGTAATAAAAAAATACTAAATAATTGATGGATTTTTTAAACACCTTCAAAATATTTTTATCCTAATTGGTAAATTCATGAAACTCCAATTTGTGACTAAAAAATTATCTTTTCATATATCAATATAGTGAAGAACCTGACCAAAATGCATTGGGATCCCCTCCCTCCCAAATGTTTTATATACACTTTGGGTTGTACATAATCCAAATCAGATCATTTCATTAAACTTATTAATAAATTTAATTTTTTAATCAAGGTTGGTGGGAAAAGATTATCTCCATAGGAGGTCAAATCATGCTCTTTAAACATGTTGAGGAGGCCATAGTTGAAGATAATCACACAAGAATTCACTTAAAATTGGAGAATCAGTGAATGTATTTTTATTTCATTTCTTTTATATACTTTTATTCGATATTAGTTAATTTATTATATCAACTAACTAAAACTATTGAATTTTCTATTTAATGATAATTAAGAAAAAATAGGCATGAAATAATCATTTACAAGATTCACTAATTAAAAAAATGGCTACATCTTTGGAATGACTCCAAACCACATGTTTTCATAATATTGACTAGGAAAATCTTATGTATACAATCTATTGGAGTGTAGCCTTACACTTTTTAAAAATTAAGTATCTCAAATTATCAAGTGCTCTTACAAATGTATATAGATAATATGAAGTCAAACAACATGGGGAATCTTATTTCAACCCATATTATTCTCACTGAAAACATTATATTTCATCAAGTCTTTAAGTTCCAATAAAACTCATCATTCTTTATTCTTAAACTACAAGATAACTTTGTTTATAATTCATATAGAAAAAACAAACTTATGATCTTTTTACACTAACCAAATCAGACTTCACTCTCTTTAAAGTAGAAACTCGGTCATAAAATTAAAGTTTTCATCCTTCAATAATTGAGTTCATGATATTATTTTTTTTATAATATTATCTAGCCTAAAAAATATTCTTTACTATAGTACCCCTTTTCATACAGATTTATAGTCTATTTTTTCATTTAAATTTTTAAATGGTTGAATTTGAAATTTTATGGGATTTGGAATAGAAATTTAAGTGAGTTAGAGGAGGAAAGTGGAAGGAGGAAAAGGGGAAAGGTGTAACAAAGGGACCAGAGTCCTAATAGCTAACCACTGGGAATTAGGTGGCCCTTTTATAACCAATGGAAGTCTGGTGGGAACCCATTATAATTATGGTGGGTTTTGTAGAGGTTTTATTTATAAAGGGAAAATATTTCCTTTTTAATTAAAATATCAATATCTAATAAAAAGGAGGAAGCCAAGATTTCTTGGGAATTTACCTCATGTGGCCTTACCTTAGAGCTCTCTTCCTCCCTCTTTTCATTCCCTTATGATCCAAGCTTCATGGAAGGTGTGATACTTCACTATGCTTGTGAAAAGTATTTCTGTTGGTGGATCTAAGGTAATACCCTCATCCAATGTTCTAAATCTCAGAAATCTATTTATATAAATATAAATACCTAAATCTTCCTCCTATATGGGTTTTGAAATTGATCATTTCATTTGATTGTTCTTCTTCCAAGGGGTAGAAAGAGCTTGTTATGTGTGATCTAGAGGTAATGATGCTTCTCTTTCCTTAAAATTCATATTTATTCCAAGGACAAGAGCTTAAATGTCTATATTTCTCTAACCTAGGTTCATTTTTTCCTTAATACATGGAATAACATCTTCCTTTTGGATTCAAAAGTGAATTCATCATAGTTCTTGGTTGGTGAATGATTCTCTCTCTCATAACTATCATAGTGTATGGATTTGTAGAGGCATGGGGTTGTGTGAAATTCGTCTAAAATGAACTCATTTCTTTAATTTTTTTATTAAATTAAGTTTTAAAAAATAAAGATTTATTTACATGAGAAATTTAATTTTAGCCACTATTAAGATTTCGATGTTTCATATTCCTTTTCTTGTTCTTTGTCTCTCTTACTACCAATATGCCTTTTTTGTGTTCCATGTTATGAATTATACATGTTTTAACATGCTTGTTATGTTTTTTACCCATGTAACCTTAAATTATGGTATTTAGGTATAATTATTAGTGTTGTATATACAGTTATACCCACTTATATTTCATATTGAGCATGTGAAAATGGATATATTATTATTATAGAATGCGTAAGTAGGTATCTACGTTAGCGAGAGAGAGGTTTATAAATATGGGATAATCTTAATGGTGACCTAAATTTGTATACACTTTCCTCTTTCCATGAGATATATCTAATGATTCCCTAGATTTTTGTAACACCCTAATATTTTATAATTTATTTTCTTTAAATAGTATATTTGATAGTATGTGGTATATACAACATCAAGCTTAAACGAACCTCAATAAATTATTATTTAAATATGGCTATTATGACCTAGCAATTCGTTCGGAAGATATGAATAATAATAAAGATATTATGAAATATATATAGAATTTTTTCCCTTAATAAAATTAATAATTAATATATAATTTATTATTAATTTGTTTGAAATTAAGATAAAATCTTTTGAAGGTAAAACTGGTATTTTTCATAAAACTATTTTTATGTGTGCAATGTATTTTTATCTTGATAGATTAAATTAGTCACTATTAATAAATTATTATAATGAAATAAGTAGATTAAAATCACCAATTTAACGAATTAACACTCATTTAATTATGGTTATTATGAAATTAATTATAATAAATTCATTTTATGCTTAAAAAATGCTTTATCTTTAAAAATGGGTTTATTGTATTTTGTGCACGGATATTATAATTAATTTTTTCCACTTTTATAAATTTTATTTGAAAAAATGGAAATTAAATTTGAAATCATCATTTCATAATAATCTTATAATGAATTTTTTATATTTTAATGAGAAGATTGATTTTTGGGTGAATAGTGAAAAATGTGGTTTTTTACAAAATTGTCATTTTTTTCTTTAAATTAAGTAATTTAAAATTTTTATTATATTATGGATTTGGATTAAAAGTAACATAATATCCATTTGATTAAAAATAATCTAAATAATTATATACTAATTAGAATTATTTTTAAATTTGGTATAAGATCATTTTTATGCTTAAAAATGCATATTTATGAAAACAATTTTCATTCTGTTTTGAACACTTATATTAAAATTAAGTTTTTTCACTTGTACATATTGAATCTTGTAAAATTGATTTCAATTTTGGAATCAATATCTCCAAATTTGGTAATAATGTCAATTTTTTTTTCACAAGAATAAGTTACAAAATTAAAAAAAAAAATAAGTGTATCCTTTTCACATCATCATAAAATCATTGAATTAGAAAGTGTCATAAAGTTTAAGGAAACTTATCAAGTGCCTATTTTGATAATCATGTGGTTTCCAAATGAATTGAATTTAATTAGGGATCATTTAAATAATCAGTGAATTTTTTTTTATTTTTTTATAGAAACTAGTGTCCTGAGAATGTTGGGTTATACTTCTGCACTTGAAGGTTATATATTAAAGTTATTTACCTTGAATATCCTCTTTGAATTTATTGTTTCACTTATTAAATCCAATTAACTCCAAACATGATTTTCCCTTATTTTTCTTTCTCAATCCATTTTAAATCTCCAGTTCGTATTTAAAAATATTCTTTCTTGATTCAACAACCTTGTCCCAAGTTGAATACTCATGAATAAATATTTTTTTATCTAGAAAACCATGAAACATACACAATTATCATAAGAAAAAGAATAAAAATAGAAAGTTGTAAAAAAATAATTTTCCTAATATATTGAATCGAAGATTTTTATAACTTCACTAGTCCCTAAAAATGATGCCAAAAACTTTAGTCACCCATAATGTGTCATTAATTTGAAGAAGTAATCAATTTTGGAAAATTATAATAACTCTGTCACATCGCTAACTACAAAGGATTATGATAAGGTCAATCTAAGGTCGAATCCATAGAGACATGTGATTCTTATATTTTTCCCTTGAATTGAAATTACAAAGTTATTATATGAATGATTTATATTTAAGAAAAATAATTGAAAACTCTTATAATGAATGAGTATTGAGAATTATATATTTGGAGTCATGAGAGAGTTAAGATTAAAATATTCTTCATGCATAATATTTTCATTGTGGTAATTATATCTAAAAAATATGTGGTCTATAATTCTCTCTCTAATTACTAAACTTATCTTTTCTTATGGTCAAATACTTTGATTCATTTAGTAATTAGTTTATTCAAAACCATATTTAAGTATAAATCACTTAACACATTCCATGTTCAAGAATGAGTTTAGGAGATCTAGTTCATTTATTTAATAAAAATTTCTCAATAAATAAATGGTGATAAAAAATAATGAGATAAGAATATTTTATAAGAATGAATGAATAAATGAACACAACACAATCACCATAAAAAATAAAAGTACTAAACCATTTAATTATCCTCCATTAAAATTTATCAACACAAAGAGTTTAACCTTCCTTGTTTTCATACAATTCCATGAATAAATTAATGTCAAACATGGAAGAAAGAATGAAATCCCTAATATAACTATTATATACTATAGGATAGTGTTATTTAAGTTCCTAGAATCTCCATCTAAAGTCCCTTTAATTAATGATTTTTCTCTTTAAGAATAACCCTTTAGTTGATGATTTTTCAGTAGGAGCCTATCGAGGTTCCATAATACTTAAATTCCAAATGCATGGCTCAAAATATGTTTATCACTGTTCTTGATATCACAATTTAGAAAAAACAAGTAACTAGGAAAGTACCTTGTTACTCTATACACACACCCTATGACATAAGGGTCTCATATATCTCAGGCATGGCTCTAGCCGAATATACCCACACTTTGGAAAGGTATAGAATACACAAATATTCACATAACTAGGCATCGTATATTAATAAGAACCATAAATTGTGGTTCAATCAAGTAGAGTGCCACTAACAGGTTATATTAAAAACAATATATAAGTTTTTTACACTTTAAACACTAACTTTATCTCATAATCATATCATCAATCACATACAAGCCTATTAATTTTGTGTGAATCCTAAATTCCAAAAATGATACATGAATACTCACCTCTTTACACTCCATTCCAAGAGTAAAACAAAAAACCATCAATCATGCATCATATACCTTGAATCTAAAATCATACCACAATAAAAATGAGAACAAAAATCACATCCTTGGTAATGTAGACTTTCCTCATACATTGTTTAGTTATGCCCAAGCATAAGGTCTATCCAAAGTTTTGATAACATCTTATCTCCATATATCATATCTTAAATAGAAAGAAAAATAAAAACAAGGATTTGATACCACTTTGTAGCATCCCTCTCCCTGATCTGCTTAAACAATATCCAAATTAGGTAGCTATAGACCTCAACATGCCTCTTTGTATGGAAAAGGCTATAGACCAGTAGTGAGGGTTGATGAAAAACTCATGGGGAGACTGTAAACTCTATTATATAACCATAAATAAAAAAAATAAAAGAAAAATAATCATCAAAAATAAAAAATATATGTGTGTAAATTGTAATAATAATCCAACCATATTAAATATTATTACATGCTACAACAAAATGAGAAGCAATGTAATTCCATTTAAGGCACACATCAATAGTAACACGAACCAATGGGATGATCATATAAACAAGATCAAAAATATACAAAAATAAAGATGAAATCATGAAAATGGACTCGAGTCTCTAATTGATCCCATCACGTAACTTATGCCATGAATACCCAGATCAACAATCGATTATTGGGCCCTTAACATTACTAGCATCACAGACCAGGAAGATTGCATGTTTTAATGAACCAGCCCGGATTTCCATCTAAATCAGCACCCAACTTGGTGCACCACTAGCCTGAAGTGTTTTCTTAATCACCATGGAAAAAAAACTAGTATCTGGGAATCTCATAACATACTTTGAGAATGATTTCACCCCTTATACAATAATATAAATAGCTGGCTAAAATAAAAATAGATAAACCATCCAAACAGGATAACGAAATAAAAATCTAGGGTATAGAATAAAATAAGCCAAGGTGGCCGATAAAACCCCTAAAACCCAAAATGAAACCCCACACTACTCTAACAATCATCTTCATGACCCACAGTCACCATTCACCTCAACTTTTCTCCCTCAACTAATCAAAAGGAATGAATCAAATTGGAATGAACCTGAACCTTCAAAATATAGGCATAAGCTAAATAACACAGTAGGTCACCACCCACCTAATATATGTAGCCAATTTTATATTACATCCTAAGAATTCTAGTTTTAAATAAAATATAAAAATATACATTTTCTTTTCATAATCCTTTATAATAAGAAGCAAAAAAACATCAAAGTCGCATTAAAAATTCTATTTTATTCTTTATATTAAATGAAAATAAACACTTGGAAAACACTTTTCATCATTACTTGAACCCTTTTTGAAAATAAACTTTCAAAGATCCAAGAGGATGTTTCGATTTCAAATAGTTATCCAAAACTTACATGAAGAACAAATTTATAAGTTAAAATTGGTGCAACAACCTAAAAAACATGCCTTGAAACCCATACACACTAGATTTTCAAAAATAATTCATTCCCACATTCTTATCAAAAAATTAAATAATCAATTTGGAAAATATCTTTTTGAATTTAAATAATACTCCTTTAAAACCCATGAATAAACAGTTTGAAAATAAACCAAAATCACACCCTTTTATTTCCCTTCCCCAAAAACTTTCACAAATTCCCTTTTTAAGAACATTTGAAAAAATGGCCACAATATTGTGAAGATGAAATAAATAGTAATAGGCACCATGATGTCAAAGTCACATGACAAATAGAAACAACTGTAAAATATATAGGTTCCAAATAATCATATAATAAGTAAGGGATACAAGTTAGGCTAAAGGGAAATCCCCTAAATGATCATAAATAGTATCCTAGCACCATGAGTATAAGTGTAAACACCTTAATATAGCCAAATAAATGAAAATTATTATAAGAAAGAATTATCTCAATTTAACAAGGCACTAGCATAATGAATAAATTCATATAAACCAACCAAGCATAAGAAATACGCATCATGGTCTTTAACCATTTGGATCTGGTATGAATTAGTCTAATACATGGTATTCTAGTCAGTTAAAAATGTTTAACAAGTTTGGAATCTCTATCAGTCTTCCCCTGGCCTAAAATTCCTTCCTTGGGCACTCTCGATCCACATGGAAACACTTGGAATCCCCCTCAATCTTCCAACCATATACTATTTTGGTCACTTAGATAATACTCCCTAGATAGTTCATGACATAGTCTAAGTATTTAATTGTCTAAGTCACCATACACACCCAAGGTCTCCCATGTTCCACACATTTCCAAACACAAAAAATATTGACATGTTCTAATTTCATAAACCACACATACTCATTATAAGTTAAACAAAGGAGGTGAGCAATCAAGCCAATGCATAAAACATGCATCAATTGTAATCAATACATTTATAAATAAATGATCACCTCTCCTGCAACTCCCTCACATGAAATAATCCATTTTATTATAACTCGAACACCACATACATAAACCACCACTCATTAATGGAAATACAATATAAGGGGCACAAGAGGGTCACAAGGATTTCATTAAAAAACATTTTTGATAAATCACTAAAAGTGTATTTTACAAAACACACTTAGAATGAAAAGACATATCACATTATTTAAAATCTCATTCTAATCAATTATTTAGACCAATTTTATTAAAAAAATTCTTGAAATCCATTTGGAAACTCACACTTCCCTTAAAACCACCTTTGAAATATTTCAAAGCTATAAAAAGGTTTCAAATAACACTCACATGGGTTAACACACCCACTTCAAATAAAAAACCCATTTAAAACAAGTTAAATTCCCCCAAACACTTTTTTTATAAGTCCATTTATGTAAAAACCCATCTAAAAATACTCAATAAGGTGCTCACCGCCACTTTTAAAACCATTTGAATATTTTAAAAATAATTTAGGCATTTACATATATACTCGGCATGGAACCCATTCCATTCCCAATGTTAAAACCATTTAAAAATCCTCATTTATCCCTCATAGGACAAACACATCAACTTAAATTTAATAAAAAAACACTTTAAACCTAACAAGCATCCAATGGAATGTAATATAAAGCAACAACAAAAAAATGTTTACCTCGGTTCAATGATGATCAAGCTATAATTTTTCGCCTTCAATGGTGAACACCCTACCAAGATAAGAAATAATATCTACACCCTCTACATGAACAAATCCACATGATTAGGTCCAACCCTACCCTAAAATAAGCCCACATGACCTTTAGTGTTTATGGGAGGAAGATAAATCAAGGTAAATGGAGTAATAGAAGAGACTAAGGGGTTTATAGGGACTTACCAAGAATAAACCCACTTGAATATAAGGTAGAAATACATAAAAATGGAAGGGATAAATGGAGAAACACCCTTAGAGGTGTGCATGGTCTGTTTGAATGAGAGGGAGGAGAAATGGAGGACAAGGGGGTTAAAACTAAGTAGGGGGGATTGAGGTTTCATGTTTTAATGAATCTGGGTAGGACGCATAGTTTTCTAAACCATGTGCTAACCATGTTCATGAAACTGCCTAGACCAAACCCAGTCACACAGTTACTTATGTGGATTTTAAAGGTTTAAAAAATCATACAACAATTGTGCTAAATGTAAATATCAAATTATAGAGCTGATTTGCATGATTTTTTCATGGTTTATCTAACTGTTTTCAAGTCATTCTCCATTAGTCCAAGCCCACAAAATACCTGCATAGTTTCCCCTAGGATTCACACAATTTGGACTAAACAATGTGCTACTCATGTGGAATAAATCCTGAAATAATAAAAAAAATGCG
Source organism: Viscum album (assembly GCA_963277665.1). Taxonomy (NCBI): domain Eukaryota; kingdom Viridiplantae; phylum Streptophyta; class Magnoliopsida; order Santalales; family Viscaceae; genus Viscum; species Viscum album. The sequence goes on along the minus strand of OY728127.1, from coordinate 371,672,757 downwards.
AAAATCATAAATGTAAAGGTAACCACAAGGTTTATCCAAAAAATTATGTAAATCATGCATAGAGAGAAAAATTCTAGAAACTTTAAACTATAACATGAAATTATCTAAAACTCAAAATTAACCAAGAAAAGATAAAATAATACAAAATAAACTATACAGTGACATGGATAGTGTCACAATTCTTCCCACCATGCCACTTTCTGCTCCTAGAAAGTCTCAGATCAAATTAGAGGTCAAAGGAAATCAGATCTCTATGGGTGTCTAAGATAAATATACAAAGACCAAAAATTCCCTCAGAACAAAATAAAAACCCTCAAATAATAGGATGAATCCCCAAATAGTATCAAGTAACATCAAGAAAGAGGTCTAAGGAAACGAAGGCCTAACATAGGTCTCCCCACTATTTCTAATTAATCTACAATAGTGGAACCACCAAGACTCACTACATCACCCAATAACCATATTCCAAAAATCTCTAAAATAGAATCACAAAACTCCACTGGTCAAATACAACCATAAAACACTGGCTCAAAACCACATAGAGAGGCACTAAACTAAAAAAATCCCTAAGGACCCCAAAACTAGGTCTCCAAATCCATGGAATCTCAAAATCAAGTTGAAAAATAATTGGGAACACACCACACCTAGAAATGATGAGGTTCTAACCCTAAGGACATAAAATGCATATGAGGGTTCATAGATCCAAATCCATGGAATATCATTCCAAGATAATTTTGATAGAAAATGTGTCTTGGGAGCACCCATAGTCCAATTGAAAACAACTACACCCCCAATCACAAATGCATGTACCCTAGTTTATTCCCATGTCCAAACCAACAAACCAAAGCCCCAACCATGGTCTACACTATGCATAAGAAATGCAACATCACCAGGTAAAAAGGCATGAAAATTCTCAAAATGGTTCATCATCCAAAATATACACAACCAATCACTAAAAGGATACACCAAATAATGGCCACTTCATCAAATCTTAAGTGTCTATAAGAAAACTAATTCTCACTAATGCAATTATTAAACCAAGGTTTATAGTTCTAAACCACTTAACACACATGATTTACAATGAAAACTTACTAAGCTAACATGGACTTGAATAATCTTAAAACACACCACTAAGAAAATAGATTAATACTTTCCACTCCATTCAGAGCCTAGGAAGTGTTAAAACTAGAAAGAGGTTGAAGACCTAAATGCCAACGCTATACCTTTACACTAGAACTTTTCCAGGGAGATTATAATAAATTAATAAGAGACACATATCAACCTGATCATGCCTCATAAATCATGTCAAGTGGTCCACAATATTAAACAAGGGACAGTATAATCAAAAAAAATCATTAAAACAAACTTACATGCTCCAAAAATTAAACAAAGGAACAATCCCAAGCATAAAAACCCCAAAGAGGAAACACCTTTTGAACACCAAATAACTATTTAAAACTATGTCATATATTAATAAAATCCATATGGAAACCTTTTTTGTAATTTTAACCCCAATTCCTAACTTGACTTGGTCAATTTAAAATGTTTCCAAAACTAATTTCAAAACAAAAACCAACCAGATCAAAACTACAATACTTTTATAGATTTCATGATTAAAAAAACTTATACTTTGAATTAATTTCAAAATGGTTACCCATTTGTAAACACATTCCATAGGTCAAAACCCAAATAAGCCACTAAAATCCATTTTAAAAATCATTGGATCCTTTTAAAATGTGATCTCATCTTTAAAAATTCCCCTTTGATTCAAAACACATCATCTATTTAAACCTTTAAAAATACCATGCACAGTTAATTATAAAATCATTCATACTTATATCATCCCACATAGGGCCCATTTTCATTTCAAAACATCCTTAACTAGTTTAAAAGAAAAAATTTTTGAATATAAAAATGAAATCAACAATTCCAAAAACAAGCCCTAATGACTTTTTTAAATAAAAAACATTTCTCTTATGAAATCTACTTTTCACACTCAAATTAATTTTGCATCACATAAAAATTTCATAACATGAACCATTTCTAAAATCCAATCCAATAATCACGGCATAGCACAATACCTGCATCACCTCTTTTCCCATTTCCATAACCACACTTGAAAATTCAAGCTTCAAGGGTCCTAAATTGAAAAATAAAGCAAGATAAAAAATTGTTCCCAACTTTGATAGATGGTTAACATCCACATGAAAATCATGAAATTTTCCCTAGAATATGTCTATTTTAATTGATCGGTTGTTTCAAGGTTTTTTAGGACCTATAAGCCGACCTCATTCCTGGATTCCCTTCTCTATGTCTATTTCAAACCATCAAAAATGACCCCTGAAGCAACTCAATCTATGAAAATGAGGATAAAAACATCACCACCATAGGCATGAAATCATAATTCAATGATTCCATTAAACAAAAATCCTGAATTAATGTAAAAATCATGACTCCCCATAACAACTTGAGGCTCAGGGTGTGAAAGAGCTCACGAAACTCTCCCCGCACTTTCCCTCTAAGTCCCAACATTCGTATCTCTAAACTATCAACTACCAAAATAATAATAGAGAACTTCCAAAACCTAGGTCCCAATAAGAATCTAGGCTCTTGTAACATTTATAGAAAATATTCTAGGATTCTATTTGAACCAGCACCCAAAGGGTCTTCCACTAGTTCAAAGGGTGTAAGAACCCGATTCTTATTTTTGAGGTACGGGTTTATTATTTTCTCCTTTCCTTAAGTGTTTTTGAGAAAATAAGGAAAATGGGGGAAAATCCTAAATTTTGGGACTACACGCCGTGTACTTTTCCACACACTGTGTACTTTTGGCCGTGTGGGATGAGTACACAAGGCGTGTATCCATGTCAGTGATGAAAGGTGTAAAAACCGACTACACGCCATGTAGTTTGCATTTACACGTCGTGTAGTCAGTCGGCAGGTGAATAGTAAGGTAGTGGTTAGCTGGGAGACAGTACACGCCGTGTAGAGAGGCATACACGTCGTGTACTCATGTTGACAGATGAACAGTGCCACACTGGCGAGAAGCTGCCAAATGAACAGTTTAAAAAATGGAAAGTACACACCGTGTACTTGAGAGTACACGCCGTGTATTATATTTTTTCGCTTAAGATGGGCAGTATCCTCCTCATTTGGAAGAGGAGGCTTTGGACGCGTTTTGGAGCCGGGAGAGGAGGTCGGAGCTTTGAAGAGCTCCCGATCGCACGTCAGGAATCAGATTCTTCCATCGTCGATCACGTTGGTACGACACGGGTAAGAGCTTCCTTCTCCTTGTGTGTTTCTTGACAATTATTCCTCTAAGGGAAGTTATTTGAGGTTGGATGAGAATTATTTTACCTCATATCTATGATGTTCTTGGAAGTTTCGGAAGGCATCGTTCGGGTATATCGATCACGGGTGATCGAGGTAGGTGGCTTGGTGTTTAATTTCCAATTGATGTGCGTTTTTGTGTACCGTTGTGATACGCGCCCATGAATGGGGTGTCGTATGGCTGAGGCCTTGTTGAATTAAATACCTAGAATTGTTTAGGTAATTTAAATGTTATAATAAACTGTTGTTTGGGATTGCTGCTTGGATCTAGGACCACCCCGGGGGTGCGTTCCTCTGTTTAGCCGTTTGGCTAGGAAACCCAAGGGTATGCCTTTATAATAATGATTGTAGAATTTCCTTGAGAGGAATTTCATTTGTATTTCATGTATATTGATTTTTTACATATTGGGTATGGCCCGATTACTTGTTTATCCTGAGAGCAGTGTTGTGATTAACATATGGGCAATGTACTACTTAGCCTGTGGGCAACTTCTTCCATGCTTGTGGGCCGTTGATTCTGTGCCTGTGGGTGACACCTCATATGCCTGTGGGAAATATTTGATATGCCTGTGGGAAGATTCCTGTGTTTGGATTCTATTTACCTGAGGGTAAGGGTTTACGTGTCTAAGGACATTGGCTATTTTACTTAGAATATTCACTATGGTGATATCTTAAATTGAATGTTTAAAAGACTAATAAAATGGAAATATAACTGGTAAAGTTAGTTAATTTTGAGTACTGCTTAGTTTATTTCATTTTACTACCGCACCCTGTTGTTGCATCTTTTCACACAGTTGGGCACGGGCCTTTAGTGGGTGCCTACTAGGATTTATTTCTCACACCCTATTTGGGTCATGTCTTCGGACCAAACATATTACATTTCTGTAGGTGTGGATAAGGGCAAGGGTCCCTATACAGGTACTTGATTTGTTGCTGGGAAGTAGGGGAGCATGGGACCGAGCTTGGCTCGTGATGCTGTTGGTTGTTCTATTTTTCTCTTCTGTACTTGTACTTCAGTTGTATTGTATTGTAGTGTAACATGTTTTGGTTGTTCTATAAAATAGTGACATGTTTCATTTTCATATATATATGACTGCTGGTTTCCTTGTTATTATCAGTTATCCATTTCTGTTATACATATTGTTTATCGCTTCCGCTTGTTGTATGCTATTTATTTATTTCGTTGCACTGCACTTTGACAAATGAGGGAATAGTTTCCCCACTATCAGACCTGGGCCCTCGCTGCTAGTCGGCAGCCTCTGGCGTTTGTGGAAATGCGCTTGAGGTCACGTGGCGAACTGGGTTCGGGGCACCCATTGAGTGGCACCTGGAATCAGGACGTTACAAAGTGGTATCAAAGGGGTTCTTTTCTTTGACTTACTATTTGGAGCCTTAGTTAGGGAGAGGACGAGAACAGTAGTTGGTAATAAGATGTGCCCGGGCATAGCTAACCCGTGTACAGGGAAAATCCAATTGACCTCGTGTTTCAATTTTTCAGATTCTGCAATTTTACAGTTGAATTGATTTTCACCGAAGGGTGACGCACTTATATTATGCTGTTTATATTTTATTTATGGGTTCTATTTAGTTACAACCCGATGAGATGAGGGTATTCCATCTCATGCATTATTTAGTCACATCCTAGAAATCACATGCCATTCATAGTTTCCATGCCATGTAGGTGAATTAGAAATTGCATATTGTTGTGATAGATGTTGTGCTAGTAAAGGCATGTTGTTGTGATAGCTGCTTTGATTGATACCTGTTGTTTGATAGGGTATTATTGTGTGAGCCTATTTGTATAATGGACGCCAAAATTTGGTTTTTGGGGAGTATGGGCCCTCATTGACCGAAATTTGGTGGATCAATGGCTGTTTACCCAGTTATAACACATATAAGATGCCAAACTTTGATTCACGGGGAGTATGGGCCCTCACGGATCGGAATTTGGCACTTAGGTGTTGTTTTCAGTATTTTTTTGGGTTCCAGATAAGTTTCTGAGGCATACTATCCGGAAACCCAGTATACACGTCGTGTATGTTCTTCTGCTCGAAAAGAAAAGAAAACTTTTTGAGTATACGCTGTGTAGTCTCTTCCCGTGTCACAGACCGTGTGGGCAGGGACACAGGGAAGGGAAATGCTTGGGGCGCACATGTCGTGTACCAGAAGTACACGCCGTGTAGTGTTGACCCGGAGTCCGCCCGTGTAACTAACAACACGGACGGGGGAGACCTTAATATATGCACGCCATGTCCACTACAGAACATGCCATGTAGTCTGACCTGGGATCCGGCCGTGTAACTAACAACACGATTCGGTGTAATCCTTTTGTGTACACGCCGTGTGTATATGGAACACGCCGTGTAGTGTGAGCCATGTATCCGGTTGTGTAACTAACAACACGGGACGGTGAAGCTCGTCTAGTACACGACGTGTACCTATGGGACACGCCATGTAGTCTTGTCCGAGCATAGACCGTGTGGACTTAGCCATGTGGCGGGGAAGACGGAGTGGTGTACACGCCATGTGCGGGTGTAACACGCCGTGTAGTATCAAGCCGAGTAGTCGTTCGTGTCACAAACGACACGGTGTGACAACCGGGTCCCAGTGACAGCACAACCACCCCGCCTTAACATGGGTGTCAGGTCTTGGCCCACCAGGTACCACCAGTTGCCCTGCAGACATGTGGGGCCCACCCTAGGGTCCACCCACATTCCTGAACGGGTCATATGACTAATATGATAGTCCCCACAGGCCAACACATGTCCTTTTCAGTGTGCTTTGTCCTCACTCACACACACCCTGGGGAACTTCCCAGGAGGTCACTCATCCTGATCACTACTTCAAGCCAAGCACGCTTAACTGTGGAGTTCTAATCAGACAGGCTCCCGAAAAGGAAGGTGCACCTTGTTGACATGAGTCATATCATTTATTCATTTAACCCTTTATCATTTGGGGATGTTACAATCACCCCCCCTTTAGAGCACAATGCCCTCGTTGTGGGTCCTACATCTCAACCCAGGCAGTGCACCGCACTTAAGGCTGGGTTCCTCCTCTGATACCAAATGTGACAACCGGGTCCCGCTGACAGCACAGACACCCCGCCTTAACATGGTCGTCAGGTCTTGGCCCACCAGGTACCACCAGTTGCCCTGCAGACATGTGGGGCCCACCCTAGGGTCCACCCACATGCCTGAACGGGTCATATGACTAATATGATAGTCCCCACAGGCCAACACATGTCCTTTTCAGTGTGCTTTGTCCTCACTCACACACACCCTGGGGAACTTCCCAGGAGGTCATCCATCCTGATCACTACTCCAAGCCAAGCACGCTTAACTGTGGAGTTCTAATCAGACAGGCTCCCGAAAAGGAAGGTGCACCTTGTTGACATGAGTCATATCATTTATTCATTTAACCCTTTATCATTTGGGGATGTTACACACGGGCAGTTGGAAAATTACACCATACACGTCGTGTAGATTATATACATGCTGTGTAGTTTTGTTCGATGGGAGTTGTGCGGCTTGGCCGTGTAGAAGGACCCGAATAGGGGAAGAAAAGTCAGGTACACGCCGTGTAGTCAGTATACACACCGTGTAGTCTTGTTGTGCAATCTTAAATGCCTTCTTCCTCCTATTCCCCTTTTGGTTCCTTCGTTTTTAGACTGTGATAATCTTGATATAAGGTGTGTGTTTGACCTTGTAGTGTCATGCCACCGATACATTCACGCGTTGTTTTCTAGGAGAGCGACAACGAGTATACTCCAGAGATGGTGGGCCATGGGCTACCAGTTGATCCTCCAGCAGATCCAGATGCGGCGCCAGCCATAATACCGGACACAGGCATGGAGGCGCAGTTCCGCGAAGGCTTTATGTGATTTATGCAGACCTTTCAGGGAGCACCGCCGGCTGCCACTTCTATGGCAGAGCTGACACGTATCTTCCAGCAACAGTATCCGCCTATGTTTTCAGGGGATGGCAGACCATAGGCTGCGGATTCATGGCTAGGGTCTATGCAGACTATTTTCGAGCACCTAGAGATGCCTCCAGGGTGGAGGGTCAAGCTCGCAACTTATATTATGTGTGATTCTGCCAAGAGGTGGTGGGATGTTACCACCCAGTCAGAACATCACAGATACATGACGTGGGAAGATTTCAAGACAACCTTCTATGAATTCTTATTCTCAGAGACGCTGAGGGCAGATCGATCTTGAGAGTTCATAAATCTGTAGGAGGGCTCTATGTCAGTGATGGATTATTCTGCTCGTTTCACCGAGCTTCAGCGTTTTACACCCGTTCTGGTGGGCGATGAGACGCTGAGAGCCAGACGCTTTGAGGATGGTCTTCGATATGACATCTGAGTACTGGTGAATGTTTTCAGGTTGCATTCAGTACATGCTATTATGAACCAAGCACTGATTATAGAGAGGAACCTACGGGAAGCTAGTGGTGTGGGCCAGGGCGGTTCAGCACCAGTTTTTGGTAATATTTCTACTGGTAAGAGGAAGAGACAGATGGAATTCTCTCAGGGTGGCAGTACCAGCCAGAAGAATGTTTCAGGTGGCCAGGTCATGTGCTACCAGTGTGGTAAAGAGGGGCACAAGTGACCTCAATGTCCACGTGACCCAGTGGAATTTCAGGCTTGTGGAAGGATGGGTCATCTGCAGAGCTTTTGCAGGGCGTTTCCACTAGTGGCTAGTGAGAGGGGTTCTGTGCAGACTCCGCGTGCGGGGGCAGGACCAGCAGCTTCTTACCAGTCGGGGAATTGGAATACATCAGGGCATGCAGGCAGGGATGGTGGACGTGGTCGTAGTAGCTAGACACCAGGATCTCTGAGGCAGTAGGTCGGGACAGCTCAGGGTAGCCAGGCTGTGTCGCAGGGCTACGGCACTGAGCAGACATATGCAGTGCAACAGACCCAGCAGGAGCAGGATCCCGGACCTTCTACTATCAGAGGTACCACTCTAGTAGCTTCTTTTTTATCTTCAGTTCTTTTCGATACGGGTGCTACACATAGCTTTATATCTGTACCCATTGTGGAGAGCCTTGGGATCGTTTTTTCTACTTCCTCTGATGTTATGACATTAGACACTCCGTTGGGGACTAGAATGGCTAGTGTGCATCAGTGAATGGAGTGTCCCCTTGAGGTTGGTGGGTGTCACTTCCTTTGGGACCTCTATGTCTTAGATATGATGAGATATGATGTCATTCTTGGGATGGACTGGTTGGTTCCCTTTCGAGCCTTTGTAGATTGCTATCGTCGTAGGGTGAGGTTCACGTCACCAGAGGGCAGAGAGTTTTTATACAAGGGTGAGTGGGATGTTCAGGCGAGTCGAGATGGACTAGAACATCATGGGTGAGGTGGTATCACAGCCCATATTGTGAGCTTATATCTAGATGACCAGGGGACTTGTCAGAAGGATTTCCCTCCAGGGGTTGATCATTTCAGGGATGTCTTCCCGGACAACTTCTCAGGTCTTCCTACGGAGCGTGAGGTGTATTTATCTATTGATCTTGTTCTAGGAGCAACACTGGTGTCTATTACTCCTTATAGGATGGCTACACCAGAGTTGCAGGAGCTCAAGAGACAGTTATAGGAGTTACAGGAAAAGGGTTTTATTCGACCTAGTACTTCTCCATGGGGTTCTCCTGTCCTTTTTGTGAAGAAGGAGGACAGTACTCTCAGACTCTGTGTGGATTATCGGAAGCTGAACCAGTTGACAGTTAAGAACCGATATCCCTTGACAAGGATTGATGATCTTTTTGATCAACTTCGTGGAGCACAAGTGTTCTCGGAGATTGAATTGAGATCAGGATATCATCAGTTGCACGTTAGACCATCATATATACCTCTCACAGCTTTTAGGAGCAGGTATGGTCTATACGAGTATACGGTTATGCTGTTAGGACTCACGAACACACCAGTAGTTTTCATGGCTCTGATGAATCGTGTGTTCCATCCTTATCTAGATTCTTTTGTGGTAGTATTCATGGATGATATCTTAGTGTACTCTCACACTCGACATGACCATACCACCCATCTTGAGATCGTATTGAGTACACTGAGAGAGCATCGGCTATATGCTAAGCTCTCAAAGTGACACTTTTGGATGGACTAGATACACTTCCTGGGTCATATCATCTCAGAGGCAGGAGTTGCAGTAGACCCAGAGAAGGTGAGAGCAGTAGTTTCCTGGGAACATCCTAAGAAAATGTTTGAAATACGGAGTTTCTTGGGGCTGGATGGTTACTACAGATGCTTCATACATGACTTCTTCTCCCGCTTAGCAGCACCGTTGATGGGTTTGACTAAGAAGGGTGTGAAGTTCATTTGGTCAGAAGCTTGCGAGACATCCTTCCAGAAGATGAAGGGAAATTTGACATTAGCACCGATCCTGATACTCCCAGAGTAGGGGAAGAGCTATAGAGTTTACTGTGATGCATCAGGTATTGGGCTAGGAGCTGTGTTGATGTAGGGGTATCAAGTAGTTGGGTACGGGTCTCAGTAGTTGAGGCCACATGAGAGGAATTACCCGAAGCATGATCTCGAGTTGGCTGTAGTTGTTCATGTGTTGCGTTGTTGGAGACATTATCTCTTGGGGGAACATTTTGTGGTGTTCACAGACCACAAAAGTCTCAAGTACATCTTTACCCAGTATGACTTGAACCTGAGACATTGAATGTGGGTTGAATACCTTCATTCCTTCGATATTGAGCTTGCCTATACACCTGGTAAAGGTAATGTATTAGCTGATGGACTGAGTAGGAAGACTCAGATACAGGCAGTGCAGGAGGCCAGTGGTGAATGGAAGCTTATGGATTTGTTCTCTAAGATGCATTTGGAGGTGCATGACAGTCAAGGGAAGACCTATCTTTCATCTTTAGCTATGAATTCTATCCTCCTAGATAGAGTGAATATGAGACAACTATCTGATTCAGAAGGCCTAGTTCTACGGGTGTCGGTGACCAGTGAGGACCCTTCTCCTGGTTGAAAAATAGGAGATGATGAAGTACTGCATTTCCATGGACAAGTGTGGGTTCCAGGGGATATTCATGAGGAGCTGATGCGAGAGTTTCATGCTTCATCTTGGGTAGTTCATCCCAGGGTTACCAAGATGTACCGGGACTTGAGACGTTGGTACTGGTGGTCAGGAATGAAAAGGGAAGTAGCTGGTTTTGTTATGAGGTGTTCCACCTGTCAGTAGGTGAAGGCGGAGCATCAGAGGCCAGCCGGACTGTTATAATTGTTACCCATTCCAGAGTGGAAATGGGATGATGTCGCGATGGACTTTGTGACTGGGTTGCCGAGATCACCTCGAGGCAATGATTCTGTGTGGGTCGTTGTGGACAGACTTACGAAGGTAGATCACTTTTTGATGATCAAGGAGACCTTTGGTGTTGACGAGCTCAGAAATATGTATATCTGAGAGATCATACGTCTTTATGGGGTCCCTCGTTCTATCATTTCAGATAGGGATGCCCTTTTTACGTCTCATTTCTGGAAGAGTTTTCAGAGATCACTGGGTACATAGGTGCTTCTGAGCACATCTTACCACCCTCAGATTGATGGTCAGTTAGAGCATACGATACAGGTGCTTGAGGACATGCTGCGTGCATGCATCCTAGACTTTGGGGGCTCTTGGGAGAAGCATATATCCCTAGTCGAGTTTTCCTATAATAATAGTTTTCAGGAAGATATTGAGATGGAACCTTAAGAGGCTTTATATGGTAGGCCATGTTGATCACCCTTGTGCTGGTTAGAGGTAGGTGAGGCAGCTTTACTGGGACCATGTCTCGTGCAGGAGACTTCTGAGCAGGTCCAGTTGATTCAGAAGCGGATGGCTACCACATAGTCTCGTCAAAAATCTTATGCTGATCACCGCAGATGACCCTTGGAGTTCATGGTTGGGGATCAGGTCTTCTTGCGTGTCTCACCGAGGTTGGGACACAGGCGGATCAGGAGACAGCGTAAACTTTCACCGAGGTATGTGGGGCCATTTGAGATTCTGGAGAGATTCGGGCTAGTTGCCTATCGATTGCAGTTACCACAGAGGTACCGAGCCATGCACGACGTCTTCCATGTATCTCAGTTGCATCACTATCATTCAGACCCATCTCACATCTTTCAGCCCGAGGAGGTTGAGCTTGAGGTAGATGCGTCCTTTAAGGAGCATCTTATTCATATTGTTGATAGGAGCACGAAAGTTCTCTGAGGTCGGTCAGTTCCTCTCGTACGGGTGTTATGGCAGCACGGTCGAGTGCAAGACGAAACCTGGGAGCGGGAGACTGACATACGTGCTCGGTGTCCTGAGTTTTTCACGGCTATATCTTCGCCACCCTAGGAAGGGAAATTCGGGGACGAATTTCTTTAAGGGGGGAAGTTTGTAAGAACCTGATTCTTATTTTTGAGGTATGGGTTTCTTCTTTTCTCCTTTCCTTAAGTGTTTTTGAGAAAATAAGGAAAATGGGGAAAATTCCTAAATTTTGGGACAACACGTCATGTACTTTTCCACACACCGTGTACTTTTGGCCGTGTGGGATGATTACACAGGGCATATAGCCATGTCGGCGGTGAAAGGTGTAAAAACCGACTACACGCCGTGTAGTTTTTCATTTACATGCCGTGTAGTCAGTCGGTAGGAAAATAGTAAGATGGTGGCCAGATGGGCGACAGTACACGCCATGTAGAGAGGCATACACGCCGTGTACTCATGTCGATAGATGAACAGTGCCACGCTGGCGAGAAGCCGCCAGAGGAATAGTTTAAAAAATGGAAAGTACACGTTGTGTACTTGAGAGTACACGCCGTGTATTCTGTTTTTTTCGCTTAAGACGGGCAGTAGCCTCCTCATTTGGCAGAGGAGGCTTTGGATGCGTTTTGGAGCCGGGAGAGGAGGCTGGAGCTTTGAAGAGCTCCCAATCACATGTCGGGAATCAGATTCTTCCGTCGTCGATCACGTTGGTACCACACGGGTAAGATCTTCCTTCTCCTTGTGTGTTTCTTGCCAATTCTTCCTCTAAGGGAAGTTATTTGAGGTTGAATGAGAATTATTTTACCTCAGATCTACGACATTCTTAGACGTTTTTGAAGGTGTCGTTCGGGTATATCGATCATGGGTGATCGAGGTAGGTGTCTTGGTGTTCAATTTCCAACTGATGTGCGTTTTTGTGTACCGTTGTGATACGCGCCAATGAATGGGGTGTCGTATGGCTGAGGCCTTGTTGAATTAAATACCTAGAATTGTTTAGGTAATTGAAATGTTATAATAAACTGTTGTTTGGGATCGCTGCTTGGATCCAGGACCACCCCGGGGGTGCGTTCCTCTGTTTAGCCGTTTGGCCAGGAAACCCACGGGTATGCCTTTATAATAATGATTGTAGAATTTCCTTGAGAGGAATTTCATTTGTATTGCATGTATATTTATTGTTTACATATTGGGAATGGCCCAGTTACTTGTTTAGACTGAGGGCAGTGTTGTGATTAGCCTGTGGGAAATGTACTACTTAGCATGTGGGAAACTTCTTTTGTGCCTGTGGGCAGTTGATTCTGTGCTTGTGGGTGACACCTCATACGCCTGTGGGAAATATTCGATATGCCTGTGAGTAGATTCCTATGTTTGTATTCTCTTTACCCGAGGGTAAGGGTTTACGTGTTTGAGGACATTGGCTGTTTTACTTAGACTATTCACTGTGGTGATATCTTAAATTGAATTTTTAAAAGACTAATAAAATGTCAATATAACTGGTAAAGTTAGTTACTTTTGATTACTGCTTAATTTATTTCATTTTACTACTACACTCTGTTGTTGCATCTTTTCACACAGTTGGGCACGAGCCTTTGGTGGGTACCTACTGGGATTTATTTCTCACACCCTATTTGGGTCATGTCTTCGGCCCAAACAGATTATGTTTCTACAGGTGTGGATAAGGGCAAGGGTCCCTATACAGGTACTTGATTTGTTGCTGGGAAGTAGGGGAGCATGGGACCAATCTTGGTTCGCGATGCCGCTGGCTATTCTATTTTGCTTTTCTGTACTTGTACTTCAGTTGTATTGTATTGAAGTGTAACATGTTTTGGTTGTTTTATAGAATAGTGACATGCTGCATTTTCATATATATATGACTGCTGGTTTCCTTGTTATTATCAGTTATCCATTTCTTTTTTACATATTGTTTACCGCTTCCGCTTGTTGTATGCTATTTATTTATTCTGATGTGCTGCACTTTGACAAATGAGGGCATAGTTTCCCCACTATCAGACCTGGGCCCTTGCTGCTAGTCGGCAGCCTCTGGCGTTTGTGGAAATGCTCATGAGGTCACGCGGTGAACCGGGTTCGGGGAACCCGTTGAGTGACACCCGGAATCGGGACGTTACAAAGGGTGTTCTCGATCCCCATAGACTGGAAACTAGTACTTGGGAATCTTAGAACATACATTGGGGGTGATTTTTCCCTCATAAAACAATATAAATAACTAGCAGAAATGAAATAGATAAACCATCCATATAGGAAAACATAAAATAAACATCTAAGTTATAGAATACAATATGCCAAAGTGACTAGTACAAACCCAAAAAAACAAAAATGAAACCCCACACTACTCAAAAAATCCTTTGTGTGATCCATAGTCACCATTCACCTTAACATGTCTCTATCAACCGATCAAAAGGAAAGAATCAATCTGGAATGAAACTAGACCTGTAAAATATAGGCATGATCTAAACATCCCAGTAGGTCACCACCCACTAAATATATGAAATTTATTTCATATTACATTATAAAAAATGGTAGTTTGAAATACAATAGAAAAAATATTCATTTTATTTTTATAAGACTTTATAAGAAGAAACAAAAAACAGATTAAATCTATGTTAAAATTTTCATTTTCATCTTTTCATTAAATGAAAACAATCACTTGGAAAACACTTTTTCTTGGGCCTAGGCCCCTTTTTGAAAATTCACTTTTAAAGAACCAATTGGAGGTTTTGATTTTAAATAGTTCTCCAAAACATCCATGAAGAACCAATTTGCAATTCAAACTAGGTGCGATGACACAAAAACTATACTTTGAAATCCTCACTCGCTAGAGTTTCAAAAACAACCCATTCCCAACTTATTATAAAAACACTCCAAAATCTATTCGGAAAACATGTTTTTACATTCAAATAGCACAAATTTCAAACCCATGATTAAATATTTTGAAAATAAACCAAAACCATTCCCTTTCATTTTCCTTCTCCAAAACATTTCACAAAATCCATTTTCAAGAACATTTAAAAAGACAACCACAACACATGGAAGAAATAATAAACATAAACATGCACATTGATGTTAATGTCACATGATAAATAGAAACAACTAGAAAATATATAGGTGTAAAGCAATCATATAATAAGTAGGGGATATAATTGCAGTAAAAGTGAAATCCCCTAAATGATCCTAAATAGGATCCTAGCATCATGGGTATAAGCATAAACATCTTCATATATCCAAATAAATGAAAATGTTCATAGGCATAAGATATGTCAATTAAATTAGGCTCTAATGTAATGAAAAAATTCATATAAACTAACCTATAATAAGAAATATACATCATGGGATCTAACCATTTGGGTGTAGTGTGACTTAGTCTAAGACACAGAATGCCAGGTGTCTAAGCAAGTTTATTAAGTTTGGAAGCTCTCTCAGTCTTCCCCAGGCCTAATATTCCTTCCATGAGAACTATCAGTCTAAATGGAAACACTTGGAATCTCCCTAGTTCCTCCTCCCTTGGGATCTCATTGTCTCTTGGATAATACTTCCTTGCTACTCCACAACATAGGCTAAGGATTTAATCACCTCAGTCACCACACATACACATAAGGTTTCACATGTGCCACACATTTCCAAACACATAAAACATTAACAAGTTCTAATTTTATAAACCACACATGCCCATTATAAGTCAAAAATGGGAGGTGATATATCGAGTTGATGCATACAACATGCATCAATCACAATCAATATGTTTATAAATAAACTCTCACCTCACCTCTAATGAGCTTGCATGAAACAAACCCTTTTATCATCACCCGAACACCTTATACAAAAACTACCACCCATCAATGGTAATAGAATACAAGGGGCACAAGAGGTCCATAAGGATTTCATTATAAACCATTTCTCATAAAACACAAAATGAGCCTTTTAAAAAACATACTTTTAATGAAAATCCATCTCTTACTATTTAAAATCCCTTCCCAATCAATTATTGATACCAATTTTATTAAAAAAATATTAAAACCCATTTAGGAACTCACATTTCCCTTAAAACCACCTTTGAAATATTTCAAATCCATAAAAAGGTTTCAAATACCACTCACATTGGTTAACACACCCCTTTCAAATCAAATAACCCGTTTAAAAATATTTAAACACTTTAAAGACCCCAAACATTTGGAAATAAATTTATGAAAAAAAACATTTAAAAATCCTTAATCAAGTGCTCACCATCTATTTTAAAACCAGTTCCATCCTTTAAACCCATTTAGGAATTTATACACACACTTGGTATGGAACCTATTCTATAAAAGGGTTAAAAACATTTATAAATACTCATTTGTACCACATGGGACACACAAATAAATATAAAATTAATAAAAAAACACTTTAAAAACATCAGTAATCCAATGGAATGTAATATAAAGCAAAAATAAAGAACCATCTACCACGATTCAATGGTGATCAAGCTTGAAGTTTTCTCCTTCAATGGATAACACCCAACCAATCTAAGAGATTCCCTCTACATCCCCTATATGAAAAAATCCCCATGATTATCTCTAACCCCTAGCCTAAAATCATCCAAAATAACCTTTATGGTTTATGGGAGGAAGATAAATCAAGGTAAACATAGGAATAAAAGATAGGAAGGGGTTTAAAGGGACTTACCAAAAATAAACCCACTTGAATCTAATGTATAAATCCATAAAAATGAAATGGATAAAGGGGGAAAACTCCCTTGGGGGTTTGGTTGGTCTATTAAAATTATATGGAGGATAAGTGAGGCCTATTGGTTTAAAATAGAGTAGGATAAAACCATAATTTAAAGTTTTAATGAATATGGTAAGTGTGCACAGTTTGGTCGCATGGTTTTCCAAACTATGCACCAACCGTTCATAGGCTACTGCATAGAAAAAACCCACTTGTATGATTAATCCTAGGGATTTTCATGCTTGGATAAATCATGTGCGATATATTCTAAATGGCACTGTCAAATTATAGATCTTACTTGATCACTTGTTGCATGGTTTAGCTAATTGTACACAAGTAGTATTCCAACACTTCAATCCCATAAAATACCCCCATGATTTCCCCCATGATCTGCATGGTTTGGACCAATCCATGCACTACATGTGCATACTAAATGGTTCTATAACAAAAAAAATCTTAGAAACCAACTATATAAGGGTAACTACATGGTTTCTCCAAAACTGTGCATGTAAACCGTGTGTAATGGGAAAATTTCAAAAATCTTGATAATTTAACCTAGAATTATCCAAAACATAAACTTAACAAAAAACAAGATAAAAAAACTCTATAGATACATGGTATGTGCCACACACATGCATCAATATGATCATGTCATGTGTGAGTAAAATTTAGTATACCACCACCAATGTGCCCCAGAATAAATCCTCCGATAGATATGGGTGCATGCACAATATAATATGATAACAAAATATTTATAATATATAAATTATCATGTTCTGGAGAACTTGCATCCACTCATAAGTACAATCATACATGCCATGACTAGTGCTGAAATGGGACAGTGTCCTATAGTTTAAACATGGTTAAGAAATGAATGGATTATCATCTATACCTTCAACATACTCTATG
Source organism: Viscum album (assembly GCA_963277665.1). Classification (NCBI taxonomy): domain Eukaryota; kingdom Viridiplantae; phylum Streptophyta; class Magnoliopsida; order Santalales; family Viscaceae; genus Viscum; species Viscum album. The sequence continues at coordinate 371,655,548 of OY728127.1, read as the reverse complement.
AAAGAGGTATCACCATAAATATAGAAGATGATATGGTTATCATCTCTATCTTCAATATTCATGGTGAATGAAATATCACTGTCAAAAACAAGTATTGGTGAATGGGTAATCACCATTCACAACATGTGACAAGGTGAATGAGTCATTAACCTAATCCATCAATAGGTGAACCAACTATCACTAAAATCACTATAAGGTGAATGTTTTATCACCATCAAAAGTAGTATGGGTGAATGAGATATCACTACTCTACTGTCATAGGAAAATGGGCTATCACTGATAATTCATGATCTCAGTGGATGATCCACCACCATAAAAATTAAGTGAATGGGCTATCACTAATATTTCATGATATAGGTGGATGGGATACCACCATACTCATAAGGTGAATGAGATATCAATATCACAGAAGGAGTATGATTAAATTTTCGATCACTAATATCTTAGAAACTATGGGTGAATGAGTTATCACTATAGACATAACATAGGTGAATGTTTTATCACCACTATATAACATGACTAAGGGGAACGATCTATCATTACAATACAAAAACATCCATGATGAATGGGTTATCACTTCTTCCATTTACATAAGCATAGATAAATGGTTAATTATCATAAGCCTAAACACAAGCAAGGGTGATCAGATAATCACATAAGTATCAATGATTTTAGATCCATATCATAACGTTATTGAATAAATTATCACTAAGAAATTGGTTTAAAAAATTCTATACTACTCACTAGGATACCTACACCCAAGGCGTTGTACACCTAGGATAAATATGAAAATCTTGACCACCCATAGCCATGAATTTAAATACAAATAAGTCTCCCATCTCTCATGGGTAGCAACAAAGGGGGAACTTTTTTTCTAAAGTCCCATACCAAGATTTAATACACAATATCCTAGCTCATTTATGAACTTATGATAATTAAGGAATGCCTAATGAAACTTCACAAGGTCTCTTACATCAATATATATTCAAGGACACACCTCATGGGTTCCAACTCCCATATCGGTCACCAATTTCCTAAGAAAACACATCCATCATTGACCATATATATGAAGAAAAGGTGAAGGAAAGTATATCTGGAGCTAGATTGGTCATAATCACCCCTCAATAACCAAGGAACCTAGGTTTGATTTTTTTAAAGGTCATTCATAAAAACCTACAAAACTCTACATATAATACGATAGATGATGACAAATAAAATTAAATAATAATTCAGGGACCACCTACCACACATCCATAAGACTCTACTCATTGAATATCATAAGATGAATCACCCTCAATCTGAAGTCATCATAAAACTTGGAAAATTACCCTAAATTAGGGATATATGGAAAATAATAATAATAAAATAGGAAAAATAAATAATGGATGGAGGGTAAACCTTGACCTTACCTCTAGCAATCCATCAAGACAAACAAAATTTGAACTGAAGCTCAAATTAGGGGGAACCAAGGTTGGAAGGAGGGAATGCTACAAGATATGGGGATCGATTTGTGTAGTTATAAAGGAGGTAGGGGGAGCCATTTAATAGGGTTTTAAACATTTTAATTAACTTAATTAAAAAAATATATAAAAAATTATATAGGGGACATATTTTGGTGTGACCACATGCGTCATGGTGCAATGTCACATTCCGGGGAAAGGTTATAGTGTGACTATATAGTTCATGGAACAACACCCCTATCCAGAACAACACCAAGAAATCATGGCTAAGAAATTTAATCATGATTAAGAGCTTTATGGAATAATGTCATATGTTTATTTCATAACACCTCCCCTCGGTCCTAGAATTTAATTTTACATAGGGAATTGTGGTGTGATCCCTTTTCATCATCATGAAAGAATCTCCCTAACAACACAATGCCTCATGTTGTGGCGTGATATGTCACCTACACAAAACATTCATCCTGCACCAAGACCAACTCCCCAAATACCAACCCTTGACCTCTGTTAACTCCTCAAAATACATAAACCATGGTAAAACACATGGTTTGACAAAAATTTAATCAAATTCATACCATGATATATGTGGGGAGTTACAATAGGCATATAACTTGAAGTGATATGCATGTGGTATGAGATATCACACATTGTCATTTTTTCTTCCACACAAACCTATCATATGTTCAACTTAATATTATTTGATAATATTTAAGGGATTTTAAACAAATCATAATGGATTTTTAAGCATTAAAAATTCATGAATGGTTTGAATTAAATGAATATAGTGAACAATATAAACTTTGTAACAAATGAATGAATTTCTTGATCCTTTACAATTGAAAATTGGAGAATCCAAAGTATTTCCTTTATAAAGTATTTGAAACCAAATGTGATAACATCTTGTGAATTTTAAGTTTTTTCATATTGAAATTTCTTATTTGTTTTTATTCTGACAATTATTTATCTTCAACTCAAGCTTGAATTTTTTTTGTTTTATTTAGTTTATTATGATTATATATATGGTTGTTGGTCTTCTATGTGGGACTCTATTTTGGGTCATTTTGTTTATAATTTTTTGTTTTTTTGCTCGGCCCATGATTTCCCTATATTTTTATGTCACCAATCCTCCGCGGTATCCCTCCAAACCATAAATCACCTTTGTTGCCTAGTTGATCTCATCCCTACATACATTCGATGTTTGGGAGGTTAGTTTGTCTAGAGGTTTAGATCCTTAGTGTGTGGCGCATTCTGATTGGGTGGTCCATTTTGAGGACCAACACCATGTCAGTGTGATTTATCACCCCTTCCATATCTATCATTTGGCATTCAACTTGTTTGTTCCTCCTGGTTTCGCCTCTTGTTTACTATGGTGAAACCTTAGCTTATCCTGTCGATATTTTCTTCATGGTCGATCAAATACTATCCCATAAAACTCTTTATCTACCTCTTGTTGGAAATTTATGGTGGAGTATTATGATGACGCTTCGTGTTGAAGATTCATGGCCATTCATTTATCTAGAATATTCCTGAGAAGTACGTAGCCTCATATCCAAATGTAGTGCATGAGAGTGCACTTTTTTCTTATCCAGAACCATCATTTCCAGCAACTCAAAGAGAACAGGACCGTCGAAGATCTCCCCTATCAAACCTTGTAAGTATTCTTGTTTCTTCATTCTTTATCTTTGAAAATAAAATTTATATTGATTATGTTTCTATTGTTCATATTATTGGAATTTATTTTTTATCATTTTACTTTTGATCTTAATAAAAGGTGTGTTTGGGTGGTGCTCATATCGCACACATGGGTCCAAAAACAGGCCAAATCATGTTAAATTATTTTTCCTCTTTACTGCTCTCTTATATCTTTGTTCAAATTTGTTCTTTGATTCAAAACTAGTTTCTATTTTAATTCTTCTTATCAAACTCATCTTAACTCATCACATTTTCTTCTCTATTTGTATCTAAAATCATTATAACCATGATATCCCTTTCGAATTCAAATACTTAATTGAAAATAATTATATATCCATTGATCTTAGCTATTTTTAGGGGTGTACGCCTATCATTGTCCCCAAAACAATGGTATTAGATCCATAAAATAAATAATGGATTCAACTAAGTATGAAATTGAAAATTTTTATGGTGATACTGATTTTGATTTTTGGAAAATTAAAATGAGGGGCCTTCTTGTACATTAGGGGATTATTAATGCTTTTCATGGCCTAAAGAAACTTATTGTGGACTAGTATGATGATGTTCATACGTCTACTATATACCAAGATGTCCATGTTGACATTCTAGTTAAGGTCCATAGTTCTTTACTTCTTTCTTTAATTGATAAAGTGCTTAGAGAAGTAGCATATGAATCCACTATTGCTATAATTTGGCATAAATTAGAGAAACTTTTACATGAATGAATCTATTTTTGGTATATTGTATAAAAAAACATCACATTTTTACCTTTAAAATGTGACATGGTGTTTCTATTAGAGCCCATTTTGATGATGAAATGACCCCAACCCTAGTAACCCAGAGTCGATGTCTACTTTATTACATTGGCATAAGATATAAGTAATCACATCCTGAAAGACTGAATAGTTTAGTAGTCTTGGTAAACTCAATATATACATGATTCCTATATTACATTTTAATATAAAAATTATAGCATTTTTTTTAAGAATATCATTATCCCCTCTAGTATATACTCGCATGTCATTCTTAGTACACTTCATGGATTCATGGAAAAGGAAACAAAATAAGAGTGAGCTAAAATGCTCAGTAAGGATTAAGTACAATGAAAGATATCATGAATCAATAAGAATAATCAATATAGAAAGGTAAATAACTGAATACATATTCCATTTAAATAATTTTACTATCATGATTAGATAAGGCACAATCAATATGGCAAGGTAAATAACTAAAAACACGTTTCATTTAATCAATAAACTAAGAATGAAATGCATCCATATATGATATCATTGTGATAATATCATGGATAATAATAATTGAATTCCTAATAAAGGTCGGAAGTCGTGATCTTAAGCATCATGATACCTATACTATTAATATATTTCCCTAGGCAGTTTAAAACTGATGGGTATGTATACACCAGAAACCCATTTAACTAAAGTTATCCAATTGATTCCTCTCATGAGACTACCAATGAATCTAGGGGCTATCTATATTCGGGCCTCATCCATACCTGTATGTCCAATGCATTCCTCATATATATAATATAATAAAATATACTTACTTGATATATTACTATTTCATAAACACAATTTCATTTTTTGGTTGTGCATCAATCAATTTATAATTCATCTCTTACTCCATGAAATGAATATCCAGAAATGAATTTTTTATGCCTAAAGCACTAAAATTAAATTTTAACAGATTCAAAGATCCATAAAAGAGTGACAAGTCTTTCTGTCTATCTCTAAATATTTTCCAAAACCAATATGGTTAGTACAAGTTATCTAATATAATACATTAATCTATAAACCACAACATTAACACCACTAGTTCATCATTAATATTTAATAATCAAATCATTTAAGTAAAAACAATGAAATATTAACCAGAAAATCATGTAGGCCAATGGTAGGCACTAAACCCTTATTGTCCTTCAGTTGTGGGTTCAAGCCCCATGGCCTTGCCGGATGCGATGAGTTTTCACCTAGTATGTGGGTTATCCTTTTTCTAAAACTATATTGATATAATTCTTATAACGTTACCAATTTGTGACGACCCGTAATTACTACAACATCAAAGATAAGATAAACCTTAAAGGTAGTCAATACCTTTAACCGTAAGTCCAAAAAAATCTAAAGGTATTCTTCCTCTAATAACTTTTTCATATACTAAACCAATAATTTGTATTCCTATAAATGGTTTCCAAAAATATCCTTAATCATGTTATATTACTACCAAAAAAAATTTCAAAAGTGGTGTTTAATACTTTGAACTTATGATCAACTATAAACTCACAAACCCATGATGTTATATATAACTCTTAAGTTAATAAATACATATATGCTTCTAAAATTTAACAAAATTCATGTTTCATGATTCTTATAACCAAAATACCAATGGTAAAAATACTTCTAAAATTTAATTCTTGAATCCCAATATATAAATACTTCAAAAAATTTATTTCAACATAGTTCCTTCCTTGGTCCAGGGGTTAACCTTTAGAAGATGGAATTAACTCAGATAATTCCCAAGTTCCCCATATTTAAGACAAAGAACTACAAATGGATACCTAGGATGAAATCTATTTCCTTCCATCATACTATTTACTTTTTTCTCAGAAATTAATTACTTTATGCCCTTTTTTCACACATAAAACATTTTCATGTTCCTTTTAGGAACTTTCCTAGGTGTCTCCTTCCACATTTCTTACATGAAGGAAATCGATCCTTCTTTCATCCATAGTCTCCACCACTTGATCTCTTAGAGAACTTTATCCTTCTCTTCTTTGGTGAGTCCAAGAGTTAGTTGTGGTATAGGTTGTTAATCGTATTTCGGGATAATTGATTAGGTATAATTGTGATATCTTTCACTCCTATCATCATCCCACTTGGTTTCTCATAATCATCACATTGTCCTTCATGTTCAATGTTAACATGATTCCTTCAGGTTTCATCCATTGAATAAAACAAAAAATATATAGTGTGAGTAATATTAATCAAAGTGGGAAAAATATATAATAATTTATAGGTTTTCAAAATCATGACACCTTATTTTCAATCTAATACACCTCAGTTTTAATCCAGGTTATTCATTATCATTATCTATTCAAATTATTCATAATGGTTTGTAAAGAAAATGTGAATTATCCAACGAATATCTCCTGGGAGTGTCAAACTAGGTGTATAGTAAGGTCTGCTATCATGTACCAAGTAGTGCTTGAGTCAAGCCCAACGCACCTTTTTTAGAGTTATTACCCCTAGGTACATTTTTGAAAGAACCCTATCCACTTGTAATATCCAAAAAGGGGTGTATTACTAGGAAAAATCACATAATCTCTACCTTACAAAAACTTTAGGATATTCTTCTATACTTATCCTCAATATCATAGGGTTATGATACCTAGTCTATGTTTTTTGAAAAATATCCCAAGGAATCTACTAAAATTACTCTCATATCAACTATAACGACATTGACCCTAGTATCCCAGAGTCGGTGTCTACTTTATTACATTAGCATAAGATATAAAGAATCACATCCTGAAGGACTGAATAGTTTAGTAGTCTTGGTAAACTAGATACATACATGATTCTCATATTATATTTGAATACAAAAATTACAACATGTTTTTTTTCAATAATATCATCATTCCCTCTAGAATATCCTTCTATGTCATTCTTAGTACACTTCCTAAATTCCAGGGAAAGGAAAAAAATAAGGGTGAGATCAAATTATCATTAAGGGTTAAGTACAACAGAATCTATCATGAATCAATAATCATAATCAATGTGGAAAGGTAAATAACTAAACACACATGTCATTTAAATAATTTTACTATCATGATTATATAAGTCGTAATCAATGTGGAAAGGTAAATAACTGAAAACACATGCCATTTAATCAATAAACTGAGAATGAAATGCATCCAGAGATAGTATCATTGTGAAAATATCATAGATAATAATAATTGAATTCTTAATGGAGGAAATTATTAATTATTGATTGTCATAATCTCAAAAATCATGATACCTCTACTATCAAGACTTTTTACAAGACAATTTAAAACTAATGGGTAGGTACACACTAGAAACCCATTTAATTAAGCTAGCCAACTGATTCATCTTAGATACTACTGATGCATCAAGGGGAAATATATAATAGGTCCCCACTTGTATATGCATGTCCAATGCATTCCTCATATATAGAATGATCAATTTAATTTATGAATAATATTCCTTATCAATAAATTTCTGTATCAAGTAAGGAATATGAATTAACAATAATTTCCCCAGTCAATCATATAAATTTCAAAGTAAAACACTGTATGTAGAAATTATATATGGTTTTAAGTAAAAGTATATCCATAATAAATAATATTTATATTTAGGGGAAGTGTAATATCCAATTATAACAAGAAAGTGAATGTTTCAAGGGAAAGTTAATGAATACAAAATTAATCAAGAAGAAGAATGTTAATAAATTCTCTGGTCAAACTAATTATAAACTATCCAGAGAAATAAAAAGGATGGTATCAATATAATATATACCTGATAGATCTTAAGTACAATAAAGGGTTAATGAATATAAACACTATAAATATGTCATTAAAATATTCTTGAGGAAAATAATCTTTTCAATCTAAAAATACTTTTTAAAACTAAAAGTTAACAAAAATATTTTGGAAATAATTTTCTTTAAAAATAACCTTTGAAAATTATAAATAAATATTTAAAACTTTGAGTGGTCATGATGTTTAGAAATTTTTTTCATGGTGTACATGTTAAAACAAAGATTCCTTTCACTTTTTTGATAAAGTCCAAATGGGAATTGTTTGGAAAACAACATTAAGATTCCTTTAAAAAAAATTGCAAAAAGTTTAATATGGTAAATAATGTCTTTAATAAATCATTTTGTGAATGTTAAAAAATATTTTTGAAAACATTTTTATAAAATATGGTTTTGGAAGAAAAGGGATTTTCAACCAAAGAGAGAAATAAAGTTAGATTTTCTTAAAAAAAATCTCAATCATATTAAGTACCAAAGATAGAGAAATGTTAATATTTCTTGAAAAGTTCGTGAATAACCAAGGAATAAAAAAATTAAATGGGTTTATTAGATAATAATCAAATGATTTTCTTCAATGTAAATTCACACATAAACAATCTCGGTTAAAATGGGATTGTGAAATAAACCCTTACAAAGATCATAAAGTTGAAGTGAGAATTAATAAATTAATTGACTATGCATATCAAATGTAAATCCACATAAAATAAGTGGAAATAAAACATAATATTTTAAGGAGTCTTTACACACATTCTCTTAGAATTTAAAGACAATGAAGAAGTAATATAACCCAATGAAAAGAAATTGAGTTGTGAAATTATTTACCACTTGGTAAATTTTAAGTCAAACCCACTTGAATTAAATAATTAAATTAGAACTTAAAATACAATGAATTATTAAGGAATCATGATATTAAATTTCAAAGGGGAATTATATACACCATATAAAATAAATTAGGTGTATGACACTACAATATGCCTCAATGAAGGGAAATTGAGATGTAGTCCCTTGCCTCATGCTTCCTTTTGGTTGAACATGATTTAACCTCTAGTATAATAGTTTTAAGAATGTTATTGATTTACAAAAAAACCATATTTATATTTATAATATAATATATGATCCTTTTATAACATCTTATCACGTGTTTGTTAATAATCTTTCATTGTTACTATTGTTTCGAGTGATAATTGTCTTGTTTTCTCATGCATGTTTTAACATGAAAGTTTCGATTCTTGAGGATATTACATATTTACATCATATATATAATTATATTAATGTTATAAATATAATTTTTTCATTAGATACATTTTTAGGATCATTATTTCAATTTGAACATAGAGAATGAATTATATCACTTCATGGAGACGGTGGGTTATACGTACACATGAGCGATGTTATCATTTCCTTAACGGGTGAAAGGGTAAAGAAGTAGATGATTTATTAATTTTATAGAATTTATATCATGTCATATATATCACATATTAAATTTATCCATATAAAATTTCATGAAAAGCTAAGTGAAAAATGAATCACATCGCTTTATGAGGCGGTAGTCCTCCGTACACACGAGTGACATTATCAAAATTTAAACGGAATGGAATATAAGAAGGTATATGTGATATTATAATTTCAAAAGTATAATAATATAATAAATATTATATATATATACATTAAATCTATCATTATATACAATCGTGAGATGCATTGATGGAAAATGAGTTGCATCGGTTCGTGAGGCGGTAGTTCGCCGTCCACACGGTCGACAATTTTGTTTCCCATTTGATGGAGGAGATGGATAAAGGTTATTACATTAAAATAATAACATCTAATTATATGTGATATACTAGTTTTATTATAATATCATGATTGAATATTATTTAAAGGAGGTGTAATAAGAAATAAAATAAAAACTATCATTTAAGAATGTTACCTCTTCTTTGGACGAGCTCCTTAGGTTTGCACCAAAATCACTCCTAGGATGGATTTATGATCAAAAAAAGTTCTCTAGGATGTTGGGATGGGATTAAGGAATTTATTTGGGTAGGTCATTGACAAACCAAATTCCATTTAAAGTGTGAAGATGGGAGGAGAGGTGTGACCTTTTATAAGTGGGGGAGAGGACACACATGGAATTTTTGAAAAGAATCAATTACACCCACATTTTTATCATGACACAAGCCTAAAAAATGGTTAATTATTGAGCCTTATAAGTTATAAGGTAGAAATATGGTCATTAAATGGGTGTTGGACAAGTTGGTAGGTCATTTTAACCCTTATCTTTTTAGTTTAACCTCCCAGTAAATCAATTTTTACCTTAACCATGGTAAATAATTTTTACCGCTTTTACTATTCATAAAGGTAAAAAATTAAGTTAAAATTATTAGATAATATAAATTATGATGATTTCAAATATTTAATTCATTTTTATAAATTCAATTCATAGAATTGGAATAATACAATTTAAAATTATACCCACAAACGTGATGAAAAAACGAGTTTTCAAAGAGAAAATTATCATAAGTATAGTATGTTTTAATATCAAAACTCAATATAAAATAGATTATAATGACCTAAATTAGTTAAATTTTAATATAATTGAACTAATTTAACTTTAAAACAAATTTAAAATATAATTTATCCTTGTAAATTATTTAAATGAAAAGGCAGTTTTCAATAAAAATCAGTATTTTTTACTATTCATTGAAAAATGAAACATTTCAGAAAAATCTAAAAAATTCACCCTAAGATAATTTTAATACGATAATTTAAAAAATGAAGTTTATTTTATAAAATAATTTTTCTAAAATTGTTAAAATTAATTTTAAATTATATGTGCAAAGCGCAACTAATTCGTCATTTAGAAAATTATAGTTTTTCAGAAAACATTTCTTTTTCTTTTAAAGGATTCTTATTTTATTTTTAATCAATAGGTAACCATAATTTTCATAATTTAGTGAGTACTATTAATACCCATCAATTTAACGGTTATGTTATAACGATATACTATATTACGGTTCATTTAGACTTGGGATTGCATGTTCTGTAAGCTATCAAAGAGATCGAATTTATTTAAAAAGAAATATATTATAAAGTCTCGGGGTGTTACGTTGTCATGTAAGATCAGTGTTGTGTGTTATATACGCTATCAAACCCAACTTTTTCATTAAAAATCTTGGGGTGTTACAGATGGATTCAATAAGATCATGCTTGACCTTTCCAATATAGATCTTAATGTAGATGATGAGGATCAAGGGATGATCCTCTTGATTTATCTTGATAATGATTATAGCACACTAGTAGAAACTATGATTTATGGATGAGACTCATTGATTTTATAAGAAGTCAAATCAACCCTCCTTTCTTAAGAATTACACTCAAAACCTAGGGTTAAGAGTGAGGCTGAGTCTATTTACTAGAGGGAGACCATGATATTAGGGTAAAGAGAAAGATAGTAATAAAAAGAAAAGTAAGAATAATAATAAAACCAAATCAAGGTTTAAGTTTAAGGATAAGAAAGTTGTGTGTTACAACTATGTTAAGCCCAGGCATATAATACCCAAGTGTAGAAAACCAAAATAGAATCCTGAGACTAAAGAACCTATAGACCAGTCCCTCTTAGTGGATTATGCTTATGATACCGTTGGAAGTCCTAAATGTTTCTAGGAAATTTCTCACTGATGAGTGGGTCTTGGATTTCATATGTTCATTTCATATGTGTCCCAATAGGGAGGCATTCATTTATTTAACTAAAATAGTAGAAGGGGAAGTAATATTAGGCAACAATAGGAGATGTGGGGTCTAAGGAAGAGGTTCTGTTTTGATAGAACGTTATGACCATTCTATTATCACATTGTTGGATGTTAGGTGGGTCTCTAACCTTCATAGAAATTTGATCTCGATAGGGGTTCTAGACCAAAAAGGTTTTGTTTTCAGATCTGAATCAGGCTACCTACAAATATCTAAAAAATTCTAGGACAGTTATAAAAGGGTCTCTAATTAATAGGATTTATGTTTTTAATGGGAAAACACATTCTAGGCAATTGGGCAGTGTGTATGCTACTGATATAGATAATAAATTGGTATGGAATAGGATATTGGGGCATGTGAGCTCCAAGGGTCTTGAGGAACTTTATAAACAAGGTTTGTTAAGTGATATCACACCGACCAACCTTCCCTTTTGTGAAGATTTTATCATGGGAAATTCTAATAGGGTTAGTTTTAGTATGTCCTTATTTAAAGCTACTCAACCTTTAGAGTACATAAATTTTGATCTTTGGGGTCCTACTAAGACTATCTCCCATGGTGGAGGATCCTATTTTGTCACGTTCATTTATGATTACTCTATAAAAGTGTGGATTTATATCCTTAAAAACAGGTTGGATGTGTTTGACACTATCAAAACTTGGAATATACTTTTTGAAAACTAAATTGGTAAGAAGATTAAAATAATGAGAACTAATAATGGGATCAAATACCTATCTACCAATTTCATTCAATTCTATGAATTTTAGGGAATTTTTAAGCACTGGACTATTAGGGAAACCCCCCAATAGAATGGGCTTGTTTAACATATGAATTGTACCATTCTTTAGCGAGTTTGAAGCGTGCTTGCATGCTCGGGTCTGTCCAAATCTTTCTAGGTAGAAGCATACACTGTGGTTGTTTACCTATTTAATAGGTGTCCATCCACTGCTAAACAATTCAAAACCCCAGAATAATTGTGGAATATAAAATCACATTCATATGGTCATTTATGAATTTTTGGTGTAATACATATTCCCATGTCCAAATTGATAAATTCGAACCAAGGGCTCTTAAATGTGTCTTCGTGAGATACCCTAAAGGTGTTGAAGGTTACAAGTTGTGGGTTGATAAACCTGGATACCAAAAATGTATAATTAGTAGAGATTTTGTGTTCCATGGGTCATATTCTCCTAAATCCAAAGTTTTCACTGATGAAAACATTGATACACCTCGTACTGAGGTTGTTCAACCTAGATCGCCAGCCCAATTTGAGCTTCCTGTTGAGCCCACTCCACCCGCTCCTCAAGCTATTACCCGAACTGAATCTAGTTTTGATTTTGATTTTGATTCAAATCCTCCTAATAACAATAATGATTATCAACTAACTTCATAGAACAAACAGGATCCCTACCTCCTTCTTGGTTTAGCCAATATGATATGGACACCTTTGTCTTTTATATAACCCAGGATCTCATTGATGATGATCCTCATTCTTATAAGCAAGCCATAAAAGACAGAGATTCCAAGCAGTGGATCTCTTCCATGGATGAAGAGATGAGATTCTTGAATAAAAATCACACATGGTCTATTGTTAATAGGCCCGATGATGTTAAAGTCATTGGATGAAAAGTAGATTTATAAAAGAAAGGAAGATAATACAACTGAAAAGAAAATAAAGTCAAAGGTCGGATTAGTGGCCAAGGGCTTCCTTCAAAGAGAAGGAATTGACTATGCTAAGATCTTTTCCCATGTTGTTAAATACTCTTCAATTCAACTACTTCTTTCTTTTGCTGCATTCCATGATTTTCACATTGAACAATTGGATGTGAAAACTGTTTTTCTTCATGGTGACCTTAATGAGAAATTGCACATGAAACCTTCTGATGGTTACTCTAAAAACTTCAAACCTAACCAAGTATGTTTTTTTAAATAAATCGTTATATGGTTTAAAGCAAGCCTCTAGAAAATGGTATAGAAAATTTGATTCTTTTATGCTTGAAAACCATTTTAGTAGGATTCAATGTGATGCATGTGTTTATTTTAAGTCTATTAAGACCAGCATGATTTACCTACTGCTTTATATAGATGATATGTTGATTATGTGCAACAACTTGAACCCCATTAACTGTTAAGTCCCGATTGAAAAGCGTATTTGAAATGAAAAACTTTGGAGCAACAAAACAAAATTTAGGTATGGAAATTGTTAGAGATAGACCTAATAAGTTGTTATACCTATCCCAGAACACTTATATTTTGAAAGTTCTTAAAATATATTTGCTTGATTCTTTAAAGCCCATTAATGTTCCTTTTGCTCAACATTTTAAATTGTCTTTAACTCAAGCTCCTATCATTACTATTGATGTTGATTGCATGTCTAAAATACATCATGCCAATATTTTTGGCAGTATCATGTATTCAATGATATGTCCCCCGCCCGACTTAGCCTTTGCAATCTGCACCCTTAGCAAATTTATGGAAAATCCAAGCAAGCCGCATTTGAAAGCCTGAAATGGCTGCTTAGATACATATCACATTTAGTTGGCTTGTCTTTGTGTTTTGATAGAAAACTGGATACTAATGAGTTTATTACTGGATATGTAGACTCTGACTATGCAGGTAATATTGATACAAGAAAGTCACTTACTAGATATGTCTTCACAGCTTGTGCAGGTCTCATATCATGGAAGTGCAACATGCAATCTGTTGTGACTTTATCAACTACAGAGGTCAGATATATAGTTTTGACTGTGGTTGTCAGGGAGGCTTTATGGTTAAAGGGTTTACTTTCTAAACTCAACTTGTACAATTCTTTTATTATCATTTATTGTGATAGTTACATTTGTCCAAAAATTTAGAATGTAATGGTATATGAAAGTACATAGATATTAGGCTTCATTTTATTAGAGATGTCATTGAATCTGGAATCGTATGCATCAGTAAGGTAAATACTGGTAATAACTCAACCGATGGATTGACTAAGGTTGTGGTATTATCAAAATTCAAATATTGTTTAGATATGATGAATTTGTTTCTCATTCAATGTTAATGGATGCAGGAATATCGTCAATTTCAATTGAAAATGGTGTGAGATTTGTGAATTTTAGATGTTTTCATATTGAAATTGTCTATTTGTTTTTATTATGCTATTTATACATCTTCAATGTAAGCAGGCAAAATTGTTTGTGTTATTTAGTTTATTATGTTCATATATATATATCTGTGTGTGTGGTTGTTGGGCTTCAGCATAGGCCTCTGTTTTGGGCCGTTGTGTTTCGACTTGCTTATAGTGTCGCTCCGCTTGTGTTTTCCTTGGCTTGCCATGTCACCAATCTTTCGCGGGATCCCTCCTGGTCGTCGATCCGCCTTCACCACCCAAGTGTATGGGTGCTTGGTTTGTTTGGGTGTTGGCTCTTTCACGTGTGGTGCATTCTGATTGGGTCGTTTCGAGGACCTGTGTTGTGTCAGTGGGATTGATCACCTCTGTCGGCTTTGTACTTCAACATCTAACTCGCTCATTCCTCTTGGTTTTGGCTCTCGTTTGTTGTGTTGAAACCCTAGCTTGCTCGTCCTCCTGAGCTTTGCTTTGTGAGAGATCGGATTTTAGTCTGTCATCCTCCCCAACTACCTCTTGTAGGCCGTTTATGGTGGAGTGTTGACGACACCCCTTCGTGTTTAAGACGTGTGACCATTAGTTGATCCAAAATCTCTCGGAGAAATGTGTAGCCTCGGATCCAGATGTAGTGCACAAGAATGTCCTTTCTGCTTGTCTAGAACCTTAAAGTTCCCCTCTCCGGCCTTGTATGTATTCTTGTTTATTCATTCTTTAGCTTTGAAATCTGTTTCGGGTTCTGTTGATCATATGGTTGGACTGTATTTTGAATCGTTTTTTATTTTGAGCTTATTAAGGATTCTCTCCATTCGATGATGCATTTATTTTGATGCATTAAATTTGTACATCCATAACAAGGTCCGGCTATGTAATATATTATTTGTGTTATATTATTTTATACGAAGTATTAAATAAAACATTATTAACATTATTAACAATTGTTCAGTTATCCTACTTTTAAAAAACACTCCAATAATAAAGCTTTGAATCTAAAAATTCTAAAAAAATTATGTTAAATTAATGATCTTTGTTGTTTTCCCCACTCTAAACACCTACCTCTTTTAATATGCCAAACAAAATGTCTATAAAGCTACGAACTTTCCTTTAAGAAAACCGTCCTCCACTTTTTTATCTTTGAAAGCGATTTGCGTTTGCCCTTCCACGTTGACCCAATACACATATATTATTTATTTACATATTTAACATATATTATTTTATATCATTATTTCTTTTATTCTAATTTAAACTTCATTTTTTAAATATCAAAAAATAAAATTCTGGACCCATTTAAAACACGGATTTATTGTTACTTTTCTACAATGTGTTTAAATTAAATCCCACGGAAATTAAAAAATAAATAAACTCGGATTCGTGGTCAACTACTTCGACGCCTGCTTTTATTTTTATATATATTTTCGGTGACGGCAGGAGTCGGTCGCCTCGGTTTCCTAAAAAGACTATTATGTACATATATATTTAATGCCATGGAAAATATTTAATAAAATAAATAAAATCCAGTAAATTTTAGGCCACCGATTGTGAATTTAATTATATTTGATCACTCCGGGTCTTGAAGGGTGAAAACAGTAATTTCACATGGCCATCAAGTTCGGCTGACACGTGGGAACGGCTGCAGGGCCGTTGGATTGACAGAGACGCGGCATTAAAACGGGGCCCACCCCCACCCCCTGTGATAATTGGGGTTTTGAGAATTCGTGTATTGGCTAAAATACCACTCGTTCAGATTTGACAACGAGACCATCCGCCCCACATTATGGCACATTAATGGTTCCCATCCAAGCCCGTCATCAACCGCCCTTTGAATTAATTCCGACAGATTGATTCATATCGGTCATTAATATTAAGAAAATAATATATAATGTATATATAACAAAATGAAACATGCAATATTTATTTAAAACAAACATTACAAAACCAAAAAGTATATCTCTCAATACTTTCACCGTCTACAAAATAATCGAAGATATCAAAATTGGTAATACCACCATCATACTTCAAGGTATGCTCAACAAAATCCGCTTCTAACACACTTTTATTTTCCTTTTATTGATTGTCGATAAACGTCAACGAAATGTTTCGGCATACAACATGTATGTAACCAGCGCCCCTTCATTCCACACCCAAAACATTCGCTTTCATCATTCTTTGTTTTCTTCGATTATGATTGATCATTATTCAACCACTTTAGGTTGTGTCTTTTCTTGTTCTCGTTGGGTGTATGACCACATTTAGCAATGAGAAAATGAAAGAACACCACATTAACCGGTCGAATGATGACCAATAATGACTGAAGGAAACAAAGAATGATGAAAGCGAATGTTTTCGATGTGGTACAAAGGGACATTGGTCGCATACCTGTACGCTGAAACATTTAGTTGATCTTTACTAACAATCAATCCTACAGAAAGAAAAGAGCGTTAAATCAAATTTTGGTGACCAGACCTTGAAGTATAATGATGATATTATAAATTTTGGCATCTACCATTATTTTGTAGATCCTAAAAATATTGAGCATATAGATCATGTGTGAATGCTCATGGCGAAGATGTACGTTTTGGTTTTGTAATGTTTCTTTTAAATAACTATTACATGTTTTTTTTTGTTTTTTTCCTTATCTATATATATAATTTTCTTTAATAGAAATGAATGATATGAATTAATCTGTAGGGATTAATCGTCACGATGAAGATGTTTGTCTCATTGACAACATAATTTACACATAATTCTTAAATATGAGCAATATTTTATTGACCTTAAAATTGAAAGTGATAATGTCAGTACATTAATTGGTATTATGAAATTAATTGAAGGTACCAGAAGAGCAAGGATATACCTACTTGGTGGTCCAAAAATTGTTGGGGACAACGTTAAGTGTAGGCCCCCAAGAAATAGTGAAGATCACCATATATGTAATGAGTTTCTCTTAAGTTTATGAAGTTGAAATTCAGACATATAATAATGTTAATAATGCAAATATATACCAGAAAAATTGTAGCGATTTAAGACAAGTCTCAATAAACACAAGAAACCAGAACTAAAATTTTATTCAAAAGGTGCAAACAATACAACTGATTCAAACAAATCAATAATTCAAATTGAATTGAACAAACAAAAAAAGAAGACAATAAAGAAGAACACATGATTTAACGTGCTTCGGTCCCTTTGGGGTCTACGTGCACGACGAGAACACCCCCAACACATTTTATTATGTTCAAAGCAAATAAACAATTATAAGATAAAGCATACGAGAATGGATCAACAAAAAACAAGCAAAGATCTTCAAACATCTTCTTTGACAACAATTAAAAGAAGGTAGAAGAACTTACAAACCCGAACAAATTTAATTTTGTATGGGGCTCTTGATCTCTTCATGGTCTATGAATCCACACGTTTGGGCTCGTAGGGATGCACAAGGTTCCATTCTTCTGTATCTCAAAGCAGACCCTCACCTATTCTTTTAGGTTCATTGAAAACCGACACTTCTTCACAAGGATTGTCATCACAAACCCCACCAAGAACAATGTTCTAGAGGCACAAATGGGGAGACGACAGACACAAAACCAACGATCTTCAACGTAGAGAACTCTCGAAGAATATTGGGGTTCCAACACTAGGAGAAATAGGAGCGAAACTGTAACACCCTGAGATTTTATGAGATATATTATTTTTAATTTCTTTGATGTCTTCTATTATACACTACATCAAGATTAGCTTGTACTATACGCAACACCATATTAACTTGCAGTATACGCAACACTATTCTTGGCTCGTGTTACACAATTTCAAGTTCGTTTTGTGGAAATTATTCTACGCAACATTAAGTATAGATTTTCTTTAATGTATAAATGAAATAAGTTTTGATTATGTTATACGCAACAACAAACAGAGCTTTCACTACACGCAGCCCTGACTTGGCTTGCATTACACGCAATCAAGACATTCTTCGATAGCGTGTGTAGTACGCAATACCGAGTTTCACTAAACGAGATATTATTATGAATTAGCCATTATGAATAGTAATACCCACTTTTTGAAATTTTATAAATTTTATCTTTCAAAATGAACTTCATTTTTGGATTCAGAATATCGAAATTAGCTCAGGGTGAAATTTTGGTATTTTTCTGAAAAATTTCATTTTTTGATGAATAGTGAAAACACTGAGTTATTGGTTAAAACCGACTTTTTATTTAAATAATCATTTTTGTTTTAGGTCAAAATAGATACATAATACTTATATAAGTTCAATGTAATTCATTGGAGTCATTTTATAATAATTTTAGATATATAAAAATTTTATTGAATTTTTCACCGTCTTTTACCCACCTCCTATGAGCATTTGCAATTGTACATAAAACTTAATTTTACCGCTTCTGTGAGTTGAATTTCGAAAATTCGAGAGACACGGTTAATATCAAGGAGTAAAATGTGGTTCAATAAGATAAAAATAATTTTTGGTGAATAGTAACTTTTTACTTTTACTTACCACGATTAAAAGTAAATAGAGTAATTAAGGGTAAAAATGATATTATTATTACCCTAACACATGTCATAATTCTATTGCATAAGTGTAATTCGACCAAAAACAACCTTAGGAATAAAATATTACCATTTAGGTCCACTTGGATTAGATTCAGACACATTATTATTTTATTTAAAGAAGAGTTAAAAGAGTTAAAATCAAAGTTTAATAACTAAAATATTTTTAATATAGGGTTATACATAAGATAAATTCGACTATAAATATTCATTAGAAAGGTAAAAAGATTTCCTACATAATGGTATTTTATTTATAATTTTTAGACATTAAATAATTTAATTTATGACACAATGACGATGCTGTAATTACCTTATTAATGAAATATTAACATAATTGATGTTATAAATACCCAAATAAATGTAATTTGAGACTTTTTATGAATTACACTAATTTTCTAGGTTAATATGACATGTTAGTATTGGTTTAATTAACTTTGTTTGAACTAATCATGCTGTTATGATTTTCACAAAAATCAATTACCAAATAGTGTCAAAATTGACATAAAATAGTTTTTAAAACAAATATTATATTATTAATTATTATTCTATTCCTAAAAATCAAAGGTTTGACCAAATGACTTAGATAAGGTTATATACCCATTTCCCTTCTCAACTTCCCTAAAAACATTATAGAGGTTCTGGTCTCCTCAAAAGACCAACTCTAGTGCCTTAAGAGGAAGCTTAAAAGAGCTGCGCTGAAGAAGAGACAATCTCTTCTACCGATTCTTTCAAGTTTTCTTTCTTTTTCAACTTCTTCTTCTTTAGTTGTTTCATTATAAAGTAATAACATCAGTATCACTAATATACTGATATGTTATTATAAATATGAAACAACCCCATTTCACCTTCTATCCATCCTATGAAAAACGAAATCACCGCGCGTGCGTACGTATGGAATACCGTCTCCACGCTGTGGTGTAATATGTTTTTCCACCACCACCTTACTTGGATGAGTATAATGGTGTAAAGAATAAATATATATAGTTATTATAACATCATACTGATTTTGAGATATTATATCATCCACTCAAATTCAATTCAATAATTATGGGAACGATATCATCGCTCGTGCGTACGTACGAATTACTGTCTCCACGACGCGATGAGATTCATTCTCCATGTTAACCATTCAAGAATGATTATAAAGTATATATAATGAAAAATAATAAAATATATGACATGATAAAGCTACTGGATTTATGTATATATATATATGTCATCTACTTACTTCCATTCAAGTCAATAAGGAAAGGAAAACAACGTTCATGCGTACATACGACCCACCGTCTCTATGAATGGTGTATTTCATTTCATTTATCTTTCTATTATATATATATGATATATAAATCACGTTTTACATTATGAAGTAAGTAAATCATGATATAAGTAATAATAATATCAAGAACAACAAGTCCAAACACGTACGATAAATAAAATGATTTTACCCAAAACGCTGCTTTAACATGAAATTTACAAAAGAATGGGTAATATAAAGTCATAAGTGAACCATATATGATATCATAACAATGAATATGATTCTGTAATAAGTAAATGACATTATTTAAATCATTATATAGGAGGTTCAGATATGTACGAAGCATATCAGACCTAAGGTAAGGGATAACTTTTCCAATCTCGTTTTTATCCGAGATTGTTTATTCGTAAGTATTTACTAGGGTTATATTTATCATCCATGTCCCTATTTTATAAAAATGGTTTCATGTATGTTTAATGTCCTTTTTACCCATTTTTGAATTTTACCACATGTTATGGAAGGAAACTTTCTTTTGTTTACCATACAAGGAACTTTTTGACTTTTCTGACAAAAGTACGAGGAGAATGTTTTTTTAACTTATACAACATGAACAGATTTTTACGGTTTCATAACACCTAATTTTCATGAAGCTTCCTCTACAAGTTTTCATGGTTATTTTCAATAAAAAAAATTTCTTTTAAAATTGTGTGGCATTTTGTGAAAAGAAAAAGATTTTTAAGAAGAAATGATATTTTCCTCAAGAATTCATTTCAAGTGTTTGTCAAAACTATTTTCCATCTAAGATGACATTATTTAGTATGATTATGTTTCAAGTATAATGTCTTTATTATTTTCATGGTTTGATTCTTCTTATGATGAAATGATATCCATTTGTTTTATATGGATTACGTTATGATGGGATGATGTTTATGAAACCCATTTTATTCTTTGGGTTATGATGAATGATTTATGTTTATTTTGTGGCACAAGTAAGAATGATTTCATTATGAGATGGGTGAGACCTATATCTCACTCTAATGCATTGGGTAAAGATTTATATCTCATGAGATAGACATGACTGGAACGGTAAGTTAATCTGGTTCAGTGATACAGGCCTGGAACGAGGAGTGAACTCGATTCAGAAAGGGAATTTGTCCACTAAGATAGTCTTGGCAACAATGCCTTGGCTACTATGGAAATCATATCATGTGCTTAATGGTTTTCCACAATTAAATGTTTTATTCTCATGTTATTCCTTTATGACCTATGCCTTACGTACTGCCAAGATTTATTTCACAACTCAAGATTTTGATGTGTAAACTTTATGTTCATGTTTTGAAATTCAAATGTATATGGTTTGTTTTATTTTCTCCATGCTTACCCTTAATGAGCATTTGATCTCACCCTTTATATGTTTTCTTTTCCCCAGGATATAAATAAAGCTTTTAGGTAAGAAAAATAAAAGGAAGATCTTTATGGGAGATGTTGAAGATCTTTCACCAAGATTAGAAGATTATATTCCGAGTTTCCAAAGACACTAAACTATTACAGTCCTTTGGTGTCTGTTTTTGTTATGTATTAGATATTTCGAAAAAGTAATGTAATGTCCATGTATGTCAAGCTTTGGGTCTCTACAGTTGGTATTAGAGGGAGGTTTAGTTAACATTTGGAAACTAGGATGCAAAAACTTTAGTGAAATCCCTAGAGATATTTTTAAGGTATGTATAGGGATGTACCTATGGTTAAGTATAAGTATAGGTTATAGTCCTAGAATTACAGTAAAGATATTAGAATTAAACCTAAGATATTAGATATTGAAGGTACTCCCCCTTTATTATGTTGTTTTCCCTAGCATGATTTTTGTCTCTCACACTATTCTTTTTGGGTTTTAGACGATGGATGGAACCCGAAAGAATCGTGTTGATCAATGTAATAGACAATGCAATGATTGTACTCCTGAACAAACCAATGTTATGGGAGATGAAGTGCAAAATCTTATTGCTATACTTATACAAGCTATGAATCATTCTGGACTTCCAAATGAGGAGAGAAAGGAACAATATTCTATTGAGTCCTTAATGAGGCAACGTCCACCTTCTTTTAGTGGGTCTTCTGATCCACTTGTTGCTGAACAATGGATTAGTACCATTGAAAAGATATTTTCTATACTTCACTGTTCAGAACATGAAAAAGTCATTTTGGCTGTTTACCGGTTAGAAGGTGAAGCAGACCAATGGTAGACTCTAATTAAGAATACAAGGCCCCATGATGAAATTGAATCCATGGAATGAGATGAGTTCAAGAACTTGTTTTTCAATAAGTACTTCCCTCGTATTCTTCGAACAAAGATGGATAAGGAGTTCTTTGAGCTTAAGCAAAAGGATGATGAATATGTTGGTATATACAAAGCGAATTTTACAAGGCTTGCAAGGTATGCATCTGACTTTATCATCTAACCTGAAAGTAAAGTTGATTGATTCTTCAGTGGCTTAAAACCAATACTTAGAAGGGCATTATCTATAAGAGACTTCGGTAGCTATGAAGAAATTGTGCGTTGTACTATTAAGGTAGAACTGGAAGTTGGTGCTACATATCCATCTCATGGTTTTGAAAAGAAATGAAAGATGGAGTTCAAGGAGTAATCTCAGAACAATGGTGAAAAGAAGATGAATGTTTCTTTATGCTCTAAGTGTGGAAAGAAGCATGGTGGAGATTGTCTAAAAGGTATTAGAAAATGTTTTAAGTGTGGAAAAGAAGGTTATCGAGCAGTTGAGTGTCAAAGTAATGGGAAAAATGTAGCTAATGATTTGAATAGAGAAAAGATTACAGAGAACGCTCCACCAATACTTCAATGCTACAATTGTAAGGAAATGGGGCATTATGCTAACCAATTCCCAATCCAAGGGTTAATGATGATCGACATCAACAACCTCTTAAGGAAAAGGACAAAGGGAAGTCACATGCGATCACTATTAGCAATGTTGAGTATGACAACGATGTGGTGGAATGATAATGTGTTTATGTAAAGGGATTCCAAAATAATGTAGTGGAACCTCATTTATAGTATTGTGGAACATTGGGATATCTATTAATGATTTATTGTGGTTTTCGATAATTATATGGTACCGGTAACCATGAAA
Organism: Viscum album; assembly: GCA_963277665.1. NCBI lineage: Eukaryota > Viridiplantae > Streptophyta > Magnoliopsida > Santalales > Viscaceae > Viscum > Viscum album. The sequence continues at coordinate 371,632,028 of OY728127.1, read as the reverse complement.
AGTGATTCAAATATTTTGGAAAGCAAATGATATGTGCATAATGAAGGGATAACGAGAAAATGAAATGTTTGATAATATTCATGAGCTCATGACTGATATAAGGACAAAGTGATATCATGGTTTGAGTATATAGAAATTTTGGGATTTTGGTATGTGGAAAGAGTTAACTTTTGACAACACTCATGTTTTGACTAAGGTTATATGGCAATTCATGTTTCAAAATAATACATGATTAAGGTATTCACATGTTTGTAATGTGACCAACAAGATATATCTTATGATATATGGGGGATAAATGATGGTATTCACACGCTTGTTATGTGACCTTTCAAGTAATCATTTTCTTTATACTATGAGATTGGACATATGTATTTTGGATAAGCCTAAAGATTGGAATGGATTATGTTGGACATCAGATAGTATTGTTTAAGGACAGAATTTTTTTTTCAATATTATTTCTGGAATGTTATAATAGTGTAGTTTTAGAAAAAGGGACAACCTGCAGGACGAGCGACAACCCATCGCGTCAGACAAGGTTACGGGAATCGAACCCACAACTAAAGTGCAACAGGCCTTTATCTCCTACCTATGGCCTACAGGAAGTCCCTGGTTTGTATAAACTAGTTTTATTTTATTAAGCGGTATGATAGATGAAGTATAAGTCCATTTTTGGAACCATATACGATTAATCTCACCATAGATGGACTTATGTATATAACTTTTGCTAACCATATGTTTGAGACAGATGGAATGACCTATCATTCTATCACATGATCTACTAACACTTTGAAAAAGACAAATTCAACTTCATTTCTTTAAGAGGTGAAGTGGAAATTGTTCAAGGCACGAGCAACGATAAAATTGTACCAAAATCAAGTAAGTATTTCTTTTAATTCAAAAATTCTTCAACATTTGGGAAATGATCTTGAAAACCAAAAATGTTTTCCTAGTGCCCTCATATCTGATGAATCAGATGGTACCTTAGATCATAAAAAATTTATGGCTTTATGATTACTGGCTTTTTCATAGCCATGTTTTCTACCACTCTTCATCTAAACATGATGGTTAGATTTCTCTTCCATATCCATATTTTCACCTATATTCTCATATGTGGAAACCCAGGGATGAGTTACTCTGGGTATCCATTATGTTTCTAATGCTCCTTTTTAAAATGATGATTTAGTATTCCTTTTTACGATGTGGGTTTTTATGAATGAAACTTTCAAGTAGTAAATGATTTAGAACCCCGATGAATTTCGAGGGCGAAATTCATTTTAAGGGGAGTAGAATATAACACCCCGAGATTTTATGAGATATATTATTTTTAATTTCTTTTATGTCTTCTATTATACACTACACCAAGATTAGATTGTACTATACGCAACACCGTATCATCTTGCAGTATACGCAACACTATTCTTGGCTCGTGTTACACACAATTTCAAGTTCGTTTTGTGAAAATTATTCTACGCAACATTAAATATAGATTTTGTTTAATGTATAAATGAAATAAGTTTTGATTATGTTATACAAAACAACAAATAGAGCTTTCACTACACGCAACCCTGACTTGACTCGCATTACACGCAATCAAGAGCTTCTTCGATAGCGTGTGTAGTATGCAATACCGAGTTTCACTAAATGAGATATTATTATAATATTATTATGAACTAGCCGTTATGAATAGTAATACCCAATTTTTGAAATTTTATAAATTTTATCTTTAAAAATGGACTTCATTTTTGGATTCGGAATATCGAAATTAGCCTAGGGTGAAATTTTGGTATTTTTCTGAAAACTTTCAATTTTTGATGAATAGTGAAAACACTAAGTTATTGGTTAAAACCGACTTTTTATTTAAATAATCATTTAGTTTATTTTTATTTTAGGTTAAAATATATACATAATACTTATATAAGTTCAATGTAATTCATTGAAGTCATTTTATAATAATTTTACATATATAAAAATTTTATTGAACTTTTCACCGTCTTTTACCCACCTCATAGGAGCATTTGCAATTGTACATAAAACTTAATTTTACCACTTCTAAGAGTTGAATTTCAAAAATCCGAGAGACATGATTAATATCAAGGAGTAAAATGTGGTTCAATAAGATAAAAATAATTTTTGGTGAATAATAACTTTTTACTTTTATTTATCACGGTTAAAAGTAAATAGGGTAATTAAGGGTAAAAATGATATTATTATTACCCTAACACATGTCCTAATTCTATTGGATAAGTGTAATTTGACCAGAAACAACCTTAGGAATAAAATATTACCCTTTAGGTCACTTGAATTAGATTAGGACACTTATTATTATTTTATTTAAAGAAGAGTTAAAAGAGTTAAAATCAAAGTTTAATAACTAAAACATTTTTAATATAGGGTTATACATAAGATAAATTCGACTATAAATATTCATTAGAAAGCTAAAAAGATTTCCTACATAATGGTATTTTATTTATAATTTTTAGACATTAAATAATTTAATTTATGACACAATGACGATGCTATAATTACATTATTAATGAAATATTAACATAATTGATGTTATAAATACCCAAATAAATGTAATTTGAGACTTTTTATGAATTACACTAATTTTATAGGTTAATATGACATGTTTTTATTGATTTAATTAACTTTTTTTAACTAATCATGCTTTTATGATTTTCACAAAAATCAATTACCAAATAGTGTTAAAATTGACATAAAATAGTTTTTAAAATAAATATTATATTATTAATTGTTATTCTATTCCTAAAAATCTAAGGTTCAGCCAAATGACTTAGATAAGGTTATATATATTGATAATGAACCACTTGGGGTTCGTTTGTCTTGTTATAGTAAGTTTATTAACCATATAGTGTAAGAAAACAAGAAGACACGGTAAAAGTTAAAATTATGCAACTTAGAGTTAAATCTAAATAATAAGGTTAAAATAGTAACCTAAACTTGTCTAAAACCTATTGGTTGAGCATATTTCGACCCATAACCACTTTAGCTTCTAAATAAATCAATTTGGAGCTATTATAAACCGAATACCACTTTATTATAAAATAATATTTTTAGTTTTTCCTAAGGTGCCCCTCTCCTCCCTTATAAAAGGGCACCTCTTCCCTCTTCTCTTTACACAATTTTGAGCTTTCAGGCTCAGCTAAACCCTGAAAATTTCCATTCTCAACTTCCCTAGAAACATTATAGAGGTTCTGGTCTCCTCAAAATACCAACTCTAGTGCCTTAAGAGGAAGCTTAAAAGAGTTGCGTTGAAGAAGAGGTAATCTCTTCTACCGATTCTTTCAAGTTTTCTTTCTTCTTAAACTTCTTCAACTTTAGTTGTTTCATTATAAAGTAATAACATCAGAATCAATAATATAATGATATGTTATTATAAATATGAAACAACCCCGTTTCACCTTCTATCCATCCCACGGAAAACGAAATCACCGCGCGTGGGTACGTACGGAATACCGTCTCCACGCCGTGGTGTAATCTGTTTTTCCACCACCACCTTACTTGGATGTGTATAATGGTGTAAAGAATAACTATATATAGTTATTATAACATCATACTGATTCTGAGATATTATATTATCCACTCGAATTCAATTCAATAATTTTGGGAACGATATCATCGCTCGTGCATACGTACGGATTACCGTCTCCACGACGCGATGAGATTCATTCTCCATGTTAACCATTCAAGAATGATTATAAAGTATATATAATGAAAAATAATGAAATATATGACATGATAAAGCTACTGTATTTGTGTATATATATATATGTCATCTACTTACTTCCATTCAAGTCAATAAGGAAAGGAAAACAACGTTCATGTGTACGTACGGCCTACCGTCTCCATGAATGGTGTATTTCATTTCATTTATCTTTATATTATATATATATGATATATAAATCATGATTTACATTCTGGAAGTAAGTAAATCATGATATAAGTAATAATAATTTCAAGAACAACAAGTCCAAACACGTACGATAAATAAAACGATTTTACCCAAAACGCTGCTTTAACATGGAATTTACAAAAGAACGGGTAATATAAAGTAATAAGTGAACCATATATGATATCATAACAATGAATATAATTTTGTAATAATTAAATGACATTATTTAAATCATTATACAGGAGGTTCAGATACGTACGAAGCATATCGGACCTAAGGTAAGGGATAACTTTTCCAATCTTGTTTTTATCTGAGATTGTTTATTCGTAAGTATTTACTGGGGTTATATTTATCATCCATGTCCCTATTTTCTAAAAATGGTTTCATGTATGTTTAATATCCTTTTTACCCATTTTTGACTTTTACCACATGTTATGGAAGGAATCTTTCTTTTGTTTACCATACGAGGAACTTTTTGACTTTTCCGACAAAAGTACGAGGAGAATGTTTTTTTAACTTATACGGCATGAACGGATTTTTACAGTTTCATAAAGCCTAATTTTCATGAAGCTTACTCTACAAGTTTTCATGTTTATTTTCAATAAAATCATTTTCTTTTAAAATTGTGTGGAATTTTGTGAAAAGAAAATTATTTTTAAGAAGAAAGGATATTTTTCTCAAGAATTCATTTCAAGTGTTTGTCAAAACTATTTTCCATCTAAGATGACATTATTTAGTATGATTATGTTTCAAGTATAATGTCTCTATTATTTACATGGTTTGATTATTCTTATGATGAAATGATATTCATTTGTTTTATATGGATTACGTTATGATGAGATTATGTTTATGAAACTCATTTTATTCTTTGGGTTATGATGAATGATTTATGTTTATTTTGTGGCACAACTAAGAATGATTTCATTATGAGATGGGTGAGACCTATATCTCCCTCCAATGCATTGGGTAAAGATTTATATCTCATGATATAGACATGGCTTGAACGGTAAGTTAATCCGGTTCAGTGATACAGGACTGGAACGAGGAGTGAACTCGATTCAGAAAGGGACTTTGTCCACTAAGATGGTCTTGGTAGCAATGCCTTGTCTACTATGGAAATAATATCATGTGCTTAATGGTTTTACAAAATTAAATGTTTTATTCCCATGTTATTCATTTATGACCTATGCCTTACGTATTGCCAAGATTTATTTCACAACTCAAGATTTTGATGTGTAAACTTTATGTTCATGTTTTGAAGTTCAAATGCATATGGTTTGTTTTATTTTCTCCATGCTTACCCTTACTGAGCATTTGAGCTCACCCTTTATATGTTTTCTTTTCCCCAGGATATAAAGAAAGGTTTTAGTTAAGAAAAGAAAAGGAAGATCTTTATGGGAGACGTTGAAGATCTTTCACAAAGATTAGAAGATTATGTTCCGAGTTTCCAAAGACACTAAACTATTACGGTCCTTTGGTGTATGTTTTTGTTATGTATTAGATATTCCGCAAAAGTAACGTAATGTCCATGTATGTCAATCTTTGGTTCTCTACAGAAACCGGGAGGCAAAGAACAAATGGATCCATCCGAAAGGACAAGATCACAAGGGGTCATCAATCCCCTTGACAACTGCACATGCCAACGTAACAGCCCGACCAACCAGATCATGCCAGAATGCCCTACTAAACAGAAAATAATCGCCGCAACAATAATTGAAGGGTTGTGAAACATAAAGTCTAGGGACACCCACTTAAGGGTAAACCATAAAAAATGTAAAGGTAATTAAACCCGCCATGTAAAGGTACAAAGTCAAACCCCAGATGTTTAAGGGTAAACATGTAGGGGTACGACCCACATAAGGGTAAACACGTAAGGTGTAATGCCCCGACTTGAACCATCGGGTCCAAGCCAAAGAGTCACATGACCTCATGTGCACCTCTTCATACACAAGAGGCTTCTAACTAGAAAAAAGGGTCTAGGTTCGTTAGTGGGGAGACTATACCCATACTATCATGTTATAGGAAAAATAATAAATAGTAATTGTAATAAATAATCAGAGTAACATGCAAGAACTAAAAGATGATATACATGTCTTACAATAAATTAACAAAACAAAATAATGATCCAATGGGTAAAACTAATAACTAAAAGAAGCATTGTACATCCCACTCATACTCTATCCAGCAACATACGCATCCTCCTACTCCACCCGCTCAACCATCCATCATAGGGCCATTGACCTTCACCAGATCCATAGTCATGAAATCTACAAGCACGTCGAAATATTCGAGTAGGGTGTGAGTACAAGACTCAATAGGACACCACTAATAACCCTTACCATCAGTGCATAAGATATACAAGCACATGCCGTGGAAATAAACATAATACAAATATAAAAACAATATATAACATAAATACAAAACATATATATGTTGGTTCCTCATATATTGGATTTACCTAATTTAGCACCATGCCAAAAGAAACTCTACCTACTTTGAAACTATGATGGTCCAGACCTCTCCAGTCCATTCCTTTGTTGAAATATGGTGTTTGAGGTGTTCTTGGAGGTTAATGTGACTTATTCCCAACACTTTTCAAAATTTCGAGTTCTGTGAACAGTGCTTCCATCTGTCAGTAGGTCATTTATTGGTAGGTGCTATAGTGCTTCCAACTGTCAGTAGGTCATCTATCGATAGGTGCTATAGTGTTTTCAGTTTTTGGTAGGTGATATGGTGTTTCCAGCTATCGGTGGGTCATCTATTAGTATCTGCTACAATGTTTCTAGCTGTCGGTGGGTTATTTATCGGTAGGTGCTACAATGTTTCCAGCTTCTTACAATTCTCCTGTTTGACATTATCTTTGACGTAAAACGTATTCAAAGACTTTTTTTAAGGGATTTAAGGCCGATTAAAATCCCATAACTCATATCTTAATATTTTTAAGTGCCTGGGTTCCTTTACTTGGTCAAACCCTGTTGTCTTGACAAATACACTTTTAATGGAAAATCTAAACTATATCTAAACTACTTCTCCATTTAGATTTTCAAAAGGCCAAGATACCTTCCGCCTTGTTCTTCCTTCTTGTTTTTCATTGTTATGATACTCCCAAACATTTATTCCCATAGGAGTTGTGTGATCAAACTATAATCCTTAGATCGTGTTCCCCTCAGAGTTTTTTTCGGCTGCATGCGCACCCCCTTGTTTTGGTGCAACCAGGAAGTGTTAATCCATTTTTGATATAAGGTATGTTCTACCACCGTCTTTTTTGTTCCTCAATTTATTTACTCCAATTTATCCTTTCCATGTTATGGAATGAGATCTCCATGTTTATAATGGATATTTCTCGGTTTTTGGTTGGTACGGTGGTGTCGCAGCGTCCATAGGTGGATGCGGTTGTTACAGGAGATGTGATCAGAATCCGCTGTATTGGACCATTCTTGTGTAAAGAATGTCAGAAAACTTTTGAGGTAAAGGATTCATGGATTCTCTATTTTATTTACATAGAGTCGTAGAGGCATGATTTAGTCACAGGATCACAATGAAATTAACGTAATAAATATTTAAACCAGATTAAAGAATTGGTATTAATTTTCTAGTGATGTTGTTGCCTCTTGATTTTATATATAGCGTGATATCTATTATTTTCTTGTTTATCATGTTGTTCTTGATGTAAATTGGTAAATAACATAAAGCTGAGTTTAATTGTTAATTAATTGACCAAAGATAAGTGACATGTTTAATGAATCTGGTTGTTGTTGTTGTACTTTGATGATAATCAAATGGATGTAGTTATGCATGTTTAAATGAATTGGTTAATTAAATATAGAATAAAGAACTAATTGTGTGATAAAGATAATGCCTTATAGGGTTCTGAGTTACCCACTTGCTTGTAAAGGACAAATGCCTTATGCTTTGGAGTTGTGAGTGCTTGTCGTGTGTGAAGGCCGAATGCCTTTTTTAGGACCAAGAGCCCAGTTGCTATGTTATTTGTTTCCCGCTGCTTGTGTTGTGGTGTGAGCCTAGGATGGCTGAGCCTGGAGGGCTATTGTGGTATGTGGGGGTAGGGAGGCCCAGTGGTTGTGGCAGTAGTTGACGCCTAGAGTGGCGAGATGCAGCGGTTTATGCATGTTGGTGTCAAGGAGGGCACTGAGGATGATGGAACAAGTTGAAGCCAGGCTTATCTGTTGATATGAATGCTATGATACTTGTTGAATTTGTTGTTTGTTTATCTGCTTTACTTTCTCCACTGCTTGATGCATCTGGTCTTGCTTACCCTCCTTCCAAAAGAGGCAAAGATGCACGAGGTATGCCACATGATTTTTGTGTTTATCTTCTCAAGGATGGATGGTTCTATGCTCTTACTATAGGTGGAAAAGACTCAATGGACAGTTCATCTACTCACCGTGTTGAGCCCCTTGCGTTTGGTAGATTAGAATGCTTTCTTAGAATAACTGGATTGTGGAAAGTGGTAATGTTGTTAAATAAATGAATGAATAAATGATGTTTAACCTTGGGGTAGGAGCTTGCTAGGATGCAATGCTAAGGTTCTGCTTCTGAGGAACCGTGGGCTCGGTTTTGTTATGCATGGAGGGCATGGATCTTGGTTGGAATGATAATTAAATGTAATGTGGAATTGATAATGGTTAATTGATAAAGAATTAATTAAAATAAAGTGGAACTGATAAAAAGGGATAAAGTAACATAATATAGCTCTTTGAATGGTTGTGTGCTTATAGGATATCTAGTATTAGCTGTGAAACCCAGGGGTCTGAGAGACGTTAGCTACAGTTTAGTCTAAGACTAAGTTTTTCCCATAGCGTGGTTGTGATCTATATTATACCGTGTAATTTTTGTGTTTCTATACGCTAATCCACCCTGTTGGTTAGGGCGATTGACACCTCGGGGATTCTAAGCCCTGGGGGGGGGGGTGTTTTCCCCAACATCCTAGTGTGAGGATGGATGATTGAATTCCCCATTTAGCCCCACTTTCTTCTCTTGGTAGTTACTTGTGCTGGTGCGCATGATGATTAATTTTCCCCATATATTTGTGTAGAGGGATGTAATGGATTATGTTTATTTCACACACATATATTCTAGATATATTTTCCTATGTGATAATATAGGTGTAACGTGTATAGGTTTTGATGGCTTGAGGATCCTTACTCAGTGTATGGGATGTAATGGCCTGAGGTATAATACCCGACGTATGATACATGTTATATGAGTAGTGGTGGATCTTGAAAACTACCTGGTTACTTTGGTTATGTGGATGTGGCGGTGTGATGCACGATGTGCATGTTAACTCATGAGGTGTGTGTGGTGGTGATTCACCCATGTGTCTATGGGTAAGCCTTTTTGGAGAGAGATGCTCAGGATGTGCGATGTTGGGGCAAAGCGGCAAACCAGTGGGGAAGTGGTAGCAGGTTACCGTTGATGTTCTTTATTATATTATATACTCTTGTATGAGATACTTGGTGAGAGTATCCATGGTGAGGATGGGAACTTAGTATACCTGCTTAGGTGATGAGTCATTTTCACTTGTTGTTCACTATGCTTTAACATGCTTTCCTTACTTTTGCATGAGAGGCTCTGTGTAGGATCCTACTGAGTATACTGTTATACTCACCCTATGTTATATAAACTGTTTTTCATGTTACTTGGAGCAAGTTGGAGATCAGGATGGTTATTACTAGCTTGTGGGTTTTGTAGGAGCTGTTCGGGCTTTGTGGTCACTACTGTTTTACTTTCCTTTGGCTTACAGTTTTCCTTTTCAGTTGTAGTAGTTTTTCATGACATTACATATGTGTACTTGGGTTTTATTTTACATTGTGGTTTGAGCTGGAGTTTGTTTGTGTCTGTCTTATCTCTCTCTTTCTCATGTGTTCTCTTAGAGGGTAATGCCTCCCATTTGTGTGTTTATTATACCCTCAGTGCTAGTCGCCAACCCAGGGCCTACTAGAGGTGGGACTCGGGGGTCATTATATCTCTTCTCACATTGTCGGCCTAGGAGGGGTACACTTTGTAGAGAGGGGGTCGTTATCGAGTGGTATCAAAGGTTAGGTTGAGGGATAAGATGGAGTTTGGAGTTAGGCATAGGTGAGGTCGCATGGGTTGGTAGGAAAACTGTGTTAATTAAGTTCAACAAGCACTGTGAACATTGGAGACTGGATGAGATATAGGTATTTAGGGACCCTTATGATCCGATGCATGAGCCTTTAAATTTATAGTGGATACTAAATGAAGTGATGCTGGTTACAGGGTAGAGACCTAGGAAATGATTATGCACCATTCTTCTTTGTGCCTGTGTTGACCTTGGGATAGGTTAACCTAAAATGAATAAAATTAATTAATTAATTAATGTTAAATTATTCTATATTACAGGTTTAGGATCTATAACAGTTTTTCCTTTTTCAGGTATGGCTCTAGGTCAACGTCCTAGTCAGGTTCACGTAGAATATGTTCAACATGTTGCACCAGCAGATCACCGCTGAGTAGAGGTTGACAGCAATGACACTTGGAAGACACTTTGAGAATTTTAGTGCCCGAGTCTACAGAAGTACAAGGGCTCCATTTCAGATGCAATCACATAAGACTGGTTGGAGGATGTTGAGATAGCTTCCAGTTTGACCTATGCTCGGAAGGAGCACTAGGTATCGTTGGTTGTGACGATGCTGCATGGGGGTAAGTAGAGGACAACCCCAAGATACTCTCCATCCTCAGAGAGTAGAGAGCGACCATGGTGGTGGTCATCATCAGGTTCAGAGAGGTCGTGGCCAGCTTCATGCGTTAGCGTTTCCAGTGCCAGGTGAGATAGACATCGTTTGAGGTACCCTTTGCTTGTTTTCTACTTGGGTGCATGCCTTGTTTGATTCAGGAGCAGCGCACTTCTTCATATCACATACCCTTTTCCATGCCTTGGGACTTGAGGTAGAGAGGCTTACAGTGCCCTTGGTGTTGAATATGCCAGTTAGAGGTCGAGCTAACTTGTTTGAAGTATGTAGAGACTATGAGATAGTTTCGGGGTAGCACCACTCTTGAGGAGATTTCCTATGTTTAAGGATACAACAATATGATGTCATCCTCAGCATGGGTTGGTTGTATTTGGTGTAGGCTACCATGGATTGATTCTAGAGGTAGGTGGTTTTCTTTGATGCTGGTGGAGATCCAACAATGTTTGTTGGCGAGTGAGACCCTTGGATGAGTCAGAGGCGTGCTCCATGCTTTACATCCTTGATGGCTGAGCTGATATTGAGTTCATCGGAGGTTAAGCAGTCGGCGTTTCCCAGGGTTGTGGAAGAGTACCATGATGTCTTTCCAAAAGGGGTTATAGCATTACCCCCTCGATGGGAGATCGAGTTCAGGATCGAGCTATAGCCAGACGTGTCTCCTATCTCAATGTATCTATATAGGATGACACCTTCTAAGTTGCGGGAGCTGTGTATGCGGATAAATGGCCTGTTACAGTACAATTTTGTTTGGATGAGCGTGTCACCGTGGGTTGCACCGGTTTTGTTCTTAAATAAGGATGATGGTAGTTTGCGGTTGTGTGTTGATTATCGTTACTTAAACAAAGTGAGAACGAAGAATCACTATCCTCTTCCATGGATTGATGATTTATTCGATCAACTGAAGGGTGAAAGTTGGTTCTCAAAGATTGAATTGTGGTCAAGATATCATCAGATGCATGTGAAGGATGAAGATATCCCGAAGGATGCTTTCAGTTTTCATTAGGGGCATTACAAGTTTGTTGCGATTCTATTCAGTGTAACGAATGCTCCAAATGTGTTCATGGGGTTGATGAACTCTATGTTACATGAGTTCCTGGATAAGTTTGTGGTGGTATTCATTAACGATATCCTTATGTACACTGCATCTGAGGAGGAGAATGCAGAGCATCTGCGTGCCGTTTTGGGAGTTCTTCATCGACAAAAGCTATTTGGGAAGTTGTAAAAGTGTGAGTTTTGGGCTCAAGAAGTATGTTTCTAGGGGAATGTTGTATCCTAACAGGGAGTATCTATGGATACATCGAAGATAGAAGTAGTTGTACATTGGGCAGCCATCAAGATAGTGGTAGAGGTGTGAAGTTTCCTTGATCTTGAAGGCTATTATCGGAGGTTTGTGACCTATTTCTCTCAGGTTGCGACCCCTCTGATAGAATTGAATATAAAGGATCAGGCATTCTTGTGGACTGGTAAGTGTTGATAGTTTTTGAGTATTTTAAGGAGAATTTGGTCAGTGCTTTGGTTCTTTGTTTTCCAGCAGAAGGAGTTCCGTTTTAGGTTTTCTATGATGCTTCGCATATAGGGTTAGGCTATGTTCTGACGCAGCATAGATCAGTTGTTTCTTATGGTTCTCAGCAGTTGCATCACCATTAATGTAACTATGCCACCCATGATCTCAAGTTGGCAGCATTGGTGTTTCCCTAAATTTGTAGAGATATTACCTCATTAGAAAGTGTTTTGTGGTCTTCACTGATCATAAGAGCCTGAAGTATGTTTTCTCCCAGGATAACTTGAACTTGCAATAATGTTGTTGGATGGAGTTATTACAGGACTACGACTTCAAAATTTTGTATACACCTTGAAAGGGGAATGTTATAGCCAATTTGCTGAGCAAGAAGTCACGTAGTGATGCAGTACACGGATCAGGTGATTCCTGGAGAGTGATGGAAGAATTTCCAGCATTACATCTGGATATGGGAGAAGTTGGGGGAAAAGGTTGTCTTTTTCAGATGATGGTGTAGTCATATCAGATATAGCATGTATAAGGGTCCTAGTTGGGGGATCTTAAGGTAGAGATTTGGAGAGACCGAGTTGCTTGTGGCAAGGCCCCTAATGGTTGGTCGGAGGATGAAAAACACCGAGTGTTGTTTTAGGGGAGTATTTTCATTACTTTGGTGATGCGTGAGATGGTTCTCAGAGAGTTACATACTTTACCCTTAGTGGTACATCGTGGAATAAAAAAGATGCACCGAGCTTTGAGAGGTCAGTTTTAGCAGCCTGAGTTGAAGCGTGTAGTTGTAGAGTTTGTTTCTCGATATCTGGTCTGCCAAAATGTGAAGGTCAAGCACCATGTTCCTGGTGGTTTACTACAACCATTAGATGTTCCTCAGTGGAAGTGGGAGGACATATCGATGGGCTTTGTTACCAGTTTACCTAGAGTTCAGGGAGGCTATGAAACTATATGGGTAGTAGTGGATTGTTTTAAAAAATCAACCCACTTTATAACAATCAAGGAGTTGAGCTTAGTGGAGGTTTTGTCGAGGCAATATCTGGAGGAGGTGGTGAAACTTCATAAAGTCCTAAGGAAAATAATTTCCAATCGAGATCCTCATTTTACCACCAGAGTATGGAGAGGTCTCAAGAATGCTTTTGGTTCTCAACTATGCTTTAACACTACTTTTCATCAGCAAATAGATGATCAGACAGAGCAGACCATCCAGAATCTTGAAGAAATGTTGTGCTCTTGTGTCTTGGATTTTGGAGGTTCGTGGATGAGGCACCTGCCCTTTGTAGAGTTCTCTTACAACAATAGTTTCCACTCCACCATTGGTATGGTTCTGTTTGAATCCTTATATGGCTAAACTTTCCATTCTCCGTTGTGCTAGAATGGGTTTAGAGAGTCAACAATTCTCAGGTCGGAACTGGTAAAAAATATGATAGAGATGGTTCAGGTGATTCGTGAGTAGATGAAGGCAGCACAAGATCATTAGAAGTCCTATGCCAATCATAGGATGAGACCTTTTGAGTTTGTCGTTGGGGATCATGTGTCTCTGAAGGTGACTCCCCATCGCGGGCAGTGAAGGTTTGGTCATGGGAGTAAGCTTTCTCCCTGATTTGTTGGTCCTTTCGAGGTGTTGGACCGTGTTAGAGCCATGGAGTATCGGGTAGCACTTCCCCCACAGATGATCAATATACACGATGTTTCTCAGATTTTGCAGCTCTGTCGTTATTTTCATGACGACTCTCACGTCATCGATTGGGGAAAGATCGATGTTGATGATGATTTAAACTTCGAGGAGTGGCCTGTAGAGATCCATGACCATAAGGAGAAGGTATTGCACATGCATACTATCCTCTGGTTCATGTATTATGGCATAATAGTGGTATGGAGGAGAGTACCTGGGAACGTGAGTCACAAATACAAGCTTAGTACCCTGAGCTATTTTATTTTTAGATCTTCTCTAGTAATATTGTTCCTTTGGTGTTTGTAGACCCTTTCTATTATGAGGCATATTTCTATTATTGTTTGTTGTGGATTTATCTCTTTTGAGAGGTATCTCCCCTTGGAGAGTGTTTAGGAGATGGTTGTGGTTGTTGTGTGGTTTCACATTGTCCCTTTTATGATGCGGTTGGGCTCCTTTATTGGTGAGAGCCTTGATAGGTGTCTCAAAGGGTGTTTGTTCAGACCCATTTTATGTTTCCTCTCTAGTATGATTTTGGATTCTCAAGGATGAGAATATTTTGAGAGGTATATGATGTAATGAAATGAACCTCTCCTATCCATTCCTTTGCTGAAATCTGGTGTTTGAGGTGTTCTGGGAGGTCAAGGTGACATATTCCCAACACTTTTCCAAATTTCCCGTTCTATGAACAGTTTTTCCAACCGTCAGTAGGTCATATATTGGTAGGTTCTATAGTGTTTCCAACTGTCAGTAGGTCATCTATCGGCAGGTGATACAATGTTTCTAGTTATTGGTAGGTCATCTATCGGTAGGTGCTATAGTGTTTCCAGCTATCGGTGGGTCATCTATCAGTAGGTTCTACAGTGTTTCCAACTATTGGCAGGTCATCTATCAGTAGGTTATATGGTGTTTCCAGTTATTTGTAGTTCATATATTGGTAGGTTCTACAGTGTTTATAGCTGTCGGTAGTTCATCTATTGATAGGTGCTACAGTGTTTCCAGCTTCCTACAGTTTCGCCTATTTGACATTATCTTTGATGTAAAACACATTCAAAGCTCTTTTAAAGGGATTTAAGGCCGATTCAAAGACCATAACTTCTATATTAATATTCCTAAGTGTCCGGGTGACTTTACTTGGTCAAACTGCGTAGTCTAGACAAATCTTCTTTTAATGGAAAATCTAAACTATATCTAAACCTCCGCTCTATTTAGATTTTCAAAAGGTTGAGATACCTTCCTCCTTGTTCTTCCTTCTTGTTTTTCCCTAGTATGAGATTCCTAAACCTTTCTTCCCATAGGATTTTTGAAATTGAACTATAATCCTCAGATCGTATTCCCCTTGGAGTTTTTCCTATTGCATGCACACCCCATATTTTGGTGCAACTAGGAAGTGTCGATCCATCTTCAATATAAGGTATGTTCTACCACCGTTTTTTTGCGTTCCTCGATCTATTTACTCCCATTTCTCCTTTACATGTGATTAAAATTTATCTCCATGTTTTTAATGGATATTTTTCGGTTGTTAGTTGGTATGATGGGGTCGCGGTGTCCTTGGGTGGATGTAGTCGTTACGAGAGAGGTGATCGTGATCCGCTGTGTGTGACCATTCTCGTACAAAGAACATCAAAAACCTTTTAAGGTAAGGGATTCATGGCTTCTATATTTTATTTACACGTATTCATAGATTTAGAATGATTTAACCACATGATCACAATGAAATTGACGTAATAAATATTTGAACCAGATTAAAGAATCAACATTAATTTCCTAGTGATCTTGTTGCCTCTTGATTTTCTAGATAGTGTGTTATTTATACTTTGCTTGTTTAGCATGTCACTCTTGATGTAAATTGGAAAAGAACATAAATCTAGTATTAATTTTAAATTAATTGACCAAAGATAAAGAGGCATGTTTAGTGAATCTGGTTGTTGTTGTTGTTCTTTGATGATAATCAAATGGATCGGTTATGCATGTTTAAATGAATAGGTTAATTCAATATGGAATAAAGAACTAGTTGTGTGATAAAGATAATGCCTTTTAGGGTTCTGATTTACCCTCTTGCTTGTAAAGGCTAAGCTCCTTATGCTTTGGAGCTGTGAGTGATCATTGTGTGTGAATGTTGAATGCCTTATTTAGGGCCAAGAGCCCAGTTTCTATGTTTTTTGTTTCCTACTACTTGTGTTGTGGTGTGATCCTAGTATGGATGATCCTAGAGGGTTGTTGTGGTATGTGGGGGTATGGAGGTCTAGTGGTTGTGGCTATAGTTGATGCTTAGAGTGGTGAGATGCATCGGTTTATGCATGTGGGTGTCGGGGAGGACACCGAGGATGATGGAACAGGTTGAAGCTAGGATAATTCGTTGATATAAATGTTGTGATGCTTATTGAATCTATTATTTGTTTATCTACTTTACTTTCCACACTTCTTGAGGCATCTAGTATTTCTTACCCTCCTTCCAAAAGAAGAGAAGATGTGTGGGTTATTCCAGTTTCTCGAGGATGGATGGGTCTATTCTCCTACTATAGGTGACAAAGAATCGACGGGTAGTTCATCTACTCACCGTGTTGTGCCCCTTCTGTTTGGTATCTTAGAATTCTTTCTTAGAATACCTATATTATAGAAATTGGTAATGTTGTTAAATAAATGAATGAATAAATGATGTTTAACTGTGGTTTTGGAGCTTACTAGGATACAATGATGAGGTTATACTTCTAAGGAACCATGGACTCAGTTTGGTTATGCCTGGTGGGCATAGATCTTGGTTGGAATGATAATTAAATGTAATGTGGAATTTATAATGGTTAATTGATAAAGAATTAATTAACATAATGTGAAATTGATAAAAAGGGATAAAGTAACTTAATATAGCTCTTTGAATGGTTGTGTGCTTATTGAATATCTAGTCTTAACAGTGGTAGCTGGGAGTCTGAGAGACATTAGCTGCAGTTGAGTCCAAGACTAGGTTTTTCCCATAGTGTGGTTGTGAACTATATTATACCATGTACTTTTTGTGTTTCTATACGCTACTCCACCCTTTTGGTTAGAGTGACTGACACCCTGAGGATTCTGAGCCCTCTGGGGGGGATGTTTTCCCCAACATCCTGATGTGAGGATGGATGGATGACTCCCCCCTTTGGCCTCCCCTTCTTCTCTTGGTAGTTAGTTGTGTTGTTATGAACGACAGTTAGTTTTCCCCATATATGTGTGTAGAGGGCTGTAATGGATTGTGGTTATTTTACACATATATATTCTAGATATAGTTTCTTATGTGATACTATAGGTGTAACGTGTATAAGATGTGATGACTTGAGGATCCTTACTCAGTGTATGGGCTGTAATGACTTGATGTATAATACCCGACATATGATACATGTTATGTGAGTTGTGGTGGATCCTGAAAACTACATGTTTACTTTGGTTATGTGGACGTTGTGGTGTGATGCATGAGGTTCATTTTGAAACATGTGGTGTGTGTGTTGGTGCTTCACCCATGTGTCTGCAGGAAAGCCTTTTTGGAGAGAGATTCTCAGGACGTGTGACATTGGGAAAAAGTGGAAAACTAGTGGGGAAGTGGTAGTGGGGTACCCTTGATGTTATTTATTATATTATATACTCTTTTATGTGATACTTGGTGAGAGTATCCATGGTGATTCTAGGAACTTAGTATACCTGTTTAGGTGGTGAGTCAGTTTCACTTGTTGTTCACTATGGTTTAGAATGCTTTCTTTACTTTTTCACGAGAGGTGCTAGAGAGAATCCTAATGATTATAACTTTATACTCACCCTAAATTATATAAATTGTTTTTAGGTCACTTTGAGCATGTTGGAGATTAGGATGGTTTCCACTAACTTGCAGGTTTTGTAGGAGTTGTTCAGGCTTTGTGGTCATTGCTGTTTTACTTTCCTTTGGCTTGCATTTTTACTTTTCAGTTGTAGTAGTTTTGCATGACATTACATATGTGTGCTTGGGTTTTCTTTTACATTGTGGTCTGAGCTGGAGTTGGTTGGTGTCTCTCTTATCCCTCTCTTTTGCATGTGTTATCTTAGAGGGTAATGCCTCCCATTTGTGTATTTATTATACTCTCAGTGCTAGTCGCCAACTCGAGGCCTACTGGAGGTGGGACTCGGGGGTTATTATCTCTCTTCTCACATTGCTATCCCTAGAGGGGTACACTTTGTGGGGAGGGGGTCATGGAAGAAACCATTCCCAAAGAAATATCAATCACCCACTTGACACATCCCCCTTGATAGGATAGTCCAAAAGCATGTATGACCTATCCCGCCTGTTTAGACACCCAAATACATACCGTCCAATGTTTGGAACATCCCTTTCATAGAATAACCCAAAAGTATGTGACACATCCCACTGGCTAGGATAGCCTATGTACATGCCAATCAGTGTCTGACACACGCCTCTCGAGGGATAGTCCACTAGGCTCAACCTGCACGCTCAACTTCAGAAGAAAAAAGAATAACACATATGATACAAGATATAAATGACTTATCAAACATAATTCTAAGTCAATAGTATCATAATTGTCAAAATCCATATGAAAGAAACACAAGCACTGGTCAAGGCTACACACACACGTAAACACACACCACATGTGTCCAAGCATCAGACATAGGTTTTTAGGGCAACACACACACACCAACATTCATGCCAATAACCCATAAAATACATGTGTAAAAGTTAAGGGATTTCTACCTTAAGGATATCAATGTCAATGATAATGATAAACCACCCTGTGTAGTTCACAAGTTAGAGCGGAAATCTCTACAACCAATAACACCTCCTCCTAGGGATTATTATCATAGTTGTCAACATATCAATGTTTAGGGTTCATCAAAGATTCCTAGAATCAATTCCAAATATTTTATTTCCAAAATAAATAAAAAACCACATGCTATAATAGATTTCTCCCTCCAGAACAGTTCCCAAATGATTCATTTAAGCCATACCGTGTGATTACAAAATATTCCTTATAGAATAATTACAAATCCACAAGTGATGATAAATCCTCTCTCTAGAATAATATGAGATAAGCAAGGATACTTCTTATTATTCTTTCCCATAATTCTGGATTACTATCATTTCAATAAATTATTACAATATTTATCTAGAAATTTTCAAAATCCAAAATCACATATGATTATCATTCATCTATATAGAATAAACCTGGGAATCCTAAGATAATAATCTATTTAACACTCTGATAATTTCAAGGTGATTATCATTTCATAGTTCTTTATCCTTAATTCTAGAAGCTCGAGAAGAATAGATAAAAAATAACCAGAAATGATTCCTTGAAGAACATTTCTCTCAATAATAGAGGAGAGAGAGGTTTATCTATGCCTGTAAAATAGAAGAAGAATCCAGATTGCACAAAGGGGACTTTGCAGATCTTGTGTAAAGGGTCTTTGGTTGCTTGACCCCAGTAGGTCAACTAAAAACAAAGGCCTCAGGGTTTAACTATTTTAATAATATCAAAACTACTTTCTAGTTTACAATGCTAGAAGAACCAACAAATTAAATGCACCATTTAATTTTCATTTAAGCAGATCATGAATGAGTAGGTTTTTAAAATCCTTTATAAAAAGATTATAATCCTTGAACAAGTCAAAATAATTAAACCCCACATTTCAAGGATTTTAATTTTTTTAAAATAGTTTACTGGGTGATCTAGGGAAGAAGAAGAGAAATTTACAAAAAAAGCTGGGTAAAATGATTACCCTTATGCATGGAGTATGTGTCGTGTAAGGGTAACTTGGTTTTACCCTTACGCAGTAGTTGATACCCTTACACAACCTTCATAAAAAACATGTTTACCCTTATGAATAGACTGGATACTATTACACAATGCTTGATCACCCTTACATAGTGTTTAACTTACCTTTATGCAATGGTCACTTACCCTTACATGACCTTTTGAAAATTCAAGGATACCCTTACACAACACCCTTACATGTGATAGTACCTTTACACAATGTATAAAATTTATAACCTACCTTTATGCAAGTCAGAGGGAACCCTTACACAGCGTGTGGAATTTATAACTTACCTTTATGCAAGCCAGGTTTACCCTTACATAGTGTGTAAATTACCTTTATGTAGTGCTTAAAAATACAACCCACCCTAATGTAACAACTGATTTACCCTTACATAGCTAAAAAGAATCCCTACGTAAGGGTATAAATTTAGTTGTTTTTTTTAAATTTCCACAAAATTTGAATTAAAACCAAGAAAGGTTTACTAAAATGAGGATGTTACATAAGGGTACTACCCACATAAGGGTAAACACATAAGGGTACCACCTGTGTAAGGATAATCAACTCCCAAGCAAGGTTAAAGCAAAACAACATGCGTAAGAGTAACACCTTAAGACCCAAAATTAAAATTTGAGCATAATAATAAAAGAAGAAAATTATATTCACTTTTTAGTGCATGTATAATAATGTATAAATGGTAGAAATATTAATCCAGGAAAATTCAACATGAAAACACCTTAAATTCAAAAATATCCACCATTTTCACTTGAAATTAGTAATGTTCTTGCACCTATTGTCATTGAATGAGAACCAAATTCATTCTATCT
The DNA here is from genome assembly GCA_963277665.1 of Viscum album. Classification (NCBI taxonomy): domain Eukaryota; kingdom Viridiplantae; phylum Streptophyta; class Magnoliopsida; order Santalales; family Viscaceae; genus Viscum; species Viscum album. The sequence continues at coordinate 371,611,615 of OY728127.1, read as the reverse complement.
AAACAGTACTTGAATTTTGATAAAACCATAGCTTTAGTCAAACTATTAGCTGGGTTATTATTAGTATGTATCTTTGTGACACATGGTTCAATATTCAATGATATCCCTAATAAAATACAACCTAATGTCTATGTGTTTGAACTTATCATGGAAAACTAAATTTTTGGACAAATTGAAAGCTGATTGACTAGCATAATAAACAGTAATAATAGAATTGTATAAATTGAGTTTAGAAACCAAACCTTTTAACCATAAAGCCTCATTGATAACCTCTTTCAATGAAATATTCTCAACTTCTATGGTTTAAAGTGAAATCACATATTGCATGTTTCATTTATAAGATATATTTCCTACACAATAAGTGGAGAAATACCTAGTAAGTGACTTTTTGGTATCCACATTACCTGTATAATCAACATCTAAATATCCAAAAATTAGTTCAGTAGTATTTAAATTTCTACCAAAACAAAATAAAAGTTCAGTAGTATGTGAAGCATATCTAAGCAACCATTTCAGGTCCTTCCAATGAGGTTTCCCTAGTTTTTCCATGAATATGTTGAGGGTGAAAATAACAAAATCTATGTTATAACTAGTTCAAATCATAGAGTACATTAGGCTCCAAACAATGTTGGTATAAGATATCTTTGACATATATTCAATGTCCACAACAAAAGTAGGGGATTGAGTCAAAAACAATTTAAAGTGTTGGGAAAAGGGAACATTAACTAGCTTCAAGGTCTCAAGCAAGTACCTCTTGATTACTTTCAAGATATAATCAATTTGGGACCAGTATAATAGTTTACTTGGTCCGTCCCTTACAATTCACATGCCTAAAATCTGTTTTTTTTGCTCTTAAATATTTCATCTAAAAAACACTCTTCAATTAAAACTTAATATAATTAATGAGCTTCATATTATTGAACATTACCAACTTATCATCTCAATTAAGTAGTAGCTAAAGAATGCTGTTTTTAACACATTTAAAGTAAACACATGCATCATGTGGGCTCTTGTTAAATTGGTTATCCAACATAAAAGAGTCAAATTTCCTATATCATTGTCTAGATGCTCATTTTAATCCATACAATGATTTATTTAAAAGAAAAACCTAGTTAGGTTTGAAATGATTTTAATAATCATCAGGAGGTTTCATGTATAATTTCTCATTAAGGTTGCTATATAAGAAGTCAATTTTCACATCTAACTATTCTATGTGAAATTCATTAAAATTAGAGAACGTAAGAATCAATTGAATAAAATAACGATTAACAACTGGCGAAAAAATATCAGTATAATCAACACCCTCTCTTTTAAGGTAACCCTTGGCCACTAATTCATCCTTGAATTTTATTTTATTTTCATCAATGTTATCTTCCTTTCTCTTATAAATTCATTTACGCTCAATGAACTTATAATTATGAGGTCTATCAATAATAAACCAGGTATGGTTTTTATTTAAGGATTTAATTTCTTCATACACGGAATACATCCATTCTTCTTAATCTCTATCATGAAGAATTTATTATAGGTTTGAGGATTATCATCAATGAGATACTAGGAACTATGAAAGGAAAAAGAATCCATATCATATCATCTAAATAGAGAAGGAGGTCTAGTGAATCTCCTAACTCTATCTCGAGTCAACTGGTAATTACTATTATCATTAGGAGGATCAAAATCTGAATTTGAATAAAAATGGACTCATTTTGAGTCTCACTTTGAGGAACAGGTGGAGGAGGCTCAACAAAAGCCTCAAATGGAGTTGAAGGATGAGAATCGATAACCTTATTATTTGATGTATTATCTCTGTCACATGTGAAAGACTTAGATTTAGAAGAACAAGACTCATGAAATAAAACATCTCTACTGATTATACACCTATGGTATCAAAGTTTGTCAACCCACAACTTATATCCCATGAAACCATTAGGGTATCCCATGAAAACACACTTAAGAGCTCTTGATTCCAAATTATAAGTTTTAACATGGGAATAAGTAGTACACCCAAAGACTCTTAGGTGTTTATAGGAAGGTGAATTACCATGACACAGTTCATCCAGGGTTTTAAACTGGTTATTATTAGATTGAAACCTGTTAATCAGGTACACTATCGTAGTGGAAACGTCTTCCCAAAAGGATTTTGATATAACTAAGCATGAAAACATTTTTTAGACTCACTCAATAATAGTTCTAATCATGATCTCAACAAGAACATATGTTGCAGGGTATCCCAAATAGTCTAGTGTCTTTCTATTTCCTCAAATTGACAGAACTAGATAAAATCAATAAACAAGTACTCCAAACCATTATCTGTTCTCATGACTTTAATCCTCTTTCCAACCTAGTTTTCAACAAGGATTTTCTATGTTTTAAAGGTTTCAAAAACATCAGATTTGTTTTTGAGTATATAAATCCAAAATTTTCTATATCATTCATCTATAAAGGTAAAAAATAGGAACCTACACCATTGATGTGGTTCTAGAAGGGACCTATAAATCATAATAGATGAACTCTAATACTTGAGTAGCCTTAAACCAAAACTAATCCTCTTACACATAACCATTATGAAATATTTACAAAAAATGGGAGATTTATTCGTGAATTTTTTTTAACAACCCCTATTCACTCAATTCCTCTAGTACCATGGAGATAACATGCCCCGATCTCCTATACCATAATAAAGTGTTATCATTATTACTCACATACACACTTCCTAACTTCCTTGAATGGGTCATCCCATTCAACACATAAAGTCCATTAACTATGGATCCTTTTATTATAGTTCTAGAGACCTTTTAGATCATAAGGCATCCTTATTCAGACCTAAATACATACCATTTATATTCTAGAATACCAAGGTAAATCAGTTTTTTATGAAGGTTAGGGACCCACCTAACACCTAGGAGGGTGATGAAATAATGATTATCTAATTTTATAAGAACAAAACCTCTTCCTTGAACCTTACACTTCTTGTTATTCCCTAAGATTACATATCCCTCTAATCTCTCAACTAACTCAAGGAAATACTCTCTTGAAGGAGACATGTGAAAAGAGAAGCCCAAAAGCGGAACCTACTCATCAGTGAGTGCATGCCTAGATAAATTTATAAATTTAAACAATTCATAACTAGATTCCAAAAATAGGGATTGGACAACTGGTTATTCAACCTTAGTATTTTGTTTAGGTTTTCTACACTCGGGTCTTAAGGGCCTGAGCTTACCATATTTGTAACACACAAACTTTCTATCCTTATACTTTGACCTAGGTTTGGGTTGTTTATTGTTCTTTCCTTTCTCTTTAACCTTTTCTTTATTTTTACCCTTTCATTGTGGATTCCCTCTAGTAAATAGAACCTCAACCTCACCTTTCATTTTTAGGATTAGAATGAAACTCCTTATAAAACATAGTAGATTTAACCACTTTAAGGCTAAGAGAGTCACATCCATACATCATAGTTTCTACTAGTGTGTTGTAGGAATTGTCAAGAGAAATCAAGAGGATCATTGCCTAATACTCATCATTAATAGTAACATTGATGTTGGTCAAATCAAGTATGAATTTATTAAACTCATCCAAATGGGGTTTAATAGAAACACTAGAATATATTTTAAAGGTGAAAATGTGATGTTTCTTATAAATACTACCAACTAATGATGTTTTCATATAATTTTTTTCTAACATACATCATATAAAAGAAGTAGTAGATTCAAAAGAAACATCTCAAAGGACTTTGTCACCAAGAGGTATCAATATAAAACTATGGGCCTTAAAAAGAATGTCATGAGGGACATCTTGATACATAGTAGAGGTATGGCCATCAATAGTAAGAGACATAATAGGTTTCTTTAGTCCATAAAAGGCATCTATGAGGTCCTATTGAACTAAAAAATCCCTCATATTAATTCACCACAAATTGAAATCATTATCTCTATAAATTTTTTCAATTCCATACTTAGAAAATTCCATTACTTATATGGGACCTATGATACCAATTTTTTGGGGACAATGTTAAGAGCAGGTCCTTGAGAAATAGTAGAGATCACTGTATATGAAACAAGTTTCTCTTAAGTTAATGAATTTGAAATTAATATGTATGATAATGTTAATAATGAGTATGTATACCAGAAAAATTACAATGATTTCAGATAAGTCTTAATGAAAACAAGAATTTAGAATCGAAATTTTATTCAAAAGGCTCAAACAATACAACTCATTCAAACATAATCAATAATAAAAATTGAATCGAACAAAGAAAGAAAGAATATAGTAAATAAGAACACATGATTTAACATGCTTCGGTCCCTTTAGAGCCTATGTGAATGAAAATAACATAATCCCACACAGACAAATTTTATTATGCTCAAAGAAAAGAAATAGTTATAAGATAAATAATACTAGAATGGATCAACATAAATAAGAAAAGATCTCCAACCAACTTTTTTGAAAATAATTAAAAGAAGGTAGAAGAGTATATAAACCTGAACATATTTAAATCTATATCGGGTATTTATCTCTTTGTGGTATATGAATCTGCACGTTTGGACTCATAGTGATGCATTCAGGCCTATTCTTTTATATCTCAAAGCAGATCCTCACAAGTTCTTCCAAGTTTTTTAAAATCCATAATTCTTCACAAGGAATAATTATTGTCACAAAATACACTAGGAATGATACAACAAAGGAGTTAATGAGGATATGATAGGCTCATAACTAACAATATTAGAAGAAGAAAACTCTATTGAAGATTAGGGTTTCAATATAGAAGAAATAGGAGTAAAACTGGGAGGTAGAGAATAAATGAATCCATCAGAAAGGATGAAGCCATAGGGGGTCATTAATCCCCTTAAAAACCACACAAGCCAGTGTAATAGCTAAACCAACCAGATAATTCTATAGATCCATGTTTAATATAAGAGAAACAACACAACAATAATCGAAGGGTTATGCAATGTAAAGGTTAGGGACACCCACATAAGGGTAAACCAGAAAACATGTAAATGTAACTAAAACCACAACATAAATGTACAAATCCAAAACCTAGATGTGTAAGGGTAAATGAATAGGGGTGACACCATGTAAGTGAAAACCCATAAGGGTAGCACCCACATAAGGGTAAATTCATAAGGGCACCACCTGTATAAGGTTAATCAACTCCCACATAAGGGAAAAGCAAAGCAACATGTGTAAGGGTAATACCTTAAGATCCAGAATCAAAATTTGAGTAGAATAATAAAATAATAGAATAATATTCACTTTTTATGAATTCATAACTATGTATAAATAAAATAAATATTAAGAAGTAAAATTAAACATGAAAACACATTAGATTCATCAAAATTATAATAGATAATATTTAGTTTTCTCCCTAGTCTTAGTGAAATTTATTATGATTTAAAGATATTTATGAAAATTGATATCACATAAAGAATATAGATAAAGAAGATGTTGAATATCCCCATATAAAAAATATTAATAATGAACAAAAATTGATTCGATAGAAACTTTCAAGGTTTACATATAGATTTTGTAATGTAAATATATATACAAATGAATTAAATATAGTAAACCAAAAGTTTTCTGACCATGATATATTTATTGTATGTCATGACCATTTAGGTCATCTAAGACCAATAATGTTGTGGAAAATAATTAAATGTACTCATGTTCATCCCTTGGTTGATAAAGGGTTTTGACACCTAATGATTTCTCATGTGCTGATTGTTCTTAAGAAAAAGTAATTATTAGACCATCACCATCAAAATTTGGGACCGAATTCACTCTATTATTGAAATAAATTAATGGTAACATATTTGGTTCAATCCTTCCACCATGTGGAACATTTAGATATTTTATGATAATGATTGATGCATCAAATAAATGGTCCTATGTGTGTTTATTATCAACTCGCAACCTAGAATTTGTGAGATTGATTGCTCAAATAATATGGATAAGGGAACAATTCCCAGATTATTCAATCAAGCATATTCAACATAATAATTTTAGTGAATATTCATTGCATGAATTTAATAATTATTTCATATCAATTGGAATAATTTTTGAACATCCTCTAGCTCATGTTCACACTCAAAATGTCCTAGCTAAATCATTTATAGAGTGGTTATAACTTATTTCTAAACCACTTATCATGAAATCTAAATTTCACAGTTCAATATGGGGATATGTAATTTTTCATGCAGTAACACTAATTCAAATAATTCATCCAAGCTATCATGAATATTCTCCTTTGTAATTATCTTGTGTCCATGAACCAAATATTTCATATTCAAGGATATTTGGTTGTGCTATATATGTTATTGTAGCACACCCACAATGAAAAAAATGATACCCAAAAGAAGATTGTGTATTTACATTGGATTTTAATCTCCCTCGATCATTAAGTATTTTTGTGATAATGGAATTAGATGTATTCACTACTAGATTTGTTGATTTTCATTTTTATGAAAAAATGTTTCCAATATTAAAAGGGGAAAATTAACCGACATCGAACAAAATATCACGGAGGATGGCTTCATTGTTAAATCTTGATCCTTTTAAAAATATGAGTGAACTTTAAGTTAAAAAGATTATTAATTTCCAAAAATTATAAAATCATTTTCCAGATGATTTCAATAATTCAAATTGGGTTATAAAATCATATATACCCATTGTGAATTCACAAATAAAAATAGATGTCTTTGAAAGAAAACATAATGGTTTTATCAACAATGATTAAAATACATGCCTAAATAATGAGATACCACTTGGTTTAAAATAAAAAAATATTCATCAAAGAAAAGGGAAAAAACCTCTATTGGATGAATAAATAAATAAAGTTCAAGATAATGGAAATTTTCTTGATCATGATATTCCTCAAGAAATCAATTTACCAAAAATACATGATCATGATCAAGAGGAAATTTCTATAAATTTCACCAACACCAAAATATGTTATAACTGATTTGAGACCATTTTTTATGGAACATTTTCATTTAATGTGGAATTTTAAATTATTAATGGAGACCAAAAACCTAAAATGTTTAATGAATTCCATAATAGATTAGATTGATATCAATAGATATTTGTGATCCATTCTAAATTTAACTCACTTTCTAAACATGATGTTTTTGGGTCAATTATGAAAACCCCTAAAGGGATTATACCTGTTAGTTATAAATGAGTATTTTTGAGAAAGTGAAATAAAAAAATAAAGTTATGATATATAAATCATGACTTGTTTCTCAAGATTTCTCACAAAGTTTTGGGGTTGATTATGGTGAAACATATTTACCTATAATGGATGATATAAAATTTTTATATCTTATTACCTTTGATATACATGAGAAACTTGAATTATGCCTCATCAATATTGTGACTACAGACCTTTATGGTAATATTGATAATGATGTTTAGATGAAAATACTAAAAGGATTCAAAATAATAGAAAAATATTATGGATCTTAGGATCTTTATTTAGTTAAATTGAATAAATAACCATACAGATTAAAGTAGTCAGAGCATCTGTGGTATAACTATAGGAGTGAATTTTTGACGAAAGTTAATAAAAATGGTCCAATTTTCCTATGTGTCTTCATTAAGAGGACTGAATTCGAATTCATGATCATTGAAGTATACATTGATGATTTGAATATTATGAAAACTCTCAAAGAAATTTACAAGGTAGTAGAATATTTAGAGAAGGAATTTAAAATGAAAAACTTTGGAAAGAAAATTTCTACCTTAGATTAGAAATTAAACACATTGAAGATGGGATTTTTGTTCACCAATCACAATATACTACAAATGTCCTACAAAGGTTCAATATGGACAAATCACATCCATTAAGTACACCAATTGTTATAAGATCTCTTAATCAAGATAAATATCCTTTTAAACCATGAAAGGATAATAAATAACTTGTTGGTTTTGAAGTACCAAATCTATGTTCTATTGGAGCACTAATATACCTTTTAAATAATACAAGTCAAAATATACTATTTTCTATGAGTTTATTAGCTAGACACAATTATAATCCTACTCATAGACATTGTAATGGTATCAAATAGATATTAAGACACCTTCAATGATTTGTAGATTAAGAGTTATTTTATTCTAAAAGCTCTAAACCAAAATTAGCTAGTTATGTCGATGATAGATACTTGTTTAATCAACATAAAGTAATATATTAGACTATATATTTATTTACATATGATGAAACTTCCATTTCTTAACACTATAAAATAAACCATTTCCGTGGATTCTTCTAATCATGATGAATTGATTTCAATTCATGAAGCAAGTTAAGTATGCATTTGGATGGGATCATTTATTCATCATATTAGAAGTAATTGTGGATTATATTTGAATAATGATATTCCAATCATATTATATGGTGATAATACCACTTGTATAACATTAATAAAATGAAGTTATATCAAAGGAGATAAAACAAAACACATCTCACCAAAATTATTTTTCACTCACGAAATTCAAAAGAATGGTGAGATTTATATACAAAAAATAATATTTTAGGTTAATATTTCAGATTTATTAAAAAATGCATTTCTAAATGCAAAATTTAAGAAATTTATTTATAAAATTAGGATGAAAATACTGAAGACTCTATCATGACACTATGTGGGTGTTTGAATGGGGGGTGGAAATTATGTACTATTTTCCCCTTCATTAGGTTTTCCCACTAGGTTTTCCTAAATTTTTTTTTAACAAGGTAGAATGACATGGAATTCAATTATTTTGGATTTACTGGTTTTTACCAAAAGGTTTTTTAAGTGAAGATTAAATAAGGTTAAATGAAAATATGACATAAAAGGGGGAGTGTTATAAAACATTATTTTTGGATGTCATAATCATAGTAACTCCCCATTCCCAACAAACCCTTCACATTACAACCATTCATATGCCAACTCTTGGTTTCTAACCATTAGATTAAAAAAGAAGAATAAGGATTGATCTACACCATTGATGGAATTTTAAATTTAGTCTATAAATATGTGAATAATATATTGAATTTTATATCTTTTCCTCACATTGCATTATCTATTTCTTATTATTAACATTTCTCTTATTATACTCACTTTCCATAAATTTATTTTTTTGTCTCTATTGATTTGAATTTGATTAATGCTATATTTGATTTCGAAATCCTTCACACTTTCAAATGGTATTTGATTAATTTAAAAAATAATAATAATTAAAGGGTATTAACCCTATTTAGTTCAAATAGAAGATATAACATTAATAAAACTAAGATTCCTTTCATTTTGAAAAGGGAATTCTCATGTGTGGCCTTTTTGAACCCTCCACACATGACAACCCCCCTCCCCCATGAAGAGGTCACTGCCTAGAGGTAGAACCCTAGCCAGGGAAGGAGTTGTTGCCATCCGAGATGGAAGAGCGTCCCGAAGGGTAACGACCCAATCGACGATGGTTCATCAAAGAAATCCGTTAGCATAGTGGGCCGCACCTCATTTTCCCCACCCAATCAAGACCGAGTGAATCGACAAGACGGGTGGATACTGGGGGAGAGGTTCATCCTGAAAGTGGAATCCCAGAATTCGAACCCTGAACCTCCCAAAGAACAACGTGTTTGTACCAATCACCTTCACCACTACACCACCAACAAAGTGGAATTAATAAAACTAAGATTAAAAATACTTGATTTTCAATAATGAATGAATTAAAATCTTAATCTACCAGAGTTCAAGGAATTTACAATATTGGTAAAAATTTATCTATTTAAGGGAGTTATAAGAATAATGAGAGTAATAATCTTCAATCAAATTAAAAATATTGTATACACAATGAATGTTAATTCATATATTCATATGAGTATATGCATGATTTAGCGTTATTTCATCAGACCATATACAAAATTGATGAGGCATGAATCAAAATCAATATCTTAGAATACATGAATATTTATACCATACTTATAATAACATTGTGATATCTATAAAACATTTTTAAATAATCTCTTATATTGATTATTTAAATATCAAAGTTTTGGTTTTTACTATATACTATGAGTTTCCCAATTGTTCTCGTAAGATATAAATCATATATACCTATGATTATTTTATTAGATAAGGAATTATTTATATTTTTAAAATCCATAAAACTATAGATAATGATCATTTACAAAAGGATTATAAAAAATGAACATGAAATAGATTTTATAAAATAAAGGATGAACTATTATAAAATTAAAGAACTAAACAAAGTAATTTAAGAAGACGATAAAGAAGAAAAAAATTATTATATTTGATTAATGTCCTCACTTCAGAACTGAACCTCCGAACATTTAAAAAATTGAAATATGTATTTACACTAATGACCATATCACAGTCTATGATATATGTCATGTCACTATATATAATATCAAGGTTATAATATATGATTTATGTATATCATTTCAAGTGAAATACATGAAATGAAATGCAATATATCATATCATATACTACCATTTATTTATCTATACATAAGTTATCAAAAATTTTCTCTATAAATGTTGCAACTATAAGGTCTCAAACACCCTATGAGGGATGGGAGTGAATCATAGTGTTCAAATTCTTTTATTGTTTATATATTTTTCTTATGTCAGTAGGAACACTCAAACATGTTAACTCAAATCAATCTAGAACAACATCAAAATATGAAGAATAAATCATAGATTCATGATAATTTTTACTTGGATAAACATTAGGGGCTATATTTAAGGAGAATACACTGACAATGTGTAGATGTATAAAAAATTCACTAACTCATTATTGTGTGATTATAAGTTTTAGGAATAACTCACCACTGAATCCAAGGACCACTATCTCTTTTAATCCCTCTACTCACTCCTCCATGATAAGGTAAAAAATAATATGAATCATAGGTCATTCATAATGAAAAGTTCAAGAATAATTAATTCACTATTCCAGATTTAACATTCCTCTTCAGTCCCTTCAAAAACAATTCACTCATTGTAAAAATCAACTTCATTTTACACATGTCATAATATTATTGAACATTAAAACCATTTATTATAATCAAGAAAAATATCCCAAGAAAATAACACACTATATAATATGAATAATTTAATAAAACCACCACATGGCCTTACTAACCACGATTTGGTTTCATGGTCACGTATTTGGCACTAAAAATGATAGCTATTCAAATATTAATATCCATGAAAATCCCCCCATTTACATCTTTTGAAATTCATATACGATTCACAACATTAAATAGAGCCTTCATCACTATGTTATATTTTTACCCCAATGGAATTATTAGCTTTTAATAACTATTTTAAATAAAATGATCACCTCAATGATTACTGTTATGATCACTTTTCTCATTTTTCTAAAAAATGTCTTGAATAAATGCCCATAATTACCTCACACACCTTTTTTGATAGGGATTATATAAAATAAAAAATTGAACCTCAACATGTATTATAATATGGTGTGTCCAATATTTTATATTTTTATTCAAAATTCAAAACCACCTTCCAACCTCCATCTGTTTACCCTTAAACTCTTAATTTTTCAAATATTTCATAGAAACCAAGACTAACTCTATGATGTTATTTAGAAAACCCATAGTGTATATGAATTTTTTCAAGACTATTCATTTAAAAAAACATATCCTACGATGGTGGTTTATAAACCACAATGTGATTTTCTAAACAATGATGTAGTTTCCCCTTGTGGAAAATAATAACTTCCACTTCTCTTACATTATCCTTTATCATGGACCATGACATGTTCCAAGACCCCTTCTATGTAATAGTTTGTTTTCCTCTATCAAAAAAATCTCCAAAATTTACTAAAAAATTTCTAATCTTCTTCAAACTTTAAACCAATTCACATTCCTTAAATTATTTCAAATTTTCAATAAAGACACACACTTCTGATCACACTTTAATATCATCCACCTTTTACCAACCTTGGTTCCAATATTCCCCCCCTTTGTGTTTGTTTGAAATACCCAAGTTAATTGCTAAGATTCTTAAGATTATAAATGTATTGTTGAAAAATTTAAAAACTCTTAACAAATTAAAATAATAATTAAAGTTATCATTTAAAACTCCAAGCCCATGTGATCAATGATTAGTATAGAAAATAAGAGTAATAAAAATACTTATTTGCGTTCCTTAAACTTTTAACTCTGGAAACCACAAGTCTGATATGAATTACACTATCTTCATCATTCCTTTATGTAATTCCCCATGAATTGTATATCCTCCTACTTTTAATACCAAGATAGTTCCCCACACAAGTTTATGTACCCCCTATATTTTAGAGTTAAATACATATATGATTCCCCCCTTTGACATTAAAATCAAAATGGTACAATACTTATAATAGATAAGAATCCAAGTTAAAAATTAAATATATATTAATACAGGGGATGCACCAAACATACATAAACATTGGGAGGTGGTTGAACATCAATATTCAATTGATATTTATTAAACACTACTGTGACCAATTGTTTTATGAAAATATCCATCCCTTGTTGATTTTCTCTAATGTTCTACATTTTGAATTTTTTTATTATGACTTTTATTTGAAAAAGTGGTATAAGATTTAAATACAATTAATGTTAAAATTTTTTAATGGATTTTTTATAATATTTTTTATGCTTTTATTATCACATGATATCACTATAGGAACCTCAAATGCTTTAACAATATCCTCCAACCATTTATTCATACAAATTAGTTGGGTACATGTCTTTGTTTCCAAAATATACTCCACTTTAGTTATACTAAGTGAAATAATTTATAACTTCTTACTAATACAACTAACTCACTTTATTCAAATGAATAATTATTACCAAATTGTATATTTTTCATCCATATAATTTCTAGTCGAATATGTATATGAATAAGATACTCAATCTTCCCCTTTTCCAACATCATAGACCAAACCATAATCAAGTTTTCTTTTTAGATACCTCATGATTCACTTAAACACCATAATATGATATTATTTTAGATTAATTGGAAACCTTTTAGTCAAACATGTTTCATAAACTATATCGAGTCTCATTGGTGTCAAATACAATAAGTTACCAATCATTATTTAGAATGATATCAAATAAAAAACCCTTATATATTCATTGTTTACATGATTAGTTACAACAATTATTGGTGTTGAAACCATTTTCAATATTTCATATAAAACATTTTCAATATATCCTTCTTATGATATAAAAATATACTCACCATATTGATTGAATTTTAGGTTAAGAAAGTAAGTGAGTTCTCTAATCATTGACATATCAGACATTGATCACATTAAGTTTTCAAAACATTCTACTTATTTTTATTTTAAGTATTAATATGATATAATCAATATAGATGTATACCATTAATTTTTATTTGATTGATATTTTTACATAAAGGCTATGATCAAATAAACCAATTTTGAACCCCAATTTTCTTCAAATATGAATCTAAATGAGAACACCAAGATCATGATGTTTTCTTTAATCCATATAAATATTTCTTTAAATGACATACCTTTTATTTATCATTACCAAGTTTAAATACCACCTATTGTTCAATAAAAACATTTTGTATTAGAACTCCAATAAAAATGTTATCTTTATATCCATTTGATATATCTCGAATCCTATTTGAATTGACACCATTAAAAATAATCGGATTAGTTAAATCCTAGACACCAATATAAAAATATCTTCAATATCAATGACCTTGATTTGTGAATATACTTTAAAAAATAATATAGAATTATTTTATATCACACTCCCATTCTCATCATGTTTATTTTGGAACACCCATTTTCTAGAGAGAAAACTTGAGGGTCTACCCACATACATCGAAACCCATGCCATGTATGTGAGTAGGGGGTGAGTCTAATGAAATAATAGGAATCCCTATCTCCTAAATATTCTGAATACTAAGATGATTAAATGGATTTTCATGTAGTACATATAGGGAGTGAAAGTTATTATAATTCAATAAAGCCACCTAGAAATATAACAAAAATTCACACACTGACACACACATTAGGTTATTGTGTGATAACTACGCCACCATGATACCAGACCCCACATGCTTCATCCAATGCTAGTAATATGTCTATCATAACCACATAATAATAAATACCATTGGTTAAAGGCATATTAATAGTTTTTCTTGAACTTATAAAAAACCTATCAGGGAAAATCATTACCATAACTAGTCCACAATATGAAAGAAACCCATCATGTACCACAAGCGATCTGGGGAGGGATTCTCGATATCCAACCTTTCACACATTATAAACCATCCCCTTAGGGTAAGGCCCCATGGATACATCTAATATATAATAGTAAACATACACCAAGAGATATGAGGAGTGAATCTTAGTATCCAGCCTCTCACATAAGACAAACTACACCAATATGAGGTATGCCCCATGGTTAATCATATATCTCAATATCATAGAAAGTGATATGAGGAGGGAATCTCAATATCCAACCTCTCACATAATCCCAAAGATATCCATAGAGGTAGGTACCATGTAATAAGAAAAACCACACCATTAATAGGTGGGTACCATGTCCAATTGTACACCCATAACCTAGAAAATAACCAATTAGAAGAGGGAATCACAATAGCCAACCTCTCGCATAAGCTGAACCATCCACCCTTAGGGTAGGTCACATGGTGTAATCCAAACTATACCATCACTAGGTGGGTATCATTTCTTATAATTTTACTTCTCATATCATAACATTTCACTCAATCTCTGGTCTCATGCATATTATATAGTGAAAAAATAATAATATAGTGCAAAAATGGAAACACTAGCCCAACAACACATCCTAAGCATAAAATCACCATAGGAAATACCCTTGGCTTTCCATTACCAACTTCTCAAGGTTACTTACACTAACTATGTTTATGCACCCTAAGAATTCATAATTGAAGGATTTATCACCCAAAATCATATTCTAGACCACTAGGCTACCCAAGCCTCAATTGTGCTTGAACAGTTCACTCTAGGACCAATTTACCTAAGAGGATACCCCTAAATCACTTTACTATATTAGGAATGGTTCTATTAAACCCAAGAAATTTTAATCACCTCTACCCTATAAGGGGATATTACCTTAGTTTGGACCCACCCGACCAATTTGATACCAAAGACAGTGCATGACCAAGTCAATTCACACACCCGAATACAAAACCATCCATACATCCAAATATAAATTCCATAACATTGTAAGTAATTCCAATAAAACAATTCATAATAATTAAACATGAATAACATACCAAAAAATTATAGCTGGTAAGAAAAATAATCTTACATGATTTTAAAAATTGGGCATTTCCCACACAAGGTCAATCAAGCCAAAAAAAATCTAAAATAAGCCCTTCCATCTTTCCTTTAAAAATTAAATCAAATAATATTTACTAACCATTTAGAAAAATTAATCACATTACATCTTTACTATTTCTAGGACCTTGTCAAAAATATTAATGAAAAATTTATTTAGAAAATCCCACAACTATTTTGATATAGCATTTCAAAACCATCAGCTGAAATCATTCCTTTCATCTTGAATTCCATATTTAACCATTTTCATAAGGAATCAATTTTAATTAGATTCCCCATTTGAAATTATGATTTAAATATAAAAACACATTTTCCTTTAGAAATTAACTCACATCACTAAACAATCCATATATAGGGCCACTGACACCCATTTGACCAATGCGCCACCAATAAACCATTTATTAAGATATGCGATCATTATTGACTATTAGTCCAATGAAATCCCATCCTAATTTCTAGGACGAGATCATCCAAATCATGAAAAATGATAATAATAATCACAATGATAAAACAAAACCATAAAACCATAAAATTATCAAGATAATTATTAATGTAAAATCTATATACATAATTTGGTTTTAAAAAACCCTACTCATTGAGAAACTCTTATCTACCCAGCTCCGATCGAAAGCAATATGTTAATATGAAAAATACCTAATTTAGGGAATAACTGACCAAAAATAATAAAATTGAAAGAGAAACCATAAATAAACACCCAAGATAAGTTAGACTTACCTATAGCTAACCCCAATAACAAAAAACATGATGATCTAGAAAGACTCTATGAAGATTTTACTTGGGGATGAAAGGAAGAATGAGAGAAAAATCTATGGAATGTTCATTGTATTATATATGAAAATTGAATAAACTCCCTTTTATATTTCATTTAAATATTTTGACAATATTTTATAAAATATTGAAAAAACTCATCACATTTTATTTTTGGAGAACACTAGGACCCTTATGCATCACCCACCGAAAACCTTATGTATCATAGAGTGACTCACAAACTTAACATTGGTTTTCAAAAATTATATAATCCTTATATATGGGGGTACCCATATATAAAATTAACCCTTTAAATTCTTTACTTTACCATTTTTAAAAATAGTAGAACTCTTACATATGAGGGTACCCATACGTGTTATGCCCTGAGATTTTAGTATTAATTTCCCTTTAATAAATACTTTGATTAATATCTTTCTTCACATGAAACACTGAACTTAAAAAAACATGATAAATTTTATTGAGATAAAACATTACAATAAAAGTACACAAATCTATGTGTTACATACCATTATTGATTACATCTATTAAAAGTGCACAAATTAAAAGGGAACAATAAATAGAAACAAAAGATATCATTAAAACTAAGAGATCCCTTGGATTATCTTCACCCTTGAGAATAACCATTAGTATAAATAAAAATACAATGAGAAAGTCAATAATAGAAGGAGAAACCATTTTCCTAAAAAATTAATGATAAGTGAAACTTAAAAAGTGATAATTTAATGAATGATTTTATTAAGTCTATATATAGGAATAAAATCTAATCATTATAAATATGGTCATTGGAAATATGGTCATTGAAAATATGCTCATTGGAGATATGGTTATTGGATATACATGCATCCTATAAGTATACTAAATTTGTTTATTGTTAGAAAAAAATTTAAATACTATGTTTTATAAATAATAAATAATGAAACAAAAATATAATATTTAAATAAATTTTTTATTATAAAAATATTTTTATGTGTTAAAAATATTATTATCAAAGAATGATATGATAAAATTAGATTAATTTTTTTAATATAAATATATTTATATAATTAAATGACCACAATATAAATAATTAATTTTAATTATATTTGGGTTAAGATCATTTAATATAAAAGAGCATTTTTTTCAAAGAACTATTTTTCTAAAAGTATTGTATATTTTTACCTTAATAAAATAAATCAATAATAAATAATGTTTTTAATGAAATTTATTGATAATATACACAATTAAATAAATTAAAAATAACACTATAATTATTATTAGAAGATTATTAATAATAAATTCATTTTATGTTTAAAAATATATTTTATTAAAAATTTCCTTTTTATGTGCTATGAATTTTATTTTAAGAAAATAAATATACTATGGTTGAATAATGATAAATTATATTATTTATATAAATAATATATTAATTTTTTTAATTATTAATTGATATTAAATAATAATAAAAATAACTAGTGTATAAAAAGTCATTTTTCTACAATTTTTTTTTCAATATATCCTATTTTTTAAATTAAAAGTTAATTTTATAATATTTATAAATTGAATTTGATTAAATTAATTTTAAATTAAGAATTATCACATCAAAATTTAAAAAATAGGTGTTATATTTAATATTTTTGGTAAAAAAATAACCACTAAGGTTAATTTTTAATCAAGGTTAATATGGGTAAAAATGTAAAACTTAAATGACTTGAATTTTTTTAATTGTACATGACACTTAAACCTTATAGAATAATTTTGGTAGGTTGTAAATTCATAACCATATTTCTCACCAATATTTCCTCACCTAACTCACTCAACTCTCATGTAATTCCATTTTTACCACTTACCTAACATTCATTTCCAAGACAAAGTCCCTCTTTCTCCCCAATAAATGGAGTTCACTTACACCCACTTCAAGGCACACCTATCATTCAAAATTATATTGAATATATACCTATTTTACCTACCCTAGATTTATATTTCATGTTTTTTTATCCAATTTTTCTAATAAATATCCCTAAGTTTCTCATTTCTAAAGGACCATTCAAGAGAAGATTCAAACCCTCAACCTGAGTATTGTCGACTCTAACTTTCTCTTCTCTATATTTCTCATCCAGCATCCTAAAAAACTATTCTAACCATTATAATATAATTAAATCAGTATCATTATTATACTAAAATGTTATTATATTAATGTAACAACCATTATCTACCTTTATCCCAACCATTCAAAAATATGAAAATGTCATTTGTGTTACGTGCAAACTACCACATCCATGAGATACATGTTTCATTTTTTATAACCTACATACATGTATGGTTATAATAATTAATTTAATTAATAAATATAATATTTATATAATAATTAATATTCTTGAAAGATATATCATGATCTACCCTCCTTATCTCTCATTCACTAAAAAAATAAAAACATCACCCGTGCGTATATGTGGATTATCACCTCCACGAATGATGTGTTTTTTCATCACCAAATTTTATGGATGGTTATAAAAATGTATTTTATGAATATATATGATATAAAAGAGAAATATATGTCTTTAATATGATTCTTTAAGGATAAAACAAGAATTAACAATCATTATATAGAAACCCATTGATATCGGTAAATTATCCGAAACAACCTCATCACCAATTTCATCTTCAAGAATCATAACTAAAGATATCACAGAATGAAATTATAACTTTATAAATCATTATTGAACTAATATTCCAATATATTAAATAATCTAGGAATGATTAACTTTGTATCAAATAATGAGGATCGATGCCGCCTTTATAAAACTCATAAGAAATAATCAAGGATACTAACATCCTATGATGAAAATAAACTACAACTAACTAATATATGTGTAGAAAATGATTATAAATAAAGTATATAAAAGTTATTAAATATGAATAATATTATGGAATAATTTATTAATATGGTTATTTTTTATATAGGAGGTTAAAGTGATTTTGTGGAAGTCAAGTTCTAAGGTAAGAGTTTTTTATCTCAAATTTCTTTCTCTAATACATATTCCATATTCATCACTTATTTATTTTTATGTAATGTATATACTTAAATATATAATAATCTTATCATAAATTTTATAAAATTAAAGGTCTTTACAAATTCATTATAGGATCTATTTTTCAATAGATTTTAATTCAATTGTCACTATATCCATAAGTGCTTTTGTTAACTCAATTTTCATTCACCGAGTTATGATTATTCTTCTTAAAATTTACTATTATATGTTGGATACAACCTATACTATGATTGAATTATATTTCAATTCATCTCATGTTTTTGGTATTTACATTTCTTTCTCATTAACTCCTTTTCAATGGGTTTTTACCTCAATTATTCTTCATTTATAGAATTATTTCTTTAAAAAATGCAACAATGTTAAGAATAATGCTCAGCCTATTTTATGGTTGTTTCTACATGATGTATGTAGAGGCCTATTTTTTTCCTTGTAATACTTTTAAATATTTGTAGATATTTTTTCAGAGTCATACACTGAGACGACATGAAATTCTAAAGCCAGGTATGCCCTGAATTAATTTTATAAAAATATTAAATATATTTTATATTATGCACATACGATTTATCAAAGAAATTAGGATAAATCTTAAACAAAATATTGGATCAGAAACCTGATACCATAGTTGAATTTATAATGTGGGGTTTAACCTAGTAAAAACCTAAAATAAGTTGGTGCGGAATGTTTGGATAAAATCGTCCATGAATGAGTGTCTTTAGTTAAATAAATAATTAGTTTTATTTATTTAATTAAATTGGTTAGACCTGATTTACAATTTAAATAATAAATTATGGCTAGATTTTTGGGGTTATCTGAATAACCCTAGGATCACTGAGAGGTGTTCTTCCACCCTCTCATTAGTTAATCAAAGTTAGAAGATGACAAAAATCCGGATCTAAGAAGATCGAGACTTTACAAATGAAAAAAATTCCCTAATTCATTTTTGAGTGTGTTATTCATTGAAAAATGATCCAATATCCAATTAAGACTTCTCAATTTGTGGATTTTAACCTATTGATTAATTTTTTTGAGCATAATCATCCTATTCATTGATTCACATCAATTTCATGACCTTGCATGTGCCCATGTACATATTTTAAATTGATTATTCAAATGATTTCTCACCCAAATATCCCTATTTGTATTCTTTATCCAATAAAACTTGGACAATGATTGTTTCACTATAGTTTCTGGTGATTTAGCCCCCTCCGTTCTTCAGGTTTTTCATCGATTGGCCTACGGGGTCTCGGTTCGAGATTGCTGGGCGGGACCGAGTCTGATTGGACCCCCATATTCATGACAGATTAACGTGCAAGGGAGGTATTGATGAATCAGTGATAGATTAAAATGGATAGTGGGATATGGGTGATTCCAGTATGGTTTTTTGATCTGGTGAGGAAACGGGAGAACCATGGGTGATGATGTGTGTAAGGCTTTGTATGGGTGGATTTGGAATCCATTTTTCCAACCACCGGACAACCGAAAACGATGAATCAAGGGTGTTCCCTTTGATTTAAGGTGGGTTAGAGGCAAGATAAAAAGCATTAGACTTAGATATAGATGCATGGGAGAAGATCTAACTTTATGGAAAAATCCCGACTAAACGCTGTATAGTTCCTAAGAACACATGGCGTGTTACCCCTAGGCTACGACAGCCAGGGTTTCTGGTGAGAAAATTATCACACACTATGGGACCCCCACATGACATGTGACCCTTGTGATAGTGAACCAATGTGTATTTTGAGAGTACACGGATATGGTCATGATACACAGACATAGTTGAGGAGCACGGGTAGTACCACGGGTGGTCAAGGTACACCATGTAGTCAACCCACACAATGTGTATGGATACATAGGAAATGATCCATGTACCTGTAGGGACAAGACCGGGTGATGGAGTGGGACCATGCACTGTGTGGGTCTCCTTACACACCATGTACCCCTACTTTCCTTGTGTGAAAACTTCAACCTCTCATATCTCATTTTTTTAGACTCAGATTTCAGCCCATGAGTAGCCTATGTTGAGTGTTTTTATATGTAGAACATAATGGTGGACTATATAGTTGATTTTGGGAATAATGTGATATTTTCTAGGTGTGATTCTTATTTAGGAGATGCTCGATGATGACAGTGATCATGTGGGATCATCAGGGGATTTAGAGTGGCACCCTCCAACTGGGATGGGCATGGTTCCTCTACCTATTTATAGAGTGGAAGCCTCATGAAGGATAGGGCATGGGTCCTCTATCTAAATTTAGAGCTGAAACCTCCTACTAGGATAGGACATGGGTCCTATACCTATCCATTGAGTGTCACCCTCCTACGAAGTTAGGGTATGGGTCCTCAACTACGATAGTGGAACCCTCCTGCTAGGCAGGGCATGGGTCTCCTATCTACTATCTATGTGGAACCCTCCTCTTGTATTAAGGTATGGTTCCTCGACTAATGGAGTGAAAAACTCTATCTTGGTTGGGAATAGGTCCTATACTGACTACTAGAGTGGCACCCTCCAATTGGTCTAGGCATGAGTCCTCTACCAACTATTAAAGTGGAACCTTCCAGCTAGGCTGGGTAGGGGTCCTCTACCGTTCACTTGAGTGGAACCATCATTCCAGGGTAGGGAATGGATCCTATAGATATCTAATGAGTGGAACACTCTTATTATACTAGGTAATGGGTAATATACTTAGATATTTCACCCCTTTTCTATGTGGCGTAGTGATGAGGTGTGGCTTGACTTGAATGTCGCTTCAGGTATACGCGTGAGATGTTGGGAATTATTTATGGAACTCTTGGAACTAATGATACTCTTTCCTAGGATGGTTTATGAGATAAAGATCCCTTTATATCTCATTTGGGTTTATTTGGTTGGAGAATATATATATATATCTCTATACATGTCATTGGATTTTTTACTCTCTTGCTTTGGGTTGAGCTGTCTGTCTACTGTCTATTTCTATCGTGTCTCTTACTACTCCCCCTTCATCTTTTGGGGTTTCCTATTAGGTATGTCTATACTCACTACTGAATGGGATTTTCCTACATGTGTTGTCTCTTTTGTAGAAGGAGGACAAGTCAGTGTTTACTACAGAGGAGTATAGGGATATTTAGTGAATTGGACCGCGTACAGTGGTTGAAGCTTAGAGATCCGGAGTATGGCTCTCTCAAAATTTTAATTTTCTAGTTTTTTTAGGTTGGTACATCTTTCTAGTTGGCCATGTATTTTTCTCCTTTACTTTTCAGTTTACACTGTAGTACTCTTGTACACCCTAGAGGTTTTTGTATGATGATTATTTTATAGAAATTACATCTTTTATCATTATTCCTTAGCACTTATATATTGATATGGTCAGATGTGTGCATACAGGTACATTAGGAAAAATCCTCCCATGTTAGATATACCTTTCAGTTCTTGTCACCAGACCTTGGCCTATAGAGGTAAGCTTGGGGTAGTTGTGGCTTGATCCATGTTGGGTCAGGTCATGAAATATTGGTGTCAAATATGGGTTGATCCTTGTGATTGTGTTTGAATTTGTCCCCTTATGAGGATTTAATTGGGATTTAGGGAAATGGTGTCAAAGTTTCTTGAGTGAGACTTTCAAGCTAGGGAATCCAGTGTTGGTTCGGTGGCTGAAATATCAATTCACTTGGATCTTGACTACCTTCTTATCGACTCATCATACCAAGACATTGGTTATAGGGATTAATGGTTCATGAAACATATAGAATATATTATTTGTATTTCCTTCTTGAGTCATCTCTCCATTGTATATATATGATCATCTAACCATGGTACATCTTTATTAAATTTTTAGGATGCCTCCACGATTCTAGCCAGCTAGGTTACAATTTCTAGATCATGAAGATGATATGATGAGGGATGAGGCCTTAGTTCAGGGTCCATCCTATGAGATTATTCCTCTAAGTGGATATGTAGTATCACCCCCAACTTTTGAGCAGTATATCATACCAATAGGACAGGCTGAGGATGCGTGCAGGCTTAATGCACTCTATGAGTTCTAGCTTTAGAGGTCGTTGAGGTTTTGTAGTGAGGTAGATCCCTAGGAAATGGAGGATTGGATAGAGTTATTGGTCCATGTTTTCAAGATTTTCTAAAAACTAATGTATTAGGTGGTTTCACTGGCATCTAGACTTTTCCATGGAGTAGCTGAGCATTGTTGTCTTGTTACATAGATGCATGATGAGTTGACTCTCTCCTGGCCTGACTTCAAGTAGCTATCCCATGAGGAGTAATACCCCTTATTTTTGTGATTGGTTCAAATTTAGGAGCTTCTAGAGATATAGTAGGGGGGATAATATTGGATGAGTATGCAACGAGGTTCAAAAACCTTATTTGGTACTACCTTGTGCATTCCCATCTATTCTAGGGTGTTGGTAAGAGAACTGGTGACATATAGATTCCTATCAAAGGGATTCCACGTAGATGGAGCTGACAATGGGTGTTACAGAGCTAAGTTTTCTACAGTATCTAGCAAATTCCATTTAATAGAATCTTGGTGCATGATACCTTTCCAAGATCAAGATTAGGCATATGGTCAGGGAAAACATAGAGGACCAGGGAAACCCAAAGAGGGGAAGTGATATGCTTGTAATGGGTGAGATCACATGACATGTGAATTTCTGACCAGACGTGATGAGGAGATCAGGCAGATAGCGGATGAACCACCATAGAAGATGTGGCATTGTGATCAGGGATATCCTAGGTGAGGGAAGTATCCCCTTGGGAGGTAGAGCTGGCATTGGAGTAGGTGGAGCTTCAGGAGGTGGTGTAATATGCTATGATATCCTTTCACCACCACCACTAGGTGGCCCTTGTCAGGCTCAAAGATTTGGTTTTCTGGGATACAGACAGTTGCAGGCTATGGAGGCTTTCAACCTAGCGGCACACGATATTTTTTTTAAGAAGGTGACGCCTTGGCCCAAAACAACCAAAGCACAAATATTATTAAAAGAAAGTTTGAAGGAGTTAAAAATACGAGATCGTATTATAATATTTTTCATGAAAGGAAATAAGATCAGTGGGGAGGTCTTCAAACCAGGAAATGTCTTGATCTACTCCCAATGGAACATGAGATGATTAAAGGTACAATCTATATTTATTATACTCTTGAATCATTATTATTAGACATAGTTATGATTTATTCCTTCACCCATATACTCATATTGTGAGATTTTGAGCTCGAAGTTGAGGATTTATCCCAACATCTTTGTCTTGAGGTTCCTACAGGGAACACTTCTTCTATATCTTTTATCTACCCATAGTGAGAGCTATCGCTTGGTAGAGAGAGGTTATTGTAAGACCTTTTGGTCATCACTATGAAATCCCATGGCATCAAATTAGGTAAGAATTAGTTTTCCTTGGTTATATCCTTGATTTTATATCACCGTAGATGTATCAGATGCCTTCGCACTGATGGTACAATATTCTCCTTTACGAGTGAGAGAGATATCATGGAAGGGTGAGTGGGTTTTTCAAGATAGAGGCTACAACTATTTACCCTTAAGTTGGTGAGTGTATCCCTTAATGTATTAGGATCTTCAAGCATCTATATTCCTTCATTCATGGATAATTTTTTGGACATGTTACTCGATAAAATTCTGGGACTACCTCCAAGGTGGGAGATGGATTTTTTCATTGAATTGCATCTCAAGATTACTCTGATATCTTATACGGCATATAAAATGGCCCCTAGGAAGGTACGAGAGTTGCTGTTTTCATGGGAAGACCTTTGAGAGAAGGGTTTTATCAGACCCAGTGTATCCGCCCTTGAATGTCTAGTATTGTTCTTGCAAAAGACAGATGAGATCTTGTATCTTTGTGTGGATTATCATCGCCTGAACTAGGTTACAATAAAGAAAAATTAGCCCTTGTTGAAGATTAAAGACATCTTCGACTAGTTTCAAGGTTCAGGTTGGTTCTTGAAGATCGATCTTAGGTCCGACTACCACAATTTGAGACTTCACAAGGCTAATATTCCAAAGATGACATTCTAATGTTTCTATAGACACTATGAGTTCCTGGTGATTCCCTTTAGTGTGATAAATACCCCCGCCATGTTTATGGATTTGATGAACTATATTTTATAGATGAAGTTGGAATAGTTTGTGGTTATCTTCATAGAAAAAATTGTTATATAATATGTTTCATAGGAGGAGCATGCATTGTACTTAAGGATGGTCCTAGATTTGCTTCAAGAGCACTAGATTTATGGAAATCTCTAAAATTTCCATTTCTGGATTCATGAGGTTCACTTCTTGGGGAATGTCATTTATGATCATGGTTTAGCTATTGACCCAGTGAAGATTGATGCAGTGATTTCTTGGGATCCACCCAAGAGTGTATTGGTGGTGTGGAGCTTTCTTAGCTTGGAAGGGCACTACAAGAATTTTGTCGTGGACTTCTCCAAAATTTTATCCCCTTTGACCGAATTGACGCAGAAAGGGAATCCATTTAATTGGATTGAGTTTTTCCAAAGGGCCTTAGATGAGTTAAGCCTAAGGTTGACAATTTCTCTTATTTTGAGTCTACTAGAGGAGGGCATGAAGTACACAGTGTATTGAGATTCCTTAGGAGTTGGGCTCAAATTCATGTTGATACATAGATAGGAAGTTATCACATATGGGTTAAGGTAGTTGAGATCCCATAAGAATAACTACACAAATCATGACCCAGATCCAACAACAATAGTCTTATCTCTGAGGATATTGAGGTACTATCTTTTGGGGGTGTGATTTTTGGTTTACTCAAACCACCATATTCTTAGGTTTTTCTTCACGCAGAGAGACTCAAACCCGAGATAGAGATGATAGTTGGAGTTCGTACATGACTATTACTTTGAGATAGCCTATAATTTGGGGTAGGGAAATGTGGTGGTAGATTAACTTAGAAGGAATTCCTAACTTTTTTGGTGTAGGAGGCATCTGAGTAGTTAGATTCCTTGCAGTTGACCCTAGTTGAGCAAAAGTGTGCATCTTTTCTTCAGTTGATGATGCTGACTCCTCCACTCCTCCAGCATGTGAGAGAGTCCCAGTTGGGAGACATTGACTATGAGGTCTTGCATTAACAAATATCCTCATAAGACTCACCTGATGGATTTTTTGAATGAGGGAATCATGTCATCCTTTTCTAGGGATGGATAGTGGTCCCAATCATAATATGGGATGAGGTGATGAGGGAGTTCTACACTTATCCTATGGATATACATCCCACTGTGGGGAAGATGTAAAAATCCCTTCAAAGTAAGTTTTGGTGGGATGAAATCAGATAGAGCATGACTGAGTTCATCTCTCAATGCCTCACCTGTCAGTTAGTGAAGGATGATCACCAGGTTCCAGCAAGTTGGTTAAAGTCTCATGAGATCTTGGAGTGGAAATGGGAAAATATATCCATGGAATTTGTGATAGGGACTCCATGGAAAATGAAGGGCCACAACACCATCTGGGTGATAGTTGACCAAATCATGAATTTGATGCACTTTCTTGCTATTAGAGAGTATAGTTCTATGGAGAGTTTGGGGAAGTTGTATGTATAGGATATTGTACACCTTCATTGAGTACCCTCGACTATTGTCTCTGACCAAGATGAAATATTCACATTATAGTTATGGAGATGCCTGTAGGAGGAATTACAGAATAAGAGGAGTATGAGTATTGCCTTTCACCCCCAGATGTATGAGAAGAATGAGAACACTATCTAGTTGTTGGAGGATATGATGATGGATTGTGTGTTAGAATTTGGTAGGATCTAGGAGGATCACTTTCCATTGGTATAGTTTGAATACAATAATATCTACCACTCAACTATCAACATGAAACCTTTTGAGGACCTATATGGGAGACCCTGTAGGTCACCCTTATGTTAGACAAAGATCGGTGATGCATATCTTGTGGGTTTAGAGATGGTGTACACAACACCTAAGAAGGTCCAGGTCATCCATGAGTAGATGAGGACAACCTAGAGCAGACATAAATCTTACACAGATCAATGTCGTAGGCCCTTGGAGCTCAAGTAGGGAGACCATGTTTTCCTAAGAGTCTCCCCATGATGAGGATTATGGAGGTTAAGCTGGGGAGGAAAGTTATCCTAGGGGTTCATTGGGGCATTTGAGATCTTTTATAGGGTTAGTGAGATTTCTTACCACCTCTCCCTTCCCTCATAGTTGGAGATAGTGCACAATATCTTCCACGTGTCATAGCTGAGGTGATATATGCATGAACCCACGCACATTATTGACTGGGGAGAGATGGACATCGAGGATGGATCCACTTTTATGGATCACCCAATGTAGATCAAGGATCAATAGGGTAAGAATCTTTATAGAAGGACCATCCCTTGGTTCGTGTGTTGTGGAAACACGAGAGCATGAAGGAGAGCTCTTGGGAGTGAGAGATCCAGATACGGGCTCATTATCACAAGTTTTTTGTTTAGTTTTAATTTTTAGGGATTAAAATATTGAAGTAGGGAATGATGTAGAGACCCTGTTTTTTTCTTTTAAGACTTTTAAATATTTTTAGATATATTTTCAGAGTCAATCACTAAGACGACATGAAATTCCAAGGCCTAGCGTTCCTGAAATTAATTTTATAACAATATTAAATATATTTTATATCACACATGCATGGTTTATAAAATAAAATGGGATAACTATTAAATAGAATATCATATAAAAAATATGAGACCACAATCAAATCCAAAACATGAGGTTTACCCTAGACATAACCTAAAAAAATTTGGTATGAGGTGTTCAGATAAAAGTAGTTGTGGGAGGGTGTGTTTAGTTGAGTAAATAAATAATTTTATTTATTTAATTAAATAAACTAGACCTAATTTCTTATTTAAATAATATATTATTATAGGATCACTAGGGCCAACCACATAACCCTGGGATCATTAAGGGGTGTTCTTCTACCCTCTCGTTGGTGAATTAGAATTAGATAACGATGAAACTCCAGATCCGGGAAGAATGAGATGCTATGAATGAAATAAATTCTCTCATTCACTATAAAGCATTTTCTTCATATAATAATGATCAAATATATAGGTAGGACTCATCAATTCATGGATTCTGTCCCTATTGGTTAAACTGTTTGAGCACGATCATCCTATTCTTTGATCTGAATCAATTGCAAGACCTTTCATGTGACCATGTACATATTTTAAATTGATTATCAAAATTATTTCTCACAAAAATATACCTATTTTTATTAATTTTCCAAGAATTATTGGACAATGATTTTTTCACTATTTTTTTCTGGCACATTTCCCCATCCGTTCTTCATGTTCTTTTCTAATTGGACTACAGGGTCTCGGTTCAATGTTGCCAAGAAGGACAGAGCCCAATCAGACCCAAATATTCATTATGGATTCATGTGTGAGGGATGGATTGATGAATTATTGACAGATTGTGATGAATAAAATTATATGGGTGATTTCACTGTGGTTTTTTTAATTCGGAGAGGCATTGGGAGCACCGTGGGCGATGATGTGTGTAAGGATTCAAACATGTGGATTTGGAATCCAATTTTTGACCACTAAATATATAGAAATGAAGAATCAAGGGATTACCCTTTGATTTATGATGTTTTGGAGGTGATATCCAAATCATAAGACTAATATTTAGATATACGGGCATGTATCTATCTTTTTGGGAAAATCCCAACTACACCCTATTCCATTCTGAAGAACACACGATGTGTTATCCCTGGGCTGTGGTGGCTAGGGTTTTAGGTGAGAAAATTATCACACATTGTGTGGGACCCCAATAAACCATGTGAACCTTATGATGGTGACTTGACACAAACTCTGAGAGTACGCAGATATAGGAAGGATACACAGACTTGACTTGGGAGCATGGGTAGGACCCCAGGTGGTTTAGGCACACCGTGTATGGGTACATGGTAAAAAATACATGTAATTGAAAGGAAAAATCGAAGCAATGGAGTAGGATAAATCACTGTGTGGGTCTCCTTACATTCCATTTACCCATAATTTCCTTATGTGGAAACTTCAAACTCTCGTATATACTTCATTGGGACTCATCTTTTAGACCGCGAGTAGCATATCCTAAGTGTTTTTACACATAGAACACAATGGTGAACTCAATTGTGTATTTTGATATATGATGTGAGATGTTTGGGGTGTGATTCTTATTTTGTCGATTCTCGATGATGGTAGTGATCGGCCAGGATCACAAGGGGCTTTAGAGTGGCACCCTCCAGCTAGGTTGGGCATGGTTCCGCTGCCCATCTGTAGAGTTGAAACCTCTTGTGGGATATAGAATGTGTCCTCTATCTACTTTTAGAGTGGAACCATACTAATGGGATATAGAATGGGTCCTCTACCTATCCACTGAGTGAAACCCCCCTACAGAGTTAAGGTATGGGTTTTTGCCTATGAGAGTGGCACCCTCCTGCTAGGTAGGGAATGGGTCCTCTATCTACTATTTGAGTGGCACCCTCATTTTTATTAGTGCATGGTTCCTCGACTACTAAAGTGGAACCCTCTAGTTGGGGTGAGAATGAGTCCTCTACTGACTACTAGAGTGGAAACCTCTAGATGGTCTGGGAAAGGCTCCTCAATCGAATACTAGAGTGGCACCCTCCAGCTGGGCTAGGCATGAGACCTCTATCATTCACTTTAGTGGCACCCTCCTACTAGGATAGGGCATGGGTTATCTAGATATCTAATTAATGGAACCCTTCTATTGTACTAGGGCATGGGTCTTCTACTTAGATATTGTTCCCCTTGATTATGCAGCACAATGGAGAGCTGTGTCTTGAATTGGATGGTGCCTCACTCTTCCAGATCATGATCTCGACTCCAGATCCAACTCTCAACTTCGTTCCCTTCCACCTAGGTTTTTGAGTTCTCCTAACAATGATGGAACTCTCCCCCTATAATGAATTATTCATCTTTCAGCTTCACTATCCCTCTATGTGGGGTTCGTTGTCTCCTTGGCAGTTTAGGGTTTTTTCTCCTTGTCCAGTTTCTCCAGGATTTCTATTTTTAGGTTTGTTCTCTCCAGGTTCTTTGGATTTGTCCCATTTTCCCCTCTTCCACCCCTAATCTGGGCCAACACACACATCCCCATCTTGGTTGGGTGTGTTGGTTTTTCATATGGGTTTGGGACTGTGGAGGTGGAAGTAAGGGAAACACGGGTTTCTCTATTTCGATGGATTCTTCCCTTAGTTTCTCTCAATTTGTATGGGGTTTCTCATTAGGGTTTCAATCCCAATTTCTCATTAGGGTTTCAATACCGATTCCCACTTCCTCATTCTTATTTCTTCTAAGTATGGATTTCCTTATATGTTTTTACTTAGGGTTTCCATACCCATTTTTCTCTCTTTCATTCCATGGTGGTTTATATTAGTCCTTTCCCTTTCTCTGCCACTCCTTCCTACTCTAGAATCCTTGTAACTTGATCCTTTCTAGGTTGTTCGGGTGCACCATATTCCATGGGAGTTTTGGGATGTGTCTAAGGATCGATAATTTTTCTCAGGCAGCGGGACATGTGGTGGATTTCTCTTTTTACTATGTTATTTTGGTTTATTTTTTTGATGATGTCTCTAGTTCTCCTTGACATCTTTTTGTGTTCATTATGGTGTTATGATGATACTTTATTTGATTTGATGATGAGGGATAAATACAAGGATCTACGTTTAATGATGACTTCTCAATGGACTGCGATGTTCTCTAGTGGGAAGGTATGGTGTTTGGACGACAAAAACAACAGAGGAAATGGATTGGTGACAATGGTAGTGATGATAAATAAGTGGACATACGTGATACGGTGGTGAAGATGACCAGTGATAGGTAATTTTTGTGCCCCTTTCCAGGATTGTGATGATGGGGAGGTGAAAGGATAGGGAATTCGATGTGATGGGTGTGTGAATCAAGGCTAGCATGTGTCTTGAGATGTCTCATGAACCGAGATGAGCGATGACGACTCATAATTTTGAATTTTTAATGTTGGTGATGTGATATTTTTTCCACCCTTTTTAAATTTTAGGTCCCCGCTAATCCTTAAAGTTGATTTTTAGAAAATGAAAAAAATGAATTTGGAGGAATTGGATGTCTCTTCAAATAGATGCATGAGATGCTGCGCATTTTTGATAGACCTCTTGGAACTGATGGAACTCTTTCCTAGGATGGGCTTTGAGAAGGATATCCCCTTATCTCTCATTTGGGAATCTTTGGTTTGAGAATACATATATATATATATATATGTATATATTTTTATCCATGTCATTGGATTTTGTACTCTCTTACATTGGGTTGAGCTGTCTGTCTAATATATATTCCTATTTTGTCTTTTACTTCCCCCCTTAAGATTTTAGGGAGACCTACTGGGTATGTATATACTCACCCCTACATGATATTTTCCCACACATGTCATGTCTTATGTAGATGACAGATAGTTCGGTGGCGACTATAGAGGATCATAGGGATATCTTGTTCATTGGAGTGCATACGATGGTCAAAGCCTAGAGATCAAGAGATGGGATCTCTTAGATTTTTAAATTTCTCATTTTTTTAGGTTGGGACATCATTCTGGTTGGGAGTTTATTTTACCCCTTTACTTTTTAGTTTACACTATCGTACTCTTATACACCCTAGAGGTTTTTTTATATGCATGGTTATTATCTAGATATTGCATCTTTTTATTATTATTCCTCTACACTTGTTCATTGAGATGGTCGAGTGTGTGTGTACAAGAATATTAGGCCAATGCCTCCCATGTTAGATATGCATTTTGTAATTTTTTGTCAACCCCTGGCTATTGGAGGTGGGCTTAGGGTAGTTGTGGATCGAGCCTCATTAGGCCAGGTCATAAAAATGTACATATTCTATATTTCTCTAAATGATTTTATTTCTTATTTTGAAACATAAATATGGATTATTTTATGTGTTATCATTATTTAACTTTTCCATATTTTGAAATAATGTTTTACTATCCTTTTATAATATGGAATTCAGTAAAGGTATTTTTAAAATATTCAAAAGGTTTATCCTTTTATGATTATATATTTTATATTCTACTCCAAATTTCACATGGATAAAATTTATGTATTTTAAAAGAAAAATTATTGAAGATTATTTTTAAAAGAATAATTTTTCAAAATTTTTCACTTCACATTTTCGAAAATGAATTTTGAAACTGACCTATAATTTCACATTTTATGAAAATGTTAGAAACATTTTCTAAAAACTATTTTATGGGTTTTCTTCCATTTCATGTTTATCTAAGAAGGATTTATTTATTTAGAAGTTATGTTTCATGAATCAACCTATGAATTATAATATACCATTTTTCTTTTGGGGGATTACACTCTTAATATCAGATTATCCAATTCTTGATCCATTCTTATGTGTTATCATTCGAAGTGTTCTTCTTACAAAGTGTTTCTTATCCATGAAAAAATCATTTGGCATTCCTTATATAAAAATTGGGATATGTTCTTTTGAAACAATCAATATTATTTATTTGGATGTCTTATGATGATGATGTTTTAAGGAAGTTTTCATGAAACCCATTTCTTTCCCATATGTTAATTAAGCTATGATGAAATGATAAATTTTTTATGATCTTGTTCCAAAATTATGTATGGTTTTCAATATGTGATGGGTGGGACTATAATTATTTATTCCTAAAATAAATTGGGTAATATTTTATATAACATGAGATCAAAGGGTACATAAGAGGTAAACCCAAGCCCAAGAGAGTATGCAGCTATTTCACCCAATCCAAAGAGGGTACACAGGTGGTTAGCCCAATCCCTAAAAGTTACACAGGTGGTTAACCGAAGCCTACTATGTGTTGAATGTCATGGTGGGTATCCTTGACATATGATTTCAATGATTATTCTTATGCCACATTCTTATTCCATATTAATATGCCTATGATACGATCTCATGGATTAAGATTGTTTGATGTTTCACACTCTTATGACTCATGTATTATGTTATAATGATGCTTTATAAATGACTCATGATTTGAGATTTATTTCTCTGGGTATGAATATCTTGGCAGTGAGCCTTAAAAAAGAAAATGATTTTTGATGCTTATGTTTGTGACATATTTTTTTTCAACATTCTCATGTTATGATGACTTGTGACTTATGTTATGCTTGGATCCTTATGCCTTGTGTATTATTGATGATCCATGTTTATTTGGGTATGATTTTCTAATGTTATGTTCATGGACCTTGAATAAATCTCATACCCAAAAGCTTATCTTATGCTCACTTATGACCATCAATTTTTATCTTTTATATTTACCCTTATTGAGCATTTAAACTCACCCCTTTCTTATATTTTCATTTTTAAATCTTGGATCACTTGGGATACTTCTGAGAGGCGGGTGAACTATTAGTATTTAATTTATTTTAAAAATTATTCCTTTTTGAATCAAAACCAAGTAATTGGTTAAGGTCATGCTTTTACTCATAAGAAACTCTCCCTCACCTATATGTAAAAAATTAAAAGACAAGTTGCACATATGAAATGTTACATGGTTCAACCTTAATGTGAGAGCCTACTACTTGCTTTGTTCAAATATTGTAGAGTACATAAATTTTCTTATCATTATAAAATTATAGGGATTAGAAATTACTGAAATTGGAACATAAGGTTTGTGTAAGGGTTGGTGTCCTGAGAACCAACTGTTTTGTACTTTGATTACATGAATGTTCACTTATTATATATTGTTCATTGTTTTGCATGACTATAATATAATAATGTCCTGGAATGTTTGTTGCATTAATAAGGTCATGTAAGATCCCCGCTATGATGAGAACCTTGAAATGCTATAACAATATTCTTAAATAAAGTTCTGTGGTTGGATGAAATACTATGATAGGAAACATAGTATACAGACCATCATGTGCGAGTACTCGTAAGAAGACGAGACTCTCTATCATGGAGTTCGCACTTGGTAATCTCCAAGATGAGAGATTATGAGAACAGAACCTCCAGTAGCAATTCTGCATGTCTTGGTGTCATCGGACATTTCTATCTACGAGCGTGTGCAATGGTCCTTAGACTGGAATATTATCATTAACTCATGTCAGGACTCGCGCACTTAGATTTGCTGATTAAAACCGTCATGAAGAGAGTTTGCGGGAAGTAGGGTATGTTGGGTGCATCATGGATGACATGTTGTTAATGGATAAGTCAAGGAAGGATTTGTCCCTTCCATATTTATGGAAGTAGATATCTCAGGCCCTTTGATTGAAATAGAACTGTCAAAAAAATTCCATGGCCATGGTGACACGACGAGTTTATTTCTGGAAGTCAAAGAATGAAAGATCAATCATATAGGTTTATGATACTGCCATGAAACCTGCTTGATGAGATATTGAGACAAAGGGATTAAATTACACAGTAAGCATTTGTATGAGGTGATACGTCAATGCGGCGTCAAATTATCATCGGTGCCTTGACCCATTGCTAGACAGTAATCTTGGAATTTAGGCAAGCCCGCCTAATGCCAACGAGAAAGAGGCCCAGAGGATCACACACAAAGTGAATTCAAGTATCTAAAGTAGAATAAAGATTATTCCCTTACGTGGTTTAATAATTATTCAAGGAATCCTAAATCATTTTAATGTTGGAGGAAGAATAAAATGAAAACAAGTACACGCCATGTATTAATGATTACACGCCGTATAGTTTTTATTTTGAAAACAAGTACACGCTGTGTATTATTAAATGTACACACTGTGGAGTTTTTATTTTGGAAAGGAAATGAATAAATGAAAACAAGATATACACGCCGTTTACATTGAATGTACACGCCGTGTAGTTTTCAATGAAAAACAAGTACACGTCGTGTGTTTATGATTACACGCCATGTAGTTTTTCCAGTCGGGATTTTTAGGAAATATCGTGTTATTAAATGATATTTATTATAATTAGTGTGGGCACATGTCAAGGAATTAATGACTCGACATGGTTTTTTCAAAAGATTTAATGAAATAAATAAAACGCGTAACACATTTATTTATTGTCATAACTCTACAACCTCAAACCCGATTATAAATATCCTCACAACCCCAACTCTTTTACTTAGACAATAGAATCATTGTGCAAAACAATTTTGGGGAATTCTTTCAAGGCCGAAAGAGCCTCTTCCTCCAAGAATGCTCTTAAGAACGAAAGAGATCCTCTTACATCGGATCAAGACAATCTAAGGCGGACAATGCAAGCAAATGTTTCTCTATGCTTGCACCCAGAGACTCCTTTGGCAATGTCCAGAGATACGAGGTGCACGTGTGGATCACCGCTTGAGGAAGTCTACACTTGGAATATGCGACGCAATGATGAATCACATCAGAACATGATCAAGAATATCAACAAAGAAAGAACACCAAAATGTACTTCTTTTCAATTGATTAAATTAATTATAATCAACCTGTAAAGATCCTACTTTGTGGTTCCGAAACTTTCCTTTTCTTTGTCTATTTCTGTGATTCGATCCATGGAGACTGACGTTTATCATTATATTGATCCTATATTGATCATTGTTAATGAAAAAAAAAATCCAAGTGGGCACATCCACCCACGCGCTTCCGCTGCGCCCGGAACCTTCAGTTTGATCAAGAATTATCCACTTTTATTTACATGAAAGTTTGATTTTTTTAGACATGAACCACCTATTATTAAAATAATTTCCCATTTCTCTACAATGAATCATATCTTCATTGATCTTCCAAGATACTTATATATAAAATTTAGATCTTCTTCCAGAATTTCCTTGACTTTTAGAACAAATGGAATGTAATAAATAGTTGGTCTTCCTTCCTATCACCTGTTTAGAAAGAATATCTTGAGCTTTTGAGCATTTATGTATGAACTTTTCTTCTCCATCCTCAACAAAAAGTCTCCAGATAAACAACACTATGATGATATTTCCTTGAACTTCTCAGAAACACAATTGATGTGTAGGTTGATCTTCCTCAAACTCTTTTTTTTGATATAGAAGAATAACAACGACTATTTTTTTATTATCAACTCACCAAAATCATATATTCATAATAATATTTAGAAATTCAATAATCATCAGTAGTGATATTTTTTCCATTAATTAATCAAATAATCCTTAAAACCCCCTAAAGACTCAGATGAATTCTATCTCTCCCATGATATACACATACTTAACTTATCATTTAAATTCCCAAAGGACTCAAAATTAAGTATTTTTTTGATTATTCACATGACCCAGGTATTTACTCCTTTAAAATCCTCCATAAAACCTATTTCTTTAGACTCATATGAAATCCTCATGGTATTATTTTTATTTTCCATGGGGCATCCTATCTTATGGGATGGTCCTCATAGTAGAATTATCTATGATTTTTCCGGTATAAGATAAATACCTTTGTCAAATCCATCTCAACACAAAACTCTTCTTGTATAATTAAATTTACTTACATAGATAAACATAAGATACATTCCTTTTTCATTTGTCAAAATTAGTACAATACTTCTAGAATTTCTTCAAATCAACTCCAAGTCTCATGAAAAGTTTTTGGGCTTTCTCAAAACAACTCCATCCCATATCGAACAACTCAAAAAACATTTCCAGTATGATTTATATAGTGTATCTACATCCACCAACAATTTTTTTTTGATTTTTTTAAATAATAAAAAATCAATTATCACATTTGATCAAATATTGAAAATAAATACAATACCTTAAATAATTACATGGGCACTTCAATATCCCCCTTTAGATTTGTTATAAACCCATGAAACTCATCCTCAAGCACTAATTTAGGTGATACATCAAATAAAATCCTTTTTCAAAAGACAAAACATTCTAAGACTGTAAGATAGGTTAGAGTAGTGCTCTCGAGATAAATCAATCCCTTGATAACCAGTAAAAATTTGTCAAAGTGAAAAGTTAATATCCCCCTGAATGAGGAAACTCACATCTTCAAAGAAATACAATTTTTTAAATATGAAAGCATCCTCTATAAAAAAATAAAGATGAAAATATGTATCTTAATTCAAAGGAGTTGAGATACCCTTTTCTCCCCCTTTGACAACATAATCCAAGGTAAAGTGGTGGATCCTCCCATTGTTTCTTAATGATGTGGGTGGGGGTGAAAATCTATTTTTAGCCTCAATAACTCAAATATATCCTTAGGGACAAACTTGGTGAATATATCAGATAGCTAGTTATGGGTTGGAACAAATTCCTCCTTGATTCCTCCATTGGCCACCTTATCTTTAATGAAATGATATATGATATAAATATTCTCATACCTTGAGTGTCACATAAGATAATTTTATAGATCTATAAAATTTTTATTATCACAATGAATGATTAGAGGATTCTCAATTATCACCCTTAAATCATCCAGCCACTCCTTCATCTAAATCCTTTGAGTATAGGCACTAGTAGTAGCAAATCATTCAACTTTAGTTGTAATTAGTGAGACTGAGTTATTCTTATTACAGTTCCAACTCACTGAACTATCTCCCAAGAAGAAAATACCACCTAAAGTGGATATTTTATCATAATAATCACCAGAATAATTAGAATATGTAAAATTGGACACATTCAAATTATTTCCCTTCCTATAAATCATCCCATAACTCACAGTCCCTTTCACATACAACAAAACCATTTTCACAACCATAATATGTGACTTTTTTGGTCACTCTGATATCTTTAAAAAAGGATTACTATATAAACAATATCTATTGTATAGGCTATAAGATAAATTAGGATTCTAATCAATATTTTGAAATATCTTTGGTTGACACTCACTCTATTCACATATTTGGATATTATCTATCCCACTTGAATGTGTATAGAAACAAGCTTCTAATATTCCACCTAAAATTTCTTAAATACTTCATATTTTTATTGGGATAAGAAATTAATGTTTTATTATTGTGTTACTTTTAATCATAAGAATCATCTCAACTCACCTAGTATAGAAATATCAAACCATTTCTTCATTTGATTATAAAATTCTTGACCAAAAATCTCATGATCACTTGAAAAAATAATATCATCAACATATGCAATGAAAACAAGCATACCTATCTTCATTTATTTGATATACTGGGTTTTTTCCACTTTTCATTTGATTAATCTCAATTCCTTCATATAGCTTTCTTTCCTTGAATACCAGGCCCTTGGTGCTTTTTTAATCCATATAATCTTTATTCTCTTTTCACACTCTTGTTCCATCATTGTCAATAAACAAACCATCTAGTTTCTCCACATAATATTACTCTTAGAGCTCTCCATTAAAAAAGGAACATTTGAAATCCATTTGATAAATTTTATATTTTATGTAGGATTATATAGAAAAAGCATTCTTATGGACTCCAATCTTGAAATTGGAGAAAAAAACTCTTCAAAATCAATCCCTTAAACTTAATAATACCCTTTTCACACAAGTTTGAATTTGTTCCATATGAATTTTCCTTGATAATGAAACTTATTTCATAATGTCCACTTGGTTTCAATGATATTTTTATAAAAAACTCTTATAATAGGGTCCCAAGTGGATTTTTTTTCAATATGATTTAGCTCTCATCCATAGATCTAATCTATTATTTATTTTTAAAGGATTCAACAACTAAATGTGGATCAACATGATAGATTAAAGAAATTTTATTTTCATACTTCAAACTTCTTCTATTTTGGAATAATAATAATTGAATCCAAATAATATTCTATACCTACACATGTTTAATTAGCTTATGATATTTTTTATTAGTATTTTCAAACAACCTTATCTTCATAACTAGTCTCATAATAGCTAACACCTACATATCCGGTTTCTAATGAATATTTATAGTAGAATTTATCTTATGTATAACCATATATTAAAAATTATTTACTTATTAAACTTTGATTTTACCTATTTTAACCCTTCTTTAAATAAATTAATATTAAATGTCCTAATCTAATCCAAGTGGGTATAAATGGTTATATTTTATTCCTAAGGTTTTTTTGGTCTAATTACACTTATCCAATAGAATTAGGACATGTGTTAGGGTAATAATAATATCATTTTTACCCTTAATTACCCTATTTACTTTTAACTGTGGTAAAAAAAAGTAAAAAGTTACTATTCACCAAAAAATATTTTCATCTCATTGAACCACATTTTACTTACTAAAATCAACCGTGTCTCTCGGATTTTTGAAATTCCATTCACAAAAGTGGTAAAATTAAGTTTTATGTAAATTTGCAAATTCTCCTAGGAGATGGGTAAAAGACGGTCAAAAGTTCAATAAAATTTTTATATATCTAAAATTATTATAAAATGACTCCAATGAATTAAATTGAACTTATATAGGTATTATGTATCAATATTGACCTAAAATAAATTTAAATAAAATAAATAATTATTTAAATAAAAAGTCGGTTTTTAAATAGTAACCCAGTGTTTTCACTATTCATCAAAAATTGAAAGTTTTCAGAAAAATACCAAAATTTCACCCTAGGATAATTTCGATTTTCCGAATCCAAAAATGAAGTCCATTTTGAATGATAAAATTTATAAAATTTCAAAAATTGGGTATTACTATTCATAACGGCTAGTTCTAATAATATTTTAATAATATATCGTTGTTTAGTAAAACCCGGTATTGCGTACAACACACGCTATCGAGGAAGGTCGCGATTGCGTGTAATGCAAGCCAAGTCAGGTTTGCGTGTTGTGCAAGACTCCTTTGTTGTTTCGTTATAACAGAATCCAACCATTTTTCATTTATATATTGAATATATATATATATATATATATACTCAATGTTGCGTATAATGACTATTATCAAACTAACTTGAAATTGTGTGTAACACAATCTAAGAATAATGTTACGTATACTTCACGCTAATACGGTGTTGCGTAAAGCATAAGAAAATATTGTTGTAGCATAAAACATATGACATCAAATAAATTAAAAAGAATTCTTATCATAAAATATCGGGTTGTTACATTCTACCCCCCTTAAAATGAATTTTTCCCTCGAAATTTGTCGGGGTTATACATGGTTTTCTACTTGAAAGTTTCTTTAATTGAAACCCACATCGTAAAATGAAATACCAAAACTTGGCTTTAAAAACTAAAGTATGAAACGTAATGGTTATTCAAATAAACTAATCACTGGGTTTCCACATAGGAGAACATAGTTGAAAATATGGATATGAAAGAGAAATATAACCGTCATGTTCTGATGGAGAGTGGTAGAGAACATGACTATAAAAAATCCAACAATCACAAAGCCATAAATTTTTGATGATCTAGGGTACCATCTGATTCATCGGATATAAGGGCACTAGGACAACATTTTTGGTTTTCAAGATCATTTCCCTAAAGTTGAAGAATTTGAATTAGAATAAATACTTACTTTATTTTGGTACAATCTAACTGTTGTTCATGTTTTGAACAATTTCCACTTCATCTCTTAAAGAAATGAAGTTGAATTTGTTATTCGTGAAGCGTTAACAGATCATGTGATAGAATGATGAGCCATTCCATATTTTTCAAACAAAAGGTTAGCAAAAGTTATCAAATATACATAAATCCATCTACGGTGAGGTTAATCGTATACGATTCCAAAATTGAACTTATACTTCATATATCATACCGCGCAATAAAATAAAACTTGTTTATAATAACTAGGGACATTTTTTAGGCCATTGGTAGGCGATAAAGGCCAGTCGCACTTCGGTTTTGGGTTCGATTCCCACAGCCTTGTCCGACGCGATGGGCTGTCGCCCGTCCTGCAGGTTGTCCTTTTTCTAAAACTATATTACTATAACACCCCATCAATAATATCAAAAAAAGTTATATCCTTAAACAATACTAACTTATGTCCAACATAATCCATTCTAATATTTAGGCTTATCTAAAATACTTCGGTCCAAGCTCATAGTATAAAGAAAATGATTACTTAAAATTTCACATAACAATCACGTGAATGCCATTATTTATCCCCCATATATCATAAGATATATCTTGTTGGTCAAATTACAAACATGTGAATACCTTAATCACGTATTCTCTTGAAGAATGAATACCCATTGAACCTTAGTGAAAACATGAATGCAGTTAAAAGTTAACACTTTCCACATACCAAAATCCTCAAAATTCTATATACTCAAAAACCATGATATCAATTAGTCCTTATATCAATCATGATCTCCTGAATACAATCAAACATTTCATTATCTTCTTATCCCTTCATTATACGTATATCATCTGCTTTCTAAAATATTTGAATCACTTTTCATGGTTACCGGTACCATTCAACATATACTTTGAAATACTTTAGGAAAAAAATAGTGTAACAATACTAAGATGATTCTTTATTCCATAGTACCATACATTATTCTTTATAAACATACAATCATTCCACTAACTTCTTAAACCATCGACTGAGCTTCATAATTTCTTTCATCTCATATTTCATTTGTAGTCTCTTCATCATCATCCACATAAATACTACTCATATGACCATGCTGATTCTCTTCATGAGATTTTCCCTTTGGGAATTGGTTTGAATAATGCCCAAACATTCCACATTTAAAACATCTAATCATTGTTGATGTCGTAGCAGTACCATTATCCTTTTCCATGGTGTTAACTAAACCTTTTCCTTTGCACTTATTGGCTTTGTGTCCTTCTTTTCCACACCCAAAGCATCTTCTAGATCCTTTGAAACAATCTCCCCGATGCCTCTTCCCACATGATTTACATGATGGAAATTGAACTTTCTTTCCTCTATGATCATCACGAAACTCCATCTTTCTCTTATTATCTGAGTTGGGAAACTTACCAAAGTTGAGATTATTGATCATATTATGAGATTGATGATTAGGAATAATAATGATGTTTGGACTTCCAGATCTCGTTTCATTTGGTTTATCATGAATAATATCATTCCATTGTCCGCCATATCCTCCATTATTGTGAATCTTCCAGTTTCCTTCCATTTTCTAAAACCCAAAAAGAATAGTGTGAGAGGAAAAAATCATGATAGTGAAAACAATATATTAATGGGGGAGTACCCTCAATATCTAACATCTTAGGTTAAATTCTAAAATCATTATCGTAGTTCTAGGACTATATCCTATATGTATACTTATCCTTAGGGACATCCCTAGACATACCTTAAAAATATCTCTAGGGATCTCACTAACGTTTTTGCATCCTAGT
Source organism: Viscum album (assembly GCA_963277665.1). NCBI lineage: Eukaryota > Viridiplantae > Streptophyta > Magnoliopsida > Santalales > Viscaceae > Viscum > Viscum album. The sequence continues at coordinate 371,569,233 of OY728127.1, read as the reverse complement.
TTCCAAAGGTTGACTAAACCTTTGCTCTGATACCAACTGTAAAGACCCTAAGCTTAACGTACATGGTCATTACATTAATTTTGCATAATACATAGTACATAACAAAAACACACACACAAGGACCGTAATAGTTTAGTGTCTTTGGAAACTCGGAATATAATCTTCTAATCGTGGTGAAAGATCTTCAATATCTCCCATAAAAATCTTCCCCTTTTTGTTTCTTACCTACAACCTTTCTTTATATCCTGGGGAAAATAAAACATAAAAGGGATGATCCCAAATTCCCCGTAAGGGTAAACATAGAGAACATAAAACAATCCATAATCATTTGAATGCAAAAACTTGAACATAAAATCTAAACATCAAAATCTTTAGTAAAGACATGAATCTTGGAAGTACGTAAGGCATATATCATAAGGGAACATCAATCTTGATAAAATAGCATGGGAATAGAACATATAATTGTGGAAACCATTCCACACTTGTTATGATTTCCATAGTAGCCAAGGCATTGCTGCCAAGACCATCTTAGTGGACAAAGTCCCTTTCTGAATCGAGTTCACTCTCGTTTCAGTCCTGTAACACTGAACCGAATTAACTTACCATTCCAGCCATGTCTATCTCATGAGATATAAATATTTACCCAATGCACTGGAGGGAGATATAGGTCCCACCCATCTCATAATGAAATCATTATTACTTGTTCCACAACATAAACATAAATCATTCATCATAACCCAAAGAATAAAATGGGTTTCATAAACATCATTCCATCATCACATAATCCATATAAAAGAAATGGATATCATTTCATAATAATAAAATTGAAACCATTTAAATCATAGATACATCATACTTGAAACATACACATATGAAATAATGTCATATTAGATGAAAAATGGTTTTGATAAAACACTTGAAATGAATTCTTGAGGAAAATATCCTTTCTTCTTCAAAATCATTCTATTTTCACAAAATGTCATGCAATTTTAAAAGAAAAGGATTTTGTTGAAAATAGTCATGAAATATTTTGGAGTAAGATTCATGAAAATAAGGCTTTATAAAACTGTAAAAATCTGTTCGTTCCGTATAAGTTAAAAAAACATTCTTCTTGTACTTTTGCCGGAAAAGTCAAAAAAGTACCTCATAACGTAAAAAAAAGAAAGATTCCTTACATACCATGTAGTAAAAGTCAAAAATGGGTAAAAAGGACTTTAAAAATACATGAAAAGACTTTTATAAAACATGGACATGGATGATATAAATAACCCCAATAAATACTTACGTATAAGCAATCTCGGATAGAAAACAATTGAGATTGCAACATTATCCCTTACCTTATGTCCGATATGCTTCGTATGTATCCGAACCTCCTGTATAATGATTTAAATAATGTCATTGACTTGTTACATAATCATCTTCAATTTTATGAGATCATATATTGTTCATTTATGACTTTATATTACCCATTCTTTTGTAAATTCATGTTAATGTAGCGTTTTAGGTAAAATCGTTTCATTTATGGTCCGTGATTTGACTTGTAATTATTCATATGATTACATAGATTATGATTAATTAATTCCAGAATATAAAACATGATTTATATATAATATATATTCAGAATATACATATATATAATAGATCAATAAATGGAAAGAAATACACCGTTCATGGAGATGGTAGGCCGTACGTACGCATGAACGCTGTTTTCGTTTCCTTATTGAGTATAATGGAGTTAAGTAGATGACATACATATATATATATATACATAAATAAAATAGCTTTATAATGTCATATATTTCATTATTATTTCTTATATATACTTTATAATCATTCTTTAATGGTTAACATGGAGAATGAATCTCATCGCGTCGTGGAGACGGTAGTCCGTACGTACGCACGAGTGATGATATCGTTTCCATAATTATTGAATTGAATTGGAGTGGATGATAGAATATATCAGAATCAGTATGATGTTATAATAACTATGTATAGTTATTCTTTACACCATTATACCCATCCAAGTAAGGTGTTATTGGAATAACAGATTACACCACGGCGTGGAGACGGTATTCCGTATGTACGCACGCGCGGTGATTTAATTTTCCGTAGGATGGATAGAAGGTGAAATGAGGTTGTTTCATACTTATAATAAAATATCAGTATATGAGTGATACTGATGTTATTACTTCATAATGAAACAACTAAATAAGAAGAAGTGGAAGAAGAAATAAAGTTGAAAGAATCGGTTACGGACTTTACCTCTTCTTTGAAGCGCCTCTTTGAGACCTCCTCTTAGGGCACTAAAATTGGTCTTTGAAGAAGAAAAAGACCTCTAAGATGTTTCTATAGAATTTTAGAAGAGAATTTGGCAGGGGTTGGCCGAGCTTGAAGGCTCAAAGTGGTGTGAGGAAGAGAGGGAGGAGGTGCCCTTTTATAAGTGAGGAGAGGGACACCTTTGAAAAAACTAAAAATATTATTTAATTATAAGTCATATTTGGTTTTAAATAGCTCCAAATTTATTTATTTAAAATCTAAGGTGGGTATGGGTAGAAATAATCTCATAAAATAGAATTTGGACAAGTTTAGGTTACTATTTAAACCTTATCATTTATATTTAACTTTAAGTTAGATAATTTTACTTTTACCATGTCTTTTTGTGTTCTTACACTATAACGTTAATAAACTTACTATAACAAGAAAAAAGAACCCCAAGTTGTTTATTATTAATATATATAAACTTATTTAAGTCATTTGGCCGATCCTTAGATTTTTAGGAATAAAATAACAATTAATAATATAATATTTGTTTTAAAAACTATTTTATGTCAATTTTGACACTATTTGGTAATTGATTTTTGTGAAAATCATAACAGAAATATTAGTTCAAACAAGGTTATGTAAATCAATAATAACATGTAATATTAACCTAGAAAATTATTGGAATTCATAAGAAGTCTCAAATTACATTTATTTGGGTATTTATAACATCAATTATGTCAATATTTCATTAATAAGATAATTACTGCATCATCTTTGTGTCACAAATAAATTAAATTATTTAAGGTCTAAAAATTATAAATAAAATACCATTATGTAGGAAATCTGTTTATATTTATAATGAATATTTATAGTCGAATTTATCTTATGTTTAACCCTATATTAAAAATGATTTACTTATTAAACTTTGATTTTACCTATTTTAACCCTTCTTTAAATAAATTAATATTAAATGTCTTAAACTAATCCAAGTGGGCCTAAATGGTCATATTTTATTCCTAAGGTTGTTTTTGGTCGAATTAAACTTATCTAATAGAATTATGACATGTGTTAGGGTAATAATAATATCATTTTTACCCTTAATTACCCTATTTACTTTTAACCGTGGTAAAAAAAGTAAAAAGTTACTATTCACCAAAAAATATTTTCATCTCATTGAACCAAATTTTACTTACTAACATAAACCTTGTCTCTTGGATTTTTGAAATTCCATTCACAAAAGTGGTAAAATTAAGTTTTATGTAAATTTGCAAATTCTCCTAGGAGATGGGTAAAAGACGGTCAAAAGTTCAATAAAATTTTTATATATCTAAAATTATTATAAAATGACTCCAATGAATTACATTGAACTTATATCGGTATTATGTATCAATGTTTACCTAAAATAAATTTAAATAAAATAAATAATTATTTATATAAAAAGTTGGTTTTTAAATAGTATCCCAGTGTTTTCACTATTCATCAAAAATTGAAAGTTTTCATAAAAATACCAAAATTTCACCCTAGGATAATTTCAATTTTCCGAATCAAAAAATGAAGTCCATTTTGAAATATAAAATTTATAAAATTTCAAAAAGTGGGTATTACTATTCATAACGGCTAGTTCTAATAATATTTTAATAATATATTGTTGTTTAGTAAAACCTGGTATTGCGTACAACACACGCTATCGAGGAAGGTCGCGATTGCGTGTAATGCAAGCCAAGTCAAGGTTGCGTGTTGTGCAAGACTCCTTTGTTGTTTCGTTATAACAGAATCCAAACATTTTTCATTTATACATTGAATATATATATATATATACTCAATGTTGCGTAGAATGACTATTATCAAACGAACTTGAAATTGTGTGTAACACAATCTAAGAATAGTGTTACGTATACTGCACGCTAATACGGTGTTGCGTAAAGCACAATAAAATCTTATTGTAGCATAAAACACATGACATCAAATAAATTAAAAAGAATACATATCATAAAATATCAGGTTGTTACAGTTCACTAATCTATCCATAAATATGTATGTTGTTTCCATTATATTCTTTAAATGAAACTGCATTAATATTGTTTGAACATCCTTATTTTATTGCTCAAAAATCGTGATTCTTATGTTTCTAATGTGATTACCATTTTATGCTAGTAGATTTTTTTTTCAAATAAAATTGGAATAAAATTGACTAAGTATAGAAAAGATCTACCGTTAGTTCAAATGTGCTACTATTAGTTCAACTATGTCACCGTTTGTTCAGCTCCATGCCATCTCCAAATATACGTGGTACCGTTAGTTAAAAATGATCTGCTACTAGCTCAGAAATGCTACCGATGGAGTTCCGTTACCATTAGCCCTGTGTCACCATCATATGGGATACCATGAGACTCGTGATACATCCATACATTCTACCATCAGATGTGCTACTGGTGGATGTGCTACCACTAGTTTTTTCTACGCATCGATCATGCAACAATTACTCTTTGATACTATCAAATTTGATTCACTATCATTAATTCTATAATTACTGTTCTATCCTTAATTCAAATTTATTGCTTCTAATTACTAGTTTATTGGAGTTAATGGACACATTCTCATGTGGATGTTTTAATTATTATTCCTAAGACACTCCAGATATGCATTAAAGACCAAGTCAGAGATTTAATGATTTTTCTCTCAGTATAAGGATCCATGATATCTTTATTATTATTATTCAATCAATAATTAGACCTATAGAGCTATATTTTTTAGATATGTCACTTGTGCACGGGTGTGTGGCTTACATGTTGAAATATATGCGATTGTGAAAGTGTGGAACATATAGAACATCAATAACCTTTCATACACCAAATCAAGAGATCTATGTAAAATATTTTTAGAACATATATATATTGATAGAAAATAGACTCTATGACACCCTATTTTTCTTATAATTTTAGAGAGACTTTTCCGAGCTCCCCACTAAGTCAAATAGGATGACCATTGAACATTTAAAGCTATTCAAAATGAGAAACAATACATCTTTTATCTCTTTTTAATTTCTCTTTCTATTTTATGATTTACATTCAAGAAGTGTGATATTGTACTTTGTTTATCTGTACACACTAAATCCTACACCTTAACTACAGTGTGATAGAAACACTCTCTGAAACTTTCTCTATTTTATATACCCAAAAAAACTATGGAAGATGTCCTATGTGACCTGTACTGTTTTTCTTCCCATGAATAACTGTGTAAGAGGCTTTTATTTGAATGAACATATGTGCTGTTGTTTGTATACTTGATCTTGGTTGTGGATCTGATTATTGATATAATAATCTTCTTGGTAGTGAGTGATTTTCAATTAGAGGGGATTAAGTCTCATCTTGAGACTAAAACCCTTGTTTACTTCACTTTGCATTCTTTTAGTTTTGTTTCTGCATATAGAATTTAAAATTTAATTTGGTTTTTTAAATCTATAAACAAAACTTATACTTTGATAGTAAATCTTAACCTCTATTTATAAAAAGGATTTGATTAAGGTAATTGGTTTTGAAAGTTAAAGTAATTTCAAATATTATTTTAGCTGATTGCTAATCTTTCTTTGAGAAATATTTTGAAAGATAAAACTTATATTATTCTACTATTTTGGTTAGCTAGACTAATTTTAATTAATTTGGGGGATTTAGTTTTAAATATTTTTTAATAGAATTTTTTATTGGGAACTTAATTCACCCCCTCTTGAGTTACTCACTCTGACCAACATTTGGTATCAGAGGCTTTTCAAATATATTTTCAATTGCGATTTAGTAATCTTTTAAAGATAATAAATTTCTATTATTTCTAAATTTATTTCTTTATGGATATTAGATAAGAGGTCTATATTACGAATAAGACTCCTTATTTTAATAGAACAAAATATACTCAGTGGAAAATTAAAATGAAAATTCCTATTGGGAGTATGATATTTCAAATGTGGACTATCATTGAAGACAAAAACGAATTACCCAAAACTAATAGAGTTACTTGGAGCGATCTTACTAAAGGAGAACATAATAATTATAAATCCATAAATTACTCTTACCTTGATTTTAGTAATGATGAATTTAATCAAAATATTTCTTATACAACTACTTTTGGAATTTGGGATACTTTAGCTATTTCTCATGAAGGAATTTCTAATGTTAAATAAATGCTCTTAAATTATTATACTATTTAATGTGATACTTTTAAAATGAAACTGATGAAACTATTTTTGATATATACCTTAGGTTTAATGAGATTTTGAACACAATTAATTCACTGGGAAAGCCTGTTTCTAACAAAGATCAAGTGATGTGGATGTTGAGGTGGTTACCCGATAGATGAAGAGGAACTTCAGTCTTAATTCGAGAGTCATGTGATAATAGAGAGTGACCTATTGAGGAGATGATTGGAAAGATAATTATGTGTAAGGAATTATCAAGGTAAAAATGGAAGAAGAGGGTGAACCAATGAGAAAATTATTATCCTTGAAAACCACTTCATCAAAGAAAAAGGAGAAAATTCAAGCAGACTGTTCAAGTGATGAAGAGTCACCTGCTGACAGTGATGAAGAAATAGCCCACTTGGCATGAAGATTCAAAAAGTTTTATAAGAGTAAGAATTTATTTAGGAAACCCAGTCATAAAGAAAAATATGATAGTAGAGTAAACTAGAGAAATGAATAGAATAAATATGATACTATAAATGTGATAGTGTGTTATGGGTGTAAAAGGAAATGTCATGTTAAAGACGACTGTCCTAAGCTAAAATTCAAGAAGAAATATAATGATTAGGATAATAGATATAAAAAATCAATGAAAGAAACCTAGAGTGTTTATAAAGACATCTCAAGTGATTCATACTCAACCCAAGGTGATAAGAATGATAAAGCTAACATGTGTTTCATGAAAAATACATATGAGGTATCCAATTTTTTTACTGCTTATCGTTTTCACATTTCTAATTCTTCTAGAGATGAAAAAAATTATGGGAACATTTATAATGAGGTACTATTTTAATACTATAGTATTAAGGAAGATAATTTGAATGAACTCAAGGATAAATACAATATTTTGAAGAATCAACATTCCTTGACTCCTAATTTCAAAACTGATCTTAGTATTGAGAAAGATAAAAATCCTAAGTTGTTAAAAGAGAACAATGATTTAAATTTATCTAATGATAAATTAAAGAAATATATTTAAATATTTACAAATGGTTGAAATAAATTGACTCAAATGTTTGGAAAATAGAGAGCACCTAAATATACTACTAGGATTGGATATCATCTTGGACAAAGAAGAATCATTATGAATAGATTTACTCCTAGTTCTTGTTCATTTATCTCTGAAACTAATTTTTATTCTTCTAGACTATTTTTTGTACTTTTAAAAGTCTAAAATATTTTTATAGGAAAGCTATTAAGTAATTATGGGTTCCTAAAGCTTTTATTACTAACATTACTATACCCAAGAAAATTTGGGTACCAAATTCGTTTTTGGTGTAAAATTTGTTTTGTAGGAAACCTGATTGAAACTATCCAATATGAATTTATAGTTTCTAGATAGTGGATATTCCAAACACATGACTAGAGAATATTCAAGTTTTAAGAACCTAATCAATGTAGATGGTGTATATGTCATTTTTGGTGATAATGCCAAAGGAAAAATTATTGGACTTTGTCAAATCGATAATTCTAATGATGTTTTAATTTATAATGTTTAATTTGTATATGGGTTAAATTATAATCTTATTATCATATCAAAACTTTGTCATAATGGTTCTCATGTTATGTTTGAAAATAATTCTTGTAATGTTTTTTATTATAAAAATTATTTAGTTTTTACTTCTTTAAGAAATGACAATATCTATGCTATTAATTTTGATTTATTATTTTCTTAAAATAATTCCTATATAAGTACCTTTCACAGAGAATATTGGATTTGGTATATGATACTAGGCCATTAAAATATTCATTCACTTAGAAAACTATATAAGAAAGGGTTAGTCAAAGATCTACCAAAACTAAAATTCCAAAATGATAAAGTCTATAACCCGTGTAAAAAAGTGAAATAATAAAAAATGTATTTCAAATAAAAGAAAGAAGTTTCTACTTCTCAAACCCTAGAGTTTGTTCACATGTAAATGTTTGTACTATCTAGAGTTTCTAGATTAAATGGGAATCACTACGTTTATGTTCTTATAGATCAACAGTCTTTGTATACTTGGGTATTCTTTCTAGCTCACAAAAGTGAAGCTTGTTCTTATTTTACCAAGTATGCTAAATCTATAGAAAATATTAGTGGACTTAGAATTAAGACCTTAAGTAGTTCCATGGATGTGAGTTTGAAAATCAAGACTTTAAATATTTTTTCTCACAAAATGGCTATAATAAATTTTTTTCTGATCCTAGGACCCCACAATAGAATGTTACTGTAGAAAGTAGAAATAGAACCCTTCAAGAAATTTTTCAAACCATACTTAATGAGTATGAATTACCTATTTTTTTGTAGAAGTTTTAATTACAAAATGTCATATAATCAATATATTTTTAATTATACCTCTTTTAAATAAAACTCCTTATGAATTATGTAATGGTAGAAATCCAAAGATTAATTACTTTAGAGTTTTTGGTTACAAGGTCTTTATTCTTAATACTAAGGATAATCTTGATAAATTATCTTTTAAGAGTGATGAAGGAATATTCCTTGGTTATTCAACATCTAGTAAATAATATAGGGTGTTTAATAGGAGAAAAAAGATCATGGAGGAATATGTTCATGTAAAATTTTATGAAATAGATCCACATAATCCTAATACACCTTTATAAAACATTGAGGATGACCTTTAAAATCTGAATATGAATGCCAAACCATTTGATAATTTTGTTAAGAAAGTAGAAAAATCATCCAGTTATGAGGAGAAACCTGAACCTAAACCTGTAGAAAACAATGATATTTATAGTTGTTTTCCTAGAACGATTAGGATTCATAGACACAATCCTATATATTTTGTAGTAGGAGACCTAGATAGAGGAACACAAACTAGATATTCTCTTAGAAATTAGTTTGAATATCAAAAATTATTGTCACATCTTGAACCTAAAAACATAAATGATTCAATTAATGATGAATTCTTGATGATGGAAATGCAAGAAGAACTAAATAATTTTAAAATAAATAGAGTTTTAGAACTATTAGTTAGACCTAAATACACTCTAACTATTTAAACTAAGTGGGTGTTTAGAGACAAAGTTGATGTGCCAAACACTATAGTCAGAAATAAAACAAGATTGGATACACGAGGATACAGTTAGGGATAGGGTATTCACTATGAGAAAATTTTTTCACCAGTGTCTATACTTGAAGCCATCAATATACTACTTTCCTAAGAAACACATTTGGATTTCAAACTATATCGAATGGACGTCAAAAGTTCATTCTTAAATGTTTATATAGTTGAGGTTGTTTTTGTGGAACAACCCTCTAGATTTCAAAATCCTTATTTTCCAAATTATGTTTTTAAATTAACAAATGATTTATATGGTTTAAAACAGGCTCTTAGAGGTCTATAAGATAGACTCAACACTTTTTCTAATTTATAAAGGTATTTCAAAAGGCATAGATGATCCTAATCTATTTATAAAAATAATTTCAAAAGATGTTTTAATAGTTAAAATTTATGTTGATGATATTATTTTTGGATATTCTAAAAATTCTTTATGTTATGATTTTTAAAAAATGATGCAAAGTGAATTTGAAATGAGTTTAATGGGTGAAATTAAATTATTTATTGATTTTAAAAATTTTCAAAATAAATGTAGAATTATTTTTAATCAAATTAAGTACACTAAATACCTTCTAAAACATTTTGGTTTGTATAACACTAAAAGTAGTGATAATCTCATGAGTACCACTTCTAAGCTAGATCTTGATGAAAATGGAAAGCCAATGGATCAAACCAATTATAGATGTATTATTGGTAGCATACTATAATTAACTGCTATCTGAATAGATATTATGTTTAGTGTATGTATGTGTACTCATTTTCAAGACAAACCTAACGAATCATATTTAATTTCTGTTAAAAGAATTTTGTAATACATCAAATAAACAACTAATTTACGATTGTTCTATCCTAGAGGAAAATCATATGCCTTAATGATTTATTTAGATGTGGATTGTCACGAACCAGCCTGGGTACCCTAGTAACCCGATAACTGATCCGGTCCTGACATAGCCCGAAGGGCATTCCCGATCCCCACGGGTCGGCGGCTAGCACCTGGCATCGTACAACATACAAGTGGGAACAATTTTTCCACAATAAAGTAGAAGCAAAAGAAACAAGACAATATTAAATACAAAAGAAACTCCACCGGGAGTAATGTACCCGAAAACAAAGAGGCATAAAAAGCCCAAAATACTACAACCTAAGTACTACAGATGGGAAAACAGCCCCAAGGTCCCTAAGGACACAACTCACCAAGACTAGAGATCAACACCTAGGTCCACCTCAAAGAGATCCCTTCCCTTTGCTCGATCCTGGAAGAAGAAAGTCTACAAACACCCGAAGGCAAAATTAGGGTGTGAGCCTAAGCCCAGTAGGATACCACCAAATATTCCATAACAGATTCCAAATATAGATTATCCAAAGAAAAACTTTCAATTTTCAAATAAACAGGTTTGGCAACGCAAAATCATATTTTAACAAACATGCTATACATTTTCAAATGATGGGAAAATTACTTTAAGTAAAGGCTTTATAATGATGGAATATTTCTAAAACAATGTATTAAATAAAACATTTATATAAAACAGTTTATATAAAATCAATATGCATGTAAGCAGTTCAAAAACATTGGCATACATTTATATCTCAAATATAAATAAACAAGCGAGCAACATGGTCATTTGACAAAAGGTACGATAGTATTAACCAGTTATAGGATTCCACACTCTCTATGTGAACTCAGCATAATGTGCATACACACGTCCCTATAACACTGGCCAAAGGAAACTCGTCACCAACACGTCGGGTATGTGACCCGCCACAAGTTTGTTTTAGAATGTTGTCATAGCGTAGAGTGTATCCAAATAACTCACTAACTTCCTATGGCTTGCATGTGCTCTTACATGATGGGTGAACTATTTTAAGAATGCTTAAAATACGATCAATCTCATTATACCATTTCAAAAGTGCCAACTTCATTCCATTTAAAACCATAATAGGTTTTATTAAAAAACATGCCTTTTTTCACAAGATAAAACCATTAGGATTCTATCAAATAATTTTACGGAATTTTCATAAGTTTGAAATCCATTCAAAACCAAATACATCATTACACATTTCATTTCCATAATTAAATTCAACAATTTAATTGAAAATATTTCCATCAAATCCAAAATTTAAATTAAACAATTTAAATCGACCAAATTTCCATAAACACACCCAATTCAATGGAATTGGGGTTTTCCCAAATTTCTATGCCAAAACCATTTCAAATATCTCAATTCAATGGAATCGAGTTTTTATCAATTTAATTGAAATCAACTTGAGCAATTGAATTTAAATCAAAAATTGAAATAAATCAAGAAAATACAATGATAATCAATTTGGAAAGACGGGACCAAACCACCTACCTCGATTTATTGATGGGAGTTAACCCAATGAGAAACCCCAACAACCGAGTAGCACAACGACGTCGATCTAAATCTGGATTTAAATCCTTAAAACCAAAATTAAGATCAAAGGGATCAAGATCTTGCAAAACTAGATCTAGATTCAAAATCCTAGATCTATACCTCAACTCATAGGTTTATATCCATGGAAACAAATTAAATCTTCCATGAAAAGATCAAGGAAAGATAGAGGAATAAATGAGATACACAACAGGATGAAATCTACTTACCAGGAGGAGAGTGGATCTTCAATCCAAGCCTTCAATCTCGAAGAAAGATGTTCGGATCACCTAGGAATCTCTTTAGGAGGCTTTGGAAAGACCTTAAATGAGTCAAGCCCGAGGCAAGGTTGAAATTATGGAAGTCCTGGGGGTTCAGGTGGTTTTAAAAGAAAAATTCGGAATTAGAAACTACATGCATAGTTTATCTGGGCAAAGGTGCACGGTTTGTCAAACTGTGCACACACCGTGCGGCCCTCACCCTCTAGATATGCTCGGTCCACATGGTTTGGTTGCACAGTTTGTCAAACCGTACGCACACCGTGCGTACCTCTCTGTCCAGTGCAGCTTGGTTGGCACAGTTTGGTCGCACGGTTTGTCAAACCGTGCGCAAACCGTGCACAATCCATTGCCCTTTTTTTTACTTAAAAGTTCAAACAAGAGCACCCCCAAGTCACTACTCCAAAACAGAGGTACATAGAAACATCATAAGTACCTAAAAATGTAACATGATGTTAAAAACTCCCCACAATAAGATCTTTCTGTCCCCAGAAAGCCTATGAAGAAACCTCCACGTCAAAAAATGAGGCCACTGATCTCTCATTAGTGCCTCCCTTTCCCACCTCTCATGAGAATCAGAACCATGTTTCCATAGTACATGGACCATCGGTATCGTTTTCCCACAAAGTACCTTGGTCTCAGAATCAACTATGATAGGAGGAATATCACCACACAATGAATCTCTCTCCAAATAAAATCAAACACTGATATAACTTTCCCGAAATCTGGATAAGAGGGTCCAGCTCTTCTTGACCTTGGGTCCCATTCTCCTTGAAAAACAAGAGGTACACTACTGGGTGTAGTATGGTAAACCCATCGAAGATAACAATCGATCTGGGAATTATTGGCAATGAGCCAATCCATCCCAAATATGACATCAAAATATTTCATGTTGAGAACCAAGAAACTCCAAGCAAGATCAACATATGATAGAGAGAAGACATAAGCAGGACTCTAGAGACCCTTCTCTCTCATTGTACCAAGGGGTGTAGTAATATTCATCGCACAAGATAAAAGATCCAAAGGTAGATTAAGCAGATTAATAATATGGGTTGAAAAAAAAGAGTGAGATGCACTAGTATCAAAAAGAGCTGCCACTAAAGATGAAGCTATAGTAATGGTACCTCTCATAATTTCAGGACCTACATCAGCTAACTCAGGTGACTCATCCACTGCATGAAGAAGCTTCGTTCCGGATGCCTGCGGCTGGAACCCTTTTGTACGTGAATCATTTGATTTCCCCATAGTATTTGGAGGTGCTGATGATCTCGTTTCAATAAGTGGAGTAGATAAGTGATGGAATAATCTCTGTAAGTTCCCTAAACGTCCACAGGAGCTACAATTATTGGTTCCCTCAGTGAAAACCCTCTTAGAATGTCCTAGATTTCCACACTGATAGCAAGTTAAAGAATCCCCTCCTGGTGCTACCGGAGGTCTGGTATTACTTTGTTGATGAGAATTTACATAAGAAATGTCACACTTCTATTTTCTTTTAAAGGAACCAACACTTCCACTAGGAGGGAAAAGAACCTCCTTCAACTCTGACTTCCCTGCCAGGTCCATCTCAACCATCATGGCCCTATCCAGCACATCGACATAAGTGGGTAGCTTCAGTAAGAAAACCTGGGAATATATTTCTGATCAAAGTCCCAACTCGAATCATTGAGTCTTAATCCTCTCATTAGATACAATCTCAGGAGAAAATTTTACCAACTCAGAAAAGATATTTGAGTACTCAGTCACAGTTTTGTTGGCCTACTCAATCTTGAAAAACTCCACATCCTTAGCCAACACCATTGATTCTGGATAGAACTAGTTAGTGAAAATAACCCTAAAGTCTTTCCACTCCAAACCCTCATGTTTCCCAGCCATCACTATCGTGTACCACCATCTCCTACTTGGTCCCTCCAGTAAGAAGGTGGCACACTTCACCTTGATCACATCAGGTGTCTACAAGAACCCAAACAGACATTCAATATTACTCAACCATTCATCAGAATGTTGAGGGTCAGTGGAGCCTTTTAAAACTGGTGGCTTCTGGCATAGGAACTCTTGAGAACGACTTCGAAGAATATCACTATGAGGGTCTACAACTGGAGTCTGAACAGGAACTGGAGGTGGTGCATGTCCCAGAGCTTGGACAGTGCGAACAATCCCCTCAACCAGACTCAGATCCACAGTAGGACTCGCTTGCTAAGATTCAACAGCATCCTCTTTTTGGATCCTATTCTCATGTTTTCTCGGAGGCATGTTGCTACACAACATAAAAAGGAATTTTATTGACACTCAAACAGAGTAACAAGGAAAACAATTCTTAATGGAAGGGATTAACAAGATTTGGATTCCACTCTATCCAAATCAAAATAGGGAAAATACTAGAACTAATCCACAAGTCATATTTCCCTAACCAACCCTGGTGACTTAAGGTTTGTTGTGGTGAGAGCTGGCCAGGAACTCAATCACAACTACCTCTTAAGTCTAGACAAGAAAACTCAAATGCATACTGTCATCAAGGAAAGATGCAAAACCTCCCTCTAATACCACTTGGTCACGAACCAGCCCAGGTACCCTGGTAACCTGATAACCGAGCCGGTCCTAACATAGCCCGAAGGGCATTCTTGATCCCCATGGGTCAGCGACTAACACCTGGCATCACACAACATATAAGTGGGAATGATTTTTCCACAAGAAAGAGGAAGCAAAAGAAACAAGACACAATGCAATACAAAAGAAACTCCACCGAGAGTAATGTACCAGAAAACAAAGAGGCATAAAAAGCCCAAAATACTACAACCTAATTACAACAGATGGGAAAAAATCCCCAAGGTACCTAAGGACACAACTCACCAAGACCATAGATCAACAACTGGGTCCAACTCAAAGAGATCCCTTCCCTTTGCTCGATCCTGGAAGAATAAAGTCTACAAACACCCGAAAGAAAAAGTAGGGTGTGAGCCTAAGCCCAATAAGATACCATCAAAGATTCCATAACAGATTACAAATATATATTATCCAAAGAAAAACTTTCAATTTTCAAATAAATAGGTTTGGAAACACAAAATCATATTTTAACAAACATGCTATACATTTTCAAATGATGGAAGAATTACTTTAAGCAAAGGCTTTACAATGATGGAATATTTCAAAAATAATGGCTTAAATAAAACATTTATATAAAACAGTTTATATAAAATCAACAGGCATATAAGTAGTTCAAAAATATTGGTATACATTTATATCTCAAATATAAATAAACAAGCGATCAACATGGTCATCTGCCAAAAGGTACGATAGTATTAACTAGTTATAGGATTCTGCACTCTCTATGTGAACTTAGCATAATGTGAATACACACGTCCCTATGACACTGGGCAAAGGAGACTCGTCACCAACCCGTCAGGGATGTGACCCGCCACAAGTATGTTTTAGAATGTTGTCGTAGCGTAGAGTGTTTCCAAATAACTCACTAACTACCTAAGGCTTGCATGTTCTCTTACATGATGGGCAAACTATTTTAAGAATGCTTAAAATACGATCAATCTCATTCTACCATTTCAAAAGTGCCAACTTAATTCCATTTAAAACCATAATAGGTTTTATTAAAAAACATGCCTTTTTCACAAGATAAAACCAATGGGTTTCTATCAAATAATTTTAAGGCATTTTCATAAGTTTGAAATCCATTCAAAACCAAATCCATCATTACACATTTAATTTCCACAATTAAATTTAACAATTTAATTGAAAATATTTCCATAAAATCCAAAATTTAAATTAAACAATTTAAATCAACCAAATTTCCATAAAAACACCCAATTCAATGGAATTGGGGTTTTCCCAAATTTCTATGCCAAAACCATTTCAAATATCTCAATTCAATGGAATCAAGTTTTTATCAATTTAATTGAAATCAACTTGAGAAATTGAATTTAAATAAAAAATTGAAATAAATCAAGAAAATACAATGATAATCAATTTGTCAAGATGGGATGAAACCACCTACCTTGATTTATTGACAGGAGTTAACCCAATGAGAAACCCCAACAACCGAGCGGCACAACGACGTCGATCTAAATCTGGATTTAAATCCTTAAAAAAAAAATTGAGATCAATGGGATCAAGATCTTGCAAAACTAGATCTAGATTCAAAATCCTAGATCTATACCTCAACTCATAGGTTTATATCCATGGAAACAAATGAAATCTTCCATGAAAAGATCAAGGAAATATAGAGGAATAAACGAGATACGAAATGGGGTGAAATCCACTTACTGGGAGGAGAGAGGATCTTCAATCCATGCCTTCAATCTCGAAGAAAGATGTTCAGATCACCTTGGAATATCTCTAGGAGGATTTGGAAAGACCTAAAATGAGTCAAGACCGATCCAGGGTCGAAATTATGGAAGTCCTGGGGGTTTAGGTGGTTTTAAAAGAGAAATTCTGAATTAGAAACCGCGGGCATGGTTTATCTGGGAAAAGGTGCACGGTTTGTCAAACCGTGTGCACACCGTGCAACCCTCACTGTCGAGAGATGCTCGGTCTGCATGGTTTGGTTGCACAGTTTGTCAAATCGTGTGCATAACATGTGTACCTCTCTGTCCAGTGCAGCTTGGTTGGCACAGTTTGGTCTCATGGCTTGTCAAACCGTGGGCAAACCGTGTACAAGACATTTCCCTTTTGTTTTACTTAAAAATTCACCCAAACGCACCCCAAGTCACTACTTTAAAACATAGGTACTTAGAAACATCAAAAGTACCGAAAAAAATGTGACGTTACATGGATTTTTGTTATTGAAAGTTAGATAGAAAAAGAACCTTTGGAATATGCCATATTTTGGGAAAAACTCCAGTGTCTTTGTGTATTAAGAAGAAAAATTTGGCTACACTATCTACTATTGAGGCTGAATACATAGATGGGAGAAGTTGTTGTGCACAAATATTTTCTACAAAACACACATTTATAGACTATGGATATTAATTTTGACATTTAACTATAAATTGTGACAACACAAGTGCGATAAATATTTCTAATAATCTTGTGTCTCATTCTAGGACAAAGCATATCGATTTAAGAAACCACTTTATGAAAGATCATTTCCAAAAGGGGGATATAAATTATGAATTCATAGGAACTGAACATAAACTACCATATATTTTTAAAAATCCATTGAATTATAATAGATTAATATACATAAAAAATAAATTTGGAATGATAAATTTCGATTGATAAGACACCATCAGATAAGACACCATTGGGGATCCACCATTAGAATGATCCACTGTTGGCAATCCACCAGTCGAACCGCTATTTTTTATACCAATCCTAATTTTTTTATGTTAATTTTTTTATCTGATTTACTTGTTTATATTTTATCATATTTTTTATTTCAAATCCCTAAATGATAAAATTCAGGCTTAAATCCAATTTGGGTCACTCTCTCACTTGTGACTACCCTATGAACCATTTTGTCTTCCCTTGTCTCTCGAACTTCAACATTCCTTGTGCTCTTCCTTCACCCTTTGATTTAGTAAAATTGTGAAATTTAAGTGTCCTTTATTGTTATCTCTCTAATGATTATAGATTAAAATGAAATCTCATGGAGAATTGATTCATGCTGTAGTCAAACCAAAAACCCACATCTTGAGAACTGATTACTTGTTGCAGAGAAATAATTAAATACAGAATGGCTATTATTAAGAAAATTTTTGGTATTCAAGGTGATTTTGGACCAGGGATGGTTAGAATCGTTTTTAAGAAATTTCAAGACCATTTGATTTGTGGTTTGTTCATAAATTTTACCAATATGTAGAGTATATCTTTGGTGAGAAGAAATATATCATACTATGTATGATAGATGGAAAATAGGTTAACTTTTTGTTGAAATAATTGGCTAAGTGTATAATATACCTCACCAAGGAGTTTCTGATGACTATCAAGGTTAAATATCAAGTGATAATGAGCTGTTTGTGTATGAGGATGCTCTTATGGAACTAACTGGGGATAGATTAGTGAGTTGAACTTCTTCTATAGATATATATGGTGAATTTATACTTCCATTAAAGTTAATTTATCATTTTCTATGTCCTAAGAAAGGATATTTTAGCACAATTAGGTATTATGATGTTTTCCTTTATTCCTTATGGAAAGAAGGGACAAATTTAATCAATGTAGATATCTTATGGTGAACATGATGGAGATGTAAAATTCATCTTCCAAATCAAATTCATTTATTTACCCTCTAATAATTTAAACTATGTTAGAATAAAAGGGTTTGGTTGATGATGAATAGGAAGAAAATGAAAGTTGTGAAGGTTTTTGTTTTAGAAAAATACCTATAAAAGAATGAAATTGTACTAAAATACATGGATAAAGAAATGGGTTGAGGATAATAACAAGATATATCAGGATTTTAATATTATAGAACACCTTACCAGACCCAATAATGTTGTTTACCCTATCTTAGATCCATATGATATTGTGACTTACACTTCTGATGAGGATGTAGAGTAATAAGTGGAAAAAGTTGAAGAGGCTGTTGGTTATTTTGAGGAAGGAAGTGGTCCATAAATTTCTAAATTTCATTTTTTATCTTATGGAGCTGTAAATACACATGCTTATCTCCCTTCTAGAGAGAGTCTCTTAAGTGAATGAGAATATGAGGAGACTGATGTATCTATAGAAGAATAGATTCCTAGTTCTTCTAAAACCTATAAAGAAGTGGTGGAAGTGTTTGATGATGAGGATAGAATTAGTGATGGACCTCATGTATCAAAAGGTCATGATGATTCAACTGATGATGATTATGTTGAGAGGGATCAATCACATATTCCTTATCCTTTTGTTTCAGTTTTAACTAGGTCTATGGAAATACTAGGTGGTTCAGTTAAGTCTTCTAGTGATCCTATCTCCGTTAGAGGTGAGTTGAGCGTATTTTTTGATATGGAGGAATACCAGAGTTCTTCTAGATTGAGATAAGTTCATTGAGTTTACCCTTTAACCATTATAGAGGATGGAGCTGCATCCAAGGTGGATCCATATCATGGTTCAAAGCTTCTTGGGATTTCTTATTATGATTCATATGGAGATAATGTCAATGATGATGATCACAATAGTCCACCAGAGAAAGGTGGACCTACTATCTCAGTTTTTGGATATGATCCAAAGGGATATTTGATTGATAATATTGAAAATAATGGCTAACTTCAAGAATTACCTTCTGATACACCAGCTACTAGATCAGATCATGAAAAGGATATCATGTCTATTCCCGATAGAGTCTCTTCACCTCTACCCACTGATACCTCAATGCCTTCAGAGTATCTTACTAGAGCTGATTTGGATTCATTTAGAGAGAAGTTACTTTCTGAATTTAGTTGTATTCTAATATCCCAGTCTCCTCTATTTACTCAGATTAGTGAAGATGATTCTAGGATTATTTTTGATCTAGTCATTTTCCATATTCATCCTAAAATTATTTTGAGTAATTATAAGTTGAAATTGAAAATAGAAGATTATAGAATGATATAGAAGCTATGAAGTCTGTTATGGAGGAGACGAGTGCCTATTTTACTATTTTTCAAGCTACTCTTTTGGATAGGTTTGATAGATTACCATATGATTTTACTTGTATATACACCGCTCCACCTCCTTCTTCTTCTTCAATTGATAGTGAGATGATCAGATCCATATTAATATAAGAGTTTCATGACATCATGGGTAGTCTTTATACATCTCACCAAAAACAACTTCATCAAAACATAAAACATGGTGAACATATATATAAATTGTTAAGAGAGTGTTTGAATGAATCCCAAAGTGATAGGGAAACCATCACTAATGCTATCAAATATATCTTTCTAGAATATATAAAAATCACAAGTTGAATTATAACTTTAAGTTTTTACATGAGAACTTGATAATTTCACCTATGAATATGGACTTCAAGTAATATGTAGGAAAAATCAAAGTCTTTTATCCTCTACTAAAGTTATTTATGTAATAAAAGAATAAATTCTTTAGTTTTATAGAGAGAGGTGGAAATAAAATCATGGACTTTGTGAACAACATGAAGACATTTTTGTATGTATATATTACAACAGTTTTTGCACCTAAGGAAATTACTATGTCAGCCCTCACTACATCCTCAGCTCCTTTTACTCCTCTGTTTCATCCTTTCATCATGTCACCAATCGAAGAAGTTCACCATCTCAGACCAGTGGGGATTTGGGAGCTTCCTACTACCACCACATTCCATTTAGATTCTACATTAGTTCCTATTGCATCTGGAAAAGGAAAAGGGCATATTGATGTTTCATCCCATAAATATGAGAGTGACTCAAACTAGGATTCTTCTTTTATAGGGGTTATTTTTTATTTTCATTTGTATTTATTTTGGGGATAAACTCTTTTGAATTATTTATTTATTGTAGTTCATATTTTATTCCTTCCTGTATTCGAATAAATTATCTTTTATTATCTTTTTAATAATCCCAATTGGGGGATAAAACTTATTTATGACATTTACAAATTACATTTTAAAAGTTTAATATTATAATTATGTTTCAGTTTCTTATGTTTTAAAAAAATCTCATGTTAGAAATTTGAATTGTTAAGAAGATATCAACAATTTAGATTCATCTACTTATGTCTATATTTGTTTTATACTTGGTTTATAAAATTCCATGATTTTTGATCATCAAAAGGAGGATAATTTTTGATCCTCCTTATTTTAATGCTCACAAATCATGATTCTTATGTTTATAATGTGATTATTGTTTTATTATATTATATTTTTTTTGTAAAGAAAATTGGAAGAAAGTTGGATAAGTATAAAAAAGATCTATTGTTAGTTCAAATGTGCCACTATTAGTTCAACTATGCCACTGTTAGTTTAGATCCATGATACCACTAAATATGTGTGCTACCGTTAGTTCAAAATGATCTACCACTAGCTCATACATACTACCACCAGAGTTATTTTACTTCCAGCCTTGTGCTACCATCAAACATACTACCACCAGAATCATGCTACTACCTGATATGATATCCACAGATGTGCTACTTCTAGTTTTTGATACCACTAAATCATGCTACCATTGTTCTATGCTAAAATCAAAGTTGATCCAACTTTAGTCATGCTTCCATTATTGTTTCATCCTTCATTCAAATTTAATGCTTCCAAAAACTAGTTTATGGGAGTTAATGCACACAGTCTCACATGTATGTTTTAATGATTATTCCTAAACCAATCCACATATGAATTGAAGGCTAAGTCAGATATTTTATTATTTTCTTCTCAGTACTAGGATTTAGGATATCTTTATTATTATTCTTTAATATATAATTAAACCTGTAGAGCTATATAATTTAGAGATATCCATCAGGCATTGGTGTGTGGCTTACATTCTGAAATATAAGTGAGTGTGATAGTTTGGGACATATATAACATCAATAACCTTCCACACACTGAATAAAAAGATATGTGTTGAAGATTTTCATATCATGTTCAAGAAAACATAAAACAGACTCTACGACAATCTTTTTTTTTTGCAATTTTAGAGAGCCTTTTTCAAGCTCCTTACCAAGTCAAATATGAGGACCATCGAGCATATGAAGCTATTCATACTAAGAAGCACTAAATATTTTTAACACTTTTTAATTTTTATTTCTATTTTATGATTATATTAAAGAAGTGTGATATTGTACTTTGTTTATCTATACACACTAACTCATGTGCCTTAATCGGAGTGTGCTAGAAATACTCTCTCAAACTTTCTATATTTTACATACCCACAGAAACTATGGAAGAGGTCCTGTGTGTCCTATATTGTTTTTATTCCCTTGAATAATTGTGGAAGTGAATTTGATCCTAGAAAACCTATGTGTTTCTTTGTATACCCAATATAGGTTGTAGATCTGATTATTCATATAATAAAGAGATTGGTAGTGGGTGATTTACAAGTTGAGGGGATTAAGTATAAGCTTGAAGCTAAACCCATTATTTATTCTTCTATGTGTTATTTTAGTTTTGTTTCAATATTTCAAATTTAAAATTTCATTTGATCTTTAAAAATGTAAAAAAAACTTATACTTTGATAGTTAATCTTAACCCATGGTTATATAAAGTATTTTATTAAGTAAATTAGTTTCAAAAGTTAAAGTAATTTCAAATATTATTTTAATTGATCCCTAATCCTGCTTTTAGAAATATTTTTGAAGATGAAACTTCTATTATTCTACTATCTTGGTTAACTGGAAAATTTTTAATTAACTTGTGGGATTTTGCTTTAAAGTGTTTTATAAAATTTTTATTGGGAACTCAATTCACTCCCCTCTTGAGTTACGCAGTCTGAATAAGAAAGATCATGATTATTGGGTTTATTTTTGATAATTTTAACATCATATATCTAAACCATTTTGTGAAATTTTTTATTCTTGACATCTATAGCCTTTCTCATTTGATAGGAATCCAAGAAATATACCCTCCACATATGTTTTATCACACTTTCTTTAGTTTATGCCTTTGATCTTAATGAGAAAAGGACTAACAAAAACTCTAAAGTAGTTCAATGATGAATTCTTATTAAAACACATATTATATGAGGTTTCATTTGAATTATGTCTCAATAATTATTAATTTTCAATACGTACAATTATAAAAACTTCATCCCTCAAAAAAACATTGAACTTTCAAATTTAGTTAGAATTATTCTCCCTATTTATTCATTGTTCATATTCATTATCTTAGTGAACTCATTATACTATGGTGCACATGGGGTGTTATATTGATGTTTAATCCAATAATTTATAAGGTAGGGTTCCTAATCATTTTCATTACACTCTTTCCCATTATTGGTTCTCAGTTTATTGATGTCTATACCCAGTTCTCTATCAACTTATCTTTTATTGATTTTGAACATATCCACTACCCATGAATTGTGTTTCATGAATAAAACTATTATCATTATTTTATATTAATCAATTAATGTGATAAAATATAGGTTACCTCTTGTGGATTTGTGTCTCATGGGTCCACATAAATCTAAGTGAACTAATTTAAGAGGTCTTATTGATTGTTTTAATACTATTTTTGTGTCTCCCTTTGACCATTTTTTACTCTTGGAAAGTGATAAAAATTTATTCTCTATCTTTACTTAATTTAGGTTAACCCCTTACCACATTTTGTTTATATATATCACTCAAATTATTTTTAATGAAATTTACAAGTATTCTATTCCATAAATAACTCTCTTTTTTATTACTGATATAATAGTAATTGCTAGAATATCTTATCTGAAAAAGATTTCCACTCATCCTTTCTCCTATAGTGAAAATTCTCCCATATTAAACTCTTTTAGTGAAACATACATCCTTATTGAAAATCAACTCATTTCCCTTATCACATAATTGAATTACAATTAAAATATTGTGATTGATCCCACTGAAAAATGGGACCTCCTATGAATTCACCTTTTTGGGTTCAATAATATCAGATCTAATTCCTTTGATTTTTGAAGAGAATTAATTTTAAAGGGTAAATACAACACCATCATGATATTAAAATTCAAGATCTTGTTATCTCTATTCATGTGTGAGGACCATACACTGTCAATAATCTGGAGTTCTTTTCTTTTGATAACTTTCAATGAAAACTTCATAATTAGTGATTTTTCATCTTTATTTCTTTGTTAAAACTTCTTTAATTTATAAACATTTTTTATTATACTATAATAATTTAAAAAACTCCTTATTATGCTGACCTTTTCGATCAAACATTCTTCACACTTCCTTAGTCACTTCAAACCTATTTTGGGAAAGAATTATATGAAAATTTTCATTTCCTCATCAACTTTTTATATATTCATTGCATTTATTTTCTGAATAACTCTCATCACAATCTGGACTTCTATGATTACATGAGAGAGAAATTGTATACTAAAAAACATAGGTTTTTTTCTATAATATACACAACATCAATAGTATCCACTGAAGCTTTTTTTTTCTAGGAAATTGTCGAGTCTTCAATAAAAATTTTGTTTACTATTTTAACATAGGAAAAAGTCTATTTTAATAGATTTTGGAGTAATTTTATTATTTTTGTTTCACTCCATTATCTATACAATATTATACCTCTTTTATGGGTTTTCTTAAACCCATGTTTATCTAAAATTTCTCATTGAACTTGCAATGTTTGGGTGAACAATTTTATAATTTTCAAATTTGATCATTTTAAAAAGTACCTCATAATTCTTCTAAGTATATTACTCATCCTATACATCATCATCCTTTTCAAATTTAATCTTCAATTTTCAAAGATTATTATTATCTTTAATTAATATGGATTAATCCTTCTCTTGTTCATTTTTTCGAGTATCGATATTATTTTATATATTCTTATAAAACATTATCTTTCTCAACCACTTTCACCTTGAGCAGTTTAATATCTTCTATGTATTAATTTTATTTGAAAATAAACTTATATTAAACTTTATTTAGAATTTTAATTTTTTTATTAAGGCCTTTATGTTTCCTCTTAAGCTCAATATTCTTTTCAAGACATACTTTAAGTTCTGTCATTAACATGTGAATTATATAGGCATCAATTTTCTCTTCTTCTCCACCATAGGAGTTCTCTTCAACACCTTTAACATGTTCCATAAAATTGGTGTCTTTTATATCACCATTAACTTATAAATCCCAACTTGAGAAAGAGTTATCTTCTTCATCATTTCTCAACATGCTTCTCTTTTTCCATCTTGATATCTTGTTTTTGGTTTTTGACTTCCTCTATAGCGATTCTTCTTCTTCATCATATGAATCCATAATTTTTTTAGGTAAAATGATAGTAATGTGAAAATTTCCACAAAATTTAAAATAATTAAATATAACAATTCATTTATATTTTCCTTTCCCATTTTTAGATCTTTATAAATGAAAGATATAATTTTCTTATGCTCCTCATCACTCTAGTCATCCTTATCCAAATCACTTGAGGTTTCATCTTCATTTTCCTAGATCTTTAATTCATTCATGGTTTTGAAGGAAAATTACTCTTTATATTTATTTTTGAAAATAGGATCCTTCTTCATCTTATAGTTCAAGAAGGTATTTTGTATCCTATCAAGGTATATGTCATGAATCTCTTACAAACTTGAGATCTTTAGATCAAGTCTATCTAGAAAATTAATCATCAAGATTTGACTTGTATCCTATGACGTGAATAACAATCTCATTCACCTTAGTGAAATTGTCATCAACATTATCATCTTTATCCATTATAACATATTTAAATTTTTTCATCTAATTTTTATTTTTGTATTATTTTATATTAATGTTCCCCTCATACATATTTTTAAGATTATCCAACATTTCTTTAGCCTACTAGATAACCATCAAATTTTTATATAGTTTGTACAATAATGATGTTAGAATTACATTTATTTCCCTCCCATATATATCAAGATTACTCTTATCAGTGAATGTAATAGAACAATTCCTAATAATTTATGGATAGCCTATAGTAACAACACCACTCACTTCAAGTCCTTATGATAACTGAAATGGTAACACATGATTATTCCACCCATTAAAGTTATTTCAGTCAAATAAAGGAACACCAATTATATTAAAAGAATTTATATTCTTCCTAAAAGACCAAATAATATTAGAATATTAGGGGAAACCTTCTATAACTCCACTTGTAGAGCCCGAATCACTTGGGATATTGCTGAGTGAGGGAGGGGGTGAGTCAATAGTATATGATTTATTTGACATATTCTTGATTTTTGAATCAAACCCCTTTGGTTGGTTAACATCACAATTTTATTCTTAAGATAATCTTACTCACACATATGATTTTTTTTGAAAATAAGTAACATCTAAGAAATTTTACAAAGTTCGCCTCAATTTGAGATCCTATTAATTGTCTTGTTAGACTGTTGTTGAGTACACATATTTTCTCATCAGTATACACTTAAATTTATTACAAACACCTGAAATTGGCATGAAAATTTAAATAAGGAATTATCCACTTATCTACGAAGGAAATCTTGATGTTTTTCAAATAGGAACCACCAATTCTTAAAATATTTTTCTTCCCTATATATGAATAAAATCTTTACTAATATTTTAGGATACTTTTGACTTAAATATAGATATTATTTTAGATAACCCTTGAAAAATAGTAAAAATAGAATGGAATAAATTAAAGGTCAACCTTCCTCTCACTAATTTAGAAAGAACAGTCTAAGAATGAGAGAATGAATACACAAGCATCTATATTTGTCTATCCTCATAAACAAGCATCTAGATGAAAAATAGTCTAATCTAATATACTCACCCTTCTCAGAAACATAATTGATGTGCAGATCAATCTTCCATAGCCTCTTTTTTTTGATATAGTGGTGCAATTGCACCTATTTTTTGTCTTATAAACTCAAAAAAATCATATATTAATAACAATATTAAGAAACTTAATAATCTTTAGCAGTGAGATTTACTCCTTAAATTCATTCAAATGGTCATTAAATTCCCCTAAATACTCAGATGAATTCCATCTCTCATGTGATATCCACATACTAACATTTTCATTTAAATTCCCTAAGGATTCAAAATTAAATATTATTTTGATTCTACACATGACTTGGGCATTTAATTCTTTGAAATCTTTCACAATGTCTGCATCTTTAAACTAAAAAGAAATCCTCATTTCATTACTTGTCTTTGCCACATGGAAACCTATCCTATGGTGTGGAACTTATCGCACCAATTTAATAATATCCAAAGGATATTTACCACATAAGATATTTCTCATGTAACATAAATTAATATTATAAAACTCAATCATCTTATGAGATGATTCATGAAAGAGAATTATATTAAGAGATCTTAATTATCTTATGGGATGGTCTTCATAAGAGAATTATATTGTAAGCTAGTATTCATAAGATAAATGCCTTTTTCAAATATACCTCAATGAAAAAATCTTCTTGTGTTTTTGAGTTATATTATAAACATAAATAAATTTACTTATACGTTTGAACGTAAGATAAAATCCTTTTTCATTTGTCAGTTTCAGTATAACACTTCTATAATTTCTTCAAATAAACTTCAGGCTTTGTGAAAGCAATTATGGGCTTCCTAAAATAAACTCCAACCCTTCTGAAACTACTTAACAAACACTTTAAACATGATGTTGGGAGTGTCTCTACTTCTACCAACACTTATCATTGATTTATTTGAAGAAAAAAAAATCAATCGTCACATTTGATCCAATATTGACAAAAAATACAATACCTTCAAGAATTACATGGGAACTTCACCATTCCCTCAGTTATGAAGATGTGTAAAAATTATGATAAGTATAAAAGGAGGTCTAGATGGGTAAAATTATGGAGTAATATTTGAAATCATTTCAAAATAAGATGTTTATATAGCTAATATCAAAATACACTAAACCTAAAGGTTCTCAAGATTGTGTAGGATTATTATGAGATGTGATATTAATGTGAAATATAAAAACTTTTATCTCCGGTTATCTAACTTGGAATTGAAGCTAATTTATAAAGAATTTATTTTTGGCATCAGACCTAAAAGTTTAGGTTTAGGGCATCTCATTTGGTATCAAAGTAGAGTTTAGTAATTTTTGGGGATTAATTTAGTTATTTTGGGGATAAATTTTGTTATTTTGTATATCAGTATTAGATAAAATTACTAAAACCATTTGGGATAATCCTAAATTTATAAAATCATCCTAAAATATTGGTAAAGTATAGACTGTATTTTTTCTAATAAATTGTATCCCAATATAGATATAAATAAGTGGATATGAGATATATCATATATTCACCTTAGAGTAATAACCCTAAAAGAGTTTTGGTTGAGTATTAAATCTATATTCAATTGGTACATAAAACGTGGGCCTAACTGCACACATAGTTTGAAACTTATGGGGGATATGATTTGGTTGATTCACATGATATTTACAAACTATTATGAAGGATTTGAATGGAATTTGATGATTTAATATATAACTAGTTAGGTTAGTGAATCTAGTATAAATATGACCATGGAAAACCAAGATTGAAACTTAGATATTCATATGTTAGGTTATAAAAATTATTTATGGGTTAATTCTTCTATGTTTATAGTTTCCTTTTATAAATTTATTTTCTTAAATATTCTCACACCTCAAATTTCTTTTATTTAAGTATCGTCTAGAGAAAAGTGAAATTTTGTTAACATGGGATGTGATGGGGAATTTAATGATTTTCCTAATGAGAAACCAAATGGACTGGAAGATGGAGTTAAAAATATTGTGGTTATACTCACCCAACTATCATGAGTTACGGTTAACAACCTAACCCTTAACAAACTATCAAAAACATAAAATAATAGAAGCTTGTAGTTTTATTGATGTTTTGGTGAAAATGATTATAGAGAAAAGAATATTCAACTGCCTATATATCAAGATTTTTTTAATGAGAACCCAAGGGCGCGTCTCTAATGAATAAGAAAATGTTTATAGTGTAGACGAATTATGCATTGAGATCATGATTTTTTAAGAGATAAAAATTAGCTAAAAAATACAATGTAAGGTATAAAGTGCCCAACTAAAGATCCACCCACACTTCAATGGCTCAAATTCATAGAGTTTGATCATTATTTAAATCAATTCCTAAACCCAAGGGATAATAAGGATAATTGGTTTAGAAAATTTAATAAATTTAGGAAGTTTTTTAAGAGAATCATATAACCACCCCAATATTTTGATATTAAATTATCAGTGAAAACCTCTAGTTGTATGATTATTGTATCACAAGTTAAAGTTTGTGATAACATTATTCATACAATTGTAATTATTCTTCACTTAGTTAAACTTAATGAAATTTTGAAAATGTATTGGATATCTCCACATAGAATCCATACTGATTATAGAAATAAGGAAATCACATTTTGTATTTCAAATCAACTAATGATATTTTAGTAGTTTAGTGATAACTATAAAATAATTATTGAGATTTCTTTAATTATATGACTCTTAATACTCAACATTGAGATGTGTATTCTAGTATCACCCAAGTTAGTTAGGTTTATATTTCATTTGAAATTATATCTCAAGTTTTGACTACATTAATAATATCATCATTAATTTTCAATGATGGGAATAATTGAGATTAAGGGGATGAAATTTATTTAATGTGGGTATAATGTAATTTCCCAATCTTTTAGTATTAATTTAACATTAATAAATAATATGTTTAATATATTAATTCACACAAAATAACAAACTAAAACAAACATTGATAAATTTTATTGAGATAAAACATTAAAAATATTACATGAAGCCATGTATTATATACCACGGTTGATTACATTTATTAAATGTGCATAAATTAAAAGGGGGAAATAGATAGAAATGAATTATATATTTAAAACTAAGAGACCCCTTGAATCATATTCACCCTTTAGATTTAACATTATTAGAACTAAACCTTCAATGAAAAAGAAAATAATTAAAGAAGAAAACATTATCCTAAATAAGGAATGAGAAGCATGAATTTAGATGTGAGAATGAAATGCATTATTTTAGTAAGTTTATATATAGGAATGAAATCTTACCATTATAAACAAGGTTTTTGGAAATATGGTCTTTAGAGATACAATCATTGGATATATATAACAAATAAATATAATAAATATATGTATTTTTCATAAAAAATTTAAATATTATGTTTTAGAAATAATTAATAAGGAAATAAAAATATAATATTTAATTTATATTTTTTATTATAAAAATATTTTTATTCATTAAAAAATATTATTCTTAAAGAATGATATGATAAAATTCAAATAAATATTTTAATAACAATATATTGATAAAATTAAATTATTATAATATAAATTAAAATGTTTAATTATATTTTGGTTAAGATCTTTTAATATAAGGGAGATTTTTTTTTCGAAGAACAATTTTACTAAAATTATTGGGTATTTTTATATTAATAAAATAAGTCAAAACTAAAGAATAATTTTAATGAAATTTATTGATAATATAAACATGGAAATAAATTAACAATCATTCCTTAGTTATTACTAGGTAAGTAAGAAGAGTAAATTCATTTTATGGTTAAAAATATTTTTTACTTAAAATTGGATTTTTTCATTATGAATTTTATTTTAAGTAACTAAATATATTGTAGTTGAGTAATGATAAATTATATTGTTTATATGAATAATAAATTAACACTAATTTAATTATTAATTTATAGTAAATATGAATAAATATAATTAATTTATAAAAAGTTAGTTTTAATAAAAAATATTTTTTCTATTTATCTTATGTTTTAATTTAAAAGTTACTTTTATCATATTTAAAAATTGAACTAAATTAAATGGAATCCAAATTATAAATTAGTATGTCAAAATTTTATAATAAGGGGAAACTTATATTTTTTGTAAAAAAATAATGAATTTGGTTAATTTTAAATCAATGTTTATATGGTTTGAAATGGGTAACTTAAGTGGCTCAATTTTTTTAAGTTTACATGACACTTAAAACTTCTAGAAGTGCTTTAGTAAGTTATAAAATCATAACCATATGAATAAAAAACCTTTCTTTTTCTAAATCACCTAACTCTCGTGCAATTTCATTCTTACACCTTACCTAACATTCATTTCCAAGCCAAAGTCCCTCTTTCTTACCTATAAAAGGAGATCACTTCCACCCACTTTAAGACACACCTCTCATTAAAAATTCCCGTAAAAAACTATCAATTTATTCTAACTTATATTACTCTTCCACCTTTTTATCACCTTTTCCAATAATAATCCCTAAGCCCTCTATTTGCAAAGGATCATTCAAGGGAAGATTTAAACTCTCAACATCAGTATTACCCACTCCAATTTTCTCTTCTATATTTTTCAAATACACCCTAATCCAAACCAATTATAACCATTATAATATAATTAAATAAGTATAATTATTATATTTTAATTTTATTATATTAATTTTACAACCATTATCTATCTCCCTACCAACCATTCAAAAAATGAAAATGTCACTCATGTTATGTGCAGACTACCACCTCCATGAGCAAAATGTTCAGTTTTTCATAACCAAATTAAATGATTGGTTATAATAATTATATTAATTAATAAATATGATATTTATGTAACAATTAATATTATTAAAATATAAATTATGATCTACCTTTATTCTATCCCTATTACTATAAAAAATAAAAACGTCACCCATGTGTATGTGGAGACTACCACCTCTAGGGATGAAGTGTCTCATTTTCATCACCACTTTTACATGGATGGTTCTAAAAATGAATTTAATGATTATATATGATATTAGGGACTAAAATATATTTTGAATATGACCCTTAAAGGTTAACATACAAATTAAAAATCATTATAAAGTAACTCATTGATATCAGTAAATTACCCAAAACAAGCTCATCATTGATTTCATCTTCACAAATTATAACTAAAGATCTAATAAAATGAAATTAAAACTTTATAAATCATTTGGGAAAATTTATTTATGTACCTTAAATAATCTTGGAGTGATGAAATTAGTATTTAGGAATAATTATCAATATCAACTCTATAAAACTCGTACAAAAAAATCAAGGACACTGAATGATATTTTCTCTAAAGCCTTATATGTATATGATACATATATAAGTTATATAATGAAAATTGTGATTTTCAAACATGGGTATATCATTTAATATAGTTCGATCCTATACCATAAACCCGATTTATTATCCCACATAAGGTATCATTTATAGAAACTGTTTCATAAGATGAAATAAAGAGGATGTGAAACATTCATGTGATGTATGCATTTATTTCCTTGTAAAAAAAGTGTTGTGTGTGATTCTTTATGCATATACAAATACCTCTAAATACCATCTCTCTAATTTTATTCATCCTTTACATAGTGAGGTTTTAGAATACCATGGATGAAGGATAATCCCTCTCATATGATGAGATATTCAGATTGATCTATGCATACCAATGAAGGTGGGAAGCTTATGTTTTCCAGTATTGTGATATTCATCAAATACATTGAAAGAATTTCAAGGTTGTATTAAAATATTTTTGGTCAATGATGAACATTTAAAACTTGTTCTTCATTTCAATTATTTACGTAGTTTAATATTTATTTCATGGGAGGTCCTCTAAAAATGTATCTAATCTCTTCTTCATGTTATAATATTTTTTATTTTACCCTAATAAATCCCTTTAGTGGTATCAGAGTGACCCATTTGTTAGATTTGTGAAATATTTCATGAAATGAAGTTGAAAAATAAAAAAATAGAGTTTATTTTCATAGATCTGTTATAGAATTTGAGATCATTATGCGAGCTACATAATAGTAATATAAGATTTACCTTTACACTAGGGGTTCATGAAAATATAACCCATGAAATACCTTTACATGAAAGGTTCATGTAAAGGTAGTTTGGGACCAAACCTTATATTAAATTACATGTAAAGGTAGTTCAATTCTTAACTTTACACGAAGAATTTGTTGTAATGGTGATATGAAAATTAACTTTAAATAAATGATTTGAAATAAAGAAAAATATATTAAACCTTATGCAGTATTCATTCCGTAAATGTGATGAGCTCCTAGCCTTACATAAAAAGTTCACATAAGGGTACTTGGAGGTTACCCTTATAGAGAATATCGATTTCACTTCAGGGTAAGCATAATTGTTTTTAAAAATTTTAATAGTTTAATTAGTTTTTATGCTATATAAAATGTTTATAAATCATGTTAAAAGGAATTTTGAAAAAAATTCAATTTATAAAAAATTAATTAATTAATTAATTATAAATTATTTATAATTAAATTAATAAATATTTAAGAATTTTTTCCAAATATTAAATATTAATATTTAAATACATTTAACCCAAAATACTTTTCATTACATATGATCAAGAAATAAAAGTTTTTGTTTATAGGGTAAAATTATAAAGTGTATAAATTACAAAATACACCAAAATATAAATGAGTTTATATTTAACTTATAAATTTTTCATGATTAATTAATTTAAATTATTCAAATTAAAGGGGCCCTATTTGGATATTATTTAAACTATATCTAAATATTTTTGATGATTTATTTGATCATGATTTAAATAATGTTAAGTATATGATATTAGATTATGTAAATTTTTTACATAATAGAAATTAGATTATAAATTTTTATATAATTCATAAAATATAACATATTTAAAATAATTTTCAATATAATAAAGGGAAATTTAAAGAAATAAATTATTTACTGTCACATAGTGAATATCACTTTATCATAAAAGAGTTTAGGGTATGGTGGTAAAGAGAAATATAAGAGTTAAATTTAGTTAACATATTAATGTGATTGTGACTTTATTCTAAAAAAGTTTATGAGTGCTAGTAAAGAATAATATAAGTAGTTATAGTATTTCATGAAAAGGTTTAATGTAAATGGTTCCAAGGATGATTATGATGGTCTTATAAAGAGTTCTAAGTTGATTAAAAAATTTGACATTGTAACATTTGATGTTATGACGATAAGAAGTTTGAATATGTTTAAAGGGTTAAAAAATTAGGAATATGATTCCTAGATCTCCCCATGATTCAAATTTTATTACTTTATATATTTTTCTCACTAAAGTTCTAGTAGAAGGGTTTTATCATATGGACACATAAAGATATGAAAGGAATTACATATGATGTAATTCATTATAAAAACCTTTGAAAGTGCTATATAAATAAGGATGATTTTATGGTTTATCGTATTTTTTATGATAAAATAGTTCTTATGTTAGGTCTGTTAAATATTCTTAAAAGGTTTTAAGAGTATGGAATGTATTATATTAAAAATGAAATCTTCCGTTTATCATTATTTCATTCTAGCTATAGTAATATATATATATAGTTATATATTTCATGAAGTGTAAAAATTATTGACCTCCCAATTTATAACTTTGAGTTAATCCCTTACCAATATTCTTCATGGAGAATTGTAGGTTATACTGAAATGTTAAGGTTAACATGATTAAGATTCTTTTATAGAGATACACAATAAACTCATGAGGAACAAAAAGTGTTTTTGTGTGTTGGATGACCCACTAAGTATACCACATAGAGTTTTATAAAAATGTATTTGGTATAACAAGGGTGCATGGATCATATTTGAGATCTAAATACCAGAGGTTAGTGGAATATATACATTCTACCTCACCACATGGGTATGTTATAGATACAATTATAATCTCTCTAAATATATCAAAATGAACAATCATGGGGTTTCTATCAAAGAAGTAGTGCTGCTCATCCTATTGATTCTCCAAAAACTATTATTTGGTTTTTTTATATATTTTAAAGTAGTAAATACAATATAAAATAGAAATTAGAGACCAAATGATATTAAGTTTAATAAGGAAAAAACAAGAAAACATAAATAAAGATGAAAAATAACTCAATAAGAACAAGCCCAAATCCAGTTCAATCCACTAATTAGATACCTATATTGGGTCTGTAGATGAATTAGATCATTTACCGACCAAACTCAATTAATTATAGATTTCTAGAGTAACATACCTCTTTCAACCAAAATGATTAAAACTAAAACACAAAACATCTTCTCGTGCATGATATATCTCATGAGAGTGAAGGAATCACCCAATTAGACAAATAAATTCAAGAATATATTCCTACTGAAATGATCCACATGATATTATCAAACACAAAATCTCTCTTAGACACTTTTCCAAGTAAACCAAGAAAATAAGGTAATAAAAATAAAGGGGAAAATAGTAGTAAACACTTTATGTGAGTGGATATGATTTTGAATCTCTACTTTAACATCACTAGTGGATAAGAGAAAGAAAAAAGTGATGATCAACAAGATACATTGGTATCCAAGTATCCTTGAGCTTCACTTCCAAGTTTTAGGCTCATGGATTATGCCTTCATCTATGGAGGATCAATATTAAGAAATAGGGAGGAATAATAATGAAAAAAACTATATTTATAAATTTAAAATAGAGTTATAGTAGAAAGAAAAGTGGGAAGGCATTCAGAAAACAATCCCACATCTAGAATTGGGGGATTACTACTATGTTTGGGAATAGCATTATAGAGTGATGAGAAATCCTCATATTCAAAAATGAAATAGAAAACCCAGTGATATCCAAACTCACAGTCAAAAATACATCTAAGTAGAATGACTTGAGGTTATCCTCTTCATCTGTTGCTGAAGTCCTAATGAGAATTATCTAAGATCCTAAAATGACATGTGCTTCACCTATAATATTTTTTGAAAATTAGTAACCAAGATCCCAATCTCAGATGTTTTACATGTAAAATGTTCATGGGTCTTGATCACTTGAATATTTCCCCCAAAAATTCTTTACTTGTGATCATCTTTCTTAATCCATACTGACAATTAAAAAAATATGGAAAGTTGACCTTGAGGTTGAGAAGTTCCAATTCGGGAAATTTATGTTTCTCATCTTGGGAACCCAATTCTTTTGGTTTAATTTTTGGGCCTTTATGTGGATTTGGTCTTGTGAAAGAAAAACTTTGTGGTATATAACTTTTTTTGGGCCTGAAGTACCCATACATAAACCCCCTACCAATCAAATGCTTTCATCTATACTTGATTACCTTTATATGGATTAACTAAACTCAACATATTCTGTCACCATATCAAATCATGAAATGTTTTTAACCAATATATTTTAAGACTATATTTTCTCATCTCAATTTACTTGGACATGGATTTATTAGTATTCATCAATAAGGGATAACTCAACAATAAGCTTAGTTTTGTATTCTTCAGTTGCAATTCGACTGGTTAACTCCTTCATTCGGAAAGCCTTGACACCCTGAAATTATTCATCTTTACATCTATGCCTTATTTGTATAAACTCAAGAAAACCCAAAAATTCTATCTTTATGGGCCTGAGAATCAGTTCTTATATGATGTTTAGTTTTAATCTTTGAGCCACATGTGAAAATCCCTATTTCATGGATTGAGATTTACATTAGTGATTAGCAAAGAACCTTTTGTGCATCCTCACACATCAATGCAACAACATTATTGGGGAGCTTGAGTCCCTATCTCCTCTAATAGTGACCGAAAAACAAAATAGAATCTAGTGAAAAAACACCTTCAATCATAATTTTTCATGATCATATTGAGTTCTTGAAATTCAGTCATGACCAAATCTTTAAATCTCATTACAATTTGACTAGGGGTAAGCATATTCAATTTTTTTGAGCTCTGTTATCAATTTTTGACATTCAAAAGTAAATTTTGGACTATTCAATTATCTTCAAATTTTTTTCAATATAAATATATCTTGCATTATTGACTCTAACTTAGCATCCAATTCTTCAATCGACTAGGTGAAGACTCATTCTTCTGGGCCTAATCAGACTCTAGTGAATCCATCATCAAAATTGACATGTTCTTTGATACATAGATCTCTATTTTTATCATGAAGCATAATAATCATCTTCCTAGTCTTAGGTTCATGTACAAAATTGAATATTATTCACCCAAATCTATAATGATGATCTTAATTTGAGTATATTATTGACTTTATTTTAGTTTTAGGTGGAAATATTTTCTCAGTTTTACCTGCTTCATTAAACCCCTAGTTCAAGTTCATAAAATTTCATCTTCAAATTTCAATTTATTATTAAAAATATCTATTCATCTTCTCTAATTTCTAAAAATTGGTCCTAGAATCACTTCATGGAGCTTAGATCAGTAAAATTGCAAAGATAGAATTGGCATGAATGATATATATAAGGTGAATCCATGACGGTAAATTCTTGAGGGTTGATCCATGGAGGAGATTCCATGAATGGTGAAAGGTGGATCCATGGTTATAGGTGAATTAATAGATGCACATGATGGTTGATTTTTTTATAAGAATGGAAGTAGGACCTTGTGGTGGTGCTATGTAGCGTTATAGAAGGGGAAACAATCACAAAAGGTGTCACAATCATAGATTTTTTTCTTCCCATGGAGGAAAACTTCATTTAAGTAGGAATACAGTTACAAATTCACATTAATGGTTATAAAATCTACCCCATTGCTAAATTTTTAATAAGAAAAATCAAAGATCAATCACAATTTTACATTCATGGTAGCAGTGCATGATCACATATAGATGACATGAAGGACACAATCACACATGTATAACCGATCCTTCACAAAATTATGGTATAGCCACACATATGCTCCTATAATATCTCAACTAGATTTTATTTTCACAGAAGGAGGTCCTGATGCACAGAATTACAAACTTAGTAGAAATAAAAAATTGAATAAAAATTTCATAGTATTTCACACCCAATTAAGTAATTAATTTCAAAATTGAGACTTAAAGAATGAATTCCAAAAAACAATATGTAAAATAAAAATAAATAATTTGGAAGAATTAATTATTAAGAGATCAAAAATTAATTTCAATATTTTTAATGATTATTTAAAAATAAAAAAATATTTTTCTCAAAAATTAGAAATTAAATACAAGAATAATTAAGAAATTAATGCAACAAATACACACATTTTTAACATGATTTATATGAATATCAATTTTAACCAAAATTTTGCAAAAAATTTGTAATTGTCTACTTTTTTCACTTTTCTACAATATAAATCAATTAATTCAACAAATCAGAAGTGAAAAAAATTATCAAATACATGATATATAAAATTTCCCCACACTTAACAATTTACTTTTCCCCAAGCAATACCTACTTAAAATTTTAAAATAGAAATAATATTTCATAGATAATATCATAATATAATATGTTAAAACATTGATTTACACATAACAAGATTTTGATATGGGACATGATTTTCAAATAATTTTCAAATAATTATCAAAGTAGGTGATTTTATAGATTCAAAAATATATTACACAAATGGAGAAAGCACAAACTCATACATTATTAGAATTTCATGGATACTATATGAAAATAACTCACTATACCACTTCAATTAAAATCTATGTTCTAGTACAAAGAGTGAATATTGGTTAAATTTAAGTGGAATTAAAACTTTAAATTAAGTACCTTTATTTTTTACTCTCTCCTAGGTCCTTCAAACCAAATATCCAATTTCTACTTTCTTGATACATCTCAAAATATTTTCTTATAAGTTAATTTCCCCCTTATTTATTTGGCTTCGGTATTTCCATAACCTTAATGAAATCCTTTTTAAAAATTAATCCTTTTATTGATTTTATTTTTTTGAATCCATTAATGTGAAAAACATTGATTGAATGTATAATTGGTATTTTTAGTGCCTAATTTCTTGGAGATTCACCATGGGATCCAAATTTATCATTTTACTCTATTTTCAAAGGACTTATATGACTATATTTTGGGTTTGATCCTTGAGTTGTTTTATCTCACGAAGGCCAAGTTACTAGGGTTCAAGTTCAAAGATTGAGATTCTCTAATTTCTAATTCTAATGCTAGAATAATGTATCCTATCACACCCCTTTCCTAATTACTATACATAATGTTTATAAAAATGGTGGGAACATCACTTAATAATAAAAAAACCCAACAATTTTAGTATCCATATGAACTTCAATAAGTAGCATGAAATTATACTCTAGGAAGAATAATAATAAAGTGCAACAAGAATCCCAAAAGATCCTTAATTTTTTTGAAAAATTTAGGTGGATTTTGATGTGTATAATCGTTAAAGTACAATTAAACACATTTAATGGACCCTATATCCCATACTTAAAGCCCAAAATTATTGAAAATGTTGAATCATAAGGCGAGAGAAAATTTTAATTCAAAAAACGTTTATTACTTAGTGGTTCATATATTATTAGGTGGGTTATATGAATTTTAAAATAAAACATTTTCTATACATTCAAATTAATTTTTTTTTTTTTTTTGGAAATTTCATGCTTTTTATTTAAGTAAACACACAATATTTCACATTTTGGACAAAAAATGTAGTATAAATCATAATTATGTATAATTTCATATGATATTTTAAGGGTGGAATCCATTATTGATTTTTTTTAGTTTGATTTTCAGTGTTCTAGATATTAGTATGTTGCACCCCAAACAATATATTCACACAATTCAATTTAAAAAAAATAAGGATCCCCGTACTCAATTCCTAGTAGTATAAAAAAAATTAAATAATCAAATAATAACATTACTCCTCTGAATTTTGATTCATTGACATTTCATTTCATTCAAATTCACTCTCCCTTTTTTATTTAAAAAAGATCCCTTTAGTATTCTATTTACTACTTCTATAAATGAAAAAAAGAAAGAATTATTGTAAAACCAGAAAAAATTTAGACTTAAATTAACCAAAGGTTGAAGTTAGGGGAGGGTTTATCTAGCTAATTATAGAAAATAGATCCTATTTTCTAGGAAAAAATCTAAAAAATCATCTTGTATATCAGTTTCCATAGTTTATCCTCATCTATCAGCTATGTATCTTGAATCTGTCATGAACCATGTTAATGTGATACCCAGTTATTTCCTATAAGAATATATCAACCACTTAAATAAATATAATTAAAATTAAACCATGAAACAAAATAAATATGAAGATAATCTTAGGATAATCTGGGGTGCTCTATTTAGACTATCCACACTTGGATAGTCCTTAGGCCTATCTAAATCTAATAGAGGTAGTGGATTCTTTTTTAAGAACCACCAAATTCTATTATTCCCATATTTAGTTATTTTTAATTTGTGAAGTACCAATTTATCAGCTTCAAACCAGTCTTACTCCTTTTATATGAACCTATTGTGGAGTATTGGAGGAGAAACAAAATACAAGGGTATCTCCCTTCTTCTTTTCTTTGATGTTTGGCACGCACAGGTTGTGGAAACTGAACTCTAGGATGAGACTACTCTTCTGGTTTAGTATAAAAAATTATTTATTCTTGGATAAAAATATATATTAGCACCCTCTTTTTATCCTGTGCATAATTCCAACCAATATTTTTCTTATTCATCATCTTCCAAAAACTAATTTTCAATAAAAACTAGGAATTTTAGAAAATCCTTAAAAGTTTCATCCTTCTCAATAATCTCTAGAAAAACACATAGTTTAGATAAATCAAGATAGGTATAATCCAAACCAAAATTAGTTAAAAAAAATCTAGAATAATATCAAAGAAAATCCTCTCAATAAATTGAAAAAATCCCTGAATTTTACCATCTTGATCTTTTTCATGATAGAAAAGTGTTCTAGGGAGTATTTTTTGGATATGAGTGATGTATTCAACCTCATCAATCCTCTTTTCAAAACATATCACCTCATTTCAAGTTTCTTACATGGTAATGTATAATATTTCCTCAAATAGATTATTTTATTAAGTCATTGAAAACATATTATACAACTGAGAACATAAAATAAAATAAAATAAAGTACTATAAAAATGATATTCAAAATTGTTTCTAGATTCCTTAGGCTCTTACTGACCCATCTTTCCAGAACATGAAAATGTTTCCAGAATGTGAGTCTTGCATCTCCATCCTTGAAGCAAGGGTTATATCAAGATCAAAAATAGGCAACTCCAATTTCTTCTTTCTTACATTTCTTCTCTAAATCCTTCTCAATTTATTTCTAGAAAGTTATTAAATGGGTTCCTAGAGTTATTCCTTTCTATTTTGGGTTTCCCTATAATTATAAAAAACTTGTTGAAAAATTTTCATCACTAGATAATAATAAAACATTTCATCATTGGCAATCTCTTGATCTTATCTTTATTGTACCTAATATTGAAAATATGAGACAAACTGCTCAAGTTCTTGAATCCAAGATTACATTAATTATGAAATTGAGTCAGAAAAATTAGTTTCCATCTCTATTGAAATTGATAAAAAAAAGTAAATAAAAACTGTAAAATTCACTAAAACATGATTTTTTCCTGATAATGGTTCCAAAATATGACGTGGTCCCCCATCGGGTAGTCCGAGATACATTTATAATCTCCCAAAATATAGCACAATGGATAACCTTATGGTTACACTCAAGGAATGTAACGCCCCGACCCCAGTTACCCAGAGTCGGTGCATTATTACATAACATTGGCATGATCACAAGAAAGATCAAATCTCGAAAGACCGATTGGTTTAGTAGCCTTGGAAACACTAGATATATTCATAAGTTTTACATTACATCATAAAATGAAAAACTACTACAACAACATAATGTCTCCATAATCCACACTACTATCCCCTCATAATATCCCTACAGGTCATTCATAATTTACTTCTTCACATCCTGGGAAAAAATAAAACATAGAAAAGGGGTGAGCTCAAATGCCCAGTAAGGATAACAATATAGCGGAAACTTTCATAAATAAGAATAAACATTTAAGGCAATGCATTACTAAAAC
The DNA here is from genome assembly GCA_963277665.1 of Viscum album. Lineage (NCBI taxonomy): Eukaryota > Viridiplantae > Streptophyta > Magnoliopsida > Santalales > Viscaceae > Viscum > Viscum album. Next base: position 371,527,592 of record OY728127.1, on the reverse strand, counting down.
AAAAGCCTTTTAAATTTGAACTTCAACATGGTATGGCAAAAGTAAAATGAAATAATGCCATTTACTTATTCACATGGATATTCTACTAATCGAATAATCACATGCAAAAATCAATAACCACTTTCATAATGTTGGAATGCATAATGCCAGACTATCATAACCACATAGCCAAGGCCTCGTGCCAAGACTACAAATAAGATTTTGTCAAGGCCTTGTGCCAAGACACTAGTTTGTCTCATGAGACCTACCGATGCATCGAGGAGCTATAGCGGGCTCCACCCGTCACTTATTAAGTCCAATGCATTCCCATATGAAAAGGTTTAAACATAACATAAACATTCGTATTAAAACTAGCATACGAAATGTCAATACTTTCACAATAAACTATGAATGGTATAAAAATAGCACATCCACAGTCAAACATATCACAAAACCTTCAATACAATATAGAAGTTTTGTATCATAATAAATCAACTTCAAATAATCTTAAAATCCATCAAAGGATGTTGACATAGATGAAATCAAAATTCTTTTTAAAGAAATATCTCCTTTTATTTTGAAATCATTTAAGATCCATATAAAATAAAACATTTTCTTTGAAAATATTCTTATAAGCTTGTAAGGAAAGCTTTGAAGATTTTATAACGGCGTAAAATAACCGCACCCGCCGTATAAGTTAAAAAAACATTCTTACCTCAATTATGTCGAAAAGGTTAAAAATGACCTTGTTTTGAAAACGACAGAATGATTCCTTTATAAACCTCTTATAAAAAGTCAAACAAGGGTATAAATGACTTTAACCCATATTCTTGTAAATAGTAAAAATGTTTTGAAATACATTTCGAAGAAACATGGATGTGGATGATAAAGAGATCCCAGTAGATTATTACGTATAATACAACCTCGGATAATGAAGAGATTGTGAAATAACCCTTACCTTGTACTTTTCCTTGGTTGTGGTAGGTTAACCTCCTGTATAATGGTGAAATAATTGTTATTAAATTATACAAGAATCATATACATTAATATGATATCATATATGATCTTTTAATATTGATTTGATAATAATATCTTAGTATTATCGTTGTTTCGGGTGTTAACTTACTTGTTTTCTTTCATATGTTTTGTTACGTAAGACATGTTTGTAAAGGATAGGTTGTATATTATTCATATCCAGAATGATATCAAGTCCTTAAACATCATTTTTAAATCATAAAATGATAATTACGCTTTAATGGTTACGATGGAGAATGAATCTCATCGCGTTCGTGGAGACGGTAGTCCGTACGTACGCACGAGCGACAATATCATTCTTTTGATATTAAAATAATATATAAATGGATGGTATATCATATATACAGAATCATTAACATGTTATATTTATTATTTACATGAGTTACACATCATTATTATACCCATCCAAATAATATTATATTGAATAACAATTACACCACGACGTGGAGACGGTAAACCGTACGTACGCACGTATGGTGACATGTTATTCAAAGGGTGGATAGAATACTGAATATGATTGTACCATATTTATAATAACATCACAGTATATGTGAGATACTGGAGTTATTATTTCAGAATGGTAAGAACAAAGGAAGAAGAAGTGGAAGAAGAAATGAACTTAGAAAAGGGTGGTGAAATCATTACCTCTTCTTCGGGTTCTTCCTTTTGATTTGATCAAAAGGGCTCCTTAGGTTGGCTTTCTGATCAAACTAAGGCCTCTAGGTTGTATTGAGGGATGTTGGGAGAGTATTTGGGCAGAGTTTGGCCGAACCAAAAGGCTTTGAAGGTGTGAAGAAATGAGAAGGAGGAGTGCCCTTTTATAAGAGGGGTGAGGGGCACCTTTGGAAAAGCTATTAATTTATAATAAATTCATATTCGGTTTCTAAAGGCTCCAAAGTTGACTATTCAAATGATGAGGTGGGGATAGGTCGAAAGAAACTCATCCAATAGAATTTATACAGGTTTGGGTACTTATATTAACCTTATCTTTAAGTATTAACTCTAAGTTAATTAGTTTCACTTTTACAATGTCTCTTTGTATTTTATATATTATGGTTAATAAACTTACTATATACATCCAAGAGACCCCCAAGTGGTCCATTAATGATTAACCTATCATGATATAAGTCTCTTGGCCGAACCTTATATTTTTAGGAATTTAATATCAATTAATAATATAATATTTGTTTTAAGAATTCTTTTATGTCAATTTTGACACTATTCATTAGTTGATTTTTTTGAAACTCATAAAAGATTTATTACTTCGAACAAAGTCAATTAAATCAATCCTAATATATCATATTATCCTAGAAAATTAGTTTAATTCATTAAAAGTTTCATATTATATTTATTTGGGTATTTATAATATCACTTATTTTAATTTTTCACTATTATAGTAATTACTGCATCATCATTGTGTCATAAATAAAATAAATTATTTAATGTCTAAAAATTATAAGTAAAATATCATTATGTAGGAAATCGTTTTAGCTTTCTAATGAATATTTATAATCGAAAATCCAACATGTATAACCCTATGTAAAAATTGTTCTTCTAAAAGATGTAAGCTTATGCCATTTTTATTTTTATTTTAACTTTATTAATATAAAGTGTCCCTACCACATACAAGTGGCTCCAAGGGGTCCCCAAATTGATCCAAGGATGCCCATGGTCGGGTATGTGTCCACCAATAAGGTTAGGACACGTTTTAGGGTAATTTTGTATTATTATAATATTATTTTTTAACCCTTATTTACCGGATTTACCCTTTAACCATGGTAAATAAAATATTTACCACAGTAACTATTCAAAATGTCTAAAAATAAAAGTTACCTATTTACACAATTTGAACATCCTGATTCCAAATATGGAATCCATTTTCCTAAATTCAAAACACAGAAGTGACAGAAATTAATTTAAAATTAATTCCCGCTGTTAAAACAAAAAGCGTGTTTTTAAGAGATAATAACTATCAAAAGATTGACACTTGTTTATGTTCGGTTTAATTGTAAAATTATGTCCAATGACCAAAATTATATTAAATGGTAAAAATATATTCTAAATATACTTTAAAACCACTCAAATTCATAATTTATCACTAGTAATTAATTTGATTAAAAAAGTTGTTTTTAATTAAAATTTAGTAATTTTCACTATTCATCAAAATATGAAAGTTATCCGAAATGTACCAAAATTTCACCCTAGGCTAAATTCGATATTCCGAATCCAAAAATGAAGTCCATTTTCAAATATAAAATATATATAATTTCAAAAAGTAGGTATTACTATTCATAACGGCTAGTTTGATTAGTTATGGTGTGTTAGAACTCGGTGTTGCGTACAACACACGCTATCACATTATTCGAAGGGAAACGTACCGTAGAAGCTTGGGGTGTTACATTCTCCCCTCCTTCAAATAATTGCGTCCTCGCAATTTCTAGGGTATTAATGCATAAAAAGACTCGGGTGGTTCTTCATCATAAGTTCCTCGGGTTCCCACGTTGCCTCTTCCATCTTATGATTTCTCCACAAAACTTTTACCAGACGCGTCGTCCGGTTTCTCAGTACTTGTTCTCTTGTATCAAGAATCCTGACGGGCTCTTCACAATAAGACAGATCCGGTTCCAGTTCTAATTCCTCATAGGTGAGTACATGCGTTGGGTCAGGCATGTATTTTCTCAACAGAGATACGTGGAACACATCGTGAACTTTGGAGAGACTTGGCGGCATTGCCAATCGGTAAGCTACAACCCCAATTCGTTCTAGAATTTCGAAAGGTCCGATGTACCTGGGACTCAATTTTCCTTTCTTACCAAAACGTATGACTCCCTTCCACGGAGATACCTTCAGGAAAACATGATCACCGACTTGAAATTCCAAATCCTTCCTTCGATTATCGGCATAGCTCTTCTGCCTACTTTGAGCTGCTTTGATGTGATTTTGGATTACCTTCACCTTTTCCACCGTTTCCTCCACCAGTTCTGGGCCTACAAGTTTTCTTTCACCAACGTCATCCCAACAGGTTGGTGTACGACATCTCTTTCCGTATAATGCTTCATATGGTGCCATCTGAATACTTGAATGGAAGCTATTGTTATAGGAAAATTCTACCAGTGGTAAATATTGATCCCACATACCCTGAAAGTCAAGGGAGCAAGATCTCAACATGTCTTCTAAGGTCTGAATAGTCCGTTCTGATTGTCCATCTGTCTGAGGGTGGTAAGCAGTGCTCAAATGAAGTTCAGTATCCAGGGATTTCTGAAGACTTTTCCAAAATCTTGAAGTAAAACGGGGATCACGATCAGAAACAATCGATAGGGGTACTCCATGAAGTCTCACAACTTCATTAATGTATAGTCTTGCTAGACGTTCCAGGGGTAGATCTTCTCTTATAGCAAGAAAATGTGCTGACTTGGTAAGACGATCAACAATAACCCATATTGCATCGTTCCTTTTAGGAGTCTTTGGTAGCCCCATGACAAAGTCCATTGTAATATTGTCCCATTTCCACTCCGGTATGGGAAGAGGTTGCATGACTCCTCCAGGCTGTTGCCTTCCAGCTTTGACTTGTTGACAAATCATACATCTTGACACAAAATCAGCAATCTCCCTCTTCATGTTGTCCCACCAAAAATGTTCCTTCAAATCTCTATACATTTTGGTGCTCCCAGGGTGTATAGAGAAATTGGAACTATGAGCGTCATCCAGCAATTCCCTTTTTAGATCAGGTATATTGGGAACACAAAGTCTCTTTCCAAATTTTAAAGTTCCATCTTCATACACAAAGTCTCTCAATCTCCCATCATTCACAGCTTTAATCTTCTTCTGAAATTCTTCATCATCGGTCTGAGAACTCTTAATACTTTCTAGTAAAGATGGTTTGGCAACCATTTGAAAAAGCATTGATGTTTCACCTTCCCTGGTTATTCCCATGTCCATCTTCACTAGATCCATGAAAATTGGATCCCTTTCAATTCTCATCATGTTCAAAACTCCATGGTCTTTTCTGCTCAAAGCATCTGCCACCTTGTTTTCCTTCCCCGGGTGGTAGTGTATCGTACAATCATAATCCTTGAGTAATTCAAGCCATCTCCTTTGCCTCATGTTGAGTTCTTTTTGTGAGAAAATATACTTCAAACTCTTGTGATCAGTATAAATCTCACATTTTTCACCATAGAGGTAGTGCCTCCATATCTTCAAAGCAAAGATCACAGCTGCTAACTCAAGATCATGAGTAGGATAGTTTTGTTCATGAATTTTAAACTGTCGTGATGCATAGGCAATAACTCTATCATTCTGCATAAGGACACAGCCAAGTCCTTTCTTTGATGCATCACTATAAATAACGAACCCATCATTCCCCGATGGTAGAGTCAATATAGGAGCATTGACTAATCTTCTCTTCAGTTCTTCGAAACATTCTTCACACTCTTTTGTCCAAACAAATTTAACCCCTTTACGTGTGAGCTTCGTTAATGGGTTTGCCAATCAGGCAAAATTCTGGACGAAACGTCGATAATAACCTGCCAAACCAATAAAACTACGTACCTCAGTTATACTCGTAGGTGCTGGCCATTCTTGGATTGCCTTGGTCTTAGAAGGATCAACAGAGATTCCATCTTTAGAGACAATATGTCCAAGAAAAGAAATCTCCTGAAGCCAGAATTCACACTTGCTAAACTTTCCATATAATTCATGCCTCCTCAGAGTCTTCAAGATAATGCGCAAGTGATTTTCATGATCTTCATAGGTTTTGGAGTATACCAATATATCATCAATAAATACTACCACAAATTCATCGAGATACTCCTTGAAAACTCTATTCATCAGATCCATGAATACAGAGGGTGCATTGGTCAATCCAAACGGCATTACAGTAAACTCGTAATGCCCGTACCTGGTTCGAAATGCTGTTTTCGGAATGTCTTCCTTCTTCACACACAACTGATGGTATCCAGATCGAAGGTCAATCTTTGAAAAGTATTGAGCTCCATGCAGTTGGTCAAATAAATCATCAATACGAGGTAGGGGATACTTGTTCTTTATCGTTATAACATTGATCTCCCTGTAGTCAATACATAACCTCATAGATCCATCTTTCTTTTTAACAAAAAGAACAGGGGCTCCCCATGGAGAAACACTAGGGCGAATAAATCCCTTATTACTCAATTCCTCTAGTTGTTTCTTTAGTTCGACTAACTCTACAGTGGCCATTCTATAAGGGGTCTTCGATATAGGCCTTGATCCAGGAATCAAATCAATAGAAAACTCAACTTCTCGTTCTGGAGGATGTCCAGGTAAATCTTCCGGAAATACATCTACAAATTCTTTCACAACAGGTACATCCTCTATTTGAACATTCCTTTCCTCACCGACAGTTATTTCATTCTCTTCCTCCCCAATAATTGAATTAAGTTGAGCTACTGGGGGTGGATCTAAATAAGAATTAGGTGGTGACGATTCTGCTCTAAAAATAAGGTGCTCCTTATCATTATCATCAAGAATCGTAACCTCTTTCTTCTTACAATAAATCTTCGCATCATAGTCCGAAAGCCAGTCCATACCGAGGATTATATCAAACTCAATCATAGGTATGACGATGAAATCAGCAGATAAAGAAAATTTATGTGCTCTAATGGGGACTGATTCACAAAACTTTGTTGCAACGATACTTCCCTTAGGAGTTTTAACTGACAACTCCCTTATTAAATCAAATTGGAAATATCTAATTTTCTTAGCAAACTGGGAAGATATGAAACAATGCGATGATCCAGAATCAAATAATGCATTTGCTAAACTTGAGGAAACCATTAAATTACCTGCCACCACGACTTTCGGAGCTTCTACCTCAGCAGTAGTGATAGCATAAGCCTGGCCTTGATCCCTTGGCCTTTTCTGAGGTAAGTTCTCCTGACGCTTAAGACATGCATTTGCATAATGCCCCATCTCCCTGCAATTGTAGCACTGAACGTTGGTAGCTTCCTTCTTCCCCTTGCAATCATGAGCTTGGTGGCCTTTTTCACCACACTTGTAACAGACTCCCATTCCCTTCAAGCAAGTACCAGGATGTTTCTTCCCGCATTTACCACAAGATGGATATTCAACCTTTCCCTTCTTCCCCTTATTTCCATTCCCCGATTGATCAGCAGGTCTCTTCTTCTCTTGCTTTGCTTTAAAGTCATAAGACTTAGAGAATTCCTTTTCGGTCTTTATAGCACATGAGACAATGTCTTCGTACGATGAAAAGGATTGTGAGACTAATGCTCGACGGAGAAATGGTTTTAACCCATCAAAGAAACGATCAATCTTACTTCTTGGGTTGCAAATATAATCTCCAGCATACCCCGCTAACCTTGTAAAGTTAGCCTCATACTTTGTGACATTCTCATCCTCCTTTTGTCTCAGACTCAGAAATTGTCTTTCCATATCCGCTCGATGGTCGCGAGGGAAGTATTTTTCTAAAAACAGATCTTTGAATTCCCTCCATTCCATATTTGATACTTCATCATCTTCCTTCGTATTTTGAATCAATGACCACCATTGATCAGCATCTCCAGTGAGGCGGTAAACTGCCATGATAACTTTTTCCCTTTCACTGCTCCCCAAAGCCTGAAATATTTTCTCTAAGGAAAATATCCATTGCTCAGCTACTAAGGGATTTGTATTCCCATTGAACGTTGGTGGTTGTTGCCTCATGAATCGATCTAACATTGATCCTCCACGCTGCGGATCAGGGTGCTCCATACGGGTAAGGTTATTATTCATAACCTGAGTAAGTTGTCCCAGTATGGTGATTAGCTGATCGGCACCAGTTGCATCACCAGCCCCACTATAATTATCTTGAGCAGGAGGGCAATCCCTACATGGAGTGCGCGCATTGATACGGTTTCCATTTCTTCCACTAGGCGCCATTTCTAAACAATGGCATAAACTAGATCAGTTTATGAATCAAAATACATAATCCCATACTTATAAAACACTTAACATAAATTGATCTATTTATGGATATAATCCATAATCATAATAATGTTTTCTTTGAGGAAGTATATACTCATAAACCCTTCATAATGATTTGTAAAGATAGTGAGAGTTATCCTAAGCATATCCCCCGGGAGTGTCGTAACCAAGAGTGCAGCAAGGCCCGTTGTCGTGCACCAGTTCCCGTTCGAGTCTAGCTCAAAGCGGTGTTTTCGGGTTTTACCCCTAGGTACATCTGTGCCAGAGCCGCCTCTACCTGCTCGTATCCAGACAGGGATGTATTGCTTGGAAAACTCACAAAATCTCTACAATACCAAAATTCTAGGAAGTTCTTCTATACTAATCCTCAAAGTTCATCTTAGGTCTACGTGCTCTAATCAGAGTTTATCTAAATCTAGTTTCCAAGGTTTGTACTAAACCTCCTCTGATACCAACTGTAACGCCCCGACCCCAGTTACCCAGTGTCGGTGCATTATTACATAACATTGGCATGATCACAAGAAAGATCAAATCTCGAAAGACCGATTGGTTTAGTAGCCTTGGAAACACTAGATATATTCATAAGTTTTACATTACATCATAAAATGAAAAACTACTACAACAACATAATGTCTCCATAATCCACACTACTATCCCCTCATAATATCCCTGCAGGTCATTCATAATTTACTTGTTCACATCCTGGGAAAAAATAAAACATAGAAAAGGGGTGAGCTCAAATGCCCAGTAAGGATAACAATATATCGGAAACTTTCATAAATAAGAATAAACATTTAAGGCAATGCATTACTAAAACAAAAGCCTTTTAAATTTGAACTTCAACATGGTACGGCAAAAGTAAAATGAAATAATGCCATTTACTTATTCACATGGATATTCTACTAATCGAATAATCACATGCAAAAATCAATAACCACTTTCATAATGTTGGAATGCATAATGCCAGACTATCATAACCACATAGCCAAGGCCTCGTGCCAAGACTACAAATAAGATTTTGTCAAGGCCTTGTGCCAAGACACTAGTTTGTCTCATGAGACCTACCGATGCATCGAGGAGCTATAGCGGGCTCCACCCGTCACTTATTAAGTCCAATGCATTCCCATATGAAAAGGTTTAAACTTAACATAAACATTCGTATTAAAACTAGCATACGAAATGTCAATACTTTCACAATAAACTATGAATGGTATAAAAATAGCACATCCACAGTCAAACATATCACAAAACCTTCAATACAATATAGAAGTTTTGTATCATAATAAATCAACTTCAAATAATCTTAAAATCCATCAAAGGATGTTGACATAGATGAAATCAAAATTCTTTTTAAAGAAATATCTCCTTTTATTTTGAAATCATTTAAGATCCATATAAAATAAAACATTTTCTTTGAAAATATTCTTATAAGCTTGTAAGGAAAGCTTTGAAGATTTTATAACGGCGTAAAATAACCGCACCCGCCGTATAAGTTAAAAAAACATTCTTACCTCAATTATGTCGAAAAGGTTAAAAAGGACCTTGTTTTGAAAACGACGGAATGATTCCTTTATAAACCTCTTATAAAAAGTCAAACAAGGGTATAAACGACTTTAACCCATATTCTTGTAAATAGTAAAAATGTTTTGAAATACATTTCGAAGAAACATGGATGTGGATGATAAAGAGATCCCAGTAGATTATTACGTATAATACAACCTCGGATAATGAAGAGATTGTGAAATAACCATTACCTTGTACTTTTCCTTGGTTGTGGTAGGTTAACCTCCTGTATAATGGTGAAATAATTGTTATTAAATTATACAAGAATCATATACATTAATATGATATCATATATGATCTTTTAATATTGATTTGATAATAATATCTTAGTATTATCGTTGTTTCGGGTGTTAACTTACTTGTTTTCTTTCATATGTTTTGTTACGTAAGACATGTTTGTAAAGGATAGGTTGTATATTATTCATATCCAGAATGATATCAAGTCCTTAAAAATCATTTTTAAATCATAAAATGATAATTACGCTTTAATGGTTACGATGGAGAATGAATCTCATCGCGTTCGTGGAGACGGTAGTCCGTATGTACGCACGAGCGACAATATCATTCTTTTGATATTAAAATAATATATAAATGGATGGTATATCATATATACAGAATCATTAACATGTTATATTTATTATTTACATGAGTTACACATCATTATTATACCCATCCAAATAATATTATATTGAATAACAATTACACCACGACGTGGAGACGGTAAACCGTACGTACGCACGTATGGTGACATGTTATTCAAAGGGTGGATAGAATACTGAATATGATTGTACCATATTTATAATAACATCACAGTATATGTGAGATACTGGAGTTATTATTTCAGAATGGTAAGAACAAAGGAAGAAGAAGTGGAAGAAGAAATGAACTTAGAAAAGGGTGGTGAAATCATTACCTCTTCTTCGGGTTCTTCCTTTTGATTTGATCAAAAGGGCTCCTTAGGTTGGCTTTCTGATCAAACTAAGGCCTCTAGGTTGTATTGAGGGATGTTGGGAGAGTATTTGGGCAGAGTTTGGCCGAACCAAAAGGCTTTGAAGGTGTGAAGAAATGAGAAGGAGGAGTGCCCTTTTATAAGAGGGGTGAGGGGCACCTTTGGAAAAGCTATTAATTTATAATAAATTCATATTCGGTTTCTAAAGGCTCCAAAGTTGACTATTCAAATGATTAGGTGGGGATAGGTCGAAAGAAACTCATCCAATAGAATTTAGACAGGTTTGGGTACTTATATTAACCTTATCTTTAAGTATTAACTCTAAGTTAATTAGTTTCACTTTTACAATGTCTCTTTGTATTTTATATATTATGGTTAATAAACTTACTATATACATCCAAGAGACCCCCAAGTGGTCCATTAATGATTAACCTATCATGATATAAGTCTCTTGGCCGAAACTTAGATTTTTAGGAATTTAATATCAATTAATAATATAATATTTGTTTTAAGAATTCTTTTATGTCAATTTTGACACTATTCATTAGTTGATTTTTTTGAAACTCATAAAAGATTTATTACTTCGAACAAAGTCAATTAAATCAATCCTAATATATCATATTATCCTAGAAAATTAGTTTAATTCATTAAAAGTTTCATATTATATTTATTTGGGTATTTATAATATCACTTATTTTAATTGTTCACTATTATAGTAATTACTGCATCATCATTGTGTCATAAATAAAATAAATTATTTAATGTCTAAAAATTATAAGTAAAATATCATTATGTAGGAAATCTTTTTAGCTTTCTAATGAATATTTATAATCGAAAATCCAACATGTATAACCCTATGTAAAAATTGTTCTTCTAAAAGATGTAAGCTTATGCCATTTTTATTTTTATTTTAACTTTATTAATATAAAGTGTCCCTACCACATACAAGTGGCTCCAAGGGGTCCCCAAATTGACCCAAGGATGCCCATGGTCGGGTATGTGTCCACCAATAAGGTTAGGACACGTTTTAGGGTAATTTTGTATTATTATAATATTATTTTTTAACCCTTATTTACCGGATTTACCCTTTAACCATGGTAAATAAAATATTTACCACAGTAACTATTCAAAATGTCTAAAAATAAAAGTTACCTATTTACACAATTTGAACATCCTGATTCCAAATATGGAATCCATTTTCCTAAATTCAAAACACAGAAGTGGCAGAAATTAATTTAAAATTAATTCCCGCTGTTAAAACAAAAAGCGTGTTTTTAAGAGATAATAACTATCAAAAGATTGACACTTGTTTATGTTCGGTTTAATTGTAAAATTATGTCCAATGACCAAAATTATATTAAATGGTAAAAATATATTCTAAATATACTTTAAAACCACTCAAATTCATAATTTATCACTAGTAATTAATTTGATTAAAAAAGTTGTTTTTAATTAAAATTTAGTAATTTTCACTATTCATCAAAATATGAAAGTTATCCGAAATGTACCAAAATTTCACCCTAGGCTAAATTCGATATTCCGAATCCAAAAATGAAGTCCATTTTCAAATATAAAATATATATAATTTCAAAAAGTAGGTATTACTATTCATAACGGCTAGTTTGATTAGTTATGGTGTGTTAGAACTCGGTGTTGCGTACAACACACGCTATCACATTATTCGAAGGGAAACGTACCGTAGAAGCTTGGGGTGTTACAAGGAAGTAGTGTTTCTCAAACTTTTTATTCTGATATAACTATTTTTTGTATTTTTTTGAATATTGGAAAGTAGGGAATATAGAATGAAATAGATATGATAGAAAAATTAGAGTGAGTGCAACAATAAAAAAAGAATACAACATGAGGAAAGATGAACATGGATTCAACAAGAATAAGATAAGATCTTGGTTGATATACTATTTAACTACCTATAATCATAATCAATATGGATTATATTATTTCCCCAAATCACTCAATGCATGATTGGTTTATGAATTCACACACCACTCTCACCTAAAATGATGAACACTCAAATACAAAAACTCTTCTGGTGTATGATATATCTCCTGAGAGTGAAGGAATAACCCAATTATACAACTCCAGTCAAGAATATCTTCCTGCTAAAGTGATCCTCATGGGATCATATAGTATACAACCTCTTCCAAACACTTTTTCAAGTAGAAAAAGAAAATAAGAAGATAAAAGTCAAGGGGAAAATTGTAGAAAAAAATTCCTATGATTGGATCAATATGATGCACTAATATCCATGTATCCTTGATCATCAGTTCCTATATTTGAAATCATGGATTATTCCTTTATCTCTGAAGGTTATAGATCAAAAAACATAGAGTCATAATAATTAAAAAAATATTATTTAAAAATTTAAAATAGAGTTATAATAGAAATAAACTGGGGAAATTGTTTGGAAAACAATCTTGCATCCAAGAATTATGAGCATCCTTCTATGTCCATGAATACCACAACAGAGTGAGGAGTGATATTTTTATTAAAAAATTATATATAAAAGTGGTTACATCCAAACTAATAGTTAGAAAAAAAATTCATGCGGAATTCCTTGAGGTGATCATCTTCAACTTCTAGTGAAGTTACATTGATAATTAGCTAATATCATATAACAATATGGACTTCCATTCCAATTTTCCACACCAATAACTAACTAAAATCCAAATCTTGGATTTTATAAATGTGGAAAGATCAAGGGCCATGATCAATTAAATGTCCCTTCCTCGATCTTCTTTTCTTGTGATCATCATTCTTAATTTATGGAAACAAATAAAAAAAGTCGTCAAGTTGACCTTAAGGTCGAGCTATTCCAATTTGGGACATTTCCTTTACTCGTCTGGGGAATATGGTTATTTTGGTTTATTTTTCTAGGCCTTTATGTAGGTTTAGGACCATTTATAAAACCTTTATTGTATCTACCCTTCTATGGGCCCAAAGTAACCTTATATAGTCCCCCTATTAATCAAATTCTTTCATTTATCCATGACAACCATTACATGGATTAATTAAATTACCTTAACATACCATTTCTCCATTTAAAATCATACAATATTTTCAACCAATAAAAGATAATATCATCTCATTTCTAATCAATCAACTCATCCATTGATTCATTAATCTTCTCAAGTAGTCATAGCTTAAAAACATGCTCAGTTTGGTCCTCTCTAGTTTTAGCTCTACCAGTCATCTTTTTTGTTGGGAAATAATTGATTCCTTTAAATTATTAATTAATTAATGTTTTCCTTGTTATTATGAACTCAAGAAAACCATTAAATTCCTTATTTTATGGTCTAAGAATAAATTATTTAGTGATATGCGGTTTCAATATTGGATCTATACACTTATTTTTTAAGAATGGAATCCCCAAGTGTGGCCTTTTTGGAACCCTCCACACCAAGAAACCCCCTTCCCCATGATTTTATCACTCCAAAGAGATCCCCATATAGAAAGGATTCATTTCCAGTCAAGATGGAAGAGCATTATGGAGGGTGAAGACTTGATATGTGATGGTTTGACAAAACAATTCGTCATCACAAGTGGTTCATGACTCATTTCACCCACCTAGTAAGGAACTTAGTGACCTAACAAGATGAGTTGATCCTAGGGAAATGAGAAATTATCCCAAGAGTGGACTCCTAGGATTTGAACCCCACTCCTCCCAAAGATCAGTGTTTTTGTACCCCTCTACTTCACCACCATGCCACCGCTGAAGTGAAAAATGTGTGTAAGGGTAATGCTCGGTTCCCATTAGGGGGATTCTCTAGGCCCAGAGTGTGTCGCACATTCCCTAACTAAGAAAATGACTTTTAATTACCCTATTCATGATATGAACGGTGTCTAAGTCTAGTAATACTTGAGATTGTGCTATTTCCCACAGATAGCGAGGGGTACAACCAGCGGGTACCACTTGACTAACACTCCATGGGAAAACTTAGATCTATACATGAGCATCCTTATTTTTAGGCTTGAATTTTATACTAGAAATAAGCTGATCACCTTGGGTACATCCTCACAAATCAATAAAACCACATCATTATGGATCTCAAGTCCCCATATCCTTTAATGGTGACCCACAAAAATAAAAACAAAAACCAGGGAACACAAACATCCAATCCACATTTCCAAGAACATATTGAGTTCTTAAAATTAATTCTTGACCATATCTTAAAATCATTCCATTATGCTTCTTGGGTTGAGCATATTTAATTCATTACAACTCTTTTATCAATTTTTGATTTCCTAAAATAGAGTTTGGCCTATTAAATTATGTTTTATCGGTTCAACATCAATAGGTCTTACACTACTGAATCATACTTATCTGCTAATTTATCAAACAAGAATGTTCAAATTCATTCATCCTAGATTGGTCAGATTCCAGTGAATCATTCATCAAACTCGACATGTTATTCTATACAGTGTTCTCTATTTTGATCCTGAATCATATTCATCATCTTCCCTATATCAGTTTCACGCACACAATTAACTCATCATTAACAGTCTCTGTATTAAAGATATTAATTTGAGTAGATTGATGAATTCCTTTGAGTTTCAATTGGTTGGATTGGATTGATTTTCCCTACTTTATCAGATCCCCAATTTAATCTTTATGAAATATTATCTTCAAATTTCAATCAATTTTGAAAAATATTTTATCATTCAATTTGAGCTCCACAAATTAGTCTTGGAATAAATTTATAGTGGTTTGATACATCAAATTTCATAAATTAAATTGGATATTCAAGGTGAATCACTGAGTGTAAGTCTATGAGGCTGGATCCTTAGAGGATATGGAATACACACTCAAAGGTGGATCCATAGTTAGAGGTGAAGTCATGGCTGTACATGATGGTAAAAAAAATATTTATAGGCATGGAAGTAGGAGATTTTTATGGTTATTTGCACAGTCGCATAAGTTTTCGCTGTTGAAGAAGGTGGCATAGTCATAGAATTTTTTCTTCCCATGTAAGGAGACTTCACAAAAACAGGAATCCGGGCACAAATTCACATTTATGGTTATGGAAGCCATCCCTTTGCTAAATTTTTAACATGCATGATCGAACATTTGGTAGAATAAACCATTAATGGTAGAAAGGAATGATAACATGTGGATAAAAGGTAGGGCACAATCAAAAAATGATGGTCTATCCTTTATAGTAGCAGGACACAACCACACTTGGGAACTTTGATGGTTGTGCCTAAATGGGCTTCCATGGAAGTATTTCCTAACACATAAAATTACATACTTAGTTGAAATAATAATTATAATAAAAATTTCACAACATTAAACACCTAATTAAGTAACTAATTTAAAAAGTGAGACTTCAAGAATGAATTCCACAAAATAATATAATAAATGAAAATAAGGAATTTATAAAAATTAATTCTTAAGAGATCCAAAATTAATTTAAATATTTTGAATGGTTTTTTAAAAATATGAAAATGTATTTCTCAAAAATTGGAAAATAAAATTTATAACAATTTAATTATTCAAACATAAAATACACACATTTTTAACAATATTTTCAACAAATGTGGATTGTAACCCAAATTTTTCAAACAATCAATAATTCTATATTTTTCTCACTTTTCGAAAAAAATTAATTAAATAAATAAAATGTGGTAAAATGTTTTAAACATAAGACACATAAGATACCTTGTATGAGAATCTTAATTCTTTGATACCCTACTTACGCAAGTCTATAAGGGTGGTTGGGTATGTTTTTGTTTATGTCTTCAATTGGAGATCAACCAAGATGAATTTTTTTCTATTTTATGTAGAGTATGAAATATGGGACCTCGATTGAGATAGATTATGATAGTGAGTAGCCACACCTAGATTTTGATTTATATAGTTTAATATTTCATGCATTGTAGGTCCTCAGGGAAGGTATGTAATCAGTTATACATGTTCTAATATTTTTTATTTGACACTCATGGATTTCTCCAAATACTAACATCTGATGATAATAATAATCTATAATTAGATAATATATGTGTAGGTAATGATTAAAAATAAAATATATAAAAGGTATTAGATATTAATAAACTTATTAAATAAGTTATTCAGATTTTTTTTATTATACAAGAGGTGAAAATGATTTCATGGAAGTCAGTAGTTAATGTAAGGGGTTTTCATCTCAAATTTATTCCTTTGACACATATATCATATTAACCACTTATTTATTTTTTATTTGGTGTATATGAATATATATGAATTCCTTATATCATACCTTTCTTAAATTATTTGGATTTAAATATTCATCACAAGTTCTCTTTTTCAAGAGCTTTTGATTCAAGTGTTAATAAAGCCTTAAGGGGTTTTATTAAATAAATTTCAATTAATTGAGTTACGATTTTTCTTCTTAAAATTTATTCATATATGTTGGGTAAAACCTAAATTAATATTGAATTATATTTCACTTCATCTTATTTTTCTTGTGATTTATATTTCTTTCTTATGATCACTTTTTCCAGGGGTTGTTACCTCAATTCTTCTTCATTCGTAGACTTCTTTATTAAAAAAATGTAATATTGCTAAGAATAATACTCATCCTCTTTTTTGGTTATTTATCCTTCATGTACATATTATTTCTTTCCACTAATTATTTACTTTATTTATTAAAGATAAATATTGATTTTTTCATGGGTTCTCCTTATTTCACTTTACCAATTTTTAAAACAAAGTCTTATTATTCTTTCATGATGTGGGATTTAGTAAAGGTATTTTTACAATATTAAAAAGGTTTTTCTTTTCATGATAACATGTTTTATCTTCCAATCCACATTTCCTATGGATAACCTTTATGTCTTTTTAATGTTCCATTATTAATTATTATTTTTAAATGTTAAAATTTCCACTTTATATTTTTTTAAAATGACTTTTGAAAGTGACATGTTACTTAATATATTTAAAAAATGATAAAAATATTTTCTAGAAAATATTTTATAATTTCAATTCCATTTACTCTTTAAATAAACTAGATTTATTTCCTTGGAAGTTATTTTTCATGAATTATCCAATGAATACTCCTTTTTTTTTAATTTTAAGGGACTAAACTCATGGTATCAAATGATCCAATTATTTATCCCTTATTTTGTGGTACCGTTCAAAGTATTCTTCTTAAAAAAGTGTTTTTCATTTATTTTAAAATCCTTTGATGCTATCCACCTTCTTTATCTTGAAGGATTAAGATGATGAAATTTTAAGTAATTTTTTTAAGAAACTTATTTATTTTCAATGTGTTAATTAATCTTTGATGAAATGATAATTTTTTTATGATCTTATGACACAATTATGTATAGTATTCTTTATGTGATGAGTGGGGATAGAATTATATATCCCTCCAATGTATTGGGTACTATTTTATATCTCATGATATCAAAGGGTACATGGTATGTTATCCTAATACTTGGAGGGTACACAAGCGATTAGTCTCAGACATAGAAGGTACACGAGTGGTTAGCCCAAGCCTACTATGTGATGAATGTCTTGGTGGGTAGTATTAACATGTGATTTTTAAGATTATATTTATACCACATTCTTATGTCATATTATTATACCAATAATATTCTACCATGCATTAGGATTGTTTTATGTTTCACAATGCTATGACTCATGTATATTGTTATTATGATGCTTAATGCCATGAATCATGGTTTGATATTTATTTATTTAGGTATGGAAATCTTGGTAGCGATCCTTGATGAATGAAATGAATTTTGATGGGTATGTTCATGCCATAATCTTATGTTTTTAAATCTTCTTATGTTATAATGACTCATGTGTTATGTTATTATTAGATCCTCATTACTTGATTTATTATTGGTGGTCTATTTTTTATTTGGGGAATGATTTTCTAATGTCATGTTTGTGGACCTTAAATATGATCTCATACCCATCGACTTATCTTATTCTCATTTATGGTCTTCAAATGTAATCCCTTATGTTAACCCTTACTGAGAATATAAGCCAACCCCTTTCTTATATTTTCATTCCCCAGGTTACGAATATGAGTATTACTTATGAGAAGTCCCAAAGGAGGTCTAGAGGGGTACACCTATAGAATAATGTTCACAAGTATTGTAAAATAAGATGTTTATACAACTAATCTCCAAAAACACTAAAAATAATGGTTCTCAAGATTGTGCGGGATTATTATGATATGTAATATTAATGTGAAATTTATATAAGTTTATATTGGGTTATCTCACTAGGTATCAAATCCACTTTATATTGATTTTTTTAGCATCAGAACCATGAGTGTAGGTATAAGGAATATCCATATGTAAGAGTAAACTCTTTCACATCCAACACTGAGCTGATTTACTATCTCTTATGTATCATAGGGTATCCTAACACTTTACCATTTTTCTTACATAGGGTGACCCTAATGTTTCAAGACTTTACAATTCCAAAACATTAGGACCTTTACATATCTGAGTTTTATTTTATGTATCGCATGGGCTTCCAATAATTTATGAATTTCATATCATATGGTAACTCTTATGAATCAAGAAGACTCACTTACATATCACAGGGTATCCTAACACTTTACTATTTTATATACCAAGGAAACCCTTATATTCCCAGACTTTACCATTATCTATAAAATACCAGGACCCTTACATAATAGGGTTTACTTTTACATATCATAGGGGTTTATAAAACTTTATAATTTTTTTTTTATCATAGAGTATATTCAATGCATTAGGGAGTCACTCTTATATATCAATGGGTGACTCTAATTGTTAAACATTTTTTTTGAATAAGAGGACTTTCATTTATGATACAATATTTAATATTATGGAGTTTACTCAAATATATTACAAGGCATCTTAGAACATAAAAAATTTCACATCACAAGGTAACCCTCACGCATCAAGGAGTAACTCTTATTTATCAGTGGCATCCAAAACTTAATAAATTTATAAATAAGGAAGGAAACTTATATATGAGGAATTATATATTTTTAAATTTTAGGACCCTTATGTCTATGATATATATGAGTAAATTTATTTTGATTAAGGACTCTTATATCTGGGGACTTAGAAATTTTTTAACCCAAAATCTATTACCCTTAGATACATAATTTTACATGACATATATTAATCATACTCTATAACTAAGTAACCTAAAATTTTCCAAATCCTTCCTATAGGATTATAAACTCATATTCAATTAATCTTATACACTTCAATTCATTTCCCAAAAACCTATTAGAGATGTTCTAACCCTCAGAATCCTAATCCAAATTCAAACTCTTGAAGCTTCCCCTTCCTTATGACTAAAAATTTAAATTTCCCTTAAAAAAATATCCATAAATATTTAGGTCATTATAAACTACCCGCTACAAGACTTATAATACCTAATAATAACCCATGAATTTTTATCAACATTACATCCATAAATTGGAATATGATACCACTCTTCATCCTTGATTGAAAACAAGAATGGGAATGACTCAACTACCGATTCACTGAACCGAGATATACATAATTTCCCCCCAAATCCCTAGTTGATCCCCAAAATCTATCAACATAATATTAAAAAACACTCTTGATATGATTTACACCTAACCACATCTAATTCCATGAAACTATATTTTTCTGTCCTTATTTGGTCGAACTTTTCCAAAAATGATCATCCTCACCTACTGATGCATCATCACATCTTATAATAACAATGCCTTAATTCTTGGATGTTATATAGAATCATAAAAATTTCCATAGTAAATTATGAAACTGAAACTCAGTGTACTTATAAATTTGGATCCTTGACTAACCAAAAACACTACCATACTTCAACCATGAGTATCATCACATCTTCGATACAACTAAATTTTGGATTAGGATGAATTCTATCCAAATTTTGATTCTGACACATAGACTATATTTGACATCGCATCTAAGTCCCAAATATAATATTCACTAAGGTACCAGATAAATCATATCTATCATCACTCCAACATTCTAGTTCCATCTTGACCATCTGTCAATCTATTTCACCATATCCATGATGCTTTCAACATGAGGGTCATACGTCCTTGACTAATTCGATGATCCCTAAAATATATGTATGCTGATCAATGCCTCACTGAACCAAAAACTTATGATCCCCAAATCCCACAACCTATCCATTTTTGAATGTAAATATTGTACATGACCATCCTGCTCAGACCTGAGCACTAACAAAATATATATATACCCATTCTAAGATTACCAGAAACACCATCCTCAATGTTCTTTAAATTTAAACCATAATAAGGGTCACGCCATCTCTTAACCAATGGTGATTTACCTACCGTACGTATTCCCATAAATATATTTTAGATCTCAACAACTGATGTGGAATTTAAATATATTGTTTTTCCACATTGTTTAATTATGTTTTTATTGTTTTAATTAATTTATTTACCCACAATTGTTAGATAATTGAATTTATGAACCTATGTTATTTAATTAATAAATTTATACCTTTTCATGTTTTATTATTATTATTTATTTTAAATTATTATTTCTATTTATTTAGTGTTTCTTTATATTTTATTTTTAAATATAGTTTAAAATATTAATTTTAAGTTTTTATTTTTATTTTTTTTATCTTGGTAATTAATTTTTTTATTATTTTATATATCTATTTAATTATTTAAAACTTTAATTTAATTTGAGTCTTGTAGTAATATTATTAAACTTTAATTAATAAATATTGTTATTTAATTTGATCTCAAAAATTAATTTAAATATTTTAAATCCACTGTTTTAATTCAATTTATAAATCTAATATCAAATTATTTAATTGATCTGCATTTTAATCTTCATTTTTATTAATGTATGGATCTTAACTGTTATAATTTTGTTATTGGATTTAAATAATTATTACATAGTTTTAAACTTTTTATTAATTTAAAATTTTATTTTAATTTCATTTTAATTATTATTTTATAGTTTCTTATATTTATATTATTTTAATGTCTTAATATTTTATGTTTTTGAATTGCATGCAGAGAGCCACTGTTGGAATTATCCTAACCCATCACTAGACTTCTGCACCCACCACAAAAACATTGGACTCCACCTATGATTGTATTCCTTTCTTTACCTTCCTCTGCTCCATTGTTTCACACTACCCACAATTGGAAATTTCCAAGGGTGACTCCCACTCCACCTAACCCTATACTAAAGTAACTATTTACTAACCCAATGATGACTACCATATGTCACTGTTTGGACAGTGCAGAAGCTCACGAACTTCCGTCACCCACGACCCACCATTGAGGTGAGTCACTTCCCCCCTTCCACCCAATGGTAACTCAAGGGAGTCACCATTATCCCTTACTACTCGCCGTCACCCCTACCCTCAACTCTCGTTAATGACAGACTGAATCATACCACCACAGACCATTATATCAAATCCTTAACTAGATCTAGGATTGAGTCACCACTGAGATCGATTGAAGATGATGCCGCTTCCATTACCCATGAAAAAAATATTTAAAAATCTAAACCCACCTATGCTCTTACCCACTGATTCCAATACGAGCTTGAGGAGGTCGACCTAACTGCGCCTCAAAGAAGATGAATCACCTAATCCGTAGACATTCCTGCCATTACCCCCATCGTTGTTGAACCTAATATCAAAGGACCATCAACTGATGCTGAGTTGGGGTCCTCATTGCTGTTGCCTTACTGATGGAGCCCAATCTAAGAGGAGGAGTTACAGATAGGAGGGATAAAGCTAAGAATCCTCCATCTAGAGGAAGATACCCACCTCATCCAAATTAGAGGATAAGGAGGAATAAAACAAGAAAAATAAAAACATAAAAAGAAAATGATTATTAAAATAAAATTAATAATAATAATAAACAAAATTAATTAAATGTAAATAAAATAAGATAAAAATAAAAATATATATATTTAAATATAATAAAAAAATCAATATTTATTATTTTTAAAATAATTAAAACAACAATTAAAAGTTTTTATAAATTTATTTAAGATTTATATTTATTTTTAAATAATAATTATTATAATTATAAATATTATATTTTTATAAATATTATATTTATTTATTAATCTCTATTATTAATGTAAATATCCAAACTTGGAACCAAACTAGGTATATTTTAAACAGAGCACATGTGAATTTATAGTGGTCATTAAAAGGGTGATGTTCATATTATTTACCGATAACCAAATTTTAAAAGGAAGTCCACATGTTTAGTGACTTCAACAATTATAAGATAAGTTAGTGCACATCGTTAGTGGATAAATAAAGCTTGATAGTGGTTAAAACTAGAAGGAGAGTGAGAAACCAAAGAAGAATCTTACACATTCTTGATTTGTGAGATGAAGAGGGTGGACTAAGAGAGGCAGAGTAGAACTTTGAGGAGACATTAGGAGGAGCAAAGCATCATGGATCCGATTAAGGTAGAAATCTTCTCCATTCTATTTTATTTTGATTATATGTAATTCAAATCGTAAAATATTGTTTTTTCAATGAATCTGGAGTGCTTTTATTTTCCCAAGGTGGTTTAAATTTTGCTGGTTTAATACTTTTAACTTCTTCACTTGATTTCTTCTTTGAAATCATAATTGATCATTGAGATAGATTTTGAATTTATTTAATTTTTTTTCACCTTTTTTTCTTGATTTAAAAACTCCATGATCATTTGGTGGTAATGGTCATGGATACATTTATTGAAACCCTAATTTAAAAATAATTGGAATACTTCGACGTGATTTATTCCTGTGACGTTTTTTCAAAATATATTTTAGTTTGGTGTTTGTAGTTGTGGTGAGCTTATATAATCACTAATCAATATGATTAATCTCCTAGAGATGGAGTTTAATCAGATCATTTTTGAGGTTTCGAGTTCAAGTAAAATAATGTGAAGGAGATATCTTTTGAAACCAGTAGTGTTATATTTCCCTGAGCATTTTTCTAGAATTATTTTCCCCGATCTCTACCTTTACTTCTTGTGTATCATTTCTCCATTACCATCTATTTATTTTAAAAAATAATTGTTTCATAATTTTATTCTTTTTTTAAAAGTATAAAATTAAAAAAAGAAATTAAATTTCAATCACTGTTTGTAGTGGTGTTTTTAAAAAATTAGTACACATACCTTCCCTGTGGATTGATAATTCTACTCCCACTTTATTTGTTCTAGCAGGTTTAATAAATCATTGAGATTTGGAATGTATTAATGATATGCATGTCAGGTTTTTGATGCTATTTCCATGGAATGGTTTGAGTGACCAAAATTTTCAAAGCTAAAAAAAATTAGTTTAAAAAAAATTCATATAAAAAATTTGAAGATAATTTGAAAATTTATGTCTTAATAAAATTTTATCATAATTATTTGTTCTGATTTTTGAATACGTTATTATTTTTCATGTCTATGTATTTTTATGAACTGTCTCATACCACTTAAATTGAATTTAAAATTTATTCTTGTTCTGATTGAATGTGTGTGTTTAGTATGATACTTTTCATTTATATTTTTTTTGGTATTGTTGTTCCTTAATATTTCTTTTAAAAAATTGGTGACATTTTAAAAAAAATGGATGAACTTGAAAACTTGGATCATGCTAGTAGACCTTTCTATGTATTTTGTGGCTATTATTGGCATACTTATTAATAATTTGTCTAATATCAACCATAATATATCAATTTCTTAGAAGAAAATTAACATTATTATAAGCTTGAACCCAAGTTCCTAGATTTTTTTTGATAATTTTATAATGAAACTGGATGCTAGGATTGTCCAAAAAAATGAAATTGGAATTAGAAATTTTTAGGAATAAAACCAATAACTTCAAATGTTAGAAATCATGTTGTTAGAGTAAGAAAAAAATTTAAAGGAATAAGAAGAAGTTGAAACAAGTAAAGAATAAATTGATTTAGAATAAATTAAGAATGAAAGTAAAGTAGAAAGTGATGTTGTATTTGGTAAGATAAATCCACTATCTATGAATAATCTAAAACTGATGAAGTGAAAAATGAAGAAATAACCAACTCTCCGAATAAGAAAAAAAATCTGGGGAATATGTGAATAATTTAAAGGTAATTGAGTTGGGAAATTTTGAGAAAACACTAAAATAGATTTAAGAGGAATGTCTTATTCTCTACATGATCTCTAGCTTTGAAAAAGTTCACCATTTTAGAGGGTTTGATAATTTAATTTCTCAAGTTGATGAGAAATTAGAAAATGCAAACTTGAATGTTAAAAAATCTTCACCCTTTCAACCTAAAATTTTGAATGATGAACCTAAAATTGAAATTGGGAATATTTTGGAAGATAATAATAACTTAAAAATCATTGATTCTGAAATTTTTGTTCCTGAATTGAAAACCACTCTTCCTTACTTTGAAACTTTAAACCCTAAAATATTTTAAATGATTTTTAATGAAAAATATGAGGGACTATGTTTTGATGAAAGAATGATTAATAAATTTCCATCTCATTCCCCTTTTACTAAAGATTCATTAATTAATTGGAATTATAAAATGGAATAAAGTGTTGAAAAACTTGGGGAAAGTTGTTTATATTTAAAAATTCTAGAATC
Organism: Viscum album; assembly: GCA_963277665.1. Lineage (NCBI taxonomy): Eukaryota > Viridiplantae > Streptophyta > Magnoliopsida > Santalales > Viscaceae > Viscum > Viscum album. The sequence goes on along the minus strand of OY728127.1, from coordinate 371,502,517 downwards.
TTAATTTCTTATAGCTGAATTTAATATTTATTTCCATAATAATGATTTGGAATAGTGAATAAATCTGTTTTTTGAAAATGATCTTTTTGAAAGTGAAATTTAATGAAAGTTTGTACACACATTATAGGATTTTGGTGGGGTTAATTTTTCAAAAGTTGAAGTTGATGATTTTTTATTTTCTAATGAGGAAATATTTAAAGGGATTTATAATCTAGTCAAACCTGACTCTACAAACAGTCAAATAAATTCTATTCCTTTCTGTCTTCACCATTCCTCAACCAAATCAGGAGTGTAATTCCATATAGATATTGGGATTAGTTTATAAGGGGAATTTCACTTGAGTTCTAATGTCTCTTAATCTATTCAACATCCAATCGATACCCTTCATTAATCTTTCTACAAAAAATCTATCACAACCAACCATGAATTTGATTTTATCGGGGTTGAATTTGAGAGAAATATATGTGTGGATAATTATACACCCCTAGAAGCACCTATTTTACATCTATCCCTTCATAAAAATTTAATTTTTATCAAATATAATCCAAATATAAAAGTGTAAAACACTACTTCAAAGATTTATTTTGATGATCCTTTTTCTATTGATGAGAATAAAAGTTTCTTGGATTATCTTTATGGATTTCCTTCTTTTTCACTCGAACCTAAATTTCTTGTAACCACTAAGAAAGTGGATTTGGTTGATGTTTTTTCTTCTCAAATTGAAGACTCCTTTGAGAAGTTCATTAATGTTGAAGGTTGTTAGTTAGGGATTTTTGTAGATGATGAGAATTTAGTTTCTATTTGGATAAGTTTAAGTGCCCCAAATCTCATTTTTCTATTAAAAATAAATGGGAAAAGCATATGTGGTGGTTTCTACATAACAAACCACACCCATATAGTTACCATAGATATATTTTTAGGAGTTTCTAATTGGGGAAATTAAAAATAGTGATACATGGGAGGAAACCCATGATTTTATTTCTTTTAATAAAATAATTTTTGTGTTTTTAGAAAAATTGTTCTTGTTTTGTTTTTTAAGAATCCAAAAATAAAACCATATCACCATATGATTATTCTTCTTAGGTATTAGTAGATTTTCACTAAAGTATAACTGAGGACTTAAAATTATGTGCTTTTTGGGGGTTAACCCATGGTCTTTACTTATTTTTAACCTTTTTCTTTCTTTAGAATAAAATGATGCTTTCTGTGTATCTTTTTTTTTCTGTTGGTTTTATGATCTTGGTCTTCTTAGTCACTGTTCTTAAGAAAGTTTTCTATTGAGGTGTTAACAGAAGATAATTATTCACATTTTTTTCTCAAATCACAAGAAACTTCATGCTGAAAATCACTATATAAAATTACCTAAACTCATGCATTTGGGTTTTCATTATAGTTGAGTTTCATCTGTTGATATCTTGTTTTATTTTTTTTATTCTCTAGCAACTAAAGCATAATAAACTATAAGATTTCACTTGAAGCTAAGGGGGAAGAGGAGTTTTTTGATTAACTCAAGGATAAATATTATTTAATTAGGGAATTAATTTTTTTTCTTCAGTTTTGTATCTCCCTTTTTTTACTTCTTCATATTTTTTCTTCTTTTCTACATGTGTTGGTTTACTGAAAAATGGTACTACAATTATTTTAAAATTTTTCTCTATTTGAAATTAAGTGTGTTTGTGTGTATGGGGGGGGGGGGGTGGGGTATTAACCCTTTCCATATTTATTTAAATGGAAGTAATTTTGTTTCTTTACTAGGTATTTAATATACTTTTTTTACTCTACTGCAAATCTAATTGAATCAAAATTTCAAACTTTCTTACACCCAATTCTTGATGTACTCAATATTCACATGGTATTGTTTGAACTTAATTGAAAAGTTATTATTGTTGGATTTAAACACCTATTTAGAAAGGTAATCCCCAGGTGTGGACTTTTCAAACCCTCTATACAAGGAAATACCCCTTTCCATGAAGAGATCACTTTGTAGATAGCCCATTTCAGGAAGGAGCCATTTCCAGTCACAATGGTAGAGCGTCTTGGAGGCCAACAACCCAAATATAAATGGTTCAACAGAGAAATCCATCAACACAGGTGGTTTGTGCCACATTTTTACCACCTATTCATAAACCATATGACCAATAAAGATGAGTGGATCATAAGGGAGGGAGAAATTCACCCAAGAGAAGGCTCTTAAAAATCAAACCCTCCCCCTCCCAAAGAACAGTGTGGTTATGCTCCTCACCTTCACCACTACTCCACCATCAAAGAAGAAATCAATTACTTTAATAATAATACATGAGTTTACCTAATCAATTATAAAATATTAATAGTGTAAAACATCTCATTTGAAATTTTCTATGACCCTTGAACACATCACTAAACTGTTTAAATTGCAAATCTATTTTGAAATTTAAAAGTCAAAATTGTTTTTTTCCACCTTCGAATTCAAATTTAGTGAAAAATTTCAGTTTTCAGTGTGGGGAGAGGTTATTTATATGTGATTAAATATTTTTTAATGTTTAAACATCAAATTCATTTAAAATATTCCAAAATTTTGAGTTTTTAATGATTTTATCTTCACTTTTAGTGGGTCATTTTTTTTTAATTTTATAAGATTTGAAGTCACTTTGAAGAGGTTACATATTAATTACCCCATGAGTTTAATTGAGTAAATAATTTTCCTATCCTGTTGAAATTATATGTTCATGGTCATATTTTTGAGATAATTTTATACAACTATTGTAACGACCCAAAGTTTCATTAATAGAAAATCCCTCTTGATCCAGTTAAATGTCTCTTTATGAAAAATGTTTTTATAAGATGTCAACTTCTTTGGTTTCATGTTAAGAATTTTGACCGTTGTTAATATAGCCGTTGAATAATGATCACATGATTAGTATAAATGTAAGGCTTTAACGAACCCAATTTTTACTCAGACAAAGGAAGCGATGGCCTCATCCAGTAGAATTGCCCCATACGAAGCCCATTTGTCGGAGCTCGGAAAAGAGGTGGACTCTTTGGGCTTCACCCTTGACCAAGCCCAATCTTAGCTTCATTATGTCAAGCTCGAACGTGACCATCTACGGGAAAAGTTGAAGTTGATTGAAATTACCACTCGAGCGATGTTATTCGAGCTGCCCCAAGAGTCTGTCACCATTGCACACCTTACCCTTAGGTCTTATGCGGCTGTTTTAAGGGGTTATGTAACAAATAAGTAGTAATATGTTCATGTACATTATTTTTGTATATAATAATGAATATAATTTCTAGTCATTTTTGATACATTGTAAATAGTTTTTAAAGTACAAATGGTGTTTTTAATTATTATTTAATTAAGAAATCTATTTTATTAAATTAAGGGATTTTTGAATTCAATAATATTTTAATAAAATATTATTATTATTATTAAATTATTTTTTATTAAATATAAATTATCATATAAATTTATGAATGCAATTAAATTTTTTATTAAGGTTTGAAAGCCATTTCTGTCAAAACCCGTGAATTTTCGATAAATGTTGGTTTTTATTTTAAAAGTGAAAATTAACATATTTAGAATTTTTTTAGATAAAATAAATGTCATTTATGGAATCAGGATGTCGAAATTATCCAACGGTGAATTTTTCATAATTTTCTGAGACAATCAAATTTTTGGGTAAAAATTAAATACCATTTAATTATATAATGTGTTTTATGACATCATAATGACCCAATGGTGATGTAATAAAATACCATAATCCTTATATTCGGCCAATATATGTTTTATCATTAAAATAATGTGATTTTGGGTTTGTTTGACTTACTTTTCAAAGCATTAATGAACCCCTCAAGACTTATTCAACACTTTGCCTTTTTAAATTAATTTTCATGGGAGTGTGACTCACCTCCACATAAGAAACCCTAATTTTTTAATAAGTTCGGACCTTGTCCTTGTGAAATATTGTTTTCCTATTTCCTTTTCCAGAAACCATGGGAAAATACCATGGTATGGTTTGTGGTTTGGATTATTTTAATATAAGGGGTCCCAAACCTAAATAATAAAGAATTCTCTCACCTTTCCTATATAAACCCACCCAAGATCCCACTTCCTCCTCACTAAAATCCCTTGGAGTTCATCCAACCTCTGACCTACTCTCTCTAGAATCCTCCCAAGGTTCCCCAATCTCCCAAGAAGCCTCTCACAAGCCTCTCTCTAGCCTTTGGAAGCACACTTCCAAGTAAGGGTTTTTTCTTCCTTTCTCATTTTTGTCAATTTTCTTTAAGTTGTATTGCCCTTTTATTTTCAATTATGAATGTTGGGGTATGGTTTTTCACCTCCCCCATACTGACCTCTTATTGTTTGAATGATGGGAGACCCCTTTCTCTCTCATTAAATGCCTCCCATGTACACCCGTTACTATGCCGAAATTCCGAAAGGAACTTCTCTCTCTTCTTTTACATTCAAGAAATACTTTTGTATCATGAATCTAAATTCCATTTCAATTGTTGGGACATGTATATATATGACCTCCTTACTGTTAATTACATGTAAATATGATGAGTAACCCCTCTCTCTCTCATCAACCTTTTTTTATGAATTATTATGTCACGCCGTTACGCTGCCGAAATCACACCGATTTTCTAAGCCAATGTCATTGTGTAGTGGATACCATGCCCATGTCTCCATCAAGGGTATTCAACTTTATGCACCTTTACTTATTGATTTTAGAGTTTCATGTATGAATTCCACATTCCTTTATCATGGAATAAATGATTATGTTTTATGAATCCATGTTTTATGATCGATGTGGCACACTTATGCATGAAATGAAATGTTTAAGAAGGGTGCGCCCTTATAGCACTCCAATGCATTGGGTAAAGTATAGTATCATGATACATCAAGTGCAATGAGTGTTGACTCATGATAATTGAAGTGAAACGAGGGTTTACTCGTGCTTCATGTGCAATGAGGGTTTACTCATGCTCCATGTGCAATGAGCCTTGGCTCATGCTAATTCAATGTTAAGTGTTGTTGCCACATTTCCATGTTATGATTATCATGCTTTATCATGCCTTTATGTTCATGTTTCTCTTATGATCTATTGACATTCCTATTTCCTAACATATATTTTACTCCTCATGTTATTCCATGTGTAATCCCTTATTGGGCTTTAGAGCTCACCCTTTTCTTATGCATGTCCTCAGGTTATCCCATGCAATGCTAAGTACGAGGGAATGTAGTGGTCATGTAAAAGAAGTTTTCAATAAATATGTTGTATTTCATGTTTTAAGTTTTTATGTAATGATCCTAAGACCCAAAGACACTAAACCTATCAATCTTCTTTGTTTTATCAAGTGAAGTTTTATGTAATAAAGCATGTTTAAGTTGTAATAAAAAGTAGGGTTGTCATAGTTGGTATCAGAGGATAGGTTTAGTTATTTTTGTGATTAGGAAACCCTAGTAAAGCCTTGGATACAAGACTAAGTATAATAAAAACATCCCTAAGTTATGGTAAATACTAAGTAAGTGGTTTATCAAACAAATACATCCCTGTCTGGATACGAGCTGGTAGAGGCGGCTCTGGCACAGATGTATCCTAGGGGTAAAACCCGAAAACACCGCTTTGAGCTAGACTCGAACGAGAACTGGTGCACGACAACGAGCCTTGCTGCACTCTTGGTTATGACACTCCCGGGGGATATGTTTTGATAAATTCACAATCTTGGTATGAACCCTTATTAAGGGAAAAATTCCCCTAAGAATATATGTTTGAAAGTAGATCTTGAAAAGCCTAGATTGAATCCTATAGACTCATGAGTTAAGGAAATAAAAGTTTATTTATAAGTCATCAACTTTTGTCTTTGGATTACCCTTTATGTGTTACCCCTAAATTTCCTTTTATTCCAGCCAATGGCCGGTAATAGGAGGAATTGGGCTAACAACCGTTGTGAAGATCAATGTAATGATTGTACTAATGAGATGCCCAATCCAATGGGAGCGGGAATTGCGAACTTTGTCATGCTTCTCTCTCAGATAACTCAAGTTTTTAATAGAAACACGGGTCAAGAGGAACTTCCAAACCCCCCTAAGGAGGAACAAGTCGCTATCGAGAGCTTCATGAGGCAAAGGCCTCTAACTTTTAGTGGATCATCCGATCCCACGATCGCTGAACAATGGATCAATTCCATTGAAAAGATATTCTCCATCCTACAATGTTCTGAACAAGAGAAGGTTCTCCTGGCAGCTTATTGTATGGAGGGTGAAGCTGATCAATGGTGGACATTGATCAAAAATACGAAGTCTTAGGAGGAGATCGAGGCTTTGGAATGGAAGGAATTACGGAAGATGTTTTTCGATAAATATTTTCTTCGCACCCTCCGTCTTAAGATGGAAAGGGACTTCCTTTAACTCAAGAAAAAAGTTGAAGAATCTGTGGGAGCATACGAGGAAAACTTCAAAAGGATTTCATGATACTCTTCCGGCATTTTCGTTACCCCGGAATGCAAGTTTGATTGCTTCTTTGGTGGGATGAAGCCTAGCTTGTGGAAAGAATTAGCGATCTGTGACTTCGAAAGCTATGAGGAAATTGTCCGATGTTCCCTCAAGGTCAAAATGGAGATCGGAGAATCACAGGGGTATCATGGGGACAAGAAGCGTAAGGTGGACTTCAATGCTGGTGGTCCGATGGATAAATCCAACGGCGCTAAGAAGTTCCAGCACCCCACTTGCCAAAAGTGCGGAAATAAGCACCTTGGAAATTTCCTTAAGGGGACAAGAAAATGTTTCAGGTGTGGAAGAGAAGGCCACCTAGCTATTAACTGTCAGCAAGAAGGACCCGCGGCTGCGATAGAGGAGAGGAACGCTTCGTTCGAACCTCAACGCGTTTTTCAATGCTATAAATGCAAAGAACCGGGTCATTTTTCAAATCAGTGCCCTAATCCAAGGGTTATCAGAGGCAACCAACAACCTCCAAGATAGAAAGGAAGAGCTTTCGCCATCACTTTTGCCGAAGTGAACCCCATCAACAAAGTGGTGACAGGTACGCTAGTTATTCATTCAAGAATAGAGAACGTACTTTTTGATTCAGGTTCTACACATTCTTTTATATCTCGAAAGTTTAGTAGAACAATCCCAGCACCACCACAAATCATGGAAGTAAAGATGTCGGTGAGTACGGAAAATGGGTAAATCATTGCATCCCATGAATATAAGTCCTCGCCTGTTATAATATGTGGATTGAATTTCCCGGCGAACCTCATCATAATCCCTTTGGTGGAATTTTATGCAATTCTTAGAATGGATTGGCTTTCCTTATATAGAGCCAACATAAATTGTCGAGATAGGGAAATCACACTCCATATGGGGAATCGACCCCCGATTCTTTACAATTGTCAGGAGGAAGATGAATCTCCTTTAGATCCATTATCTCAAGCATGGATATTACTACCCTATGAGTACGTGTATCTAGCTCAGATGATTGAGTCCAAAGAAGAAACCCTCCTTTAAGAAATGCCTATTGTGAGGGAATTCGCGGAAGTGTTTCCTGAGGAACTGCCTGGTCTTCCTCCTAGAAGAGATGTTGGGTTATCAATTGAACTTATACCTGGGGCATTACCAATATCTAAGAATCCATATAGAATGGATGTTGTTGAGCTTGAAGAGCTGAAGAAACAACTACAGGAGAATCTGGATAAAGGGTTTATACGCCCAAGTGCTTCACCATGGGGTGCACCAGTCCTCTTCGTCAAGAAGAAGGATGGTTCAATGCGGATTTGCATCGATTATCATGAACTTAACAAAATCACGATAAAGAACAATTATCCACTCCCACGAATTGATGAATTGTTCGATCAGTTGCGTGGAGCACAATACTTCTCCAAGGTGGACTTGCGGTTAGGGTATTATCATGTAAGAGTAAAGAAGGAAGATATCCCTAAGACTGCTTTTCGCACAAGATATGGGAACTATGAATTCATAGTAATGCCTTTCGGACTCACCAATGCTCCAACAATATTCATGGACTTGCTGAATAGAGTCTTTAGAGATTACCTTGAAAATTTGTGGTAGTCTTTATAGATGATATTCTAATATACTCCAAAACCAAGGACGACCATGAGGAGCATTTAAGAACTGTACTAGAGACTTTGCGCAAGGAGAAGCTCTATGAAAAGTACAGAAAGTGTGAGTTCTGGTTGAAGGAAGTCTCATTCTTGGGCCATATCATCACAAGCAATGGGATATCTGTGCAATCCTCCAAAATAGATGCAATTGAGGGATGGCCGAGGCCAACATCGGTAACGGATATCCATAGCTTCTTGGGGTTAGCTAGATATTATCGACGATTTGTGAGAAATTTTTCACGATTGTCCAACTCTCTTACCAAGATAAATCGAAAGGGAGTAAAGTTTTCTTGGAGTGATGAATGCGAAGAAAGCTTCAAGGAGTTGAAAAAGTGGCTTATCACTGCACCCGTGCTCACTTTACCCACAAGTGGGGAACTTTTTGTGGTATTCAGTGATGCCTAAAAGAAGGGCTTAGGCTGTGTGCTGATGCAGAATGATAAAGTGATATCCTATACCTCAAGGCAGTTGGAAATCCATGAGAGAAACTATCCAACGCATGATCTGGAGTTGGCGGCGGTGATCTTTGCCTTGAAAATATGGCGGCATTATCTCTATGTAGAGAAATGTAAGATATATACTGACCACAAGAGTCTTAAATATATATTCACACAGAAAGAGCTTAATATGCGCCAGAGAAGATGGATAGAGCTCATCAAGGATTATGACTGTTCAATACATTACCACCCTGGGAAAGTGAACAAGGTGGTGGATGCCCTAAGTAGAAAGGATCCAGCGATTCTATCAATGATGAGAATTGAGAAGGATCCAATATTCTTAGACTTGATGAAGATGAGCATGAGAATCATAAAGAAGGGAACATCATCAATCCTTTCACAAATTATTGCTCAACCATCTATTTTGGAAAGGTTAAAGGATGCTCAAAAGGATGATGTGGGAATTCAAGAAAAAGTGGAATCTATCAAAAAGGGGAAATCCTCAGAGTTTAATGTTAATGAAGAAGGAATTGTGCAGTTTGGGAAAAGAATATGTGTTCCATCAAGTCTGGAGCTAAAGAAGGAACTTTTGGATGATGCACATAGTTCAAATTTCTCTATTCACCCAAGGAGCACAAAGATGTATTGAGATCTCTGAGAAAAATTTTGGTGGGATAATATGAAGAAGGAGATCGCTGAATATACATCAAAGTTCCTGCTGTGTCAGCAAGTGAAGGCAGAGAGGCAGAAGTATAAGGGGATGATGCAACCATTACCCATACCAGAATGGAAATGGGAGAACATCACCATGGACTTTGTCACCGGACATCCGAGGACATCCAAAGGCAACAATGAAATCTGGGTTGTTGTGGACCGTCTTACAAAGACTGCACACTTCATTTCTATTCAAGAGGATTTCTCATTGGATCAACTGGAACAGATATATATCAGGGAAGTGGTAAGGTTGCATGGAGTACCACTATCTATTGTGTCCAACCGAGATCCAAGATTCACCTCTAAGTTTTGGAAGAGTATTCAACATGCTATGAATACTGAACTGAACTTTAGTACGACCTTTCATCCTCAAACTGATGGCCAATCAGAGAGGACTATCCAAACACTGGAGGATATGTTGAGAGCATGCTCAATGGACTTTAAAGGAGGATGAGATCAACATCTTCCTCTGGTTGAGTTCTCTTATAATAACAGTTTCCACTCGAGCATCGAAATGGCACCATATGAAGCCCTTTATGGGAAAAGGTGCAGAACACCGACATGTTGGGATGAGGTCGGTGAACGTAAGCTACTTGGACCAGAAATGGTCGAAGAAATGGTGGAGAAGGTGAAAACCATTCAGCAGCATATCAAGGTAGCCCAGAGTCGACAGAAGAGTTATGCAGATAATCGTTGATGAGAACTTGAGTTTAAAGTTGGAGACATGGTGTTTTTATGCATATATCCGTGGAATAAGGTCATGAGGTTTGTAAAGAAAGGGAAGTTAAGTCCAAGGTACATCGGCCCCTTTGAGATTCTTGATCGTGTTGGGGCTGTGGCCTATCGACTAGCACTTCCACCTACTATGGACAAGGTTCATGATGTCTTTCATGTATCCCTCTTAAGGAAGTACATACCGGACCCTTCATATGTACTCTCTTCAGAGGTGGTACAATTGGAAGATGATATTTCTTATGAGGAGAAAACAGTGAAGATCTTATATCGTAGAGAAAAAGTTCTACGAAATAAGACAATTCCCCTCATCAAGGTGTTGTGGAGAAACCACAAGTTTGAAGAAGCGACTTGGGAGTCAGAGGATATTATGAAGTTGAGTTACCCACATTTGTTTTAGTGTGGGAAAAGGAAAATTTCGAGGGAGGAATTTCTTAAGGGGGAATATTGTAACGACCCAAAGTTTCATTAATGGAAAATCCCTCTTGATCCAGTTAAATGTCTCTTTATGAAAAATGTTTTTATAAGATGTCAACTTCTTTGGTTTCATGTTAAATATTTTGACCGTTGTTAATATAGCCGTTGAACAGTGATCACATGATTAGTATAAATGTAAGGCTTTAACGAACCCAATTTTTACTCAGACAAAGGAAGCGATGGCCTCATCTAGTAGAATTGACCCATACGAAGCCCATTTGTCGGAGCTCGGAAAAGGGGTGGAGTCTTTGGGCTTCGCCCTTGACCAATCCCAAGCTGAGCTTCATTATGTCAAGCTCGAACGTGACCGTCTACGGGAAAAGTGGAAGTTGATTGAAATTACCACTCGAGCGATGTTATCCGAGCCGCCCCAAGAGTCTGTCACCATTGCACACCTTAACCTTAGGTCTTATGTGGCTGTTTTAAGGGGTTATGTAACAAATAAGTAGTACTATGTTCATGTACATTATTTTTTTATATAATAATGAATATAATTTCTAGTCATTTTTGATACATTGTAAATAGTTTTTAAAGTACAAATGGTGTTTATAATTATTATTTAATTAAGAAATATATTTTATTAAATTAAGGGATTTTTGAATTAAATAATATTTTAATAAAATATTATTATTAATATTAAATTAATTTTTATTAAATATAAATGTTCATATAAATTTATGAATGCAAATAAAATTTTTATTAAGGTTTGAAAGCCATTTCTGTCAAAACCCGTGAATTTTTGATAAATGTTGGTTTTTATTTTAAAAGTGAAAATTAACATATTTAGAATTTTTTTAAGATAAAATAAATGTCATTTATGGAATCATGATGTCAAAATTATCCAACGGTGAATTTTTCATAATTTTCTGAGACAGTCAATTTTTTGGGTAAAAATTAAATACCATTTAATTATATAATGTGTTTTATGACATCATAATGACCCAATGGTGATGTAATAAAATACCATAATCCTTATGTTTGTCCAATATATGTTTTTTCATTAAAATAATGTGATTTTGGGTTTGTTTGACTTACTTTTCAAAGCATTAATGAACCCCTCAAGACTTATTCAACACTTTGCCTTTTTAAATTAATTTCCATGGGAGTGTGACTCACCTCCACATAAGAAACCCTAATTTTTTAATAAGTTCGGACCTTGGCCTTGTAAAATATTGTTTTCCTATTTCCTTTTCCAGAAACCATGGGCAAATACCATGGTATGGATTGTGGTTTGGATTATTTTAATATAAGGTGTCCCAAACCTAAATAATAAAGAATTCTCTCACCTTTCCTATATAAACCCACCCAATCTCCCACTTCCTCCTCACTAAAATCCCTTGGAGTTCATCCAACCTCTTCCCTACTCTCTCTATAATCCTCCCAAGGTTTCCCAAGCTCCCAAGAATCCTCTCACAAGCCTCTCTCTAGCCTTTGGAGGCACACTTCCAAGTAAGGGTTTTTTCTTCCTTTCTCATTTTTTTCAATTTTCTTTAAGTTGTATTGCCCTTTTATTTTCAATTATGAATGTTGAGGTATGGTTTCAAACCTCCCCAATACTTCCCTCTTATTGTTTGAATGATGGGAGACCCCTTTCTCTCTCATTAAATTCCTCCCATGTACACCCGTTACTATGCCGAAATTCTGAAAGGAACTTCTCTCTCTTCTTTTACATTCAAGCAATACTTTTGTATCATGAATCTAAATTCCATTTCAATTGTTGGGACATGTATCTATATGACCTACTTACTTTTCATTACATGTAAATATGATGAGGAACCCCTTTCTCTCTCATCAACCTTTTTTTATGAATTCTTATGTCACGCCGTTACGCTGCCGAAATCGTACCGATTTTCTAAGCCAATGTCATTGTGTAGTGGATACCATGCCCATGTCTCCATCAAGGGTATTCACCTTTATGCACATTTACTTATTGATTGTAAAGTTTCATGTATTAATTCCACAGTCCTTTATCGTGGGATAAATGATTATGTTTTATGAATCCATGTTTTATGATCCATGTGGCACACTTATGCATGAAATGAAATGTTTAAGAAGGGTGTGCACTTATAGAGCTCCAATGCATTGGGTAAAGTATAGTATCATGATACATCAAGTGAAATGAGTGTTGACTCATTCTAATTCAAGTGAAATGAGGGTTTACTCGTGCTTCATGTGCAATGAGGGTTTACTCATGCTCCATGTGCAATGAGCCTTGGCTCATGCTAATTCAATGCTAAGTGTTGTTACCACATTTCCATGTTATGATTATCATGCTTTATCATGCCTTTATGTTCATGTTTCTCTTATGATCTATTGTCATGCCTATTTCCTAACATGTATTGTACTCCTCATGTTATTCCATGTGTACTCCCTTACTGGGCTTTATAGCTCACCCTTTTCTTATGCATGTCCTCAGGTTATCCTATGCAATGCTAAGTACGAGAGAATGTAGTGGTCATGTAAATGAAATTTTCAATAAAGATGTTGTATTTCATGTTTTAAGTTTTTATGTAATGATCCTAAGCCCCAAAGACACTAAACCTCTTGATCTTCTTTGTTGTATCAAGTGAAGTTTTATGTAATAAAGCGTGTTTAAGTTGTAATAAAAAGCAGGGTTGTCATAACTATCATTTAATTGAAACTTTTGTATTGAATTTTTCTTATATGACATGATTTTACATGGGATATGAAATGAAAATCCTAATTTGGGTTGAGATTCGTTCCTTTATTCCTTCATTATTTTATATTTAAGTTAAAACTATTTTATGAGTTAGTTATTCCTTTATGTATTTATTTAACCCAATCATCCATTCAGTTTTTTATAATTTATTTGTGTGATAATTATGTGTGTCTTCTCACCCAGAGGTAAGAAATTTTTTTGAAGTCTCAATTAAATGAAAGTTTATATTTGTTTAATTCAATTTTTTTTTTCAAAAGAAATAATTTAGTATAACAGTAATTACCTTGCACCAAATCTATTTTATTTTAATAGGGAATTCATAAATTGTTCTCAAAATAGATTGTGGTAAAAATTATTTTTCAATAACCAAATCTTTATGGCATTACAATTTTTTCAGTTTTGAGATTTATTAATTCTATTTAAATTTGATTATTAATTACTTGTTGAAAATCATTGATTAAGTATGAGAGAATTTGATGTGGGATTTAAATGTATTTTTCCCACATATTTTACTTAAATTTTTATATATTTAATTAATTAGTTATCCCTTAATTGTTAAATAATTAAATTTAAGGAGTTATATTGTTTTATTAATAAATTTAAATTTTTTCATGTTTTATTATTATTATTTATTTTTAATTATTGTATTTTTTATTTATTTTTTATTTATATTTTATTTTTAAATATAGTTTAAAATAACTATTTCAAGTTTTTTTATTTGTTACATATTTGTAATTAAATATTTTATCATTTTTATGTCTATTTAATTGTTTGAAACATTAATTTAATTTGAGTAGTGTAGTAATATTATTGAACTTTAATTAATAAATTTTATTATTTAATTTTATCTCAATAATTAATTTAAATCATTATTTTGAAGGTTTTAATTCAATTTATAAATATAATATCAAATTATTTAATTTTTATGCATTTTAATCTTAGTTTTTATTAAAGTATAAATCTTAACTGTTATTGTTATATTATTGAATTTAATTAATTATTCCTTAGTTTTAAACTCTTTATCAATTTAAATTTTTATTTGAATTTCATTTTGAATATTTATTTAATTATTTTTCATTTTTTTATAAATCTATGATTTTTATGTGTTAATATTTTATGTTTTTGAATTTCATATAGAGAGCCAATGTTGGAATTCTCGTGATCCACTGCTGGACTTTTGCATCCCCTTCCAAGATAAGGGATTCTATCCACCATTTCCTTCCTATATTTACCTTCCGCTGGTCCCCAATTTCAAACTACCCACCATTAGTTTTTACCAATGGTGAATCCCACTCCCCCTACCACCAGAGTGAAGTCACCATTGCCTAACCCAACGATTACTCCCTTGAGTCACCATTTCCCAACCCAATAGCAACTCCCAAATCTAGTGACCCTTCCGTTAGAAAACCACAGACCCACAATTGGGGTGAGAGGCCGTTGACACAAACCACCCCTGGGCACAACCCTCCATCACCCATGAGCTTTTCTGCTATGTTGACCCACCATTACCATGATACACTACTTCCTTATTCTTCATCCCAATGGTGACTCACCTTGCATGGATCACCACCAACAACAAATCATAAAATGATTCACCGCCAAAAATTCAATCTACCTCTAAGACAATGATCCACCAGGAACACCTAAACTCATTGGTGAGTACTCCCGGTAGATTCTCACAACCTGCCATTATCCGAGACCCACAATCATGGTGCGTCACCACCACACTTACACTAAACAATGACTCAAGGTGGTCATCGTTATCACTAACTACTTGCTGTCACCCCAACCCTCAACTCTAAAAAACCACAGACTGAATCATACCACCATAGACCATTATATCAAAGCCCCCACTAGATCTAGGATTGCACCACCACTAGTATTGATTAAATTTGATGCCACTTCCACTACCCATGATAAATAGATTTGAAAATCAAAACCCACCTAAGATTCTTACCCATTTATTCCCATCCGATCTTGAGGAGGTCGACCTACCTGTGCCTTGAGGAAGACGCCTCACCTAATCCACAACTATTCAAACCAGTTGATCGCACTTTGAACACCTACCATTACCACTATCAATGTTGATCCCAAGATATAGAGAACATGTGAAGTTAATGTGGCCATTATAAGGGTGCTTCTCAAATAATCTACTAGTGACCCAATTTAAAAAGGAAGTCTGCATGTTTGGTGTCTTTGAGGAGTCTAAGCTAAGTCAATGTGTGTTTTCAGTGACGAACTAGATCTTCACCATGGTTAAAACCAAAAAGAGAGAGAGAAAATAAATAAGAATCTTACACATTCTTGATCTATGAGATGGAGAGGGAAGACAAAGAGAGGCAGAGAAGAACTTATGGGAGACACCAGGAGGATAAAAGCATCATGGATCTAATCAAGGGAGAACTCTTATACCTTCTATTTTCTGTTGGATATCTATAATTCAAATTGTAAAATCTTGTTTTTTCAATAAGTTTTTAGTAATTTTAGTTGCTCGGGGGGTTTTAATTTTATTGGTTAACTACTTTTAAATTCTTCACATAATTTCTTCTATGAAATCAGAATCTATTGATACGATTAGTTTTGAATTCATTTAAATTTTTTACACCTTTTTCTATTGATTTCAAAACCCCATGATAATTATTTGAGAATGGTCATGGATTCATTTCTTTGAAACTTAATTTCAAAATCATTATAATAATTTAGTGATATTTATTCCAGAGAATATTCTTGAAAACCCCTTACAGTTTGGATTTTCTAGTTTTGGATATCTTCTATAATCACTGATCTATATGATTAATCTCCCAGATAGGGAGTTTAATCTGACCATTTGTTGAGGTTGTTAATTCAATTAAAATTATACAATGAAGTCTTATTTTCAAACCATTAGTGTTATAATTTACTAATAATTTTTATAGAATCATTTTATTAGATCTTTACATTCAATTTTTATTCATCATTTATCCATTATCTTCTTGTTCTATTAAGAAAACATTGTCTTTATTTTTAAAATTATTTTTTTAATAAAAAAAATTTAAATCACTACTTATAGTGGTTTGTTTTGAAAAATTGGTACATATACCTTCCATGTTGACTGATACTCCTACTCCCACTTTATTAGTTCTAGTTAGTGTAATAAATAATTAAACTTTTGCATGTATTAATGAAGTGCATGTCAAAAAACTGACAGGTTCCATCATCAAACATGTGTCACTTTTCTCGAGCCATGCTCATCCCATCCCTGACAACCCCTATTATGGTCCAATATCAGATTCCCCCCATGGAACTCTAATCCCTCTTATATGTTACCTCTTACTATAGAGAAACACCTTTAATTTTTTTAAAAGTTTGACCATCATGATTTTTCTATAACACTCTAATCAAACCATGATCATTATCATATCACTGGTATTATTTCACCTTAATTTTACCATAACACTCTCAGATATCAAAATAAAATTTCTTGAGAACCCCACTCATCACAATCACCAAACACTGGGATGGTGATCAACCAAAACTATAAATACCATGTTACTAAAGTGTTGAAAAATTATTCTTGTCTTGGATAATAGTGATCCCTACCATATGAATCCACCCATAAAGGTTATTTCTGAGTGATGGTGCTCCCCTCCATAAAAATTGACTACCAAAATAAACTTCAAGAATTCTAAACCAAATCCATTTAAACTCATATCCAGCTACTTGATCCCAACATTAACATCCATTAATGATACTAAAATACATAAATCTCTCAAAAAAATCTTTAAATACTCACTAAATTCCCCACTCAACCACCCAAGTCATTATTAGTCATTTATAGAAAACCAAGAAAACCCAGTCTGCATATGAACCCATTAGTTTTTCCCAAAAAATGAGCCAACCAGTCACACCCACTAACCTCACTAGTATCTTTCTAAATAGCACGGAACATAATCTGAGTATACAATTTAAACATCAAGGTCACTCCCTAACAAAAAAAGAAAAATTTAAGAAACTCATTTTACATTGGAAATAATTTCTTTTCAAATCATATTAAAATAATTTTCCTCAATAAAAAATCCTTTTAGTTTATAAAACACCCATTTAAATCCTTGGGTTTTCCACCAAAATTGAAATCTCAAAAATCCATAACCTATCTAGTTATTTCTTCTCCAAAATTTGACCCTGTTTTCAAAATTTATTTGAAACCTAGTTTCAAAAACCATTTTTCTCATATTTTATCAAAATTTAACACTCAAAATTTATTTTAAAAAACATTGTCTCAAAGATCTATTTCTATTAACATAAACTTGCATAATAATTATATGTGTACCTCATGCCACCAGTTGAGTTTTATTCTTAAAATGGGGTTTTATTTCTAAAAAACTAGCCATCAAGAAAATCATTTCCTTATAGTGGCCAAAAATCATAATCAATTAACCAAAAAAAAACATCCCCTAAAATTATATATTAATATAATAATACATTTTAATTTATTTGATAAAGAATTTAATATATTATAATTTAATTCTATCAATAATGGATTACAATGAGATAATATATTAATTAAAACTGCCCATAAGTTTTGTATCATATCCCAAGCATGCCACTATTATGACATGTTAATCGAGTCACTAGATCCTAGAAAATACCTATATTCCATCACATGTATCATCCATCATATGTTGGGATTCTCATTCCATAGCCTCACTCACACTAGAGTGTATAATATCGACACAAGATATCCCCTGATAACTTGGGTTTCAACCAAATCCATACTGTCCATGAAATTTATCGATCTATCTTCTAATTTATTCAAACCAAACTCTATATATAACTAACACTATCCCAAATAAACTTATTATTGATTCCATTTTTTAACACCTTTTCCTAGGTACCCAAAATAGCACCTGATCAGAGACACTATAAAACCTCAAGCATGCCTCCCCATACACTAGAGGCTATTGTCTAGAAGTGTGGGATTAAAAAATTCATGGGGATACTTTTACCTCTAAAATAAATCCCTAAGTTCATGCAGGATTCTACCAAATTTGTTTATGTACTATCCAAATAATAGACAATTCTAAAACCTATAAATAAGAAACAGGGGGCCAAGAGTGTCTCTAGAGTTCAGAATAATAAAGTAGTAAACAACTACATTATGTGTTAAATAAAATTGAGCAGTAATAGAAGATATAATGTATAATAATCATTATAATATAAATATAAGAATGACACACTAACTGATACATGTGAAAAAAAATAACTATAAAATATATAAAATGGATTCTGACCCAACTCACATTATCAACCTTACCAAATCCCATGCCTCCACAGTTTACTAGACCAAACCACATGTCCATCTCCAAGAGATACCTATATCTTGGAGAAAATGTGAAGGTAAAACCATGTACATTGAAATACATTTAATGTATGGGGGTATGGATGATTCAAATAACTGAGTAGGGATCCCTATATCTGCAACATCCTGAATGTTGATGCGATCAAATTTATGTACATGAAATATACACAGGGAATGTAATCCACACTCATGAAACATAACAACTTAGAACTAGAACAAAAATACACACACACACACATGTTAGTTTATTGTGTTCTAACTAGGCCACCATGATACTCGAATCCACTTACTTTAGCCAATACCATTTATATGTCTACCATAAACATATAACAAGAATAATAATTAAGTAAAGGCATCTTAATATCCAGTCATATGAATATAAGAAACCCATCAGGGGAAACATCACTATAATGAATCACCAATATAGAAGAAACCCATCATGTAACATATGTGTTCTGAGGAATGATTCTCGATAACTAACTTCTCATATAATCCAAACTATATCCTTAGGGTACGGACCCATGGACAATTATCATATCTACTAACCAAAAATATAACAAGTAATTTGAGTAAGGAATCTTAATAGCCCATCTCTCACATGATTTTAACCTTACCAACACGATGAAGATCCCATACATAATTTTATTTCTTAGCATTAGGAAGTAAGATAATGGGGTATTATAAATATCCAACTTATCACACAATTCAATCCATCCCTCTTGGGATAGGTCCCATGACATAAAACAATAGCATTATCAGACCAATTCTTGCATCTGCATGCATGATAGCTTATACAACCACATATAAATTCCATAACATGGTAATATATTCTCATAAAACTATGTATTTTCAGGTAATAAGAATAAGATACTATGAAATAATAATCATGAAGCACAAAAAGCATATAATATTTAGAAAATAATGTGTTTTCCACATGAAGTCTTCCAGTCCAAAACAAATCTCAAATGAACCCTTCTAGATTTTCATTAAAAATCAAATAAAATCCAATTTATCAACCATTTTGAAAATTTAATCACATTATATCATCAATTTCACTAGGACCTTTTCTAAAATCTTAATAAAAACATTCTTTTGAAAACCTCACTTCAATTTTGAAATACCATTTCAAATTCACCACATGAAATCATCCCATTCATCTTGAAATTATATTTTAATCAAGTTCCACAATTTTTTTCATTGAAACCCTATTTTAAATTCCAATTTTAGAAGGAAAACCCATTTACGCTAGGAAAACATATTATTCCACCATAAAATCCATAAATAGGGCCATTGATACTCATTTTACCAAGGTTTCACCAAAAAATTGTTTAATAATATATTCGATCCTTGTTAACTATTTGGATGACACAAGCCCATCCCAATTTATGGGGTGAGATCACTAAAATTATAAAACATGCTAAAAAATAGTAATTTTTATATAATAAAATAATAAAATCACCAAATGAGAATGATACTTAGTAATGAAAAGTCCACCCACCTCATTTAGAGTTAAAAAAACTATAATCATTGAGAAAACCTAGCCATCGAACTCTAATTGAAAAAAATATGATAATATGAAAAAATTAACATTTTATGACACAAAATGGTGTGAAAACCCATAAATAAACACTCAAGGCCACTTATCCTTTCTCATGGATATCCCCTAAAACAAATGACATGAATATCCAGTAAGATTTTATGAAGATCTCGTTTTGGTATGAAAGGAGGAACAAGAGAAAAATCTTGGTCTTGTTCACTATATACTCAATGAAAATGGATCAACCCACTTTTATATTTAATTTAAAATTTTATTAATATTTTATAAAATCTAGAAAAAACTCACCACATTAATTTTTTTTCAAACACTTGGATACTTATGTATCTTCACTTAGGACTATTGCATATCACAGAGTGCCTCCCACACTTAACCATTTTTAAAAGTCTAGAAACCTTATTTATAGGGGTGACCATATGTAATATTAACCCTTTAAATTCAAGGATTTACAATTTTTCCATACATGGTAAGACTCTTATCTATGAGGTTACCCATACATAAGTGTAAACTCTTACACATCCAACACTTATCCATTTTTATAACTCATACGTATGATAGGGAATCACAACACTAGCATTTTTTTAGAATAGGGTGACTGATACATTCATAGAATTTACTATTTTCTCCAAAACATCATGACCATTATGAATTAGGGTTTACTTTTATGTATAATATGGTCTTTTAACACTTTAAAAATTTCA
This sequence comes from Viscum album, assembly GCA_963277665.1. Taxonomy (NCBI): domain Eukaryota; kingdom Viridiplantae; phylum Streptophyta; class Magnoliopsida; order Santalales; family Viscaceae; genus Viscum; species Viscum album. The sequence continues at coordinate 371,481,783 of OY728127.1, read as the reverse complement.
CAATACATGGTAAATATTACACATCAAGGAGTAACTTTTATGTATTACATGGCATCCCAATAATTTACCATTATCATACCTAGGGATGCCATTACATTCCAAAACATTACCATTTTCTCCAAAAATATCAAGACCCTTATATATCAGTGTTTAATTTTATGTATCATAGGGGATTCCAAAAAATATCACTTTGTTTCATCACAAGGTAACTCTTATGCCTCAAGGAGTTACTCTTACATCTAATATGGTGACTTTAATATTTAACAAATTTTGAAATAATAAGAGGAACCTTACATATGAGATAAAATATTTGAATCAAGTAATTTACCAATATGTATTACAAGTTATTTCAACACTTATCTAATTTTACAATTCATTGAAACCATTATTCATCAAGGAGTTACTCTTATGTATCATAAAGGTATCCATCACTTAGCTGATTTCAGAATAGAGTATGACTTTTATTCATGAGGACTTAGGCACTTTTTAAAAAGTAAGACCCTTATATATGGTACTAACCATACATAAGAATAACATTTTTCACTTAAGGTTTCTTATGTATAGATAATTAGAAAAAATATACACACCCTATATTACTTTTAGACTACAAAATACATCAGTTATACCCTAGTACTAAGAATCCAAAAATTTTCCATATTTGTTGTAACCATAAGGCTATATTGAAGTTTTTGACAATATATATTATGTAATTGTTATATTTTTAATGTAGTTATTGTTATTTTTGGTGAAAAAGTTACATAAATTATTGAATGAATTTATTGATATGTTTCATGGAATTTTGATAGAGAGCAATTTGTGAATAAGCATTAGATGTCATGTTTGGAGGATTATTTCAAGTTTCATAAAAGAAGCATTGAATATGTATAGACATGTTTACTTGATGATAATATTAAAGATGCATGTAAATGGTGTGAATGATTTTGTTATTTATATTTGTTTATGGAGGATGTTTAATATCATTAAATATATGATAATACTAGTGGTTCATGAAATATTTGAAGTTGAAGAGAATATTAGTCATTGAAATGTTTTGAAGTTAGAATTTATTTAAGGAGAAAATTTAATTTTGTTTTCCATATTTTTAGGTAAAAAATTTTAGAATAAAATATTATGTTCATTGGATATCATTCTGAAATTTTTGAATCAATTGAAGCTCAATGTTGGGGTAAAAAAATTCTATGCCACAGTATAAGAGTCCACAACGTAGTGCTGATTAAGAGAATTCCTATTTCATTGTAAATTTGGTGATTATCATGACATATTATATAGTTACACCATATTTTTAATATATTACATTTATCTATTCCACTTAATCCTATGAATATTTAAGGGTATTTAATAAGATCAAAGGGAATCTAGGAGTTTGTTGCTTTTGCGTGTCTACAGGGAGTTGCACCATGGAGGAACTCTATACTGTAACAAATAAAGTAAAGGATTTATGAACTATAAGGAATACATTATGCTGTAATTTAGGATAAAACTATATTTAATTATTCTAGAAAATCAAAAATCATCCTAATTCAATACATGATATACACCATAATTCTTGAAGCAGTTTGAAAATAACTACTTGAAACGAAATGGATAAGTTATAGAACATGTAATCACACCAAAAATACTGAAATATTGGTAGTTATAATAGTATTTCTAGAATTTATTAATTTGGTGAGTGTGGAAATTATTCTAAAATCTATTAAATACCCTTTATAATATTAATAGTATAGATCAAATTAACAAATATCCAAAGGATAAATTTAAATAGGGGAAAATAAAAGTTAAGTATAATTTGACTTTCAATTTTGAAATTAAAAATATTATTTGAATATATATAAATATTATATATATAATTTAATAAATGGATTATATAACAAAATAAAATAAAAAGTATATAAGTGGAACTATGTGTTCTGGGGAAAAAAGAGGAATTGTTTGTTCCAACAAGAAGAAGACCGTAACAAGAAGATAATTAAAAATATGATTTAATGAAGTATAATGTTTCTAGATAGTTTTCAATGAAGATTATTTTTCAAATTGAAAGTTTTACATGTGAATATTTGATAAGATTCAGAGTTTTAAAATATCCTTGAAGAATCTTTTATGTTAAAATAATAGTAATTTCCATGCATATCATTGATACATACGGACTATTGATGTGAAGAAGTTGGAATAGATTGAATCATTCCATTGTGAGAATTATTATATCTTGGTTTAGTTTTATACTATATGAATTCAGATTGAATATCAAAGTCTCAACTATATATACAAGATTTGTTTATATCAGGAAATGGAATTGAGTGTAGTATTTGAATTCACCAAAGCATTAATAACTAGGATTTTTTGAAGTAGATTTATAGTATATTTTTGAAGGGAAATTCATATCCTCACACTATAAAGATACCTATAATTCTATAAATCGATTCCTTTACCAAAGTAGTGCACAATGGAGAAGAGGAGGGAGTGAATCTTGAGAAGTTATGTGATATCCATAAACCATAAATATGTATTGATCCAGAGGAGGCATTAATATCATCAATAAATATAATACAAGAAATGGGCCATAGTGAGTAGTGACATTAAATAAATATTTAATTCACACAAATAGTGAGTTATAGTGGATCCCCATTACAATTTTAGAGTTCTGAGAATATTCTCATTATAATAACCTTTTATAGGTGAACCAAGTAAAATCATTATGTGCCTTGAATTTATATTTTTCATATGTGTGTTCATGTGTGAACAATAACTATAAGGTTGAATAATGTTCCTTATAATTAATGAACAAGATCAGGAAGAATTGAGTAGAAAGGGACAAAGATAAAATATGTTTAAATTTTCATAAACCCTAATTCACCCCATATTAGGGTGCCCTTGGTGCTTACAAGTGGTATCATAGGCTAATTTTGATATATTGAATTAAATCTATTATTTAAAGTTTAAATATGATTTTTTTTCATATTTTCATGGATTCTATTTATCAAAGAGATAGAATGATTGTTAAATATGACAATAGACAAGAAGGAGTTATTGATCTTGAAGTAAATATTAAATGTTCTCTTAAGGAATTAGATATTAAAATTATAAAGAACTGAAATATTGGAGGACCGTTTATAGGGTCCTATGAATATGTTAAAAAACATGAAGCCTAACTTATCTGGATTATCCTATTAGTTGAATACCATGATACAATTCAAGAAAAATAAATACCAAATATTGATTTTAATCAAAAAGGAAAGATAACACTCCAATATGATTGAAATTTTGAGTGATTATATTAATAGAGAGTTGAGATAATTGTGTCTCTGAAAGAAGAAATTACTATGTTTAGATAGAATACTTTTAAGGATTCCTTATAAGATGACTTGTTTGAATGTAAAATATTTAGAAGATTTGGTTGTGAAGATTATTCACATGAGTTTGATGAAAGTAATGATGAAGAATAGTAGGATAAGGTTGAAATGAAGGACAAAAAAGAAGATATTTATAAGGATATTGAATCTATAGAAAAATTGTAATAATAATATGATGATATTATTGAAAGTATATCTAAATATATCATTGAGAAATACGTTTTATAAATATGTTTCCTTGATTAGTCAATGGTAGAGATGAAAGAAATATCAAACAATACTCATGAAGAGAAATTAAAATATTTGGAAGGAGTATTAATGTTAGGTATAATAGTCAATAATTCTCATATATATGTGAAGTGGAAAAGAGTTAAATAACTTGAAAGTTCTTTATTATTTCTAGAATAGGGAAATTAAGATCGACTAAAACTTCTCAAGAGATAATGCGAAGATCAAGTAAAATATTTTCTAGATGAAAGATATTGTCTCAATGGGAAGTGTTTTAATTTAGAGGTAATTTTTAATAATGAAAAAAACTCTTTTATAAAAAATACGATTTTTTTTTGAATTTTTTGAGTTATCAAGAAGGAAATAAGAATTTATTGAAGTTCAGTGATAAACTATTATGGGAAAGGAAGGTTTAAATATTGATACATTGTCATTAAATATAATAAAAAAACTTACAGTAAAATAAAATCATAGAGTGAAGGAAATGTTTAAATCAATAAAGTAGATTCAAAGTGAGAAGTATGATAATATGTGTTTCTATTGAAAAATTCCAAGTCATACAAAAACTTATTTCAAATATTATATTGAGATTACCTATGATTGTAAAGTAAAGAGAAGCATAGAGTTTACCAATATATGGTAAATAAGGTATATTTATTATTATTTTTACCGTTATCTTTCTAATAGCAGTGATGGTGGTTTTGACAATAGATAAAAATTTGGAAGAAAAATTATTCTTAGAAAAGGAAATTCAAGATACACATTTAGAGTGACTTGTTTTTGTTGTGGATAACAAGGTTACTTGATGAATGTGTATAGAGTGAAATTTATGAATTGAAATTAATGAATGAGAGGAAGAAGTGGAAATAATTACATCATAATATTATATGAATATAGTTACAAGGGACATATTTCAAGTTATTGTAATATGATAATAAAATAAGAAATAATGAGGAAGTTCACTGATCTTATAACCAGAAGATTGGAAGCTGATTTGAAAAGAATGTTTGTTACTTTAAATAAAAGACTAAAGAGTTTGGATAAAGATAAATCAAAATATCAAAATTATGTGTGTTAAACATCAAGGGATATTATGATATAACAACCTTCATGGAAGGAAAATAAATATTCATGGAAAAAGAATAAGAAATAAGAAGTTTATTTAACAGGGTGGATGGACAAGATACATACCTATATGGTTTCATACATACCACTAAAAATCATGAGTAATATATTTTTAGAGTTTCCCTTACATAGATAAAGGATCAAAAAAATAATGCACAAGTGGTGCATTGAATAAGGATACTTTCACTGGTGATTTGAATCACACTAAGGAAATATATACTAAAGCATTAATTTAGGATTCCATATTATCAAAACGAAGTACGAATGAACTCGTGGAATATTTGAGAAGATTAAAACACAAGGAACTTGTAAAAAAATTAATGATAATAAGTATTATAAAGCATAATTTTAGGAGGAATAATGAACTAGTTGTTTTATTTAAAGGAAAAAGACTATGAAGGATTTCAATGAAAATGGAAGGAATGGACTGGCTTATCATGGTCAACCACAGTACTCTACTTAAGTATGTATAGAGGTACCTCTATCCCCAAGGTATATATATATATATATATGATAGTTATTGAAGTAGGATTTATGTTGAGACATGATCCATTGAGTGTATTCATCCAAAATGGGTGGATGTATAGTGACATCTAAAGATGCTCTATTTGTGTAGTGATAGATGGTGTATCACTATTCGTGAAATGAAAGAATATTATTGATGTATATCATAGAAAAAATATATTTATTTAAGTGGAATCAGTTACAAGTGGATTTATCACCAGTAAAAAATATAGTGGTTCAAACTATAAGTTGTTTGAGAGATTTAAAGAAGATTATTAAATTTGGAATTTAATTCAATGATGAAATTATAAAAGTAGTATTAAGACCACTCATTATCTAGAAATTTGTATCCTTATTGATGATAGGAAATAAAATAGGATAATTCTACTAAATTTTGAGATACATATAGTGATAATGAATTATAATTGGTGTTAAGAAACATCATGATTCATAAGTTGTGTCAAACATTTTCCTGAAGTGTAATTAGAGTATACTTCAATGTTGAACTAAAGTTGGGATTGAAGGATGAAGGTGTAAAATTGGTGTAAAAACCTAATTTGAATGTTCCAAATGGTATCATTCCATTTATAGAATTCTATACATGTTATTAATCCTTGTTATGCAATAAATCTCCTCGAAAAAGTTAACAAACAACCTATTAAAAAAGAAGCTTCAAACTTAGAGGATAATGAAGGGATACTCAGTGGTTTATCCATAGGGATAATCAATTCATTATTTTGAGCTATTAGAAGTCTAAAGAAGTCAAGGGGAGTTTATGATGAACATTAAAAGGTTATTTATAATTATCTAAAAAAATTTTCTAGTGAAAAATGAAAGATAAAACACATCAAGTGGTATAAATTTCTTACAAGTGGTATCAATTGATTTTATATAGGGTAGTCTAACTATCTAGTTCTTAACTGGTTATACACTAACCGTATTGAAAGATATATTTTAGATCATTGGAATATTGTTATTTAATTTTTTAAATTCTCAAATTGTAAGTGTTTTATAATAATTAGTGATTTATATAGACAATATATCTTTCATTAACATCAAATCTTGTTTCCTAGAATGAGATCTAACTCATTAGGCTTATAGTATTTATTGAAGATTCACTTATAATTGGTAAATTCACTCATTTATATTTCATGAGAATAATAAAACTATTAATTTATATCAACTAAAAGTTTAATAAAGGTTGGTTGATAGTGGTTTCAAGGTTAAGATATTATTTATATGGGGGCTATGTCAAAAAAATGAAGATGAATATAAAGGAGGAGTATAGCCTAAAAAAATATGATTTTTTTCAAAGGAATGAGGTGATAATGAGTTTTCATGAAAATATAGTGTAAGAAGTATATTGACCAAGGAAGAGTAATATCTTGTGAAGATTTCTCTATGGAATTCAAGGGGATAAAAACATCCAATAAAAATTAGGTGAAACCCAATGGGGGAGAAGAAATGTAAGAAGATACTTAATATTTTATTGATAAATGGGGAGGAAGTTAGTGGTATGATATACTATAAAAAAAATACAAATGGGGGGATTTTTTTAACTATAAGGATATATTATATTTTTTGATAATATATTTTAAGTAATGGTTATATCTGAATAAAGCTGTGGTGACTTATGGTGGAAAAGTTTCATGAATCATTGAATGGAGTTATTGACATGTTTCTTGTAATTATGGAAGAGGGATATTTATGATTTACCATTGGATATCATTATTGTAGGATTATTCATAGTTGCATTAAAGAGGTGTTGTATATTTATAGACAAGTGTACTTAGTGATGTTATTTGAGGGAAATGATGTTAATGATTATGTGAATTACAAATGTTGAAGAGGGATGCTTGATATAATTAAATATATGATGATGCTATAGGTTTTTGGAATATTTGACTAAGAGTATAATACTATTCATGGAAATGTTTTGAAGACATGATGTTTCTAATTGCATAATTTCATGGTGTTTTCAATATTTTTAGGTGAAAAATTAGAGAATAATATGTGACATTCATTGGTGATCATTGTTGTCACGAACCAACCCGGGTCGACCCTAAACCGGTCACCCGAGCCGGCCCGCGACATGGCCTCAAGATCATCTCCCCTTACGCTAGAGGTTTCCGACTAGAGGCAAGGGTGTAAGGTAAGTCAGGGGGAGACTATACCCTCTTATCAAAGTGAAGAAAAGGGACAAGATACAACAACAACGGAAGTAGTGTAAATAATAAGAAAACTGCGGAAAACATTTTTCATTTATAAGGTTTGAATAAAATTGGCGAATGTCAATTTATATAAAAGATGCATGAATGACATGCTAATGTTACAATGGAAGAAATAAACCACACGACATACTTACACATCGATGCAAGAAGTAAATAAAAAATATACTCAAGCCCGAAGAAGATCTTCATAAGCATCCCGAGCCTTAGTTCGGTCCCTTGCTCCTAAATCCAAGTACAAGAAACATCAACGACACGGTTATGCAACCAAATAGAATCTACTTGGGTACCCCAGTGCAATGGAGGCCCGAGTAGGGTGTGAGATATATATCTCAGTAGGCCGGGACCACTGGGGTCTAGCCCACTATATATAATGAAATATAATTAAACAATGTGCTGGTATTTCCAAACAATAACGATATAATACAAACAATAAACACCCATCCATGTTCCAAAAAGGACACCTGACGACAATACCTGCCTCGGCCCATATCCAAAATAAGAACCTGTTTAAAACAACACAAGTAAATTTGGTTCAAGCATAAAAACACTTTTTATCATTTTTCTCACTTACTCTATTTATTCACTTATCATTTCAACTCAGATTGGAAATCCATTCATTCTTACCTTTCTTTATTTGATCCAAATTCACTCGGGTTTTACCCACATCTCTCATTCTTTTCATAAATCGTTATTATAATTTGTTTGGTGTTGAACGCCATGTCATGCACCCCAATTCTCATTTATTGTAGATCGCCATGTCTAACACATCAAATCACATTTGGTGCAGATCACCATGTCTAACACCTAGATAATTATTCGATGTAGATCACTATTTCTAACACCCCGAATCACATTTGGTGTAGATTTCCATGTTTAACACCTAGATAATTATTCAGTGTAGATCGCCATGTCTAACACCCTATATCACAAGCTTGGATAACCATTGGGAAGGAACGCCGTGTCCAAACCCAACTTTTAAATTGGTCTAGAACGCCATGTCTAGGACCCACAATCTCATTTATTTATTACCATTTATCAATTAATTAATTAGTCGACACAATTCCCATTTCATAATTAATTCTTCACATTTAATTATCCAAATCTGTTCTCAACTTTTCCTAATTAGTTCTCATGATTAATTATCTTTAATCAGAATTTTGGAACTTGAAGGAGAAATAGAAGGTAAACAAAAGTGTATGGAATCAACATGCCTCAATGATGGGTTATTAATGAAATTAAATGGTACAAGCCAACAAACTTGTTCAATCAAGGAATTCAATTCAAACTATCGCGTTACATTTATAACTTAAAGAACATGGAAGAAGGGGGGCGTTTAGGCGGGGCACACCCAAGGGGGTGGCCAAGAGGCAAAGCAAGCACCCAGAATGGGCTTCACCATAAATGAAGGCCACAATGGGCATGAGAGAACCACCCAAGAATTTCAATAAGAAATAACGAGGCATCGCCGGAAGGTTGCGACAAGAGGCACAAGACGTGGCATGACATAAGCGTCAAAGTAAAGGGAAGATGGTAAACACCCTACACTAATAGTTCTAATTACATGTTAAGCCATGAGGTTCGAAGGTGTCATGGCTCATTTATTATTTTTTAAGAACCAACATCATTTATCAAGTATAATGTCAAGCATAAAGAGTCATAAGACATTTAAGTAAAGAAATCATGAAATTCTATCGCTAAATTTTATCAAAAAATTCATTTAGTGATATTTAACATTTATTTTAAAATTCATTCAACACTTAGCAAAAATTAAAAATCCAAGAAATAAGGAAGACAATCATGAAACGCTGTCACTACATTTTTAGATTGAATGCAGCGCACCTCGAAAGAGGTGTTTTATTATTAAATCGTTAGTTTAATGACCACACAACCACTTTTATCTTATTCCTACAATAAACACGATTTGCACAGAATCATTTCATCGGAACTAAATTTGCACAATTAAAATTCTAAGATTGTGCGATATTAAACTCACTATTAATTTACTTAAATTTAAAGGGAAAGGATAGGGACCCTACCTCAAGGTGTATCCATCCGTCCACTCTAGATCTTGGTGCTTTCTTACTAAAGCTGTCGTTGCTGCTCCCCCAAGAGGCCTATGTGATTTCACCTATGTATAAGGACACCTTGCCTCTATGCACACACTCTGTATGGCCATGAGCATGCGCAAGAGGATCCTTACACGTACGCTTATACACATAAGCCTTTCTCCGCTCACCTGCGCAAGCACTTTTTATATATGCAATGGAGAAAACTGGCCTCGTACGTGTATATTCGCTGCCATGCAAAAATATACGCACGCTGAGGGAACCCACATACATATAAATACGTACCTATTCCTGGGCAGGAAAGTCGCCTAAACTCTGGAAACTCAAAACCATGCCAAAACCTACAATGCACTATAAAACAACCACTACGAACCTTAAGACACATAATGAGATCAAATTAGGCAAGGAGAAACCAACCAGAAATAATAAACACTTACCTCGGGTGTTGGCGACAAACCAAATCGAAGGCGAACCCACACCGTGAGCTCAACGCACTGCCAACATCAAGCTGGGGACTCATAAACATCAAAATCCCCAAATTCAACAAGTGCGAAACAAGGAAAGAGGTGAAAACCTTACCCTGAAACCAATCCAACGATCCGAAACCACAAGAACTGCTTGGCCTTTGGCGGCAGTTTCTGAAACGCACACCAAGGAGTCCCAACATACCTTCCACAAGACCTAGAATCAAAAGAAAACCGAAATTTGGATCACCCTAAACCCTATGGTGTTCGGTTGATTCTCACCGGGTGACGAATAGGCCAAAAGGAAACCGGAAAGAGAGAGGAGGAGGAGAAGAGGTGCTTAACATGGAGGATCAGAGAAGAAACTGCCGGAAAATGGAGGGAGGAGCTCGATCGAGAGGAGGCCAATGGAGGGGTGTCACATGCGGCTCATGAGAGAGAAGGGAGGGGCACGCTGTGGGGTTCTACCGAGCGTGGGTGAGGGAGAGTTCGACATAGGTTTTTTTTATTTTATTTTTATTTTAAAATTAGTCAAAAACCCAAAACACACCCAAGCACACGGTTTGACCTGCACCGTCTGAAAAACCATGTGCATCTTGCGCGCCTGCTACCAGATACCCGGGGTATCCCTCATGGCTGACCCGCACGATTAAACCTACCACGCGTAGTCTGATATCACCGATTAAAACGGATCCAAAACTCAGGACCTCATTCCGAATATCGGTTTTTTTTAAAACAGACCCATTGATAAAATAAAAAGTTCAAAAACCTTCGTATTTTATCCGGTTCAAAACCCGGGATGTGACAACCTTCCCACCTTAGAACTTCTCATTCCCGAGAAGCCCTCGGGAACAACGTACACCTCACCCAACCTACAAGGGTCGTGAAGCTTCATTCAAATGATCAAGTTGCGTTCAAAAACGTCCGACACACCCTTAAGCACCCATTAAACCCTACGGTACATAATCCACCAAAACTCGAGGCAACGCTAGTTTCTCAAACGAAACACCAAGACAAATCTTCCAGAGCCCATCTACCCAGAGACACGAACCTATCGTTGTCTCACCAAGCATCCAGTCACAGGTAGATCCCACCTTAGATTTTTTTACATTAAGCAAACAAATCCAAACTACGGTTCGGAGCACTGTTGGAATCAACTTTTAAAGAACGCCCCTAGCATTCCCACGACGCTCCTAGCGTGATTTGGAACCGATCAAACAGTCGACTCCCCATCGACATCAAGGCCAAATTCGAACTGTTTTTTCATATAAGGCACCAGAATACACAAAACACACTCATATTTACCTGACGACGTGCCAAAGAATGGTATGTCACCGACTGCAGACATTAAACAAGAACCCCGAGTCAAGACATCTCCAACTTACTATTCACAAGAACGGTCAGCCCAAACAACCGACATATTTTGAACAGAACCACAACGCCTTTCTCCAAGGCCCCTTACGTTTAGCACAAACATGTTCACTGAATCCTACACCCGACTTCCAATGACGTTTCCAAGATCAAACCATAGAAGAATCCACGTATCCCGTGTGGATTACTGAAAGAGAACCGTCCAATCAAGCACAACAGCTTCAAGGCATTAGCACAGATAAGACCGATGCTCTCTTAGTGAATCTAGGATGAGAACAAGATAGGGGACATGTTCGTCGCTAAGTTGAATACACTAAGAGGTTTGAAATGGATTCCAATTAATCATAACAGACTACTGGAAGGTAGAACAGTCGAACCTCAACTGGTCGACTTCAAGGAAAGAACTCGACTACACCTGCCGACACTTCCACACGTTTTAAACTCGTATGCCTCACAGGCATTCAAACACGATCAACTCATTTCCAGAAAACATTCCAGGAACTGTCTCTTATACATGGAAGGACATATTTACCAGATTAGACGCAACGTGCTCCCATCCTTAGGAGATTCCTAGTCGTCAAAGGGAAAGAAGATAAAATAGCAGAGTACAAACACGCTAGTACACAAACACCGCCAATGATCTTGTGACGATCCTGCACCACAATCACATCACCAAACGAACGAAGAAGATACAAAACAAGGAAAAAAGAGTGTCAAAACACAAGAGTCATTCAAAATCCATCCCGAACATTTGGAAAAAACAATTCTTTAACGTCGAGCCACTCTACTGAGGAGATGACCCAAAGCCACAACGACAGTCAAACCCAACGACCACCCGTCCAAACAAGGGTGTCATTTGAAAAACAAGGGTCCAACAGGGGACAAGGGCACCCGAAAGACACCTCACATCAGAAAACCCATGGTATAAGCAGGGCATTAAAACGCTAAGGGTGCTACTAACCACAGGCTATCCCCTTACGAAGATAAAACATCAAACCTATCGCCGGGTCATGCGAAACAAAGTCTCTAGGCTCAAAATCCAATCATTAAAACACCGCTAAGGAAGCAACACCCACGAGAAACACCTACGGTCCCGTTCCAAGGCAACTCAATGAGAAACTCAAAACTAACCCTTACACTAGGGTGTCAACACACCACTACGGGTTCCATTACCAAACCCTTAACATTTTATCTCATTTAAAATTTAACCATCAAAAGTTTAAACTGCACAACAAAGTAAACAAGAATATTTCATAAAAACTTCCTTTTAAAAACATTCCCATTCATAGACATCCCGTCTTTATCAACTAACTGAGCAAAAAAACATTAAACAAAAGGACGACCTACTAAGGTCCCATTCTATCAATCTCGGGTTATTCCAAAAATCAACCCCAAAGAAGCTATTCAAATTATTTTAAAATTTAAAACACCCCAAATGAGTTATCTCATACAACACTCTCCAACTGACCTACTTAGGTCCAGTTGCACTTACACATTCACCAATTCATTTAAAATTAAATCCACACAATTCTTACATTTAAAACCATTTCAATACACCTCAAGGTCATTTCATTTAACATGGGTTTTCATTTCCCAATTCATGAAGCACCCATACACTTCATGGATTGAAAATTGACTCCCCTTTTCATAAAAACCAAATTCCATCCCAAAATTGAACATGTTCACATACAATCGCCCAAGTATATGGGAGGCCATCTAACAACCTATAAAGAGCCCATACACTTTATAAATTGGCATTTGGATCCCCTTTTTAATAAAAACTAACTCACTTAGAATTTTAAAATTTTTAATAGCCCTTTTTAAAAGTCCGATTACACAGGTTACCTTTTCCCAGCTATAAGGTGCCCAAACACCTTACAACTGAAAACTAGCTCCCGTAGTAATCACAACCAATATATTTTATCCCATACAAATATTTAAATATTAAAACATAACTAGAATTTTCTCGTAAGTAGTAAACACAACAGCATGCTATATCACAGAAACATGTTATAACACATAAGCATGGCATATAATCACATAAGCATATTATACAGGCAAATTAAGATGAAACTACATGGCATGGAACTATGCATGACATGTTAATCCCTATGTGCCTATAATGATGCATGAAATGCAGTTTCCTTGCCATATCTAGACAAGGGAAAAATTCTAGGAATTTCATAAACCATAAGCAGCAGAAAATAAAACAGTCACTCAAGATGAAACCATATCCAATGTAATAGAAAACAACATGAACAATAATTCCCAGCCCTGGACACTTGGTCATTTCCCATACATGGGGTGATAAGTCCCAAGCATGTCTATTATCCAAGCACCGAAAATTTCCTAATCTCCTGTCTACTAACCTAAAACAGTAAGGAAAATAAAAAAACATCCTCTGATACCATTTTGTCACGAACCAACCCAGGTCAACCCTAAACCAGTCACCCGAGCTGGCCCTCGACATGGCCTCAAGCGCTACGCCAGAGGTTGCCGACTAGCGGCGAGGGTGAAAGGTAAGTTAGGGGGGAGACTATACCCTCTTATCAAAGTGAAGAAAAGGGACAAGATACAGCCACAACGGAAGTAGTGTAAATAATAAGAAAACAAAGGAAAACATTTTCCATTTATAAGGTTTGAATAAAATTGGCGAACGTCAGTTTATATAGAAGATGCATGCATGACATGCTAATGTTACAATGGAAGCAGTAAACCACACGACATACTTACACATCAATGCAAGAAGTAAATAAACAAAATACTCAAGCCCGAGGAAGATATTCCTAAGCATCCTGAGCCTTAGCTCAGTCCCTTTCTCCTAACTCCAAGTACAAGAAACAACAACAACAAGGTCCTACAAGCAAATAGAATCTACTCGGGTACCCCAGTGCAATGGCGGTCCGAGTAGGGTGTGAGATATATATCTCAATAGGCCGGGACCACCGGGGTCTAGCCCACTCTAGACAATGAAATATAATTAAACAATGGGATGGTATTTCCAAACAATAACGATACAATACAAACAATAAACGCCCATCCAGGTTCCAAAAAGGACACCTGACGACAATACCTGCCTCGGCCCATAGCCAGAATAATAACCTCTTTAAAACAACACAATTAAATTTAGTTCAAGAATAAAAAAACTTTTTATCATTTTTCTCACTTACTATATTTATTCACTTATCATTTCAACTCATATTGGAAATCCATTCATTCTTACCTCTCTTTATTTGATCACAATTCACTCGGGTTTTACCCATATCTCTCATTCTTTTCATAAATCATTATTATAATTCTCTTGGTGTTGAACACCATGTCAAGCAACCCAATTCTCATTTGGTGTAGATCGCCATGTCTAACACCTAGAATCACATTTGGTGTATATCGCCATGTCTAACACCTAGATAATTATTCGGTGTAGATCGCCATATCTAACACCCCGAATCAAATTTAGTGTAGATCACCATGTATAACACCTGGATAATTATTCGGTGTAGATCGCCATATCTAACACCCTATATCACAATCTTGGATAACCATTGGGAAGGAATGCCGTGTCCAAACCCAACTTTTAAATTGGTCTAGAATGCCATGTCTAGGACCCAGAATCTCATTTATTTATTACCATTTATCAATTAATTAATCAGTCGACACAATTCCCATTTCATAATTAATTCTTCACATTTAATTATCCAAATCTGTTCTCAACTTTTCCTAATTAGTTCTCATGATTAATTATCTTTAATCAGAATTCTAGAACTTGCCTGAGAAATATAAGGTAAACAAAAGTGTATGGCATCAACATGCCTCAATAATGGGTTATTAATGACATTAAATGGTACAAGCCAAAGAACTTGTTCAAGCAAGGAATTCAATTCAAACTACCACGTTACATTTATAACTTAAAGAACATGGAAGAAGGGGGGAGTTTAGGCGGGGCACACACAAGGGGGTGGCCAAGAGGCAAAGAAAGAACCCAGGATGGGCTTCAGTATAAAAAAAGGCCACAATTGGAATGAGCGAACCACCCAAGAATTTAAATAAGAAGTAATGAGGCATCATAGGAAGGTTGCGACAAGCAGCACAAGACGTGGCATGACATAAGCACCGAAGTAAAGGGAAGAGGGTAAAAACCCAACACTAAAAGTTCTAATTACATGTTAAGACATGAAGTCTGGTGGTGTCATGGATCATTTATTATTTTTCAATAAGCAACGTCATTTATGAAGTATAATTTCAAGCATAAAGAGTTATAAGACATTTAAGGAAGGAAATCATGAAACGCTATCACTACATTTTATCAAATAATTCATTTAGTGAAATTTAACATTTATTTTAAAACTCATTCAACACTTATCAAAATTAAAAATCCAAGCAATAAAGAAGGTAATCATGAAACGCTATCGCTACATTTTTAGATTGAAGGCAGTGCACCTCAGAAGAGGGGTTTTATTATTAAATCGTTAGTTTAGTGACCACACAACCACTTTTATCTTATTCCTGCAATTTACACGATTTGCACAGAATCATTTAATGGGAACTAAACTTGCATAATTAAAATGCTAAGACGTGCAATTTTAAACTCACTATTACTTTACTTAAATTTAAAGGGTAAGGAGAGGGACCCGACCTCAAGGTGGATCCATACGTCCACTCCGGATCTTGGCACTTTCTAACTAAAGATGCCGCTACTGCTCCCCCACGAGGCCTATGTGATTTAACCTATGTATAAGGACACCTAGCATCTATGCACACACTCCTCATGACCATGAGCGTGTGCAAGAGGATCCTTACACGTATGCTTATACACATAAGCTTTTCTTTGCTCACCTGCGCAGAAACTTTTTATATATGAAATGGGGACAACTAGCCCCGTACATGTATATTCACTACCACGCACAAATATGCGCACGGCAGGGGAACCCACATACATATAAATACGTACCTATTCCTGCACAGGCGATTCACCTAAACCCTAGCAACTCAAAACCATGCCAAAAACTCCAACGCACTATAAAACAACCACTACAAACCTTAAGACACCTAACAAGATCAAATTAGGCAAGGCAAAACCAACCAGAAATAATAAACCCTTACCTCGGGTGTTGGAGACAAACCAAAATGAAGGCAAACCCACACCGCTATCTCAACGCACTGCTAACATTAAGCCGGGGACTCATAAACATCAAAATCCCCAAATTCAACAAGTGAAAAACAAGGAAAGAGGTGAAAACCATACGCCGAAACCTATCCGACAATCCGAAACCACCCAAACCACTTCGCCTTCGGCGGAGGTTGCCGAAACGCACACCAAGGAGTCCCAACGGACCTTTCGCAAGACCTAGAATCAAAAGAAAACCGAAATTCGGATCACCCTAAACCCTAGGGTGTTTGGCCAATTCTCACCGAGTGGCGAATAGGATGAAAGGAAATCGGAAAGATAGAGGAGGAGGAGAATAGGTGCTTACCATGGAGGATCGGAGAAGAAACTGCTGGAAAAAAGAGGGAGGATCTCGATCGAGAGGAGGCCGAAGGAGGTGTGTCGTGTGCAGCTCACGGGAGAGAAGGGAGGGGCGTGCCATGGGGTTCTACCAAGCGTGGGTGAGGGAGAGTTAGACTTCGGTTTTTATTATTTTATTATTTTATTTTTATTTTAAAATTAGTCAAAAACCCAAAACACACCCAAGCACACGGTTTGACCCGCACCGTTTGAAAAACTGTGTCCAGCCTGCGCGCCTGCTACCGGATACCTGGGGTATCCCTCATGGCTGACCCGCACGGTTAAACCTACCACGCGCAGTACAAATATCACCGCTTAAAATGGCTCCAAAACTCAAGACCTCGTTCTGAAGCTTGGTTTTTTTAAAACCGACCCATTGATAAAAGAAAAAGTTCAAAAACCTCCGTATTTTATCTGATTCAAAACACGGGATGTGACAATTCTTAATGTTTAGAAGTGATTGAAGCTAAATTTGGTGGTTGCTAACAAATTCTACATCATAGAATAAGAAGATAGACCATAGTTCTAATGATGATAATTCTATATGCACTTTAAATATAGTGATGCTCACATGTCATTCTATGGTTATGTTGTAACATGAGTTTCCTACATTGATCTATATTGTAGAATCATATTGCACCATCAAGGGTATACATTTAATAGATCAAATGAAATCTTGGAGTTTATTTCTTTTGTGTGTCTACTGGGAGTTACATTATAGAGGAACTATTTTCCATAACTAGTCAAGTGAAAATAGTTTTTCACCACTTGGAAATATACCGCCCCACAAAAGAAGATCAAATGAGATTTTATGGTTCTATAAAATTAATAACCCTCATACTATAATACATGGTATATGACCAAAGTACTCAATAAAATTTAGAACAACTATTGTAAATAAATTTCCTATGCCATTTAATATGGTGTCCCACCCTAAATATTAAAATTTGGGCAGGTTGAACAATTTTTCTAACATGGATTACTTTGGTGAGTTTGGTATTTATTCTAAAAAATATTAATTACCCTTTCAAATATGAATGGTAGGGATTAAATGAATAAAGAGCCAAATGATTAATTTTATGTTGTATGAATTAGAAGTTATGTATAGTTTGAATTTAAAATTTAAAATTTAAAATATTCCATGTATATATATAAATATTTTATGTAGAATTTATGTAAGGGAATCTATAGTAAATTTTAAAAAATGGAGAGAAGTGAAACCGTTTATTCTAATAGAAGAATTTGAACCATGTGTTCCAATAAGAAGACAAATTCAACAGGGACATCATTGAATATTTGATTTTTTGAAGTATAATTTTAATGTCCTGGACCTCTCTAGTCCATTACTTTGTGAAAATATAGTGTTTGAGGTGTTCAAAGTGGTCAAGGTGACTTATCCCGAATAATGTTTTCCAAATTTCCAATTCTGTGAACAGTTCAATCAGTGAACAGTTCTATCGGTAACCTTTAACGGTAACCTCTCTTTCCTTTTCCAAATTTCCAATTCTGTGAACAGTTCCATCAGTGAACAGTTCTATCGGTTACCTCTATCGGTAACCTATAATGGTAAGTGAACAGTGTTCTATCAGTGAGGTTCAGTGAACAGTGTTCTATCAGTGAGGTTGAGTGAGCAATGTTCTATCAATGAGGTTCAGTGAACAGTGTTCTATCAGTGAGGTTCATTGAATAGTGTTCTATCAGTGAGGTTCAGTGAACAGTGTTCTATCAGTGAGGTTTAGTGAATAGTGTTCTTCTAGTGAGGTTTAGTGAACAATGTTCTGTCAGTGAGGTTCAGTGAATAGTGTTATATCTGTGAGGTTTAGTGAAAACTGTACTATCAATGAGGTTTAGTGAACAGTGTTCTATCAGTGAGGTTCAGTGAACAGTGTTCTATCAGGGAGGATTAGTGAACAATGTTCTACCAGTGAGGTTCAGTGAACAATGTTCTATCAGTGAGGTTCAGTGAACAGTGTTCTATCAGTGAGGTTCAGTGAACAATGTTATATTGGTGAGGTTCAGTGAACAATGTTCTATCAGTGAGGTTTAGTGAATAGTGTTCTATCAGGGAGGTTTAGTGAACAGTGTTCTATCAGTGAGGTTCAGTGAACAGTGTTCTATCGATGAGGTTTTGTGAACAGTTCTATCGGTGAGGTTTTGTGAATAGTTCTATCGGTGTGGTTTTGTGAAAAGTTCTATTGGTGAGGTTTTGTGAACACTGTTCTATCGGTGAGGTTCAGTGAACACTATTTCTAGACCAGTGAGGTTCTAACAGCAGCCTTTATTTCTTTTTCCAAATTTTGAGTTTGGTGAACAATGTTTCCAGCTTCCTATAGTTTTCCCCTTTGACGTTTCCTTTGACATAAAATAAATTTAAAGCCTCATTTTAAGGACTCTAAGGATGATTCAAAGTCCATAAATCCGATATTAATTATTCTTATGGCTCGGGGTGTTTTTACTTGGTCAAATCGCATGGGTTAATGCAATCCAATTTTAATGGAGAATTAAGCGTATCTTAAACCGTCGCCCCATTAAATCTTCAAAAGGGACAAGATATCATCCTCCCTTGTTCTTCCTCTTTGTTATCGGCAGTGAGATGATAGAACCTTTCAATACTTCCCATAGCAGTTTCACAATCAAACTTTACTCCTCGGATTGGTTCCACTCTTTTTTGGTGCAACCGAGCTATATCGGCCAATCTTCGATATAAGGTTTGTTTTATCGTCGTTCCTTTGGGGATAATCTTATACTATTCCTCCTTTCCATATTTTAGCATGTAATATCCATGTTTCTAATGGGGTTTTTCTTGGGGTTTGGTTGGTGTGGTCGTACCGTGGCATCCTCGGGTGGATGCAGTTGTCACGAGAGGAGGATCGTGACCTGTTGTGTGGATAAAGAACATGAGGAACTATTTGAGTTAGGGGATTCCTTACTTCTATTTTCTTTTACGTGCAACTGTATTTTTAGCATGTTTAATCCCACTGGATGACAATGGAATTGACATAATAAATAATTTAACCGGATAAATAAATTGATATCGATTGTATGCTATTGCCTCATGTTTTTCTAGATAGTGTGATATCTATGCTTGCTTTGATTATATGTTTGTTCTTGATGGAAATCGGTAAGGAACTTAAATTGGGATTAATTGATAATTGTTTAGCTAAAGATAAAGAGGCATGTAAACGAATCTGGTTCTTGTTGTAATTTGATGTTAATCAAATTGTCTCAGTAAGCATGTTTAATTATTTGTGATTGCTTACTGATTAGGTTTCCGAAATTTGGAACCTATGAATAAAAAATCTGTTAATTCCATATGGATTAAAGAACTGATTGTTTGATAATTCCTTAAGGGGTTATAAGTTACCCTCTTGATTGTTAAAGGTCTAAGAGCCCAATTAATATGGTGTTTGTTTTCCTGCTTCTTGTGCTGTGATGTGATCCTAGATGGATGTTGTGATATGTGGGGGCAAGGAGGCTTTTGGTTGTGGCAGCATATGATGCCTAGAGTGGCGAGATGCATCGGTTTATGCATGTGGGTGTCGGGGAGGACACAAGGGATGATGGAATGGGATGGATGTTATTGTTGGATGCTTGGTGATTTTTATTGGTTGTTTATCTACTTTACTTTTCCCTACTTATCAAGGAAGGTGGTCTTACTTACCCTTCTTCTGAAAGAGTCGAAGACACGTGGGGTATTCCACATGCTTTTCGTGTTTAGCTTCTCAAGGACGGATGGGTATATGCTCTTGCTACAAGCGGAAAAGACCCGACGGGTAGTACATCTACTCACCGTGTTGACCCCCCTTGTGTTTAGTATCATATAATGTTTTTCTATAATTCATAGGAATGTGGGAAAGTATTTCTATAATAAATAGTGTAATAAATAGTGTTAACCCATGGGGATGGAGAACATAATGATGAGGTTGTAATTTTTTGAAGGCACAATTGACTTTGGGTGTGATACTAATGAAATTTAATGTGGAATGGTTCATGGTTAATTAATGTTTAAAGAATTAATTAATATAAAGTGGAAATGATAAAAAGGAAATGAAGTAATTTATTAAAGCTCTTTAAATGGTTTTATGCTTATAGGATACCTAGTATTAGAAGTAGCAGCCCAGAGTCTGAGAGACATTAGATGCAGTTGTCTCTAAGACTAGGTTATGCCCATAGTGTGGTTGTGAGATATAATATATTTTGTAATTTTTGTGTTTCTATACGCTACTCCACCCTGTCAGTAAGGGAAACTGACACCCTAGGGATTCTGAGTCCTGAGGGGTATTTTCCACAACATTCCGGTGGGAGGATAGACGACTAACTTCCCCCTTTGGCCCTACTCTCTTCTCTTGGTAGTTATTTGTGTTGGCATACAGATTGGTTAGTTTTCCCAATATATGTGTGTACAGGGATATAATGGATTGTGGTTATTCACGGACATATATTATGGGTATAGTTTTCTATTGAATACTATAGGTGTAACGTGTATAGGATGTGATGGCTTGAGGATCCTTACTCAGTGTATGGGCTGTAATGGCTTGAGGTATAATACTCGACGTATGATACATGTTATGGGAGCTGTGGTGGTTCCTAAAAACTATCTGGTTACTTTGGTGTGTGGATGTGGTGGTTTTGTTGCATGAGGTGCATATTGTAGTGCTTCGCCGAGGTGTCTGCGGGCAAGCTTTTTTGGATAGAGATGCTCAGCACGTGCGATGTTGGGGAAAAGCAGCAAACTAGTGAGGAAGTAGAAGTAGGGTACCCTTGATATTCTTTATTATATTATATATTCTTGTATGCATTACTTGGTGAGAGTATCCGTGGTGAGGTTGGGAACTTAGAATACCTGTTTAGGTGATGAGTTAGTTTCACTTGTTTTTCATTGCGCTTTAGCCTAACTTCTTTACTTTTTCACTAGAGGCTTCAGGGAGGATCCTACTTAGTATACTGTTATACTCACCCTATGTATATATAAAATGTTTTTTAGGTCACTTGAAGGAAGTTGGAGGTTAGGCTGGTGTTTACTAGCTTGGGGTTGTAGGAGCTGTTCGGGCTTGTGGTTATTGCTGTTTTACTTTCATTTGGGTACTTGTAGTTTTTCCCTTCCAGTTGTAGTACTTTTGCATGACATTTCATATATGCACTTGGGTTTCTTTTATATTCCAGTTCTAAGTTGGAGTTGATTGGTGTCTATCTTATCTCTCTCTTCCGCATGTGTTCTCTTAGAGGGTAATGCCTCACATTTGTGTGTTTACTATACCCTCGGTGCTAGTCGCCAACCTGGGGCCTACCGGAGGCGGGACTCAAGGGTCATTATCTCCCTTCTCACATTGCCGGCCCAGGAGGGGTACACTTTGTGGGGATGGGGTCGTGACTAAGTGGTATCAGAGTTTTGGTTGAGGTATAGGATGGAGTTTGGAGTTAGGCACAGGTGAGGTTGCATGGGTTGGTAGGGAAAAAATGTCATTCATGTTTAGTAAGTGAGGTAAACACTAGAGAACGGCTGAGACATAGGCATTTAGGGCCCCCTATGATTTGATGTATGAACCTTTAAGTTTACAATGGATACTAAACAAGGTGATACTAGTTGCAGGGTAGAGACCTAGGAAAGGATCATGGATCATTCTTCTTTGTGTCTATGTTTGAATGGGTAGACCTTGGGATAGGTTAAAATGAAATGAATAAAAGAAAATAATTAATTAATTAATGTTGATTCTTCCATATTCCAGGTTTAGGAGCTCTAACGGTTTTTTATTTTATAGGTATGGATCTAGGTCGATGTCCTCGTCAGGTTTGCGCAGAAAATGTCCAACAGGCTATTCTATAAGATCGCCATAGGGTAGAGGTTGACGATGACGACACCCGGAGGAAGACACTCCGAGAGTTTCAGCACAAAAGTCTGCAGAAGTACGAGGGATCTGTTTCAGATGCAGTCACAAAATAATGGTTAGAGGAGGTCGATACTGGTTTCACTTTGATTCGTGCTCGGAAGGAGTCATAGTTGTCCTTGGTTGTGAGAATGATGTGTGGAGCAGCGAGGCAGTGGTGGGTCTTGTTCCTTGGGGATCGTGAGGAGTCAGCGATCTCATGGGAGGAGTTCTGAGATAGGTTTAGAGTCGAGTTTTTTTCTTCGACTATGAAGGTGTCCAGTCGCCAGGAGCTTCTTACCCTTTGACAGGGGAGCTCTAGTGTTCGAGAGTTTGGGATCCATTTCAGGAACCTTTTACGATATGCTTCGGACCTGTTGAAAACATATCTTGAGGTGTTGGCAAGGGCTGAGGTTGTCGAGAGGACTTTGGCCAGGACTAGATCATCACAAGAGGGGAATCAACATGATTCCTCACGAAGCAGAGATGTGGTCCGTGGTTCTCAGTTTTCAGGGCAGAAGAGTTTTCGTTCAGCCGGGGGTATGTCCCAGCCCTTCACATCTTGTTTCTCCAAAGGACGAATCTCTCAGGCCTATGCCAATGGATCGTGCACTTATTTTTCTTATGGTGGTCGTGGTCATCAACAACGGGAGTGCCCGACCTTTCAGAGCAGCCATCGTGCACCAGGCGCTACGCTCCAGGTTCCTCCGTTGAGACAGTTCTAGCCGAGGCAGTAATAGTCGGATACACCAGATTTAGATTTGCAGAGGGTAGATGGGGCAGGCATAGGACATCCCCATGACTCTCCCAGTCCCTAGATAGCAGAGCGCGACCATGGTGGTGGTCATCATCAGGGTCAGAGAGGCCGTGGAGGAGGTCGTGGTTAGCTTCATGCTCTAGCTTTTCTAGCTCCAGGCAAGCCAGACAATGTTCTAGGTACCCTTTTCTTGTTTTATACCTTGGTGTATGCCTTGTTTGATTCAGGAGTGACGCACTCCTTCATATCTCCCACCCTTGTCCATGCTTTGGGACTTGAGGTAGAGAGGCTTCCAGTGCCCTTGGCGTTGACTACACTAGTTGGAGGTCGAGCTGACTTGTTTGAAGTATGTAGAGACTGTGAGCTAGTGTTGGGGAAACAACGCTCTTGGGGAGATTTTCTATGTTTATGAAAACAACCATATGATGTCATCCTTGGCATGGATTGGTTGTATTCGGTGCAGGCTATCGTGGATTGGTTCAGGAAGAAGGTCTTTTTCATTAGTACGAATGGAGATCAAGTGGTGTTTTTTGGTGGGCGAGATCCTCAGATGGGTCATAGGCATGTTCCATCCTTATCATCCATGATGGCTGCGAAGATGCTGAGTTATTAAAAGGTTCAGCAGTTGGCGTTTCCTAGGGTCGCAGAGGAGTACCCTGATGTCTTTCCAGAAGAGGTTATAGCATTACCCCCTCAATGAGAGATCGAATTTGGGATTGAGCTACAGCCATGAGTGTCTCCTATCTCTATGTCTCCATATAGTATGTCCCCTTCTGAGTTATGAGAGCTACGTATAAATCTTGATGGTCTGTTACAGTGCGGTTTTTCTTGGACAAGTGTGTCACCGTGGGGTGGACCAGTTTTGTTTGTGAAGAAGGCTAACAGTAGTTTGCGATTGTGTGTTGATTATCATCACTTAAACAAAGTAAAAATAAAGAATTGCTATCCTCTTCCATGGATTGATGATTTATTCGATCAACTGAAGGGTGCAAGTCGGTTCTCAAAGATCAACTTGCGGTTAGGATATCATCAGATGCGTGTGAAGGATGATGATATCCTGAAGACTGCTTTCTATTGTCATTGATTATCAAATAAAAACATATATTTTAATTACATTTTAATGGTATTAAATGTTCATTTTTGATCTTATGGGCCTGAGTTAGTGCATTTTCATTATGAACATCCATTCATATCATTTGTGCACTTCATGCCTAATGTACATCAATTTAGGCCCAATGAGTCATATGATTATAAGGAATGTAATTATCAATATTTTAATTTTATATTTTGGTAAATATATCTACACTTAAATGTGAACATTTTTCATTCAGGGATCAATGGATGATTTATAAACGATGATAGAGATATTTGGAGATGAATGGAAGTAATTCTAGAGAAGGAAGATTGGACACCAGCCCACTTATTAGACTGTGGGTCCCAAAATACAGGCCCCATGAATCCCAAATTTTGTGGTATGATAGAAAACATGTTTAGTAACAAATAACGCTTCATTAGATAATGCTAATTCGGATTCTATAGTGGCCATTAAGTCGACCCAATTTAGAGACAAAATTCTGGGCCAGATTCTACGGCCCAGAAAAACATCCCACTCATTTGATCATATCTCGGAATACACAACTCCAAATGGTCCCAAATTTTACAGGAGGTTAGAAAATATCCTGAGATCCATTTTAGTCTTCTATGGACAACTCTGATTCGTCTATATAGAAGGTCTTCCAAGTGCGTCTGTTCGGTGAAGAAAATCTGGATTCCACCTTGGGTCAAGGGTGGAAAAATCAACTCTCCCTTACTTTCCACCCACCTATGGCCTACCACAATTAATTGAGGAGACTTGGACTGTTGGAGGATCGACCCAAGGGCTCAAAAATTCCTATTTAAGGAAGTGGTGTTGTAGGATTGAAGAATCTTTGGTGCTTTGTTCAATTGTAATGTTATGCTGCGATTTTGTTGTCTCAAATTTGTCTTTCACTTGTAAGTTGTTCAATTCACTTTAGTTTCTTAATAAAAGTTCTTCATATCCTCTTATTCTGATGTTCTACATCTCACTTTGATTCCGTTGCCTCAAGGTTTGAATTTATTCACACCAAATCTTGTGAAATTATTCACACAATAGTGGAGTGATCATTTTATTTTTATTGTTTTCTTTACTTCTCCATGTCCTCCCTCATGAGTCTACTTTCCGCTTCCATTGAAACCATAGAATCAATGGAGGGATAACCCACTTATGGGTTGATCCAAGGGAGTAGAAAGGGGTTGGATTGGATGTTATTTATCACCCCATTAATTTATAATCACTTCTTAAATTGAGATTTTTATTTGATGATTTTTAAACTCCATCGTCCTTGTTGAATTTAAGGCCACACACTTCATGTGCTAATACAAAACTTTACCTTGAAGTGCTCAAAACTTTGATCCTTCAATTGTATAGGTGATTAGTATTAAAGGGTGTAGGAATTAAACCAGTAAGTGATGATATTGTTTTATCTCCTTAAATGAACCCATCTCAAATATAAGAAATTGAAATCATTTAAAAGAAAATACGTCCAATCCACCCCAAGCGATAACCTAAGATCAACTCATTCTTTTAAATTGAATTCACTTAAATCTGTTATATATCCTATAAAATTATCTAAAATCAATCAAAGTTGGCCACTTCATATCCTAAAACAGTCCATATAATGTACGTGTCTATAGGTTTCTTCTTAAGTCTCTGAGGATTCGATAACCCAAGCTAAACTACAAGGACCGTCTTACCTTCTTCTCTTGGGTAAATTTGAGAGAGAATCAAATTTTGGTGCCGTTTCCGGGTACCCAAGTAAGTAATTTAAAAACCCATTCTATTCTCCCCCATTTCTTCTTTTCTCATCCAAATTCTCTTATCTTGTCCCATTCTCGTTTTTTTTTCTTTTGGCGCATGTCCGCCTACACTCACGATCAATCAGACCGTCTAGTTAGGGTGGATAGTCCTGGGGTTGGGGAGTCAAGTACACCAAGGGAACTCTTTACATTAGATATTAATCTTCCTAATACTCTAGAGTCTAAAATTGATCCCATTTTAATGGAAGGTCTTCAAAGAAACCAACTCATAAACCCGGGTGGAAACTAAAATGGAAACCCAAATGAGGCAGCCCCAAACTTGGGGAATGCGGTCGATCAAACCATGAAAGACTACCTCACACATTCTTGGACCAATGCCCCGTAATTCATTAGACACAATTCCCTAGGATATTCCAACTACATATTTAAACCCCATGTCCTAAACCACCTTCCCACATTCCATGGAATGGAGTCTAAGATGCCCTACCTTCACATTAAGGAGTTCAATGACATTGTAGAAACCATGTGTCCCCCACATCAACTAGAATCAACTATGATGAGGCTATTTCCTTTTTATTTAAAGGATCGAGCTAAAAATTGGCTAAACAATTTGAGACCATCATCCATAAACTCTTGGGACCAACTGCAAGGAGAATTCTACAAAAAATACTTTCCCCACCACAAACCAATTGCACTTAAAAAGAGTATCCAAAACTTTTTTGAAAAAGAGGGAGAGTCATTCTATGAAACATGGGAGAGGTTCAAAGACACTCTAAACATGATTCCACACCATGGTTTTTCTATTCCTGAACAATTGATAATTTTCTATGAAGGGTTGGGTCCGGGGAACAAACAATTCATTGACATGATGTGTAATGGAACCTTTAAAAACAAAGCCCCAAATGATGCTTACGAGTATCTAGAAAGCCTTTCTGAACAATACAAAACATGGGGAACTTCACCTTATTCAGAAAATCCACAAAGAACTACTGGAGTTCATACACTTAGAGAAGAGGAAATCCTTAGGGCTAAACTCGCAGCACTCTCTAGGAAGGTTGAAGAGATAGACCTTAGGAAAGTCAATGAAATCGAAACCGTTGACCCTGTTTGCACAATTTGTGACAAACATGACCATAAGACAGAAAACTGCCCAACCATTCCATCCATCAAGGGTGTTCTTTTAGGAGGACCCCTAGCAGAAGTAAATGCCTTGAAATTTCAAAAGCCTTAATACCGAAACAACTTCAATCCAATGTATAATGACCACCCAGGCTTCCACTGGAAAGATAACCAACAACCTAGCCAACCACAGGGACAAAATCCTTACCCCCATCAGAACTACCAATCCCATAACTAGTTCCAAACCCAACCTATCCAATACCAACATCCACTGATCCATTTTCAACAAACCATCACACCTCCAAAATATCCCCCTGGGATAAAC